>OY728122.1:1196314617-1197514617 GCA_963277665.1 Viscum album
TGAAAGTTCCTTTTATTATGTTGGGGTATGATCTCTATATTTATCATACTGATCTTTTATGATCATATGATGAGAGACCCCATTTGATCTCTTCAATTCAGTATTTTGAAGTTTTAAGTGACGTCGTTTGGCTGCCGAATTTTTAAGTGGTTCTTCCACCCTTCTCTTTTTCAAGTGCTACTTTCATGTCAAGTCTTTCAAGTTCCTTTTTATTATGTTGGGGTATTATCTCTATATCTATCATACTGATCTTTTATGATCATATGATGAGAGACCCCACTTGATCTCTTTAATTCAATATTTTGAAGTTTTAAGTGACGCCGTTAGGCTGCCGAATTTTTAAGTGGTTCTTTCACCCTTCTCGTTTTGAAGTTCTACTTTCATGTCAAGTCTTGCATGTTCTTTTTTATTATTTTGTGGTATTATCTCTATATCTATCATACTTATCTTTTATTTTCATATGATGAGAGACACTATTTGATCTCATCAATTCATTTTTGGTTGAACTTTAAGTGACGCAGTTAGGCTGCAGAATTTTCATAAGAGAAATCTTATTTTGTCTTACTTCCATGTTTTTCATTTCAAATGGTATGTCATTGAAATTTCATTACCATGTTCATGTATCCTTCTTATTCTGTCCCTGTACTGTTTTATGGGTCATTTATGAATGTTTGACCCATTTCCCCTCTCTTTTCAATGTTTTCTAAAACCCCAAAATGTAGTCGTTATGCTGCAGAATTTTCATCTCAAAATGCATCTCTCTTTTCTCAAAATTATTTTATGTTATTAAGTGAATACTCAAAGCTCTTATTTCTACAGGAGAATTCACATATATATCAAAATTTTCTATTTTAAATTCTGGGATTTACATACATGAAACCCGCTCTCCCCTTCCGTGGGTTTAAAGTGACGTAAAGATCATGTCTTTAAAGCAGTTTTTAAAACATTATGATTATGAAATGAAACCCATTTATTTTATTCTATATGGGTTATTTATGAAATGTTTGACGATGATATATGTGGCTCACATGATAATAAAGGCAAATTTATGGGTGCGCCCTGATAGCGCTCCAATGCATTGGGTAATGATGTAACCATTAGAGATTACAATTTTCACGATATCTTGGTGAATAACCTTGGTAATTTTCAAAATGACACCTTGGGGATGGACCTTGGTGATATGTTTATGATTTTATATGTTAAATGTTGTAGCCACATCTTCAAGTTATTAAAAATGTTATTTTTTTTATGATATGCCTCATGATTTCATTCTCATGCCTTAAAGTTCTTTTCATGACTTTATTGATGTATCTCAAGTTCATATGTAAAATGTTTTTGCTTGTTTCCCTTACTGGGCCTTCTGCTCACCCTTTCCTTTGATGTGTGTCCCCAGGTTATGAGATGCAGTAATGAACCTAGGATGAACTTAAGGAGAATCCTTTCAAGTGTTTAAGAAGAATTTTTTATGTTGTTTTCATGTATTATGTTCCTGGTTTCCAAGACACTAAACCTTAAAGATCCTCAGTTTTGTGTAATGTAATGAAAGTTTATGTTATAAAAAGGCAGGATGCTATAGTTGGTATCAGAGGATGGTTTAGTTATTTTTGGAAATTAGGATATGAAAACTCTAGGAAGAACCCTATAGAAAAGTTTAAAAATAGGAAATCTTCCTGGTATTTTGGTGAGTATTGAGTAAGGGGTTTCCAAGCAAATACATCCCTGTCTGGATACGAGCAGGTAGAGGTGGCTCTGGCATAGATGTACATAGGGGTAAAACCTGAAAACACCGCTTTGAGCTAGACTCGAACGGGAACTGGTACACGACAACGGGCCTTGCTGCACTCTTGGTTACGACACTCCCGGGGGATATGCTTTGGTAAATTCGTAAGCTTAGTATGAACCATTATTAAAGGAACAAGGATAAAACAAAATAATGATTCACAAAAGAATATGTGTTCATGGATAACCTAGATTAGAACCTAGGGGATCATAAGTTAGGGTATACTTTTCTTCTACAAGTTATCCTTATATGCTTTAAGTTCCTTTTCATGATTATCAGTTAAGTATTTAAGCCTCTAATTATAATTTCTCTTCTTAGTTATTGGTGGGAAATGGAATAACGTGTCCCAACAACCAATGTGATAGGAAATGCGACGATTGTCGTATTATTATGACAAAGATGATTAGGGGATTAAAAGATGATAATTATTTTGGAAGACGTACACTATTTTGGGGACCCTATTTGATCAAGGTAAATAGATTACTACGGTATTTTCATTGAGGAGTAAGGTTGAATTATATTTTGAAGAATCGACGAATTTAAGGTGGACTTATATTAATTTAGGTTACTTATGGGAACGATTAACCTATCATGGGTAAAATATGTTTAGGTTAGATAATTTTGTTATAAGATGTTAGGAGTGGTTGATGTTGTTTGGATATGAACAATGAAGTTTATTTTGGAAGACTATGTTATCAAATCCTTCTTGTATTTGGGTTTCAATCTTAGTTTGGTTTATTTTGAGGAATCTTAAGGACCGTTATTTATGGAATGTTCTATGATGAACATTGGGTAGTACCATGGAACTTTGAAGATTTAAAAGTAGTTTTCATTCCTATGGGATCCTTTCTTTTTTGAAGAGTTGTTTTACCTTACCCTTTCTATTTTTGGGATAATGTTTAAAGATAGAAGAAATAGATAGTTAATCTTTTGTGGATTATGTGATTCTCTAGAAGATGATTCTTGTGTTTTTATGAGACCAAGTAGTTTTGAATGCTCATCATTTGGAGAAAAGATTAGTTTTGTGTAGAAACTTATTAAAGGATGAAACTATACATGAAGGTAGGTATATTTTCTTATGTTCTATGTTGTAAATGAATTCCTCAAAATAATGAAAAGGAAGGTAAAACAAAAACGTTGTTGGTTTACGTTTCCTACTAGGTAATCAAAGACTGTTTACACACATCATAAGTTTGGGATTTTCTTATGGTTAACTTTCTCCTAATCATGTTTTCTATCACTCTCCCTCAGAACTTGACCCTTTGTTTTCTCCTCCATGTCCATGTTTTCCTACATGGAATCCTAGTGTGGGTTAACTCGGGTGACCTTTGTACCTTCCTTTCTTTCTTTTAAAGTAATAGTTTTATTGACTCCTTTTCCGATGTGGGACTTTCAATGAAATTTCAAAACCCACTTTTTTAAAAAATTGCGAGGACGCAATTTCTTAAGGGGGGAAGATTGTAACGACCCGAAATTTTGAATAAATCTTGTTTCCTAATTTTATGTGTTATTTTATTTTATTTTTATACTCAACAAAAATTTTTCATTTGATAACATGAGTATAATTAAAATGGGACCATTGGGTTTTGACTGTTATATAACCATTGGTCAATATGACCGCTGGAAACTAAAAGTTTTGATTATTGTCTCTAAATACAAGTAATCTTGGTTAATTATTATAGAAAGAAGATTTTATGGCCTCGCCCAGTAGTCTTGGACCGATCGAAGCTCATCTAATAGAACTTGGGAAGGAGGTAGCACCACTGGGCTTTGCTCTGGACCAAATCCAAGCCGAACTTCATCGTGTGAAGCTAGAATGGAATCGCCTTCGTGAGAAGTTCAAGTTGATAGAAATTACTACTCGTGCGATGTTGGCCGAGTCTCCCTCAGATTCTCTCACCTTAGCACACCTTACACTTAGGTCCTATGTTGGCGTGATAAGGGGCTATTTAAGGAGACTGCAACTGCCTTGTGTAATCCTTTGTTTTAAATAAAAATTGGGATTTCTTTTTATGATGAAGTTTATGAATTTTCAAATGACCGGATAAATATAGTATGCATATTTTTGATGAATTTTAGAAAATGGATATTTTAAAAATGTTTATGTAAACCTTAAATAATTAAAAATTTGTAATGATTTTTGAAAAATGGTCTTCTACAATTATGTTCAGTACGAAATTTAGAGTCTAATAAGATCAACTTGATTTTTGATGAATAGTCAATTATGAATAGTTATTTTATGATTAGGATTAGTAATGTGACCAAATGGATTAGTAATATCACTTAAAGAAAGTATTAATATAATCTAGGCACCTTGATTAAGTAATGTGATTCAATAAAATGGTTAAATAACGGTTTCATAAATTATTATTCAAGTATTAGTTTTTTCGGGTGAATAGTGTTTTTTAATTAAAAATTAAATTAAAAATATTTAGAAAATTATTTTTATAAAATGGATTTCATTTTTGAACTCAGAGTATCGATATTATGTTAAGGTAATTTTTGGGGATTTTTCTGAAAAAATGAATTTTCGGTGAATAGTGTATTTATTTAAAAAATAAATTAAAAATATTTAGAAAATTATTTTTGTAAAATGGAGTTCATTTTTTAAATTAGAGCATTGATATTTGGTTAAGGTGAAATTTTGGGATTTTTCTGAGAAAGTTGAATTTTCAGTGAATAGTAAAAATACAGTTTTAGGGTTTCGGTATGTTTAATGACATCATAACCGTGTCATGATGATGTCATGAGATATTTTCCGGGTTTTCCAACCAAAGGTGATGAATTATTGTATTGGGGGCACCATGTGGCCTAACTTCATGAGAAATATCATGGGAGATCACATGGTTTTGAGAAAACCACTTTTGAGGTGTCCCTTGGCCAATAATGCCTTGTCCCCTCACTTTCCCTATAAATACCAAGCCATTATATCATCCTTTGGAATCCAAAATCATTATAAACTAAGTTCAGGCCTCCTTACCTCCCAAGTAGTCCTCCCAAGGTTCCCCCAATCCCTCAAGGTCCAAACCTTTGAGTTTTAAGAGTTACATTTTAAGGTAAGGGATCTGATCTCTCTCTTTCTTTTCAAGAAATCTCTTTTATGTAATTTCTTTTATGCTCCATGTTCTTATGTTAAAGGGTGTTCTTTTATACTCATATTAATTCCCTTTTCATGTTCATATAATGAGAGATCCCCTATTACTATCATTATTTCGTTTTATGAAGTTTTAATTGGCGTCGTTAGGCTGCCGAAATCTTTGTAACAGATTCTTTCACCCTTCTCATTTTCAAGTTCTATTTTCTTGTCAAGTCTTGAAAGTTCCTTTTATTATGTTGGGGTATGATCTATATATTTATCATACTGATCTTTTATGATCATATGATGAGAGACCCCATTTGATCTCTTCAATTCAGTATTTTGAAGTTTTAAGTGACGTCGTTTGGCTGCCGAATTTTTAAGTGGTTCTTCCACCCTTCTCTTTTTCAAGTGCTACTTTCATGTCAAGTCTTTCAAGTTCCTTTTTATTATGTTGGGGTATTATCTCTATATCTATCATACTGATCTTTTATGATCATATGATGAGAGACCCCACTTGATCTCTTTAATTCAATATTTTGAAGTTTTAAGTGACGCCGTTAGGCTGCCGAATTTTTAAGTGGTTCTTTCACCCTTCTCGTTTTGAAGTTCTACTTTCATGTCAAGTCTTGCATGTTCTTTTTTATTATTTTGTGGTATTATCTCTATATCTATCATACTTATCTTTTATTTTCATTTGATGAGAGACACTATTTGATCTCATCAATTCATTTTTGGTTGAACTTTAAGTGACGCAGTTAGGCTGCAGAATTTTCATAAGAGAAATCTTATTTTGTCTTACTTCCATGTTTTTCATTTCAAATGGTATGTCATTGAAATTTCATTACCATGTTCATGTATCCTTCTTATTCTGTCCCTGTACTGTTTTATGGTTCATTTATGAATGTTTGACCCATTTCCCCTCTCTTTTCAATGTTTTCTAAAACCCCAAAATGTAGTCGTTATGCTGCAGAATTTTCATCTCAAAATGCATCTCTCTTTTCTCAAAATTATTTTATGTTATTAAGTGAATACTCAAAGCTCTTATTTCTACAGGAGAATTCACATATATATCAAAATTTTCTATTTTAAATTCTGGGATTTACATACATGAAACCCGCTCTCCCCTTCCGTGGGTTTAAAGTGACGTAAAGATCATGTCTTTAAAGCAGTTTTTAAAACATTATGATTATGAAATGAAACCCATTTATTTTATTCTATATGGGTTATTTATGAAATGTTTGACGATGATATATGTGGCTCACATGATAATAAAGGCAAATTTATGGGTGCGCCCTGATAGCGCTCCAATGCATTGGGTAATGATGTAACCATTAGAGATTACAATTTTCACGATATCTTGGTGAATAACCTTGGTAATTTTCAAAATGACACCTTGGGGATGGACCTTGGTGATATGTTTATGATTGTATATGTTAAATGTTGTAGCCACATCTTCAAGTTATTAAAAATGTTATTTTTTTTATGATATGCCTCATGATTTCATTCTCATGCCTTAAAGTTCTTTTCATGACTTTATTGATGTATCTCAAGTTCATATGTAAAATGTTTTTGCTTGTTTCCCTTACTGGGCCTTCTGCTCACCCTTTCCTTTGATGTGTGTCCCCAGGTTATGAGATGCAGTAATGAACCTAGGATGAACTTAAGGAGAATCCTTTCAAGTGTTTAAGAAGAATTTTTTATGTTGTTTTCATGTATTATGTTCCTGGTTTCCAAGAAACTAAACCTTAAAGATCCTCAGTTTTGTGTAATGTAATGAAAGTTTATGTTATAAAAAGGTGGGATGCTATATAGGGGATTTATAGTGGTTTAGGGAACGGGAATCCACTAGCCTCCTCCACCAACACTCTACTCCATGAGTTTGGTTATTTTCACTATAACTACCCTTTTACTGGGCTCTCCTGTAAAATTACAGGTAGCTTTTACTTAATAAAAATTTCCAAGAGCATTCAATTAGGATCTCCCTTTACAATACCTATCCATGGTCTAAAAACTCACTCTTACACTAAGTGTAAACAAAATAGAATGAATAAACTTTGAAAGAAACATTTCCTGCACACGGTTGTGAGGAGCAACTGATAGGTGTCAAAGAATATTCCTAAGAATATGATAGTATAAAAATTATATCTTTTAATGATCTTCAGTGAAACTGATATAACTATTTTGCACATCACGAGCGTTTACTTTTATCTTTTATAGGTATAGACATTTAAGGACTGAGTATTCTAATCATTATTCACATTCATCTATCTCATATTTATCATATCTTCTTGTGAAGTGAGAAAATATTCCTTTTATATCTCATTTTGAACACAATAATGTGATAATCCTAATGGATGAGTGATATTTGCATTAAGAACTTGATAAGATGGGTTATAAAGGACATGTGTTCATTTCTTCCAAATATAGAAATTACTTTTTCAACCGTGATATCAAAAATCTTCTCATTCTACAGATCTTTCCATTCATGGAAAATATTATACAAATCAATCTTTATTTAAATATATAATCCATTTTCTTATAAACTAAAAAATCATGAAATAACTTATCAATATATTATCAAATCAATCATGAAATTTTTCATAACAATCATATCTTATTAAGATATTCAACTAGAAGTATTTTTCATCATATGATAACTTCCTGAGAGAATTATTTAGATAAAATATATCTTCATATTCTTAATAATATTAAATAAATTCAATATTGTGTAGGATAATTATTCAGTAAAAGTTTGATATGTTATGTAGGTGTGATACTTAGCCCTCATAACTTCTTTTTCTCTCGTAAGATTATATTTTATAGACATAATTTTTGAAATAAAACATTTTTTTATATTTTCATTCCGACTAATGCATCTAACTTCATCATTCAGAAACTCAACCATTCTCTTCATAAGATAAATTCATAGATAAACTTACAACATTTAGTTTTTAGGATTCTAAGTAGACAGAAGATATTCTTCGATTCTCGTAAGATAAAATACTTTGTCAAATTCTTTTACACATTATATGATAATCACTTAGAGAAATGAGGTAATATAGATTCTTTTGAAAATTAAAATTTAAAACATTTAAGATAAACTTGTTAGAATAAATGTAAAGATTTTTTGAATCATCAAAACACATAATAACTCTGGTATGATGGAATAAAATAATTTTTCCAATGGGTCGTACGTATGCATGAGTAACATTTCTATTTTCTAATGATCATTATAGAAAGAAGGTAAGTAATATATTATATTTAAAAATGATAATAATATCATATATAAAATATTATTTAATTAATTATAATTATATATTTCATCCATGTTGTGTGGTGACGAAAATATAGTCACATTGTTTCGTGTAGGCGGTAGTCCACACATACACGAACACCATTATCATCTTTTATTGAGTGAAAAGGTAAGAAATAAAATGATATATATTATCTTTTAAGAATGATATATTTGTTATTAATGTCATAATTATGAAATATATATCACATATAATCATTAAATTTATCATTACCACTTTCCATGTAAATCATTATTGAAAGAAAAGTCACATCGCTTCATGAGGCGGTAGTCTGTCATACACACGAGTGACGTTATCGTATCTCCTACAAAATAGAAATTAAAAAAGGTTTATATAATATAATGAATAAATAGGTATAATTATTTTATAAATATAATATATATAAACTATATACATCATCATACCCAACTATGATATGTGGTAACGGAAAAATGTATGACATCGATTCGTGAGGTGGTAGTCTGCCGTACACATAAATGATGTTTTCGTAAACCATTTGATGGAAGTAGGGGAGATTTTAGGTCATTAAATTAACATTAAAATATATATATATATATATATATATTAAATATATTTATTTTATTATATCATAATGGTTTAAAAATAAGTTAAGTATGTGTAGGAAGAAATAAAATAAAAACACTCGTTGGATAACATTGTCACTTATTTGGGTATCCTCCTTAGGTTTTCAAAAAAGCCTTCCAAAGTTAAATTTATGAAAAATACAAGGATAATTGGATTATATTTTGGATTTTATAGAATTATTTGGGCAGTTATAGACCAAAAAAAATTTTAATACGTGAAAATTATTGGAGAGGGGTGGCTTTTTATGGGTGAGGTGAGTGGCACACTCGTAATTTTTTTAAAAAAACGAATTATACCCATTTTTTTAATATAACAAGGTCCCAATAATGTATAATTATTTATAATATAATGTATAAGGTATAATTTTTTCCATAATATATGTTTTATACAAGTTTTTAAGATATTTTAACCCTTATTTTTTAGTTCAACCCCCTAGTAAATCTATTTTCACCGTAACTGTGATAATTAATTTTTACTGTTTTCACTATTCATTTTGGTAAGAAATTAAGTTGAACTTATTATAAAAAATTAATTATTATAATTAAAAATATATAATCCATTTTTCTCAATTCTATTCACATAATTTTCAGATTTTAATTTTAAATTAATCTTACATATGTAATGAGAAAGCGGGTTTTTAAAGATAAATGTTCAAAAGTTTACAAAGTTTTTATATCCAATATGAAAATGATTAAAATGAAATAAATTGGATAAAATGATATATAATTTAACTAATTTTACATTAAAACTAATTCAAAATATAATTTATCATTATAAATTATTTAAACTAAAAAGGAAGCTTTAAATTAAAATTCAATATTTTTCATTATTTATCAAAAAATGAAACTTTTTAGAAAAGTCCCAAAAATCAACCTAAAATAATTTTGATATGATGAATATAAAAATAAATTTTATATTTTCAAATAAATTTTCTAAAGGTGTTAAATATAATTTTACATATTGTGTGCAAAGCACGACTAAACCCTCCTTTAGAAAAAACACAGTTTTTTAGAAAACATTTCTTTCTCTGTTAAATGATTTTAATTTTATTTATAATTAATAAGTTACCAAAATTTTCATAATTATTTAGTACTATTAATACCCTCCAACTTAATATATTGTTTATAATTATCATGTTTAAATAATATTTTAATAGAGTATTTTCCTTTAAACTCAGTATTGCATGCATCACAAGCTATTAACGAAATTAAATTTATTCAAAAATAAATATATTGTAAAGACTTGGGGTGTTTGTAACACCACAAGGTTTTTGAAAATAAATATTTAATGAATGAAACACTTAGTCCCTATAAAACAACACATTTTATAATCTATCTATTAAACACAACTTTTCCTCTTTTATGTTTTGAATTATAAAGAAATGGTCATCTAGAGTTGTGATCAGTAAGTCATTTGTAGCCTGATAGAACAAACTTGATTTTTAGTGAATAATAACATACCTTATGAATAGTAATATGACCCTTATGAATATTAAATAATGATATTATTTTATTTTCTTAAGGTAATAAGATAATGAGATATTAATTAATTTTTTAATGTGATGTAAACTAATTATACCTTTAATTTTTTATTTTTTGAATTAACAAAGATTTTTAAAAAAAATTAAATTTATCATATTTAGAAAATTATTTTTGAAAAATTTACTTCTTTTTTTTATTCTACACATTGAAAAATGGTTAGGGTCAATTTTTTGGATTTTTCTAAAATTCTTGAATTTTTTATGAATAGTGAAATACGGTAAAATACCGTATATAAAATTATCAGATAAATACACTATTTATGACATAATAAGTGATTTAAGGAAACTTTTTTGGAACTCAAATGAACTTATTACTATTATTATTAACATGAATCAACACTATCGGTTGTATTGATGGAATTAATAAATTAATGAAGAAAATATTCAAAATTCACTCCTCTCTTCCACCATAAAAACCCCCCATCACTCCCTCTTCTCTTCACTCCTCAAAGCCTTGAATCTCCTAAAAGTTCTACCCAAATACCCTTCTATAGTCACTACCCTTGTCCAGTAATCTCTTTTTATTTCCAAAAGACCAAAACCCCTTCCCTTAAGAAGGTTATCATGGAGGTTATTTCAAGAGGTAAAGCACCCTACTGTTTCTTTTAGTTTCATTTCAATTTATCTTATTTTGTTATACTCTTCTCACCTCCTCTATCCAAATGACCATGATAACTAAATTATAATATATATACTAGAATTATATCATGTTAATGGAAAATAAATAATCAATATTCTTACTATCTCCCTTTTTTTATTAACAAAATCAACATCCATGAGGTTCCAATTTACAACCTTCATAGACGACGAAGTTTCGTTCTTCAATTTCTCCTTCATTAATGTTCATGGAACCATTTTTGTTGTTGAATCAGACTATCATATATGTATTATATCCTAATTAATATTCATTAACTAGTATACATACATATTATTAAATCTTATGACCAAACTAGTTCCTAATAATAAAAATACCGCAAAAATAATTTAAGTGATTGTCATAAATATTTCATCAAATGATTCATCCTCTTTACACATAAACAAATGATAGAAATTACCATTAAAAATTCATCATGTTCATAAATAATATTTAATTTCAATTATGGATATTTACATCCCTTCCACTTGAACTTCGTTACTTAAGAACAAGTGAATAGATTATGAAAATAAAGAAAACGGACACTCTGGAACAAAGAAATTCAATATAATAACATATCAAAAATAGAATAAATGAAATAAAAATAAATTTGAAAAACAAAATAAATGTATAATAGTTTCTGAAATAACTTATTAATAATTCTAATTTCATATTGCAGGACCTTAAGTTCAAGAGCAGAACACATTTGGAATTAAGGTAAGGGTTTCGTTATCTCACTCCCATTTTTGGGAGATTTTCCGTATTCACTACTAATACTTGTGTATGGTGTATGTATACTGAACATTGATGTAAAATATCATTAATAGATTTATTTTCATGTTATTCAATGTTTAATTCGAATATTATTAATTTTTGGGCATACGAAACGATAGATTGCAAAGTGGTAAGGGATTTCTACCCGAACCTCCATTTTCATTCGGGTTACTCTTATTCTCTACTTACCCAAACCAATTCTTATTTATTCTTATGTACACCACATAAATTCTGTTTTAATTTCCTATATATGTTTACCATATATAATCCTTTTTTATTTTATGTGGATTTACATGTTTTAAAAGGATCATTCAAAATTTTTATACCGATAAACAAACCTGATTCAAGGGATATTTTCAAATTCTTACCCATTTTCAAGTGTACAAAAGAATCTATTTTAAGCCAAAATTATTTTTTTTTAAACAATAATTTTATCATGAAAAATTATCTTGGATCATTTCTGGATTTACGAGAACAAACATGCATTTCTTCTTTAAAATTATCTTTAATACTTTCCTTAAATTGCCCTAAAATGTTTTAGTTATAAAGAATCTTAAGAACTCTTTTTACATGATTTCACTTTAGTGGGACATCATTTATTCCTAAAATATAATTTCAATTTCCTAGTATTTTATTTTCTGTTATATTCATGTTTAAAAGCTTATTTCTGGGCAAATACAAAGGATTTTCCAAAATAACTCTTCTTTCCAAAGTAAAAAAGATTTTCCTCATCTCACTTTATCTTTTATGAGATATATTCCTTGTTCACCACTTACTTCTTAATTGTGGTGTATGTACTTACCATTTGTATATCATATCAAGAGTCTCATTATTCTGATAATATTCTAAGGGATTATGATTTTAATGTTTCATGGTAGTATGGGACACTTTGGAATGTTTAAGGATTTTTTCCTCAAGAATTTTTCAATGGTCTCATTTAAAAGTATCTTAATTTATTTAAACGTAATTTATTGAATATTTTATTTAATTTAGGTTTATCTCATAGGATATCAACTTCCTTATTTAATTTAATGGTTTATTATTAGTTTGATTGTGGATGTGCTATCTTAAAACCATTCACCAATTTACTCTGAATGGTTCGTGTTTATGCTTAAGGATTGGGGAAAGTTATTTACATTTCATATGATAGTTTTAATATGAATGTGTATGTTTTTTATGTTCACCACATTCATATGAAGAATTAATTGGACTTAATAAGTGTCGGTTGGGGCCCACAATAGCCCCTCGATGCATCGGTAGATCTCATGAGACAAACTACGGTCTTGGCACAAGGCCTTGATAGAATGATTATTTATGGTCTTGGCATGAGGCCTCAATGGTATGGTTATGATGTCCTGCATTATGAATTCCCTCATTATGAAAATAGTATTGATTTTTCATGTGGTTATTCTACTAGTATAATACCCATGATTATGTTTTATTATGGAATTATTTACTCATCTCATATTCCTTTAATAATGTGTTCAAGTATATTATTTGTTAAAGGTATATGTTTTTAGTTATTCAACATGACTAATGTTTATATATTATCGACTATATTTATTACCCTTAATGAGTGTTTGATTTCACCCCTTTCTTATGTTTCTTTTTTCTAGGATATGAAGAAGTATGTTATTAGTGATTTGTAGGCATAATCTAGGAGGTGTGGATGTTTATAATGGAATAAATTAATTTTGTTTTTTCTTTCATGATGTAATGTTGAAATTATATATGTATATTGTTTCAAAAATCTACTAAAATACTTGGTCATTAGGGATTCATATTCCTTATTTATATGCCAATGTAATCACATAAGGCACCAGCTCTGAGAAACTAGGGTCGGGTCCTTACAGTTGGTTTCAAAGGAAGTTTAGTAGAAAACATGGAAACTAGATATAGAAAACATTGATTAGGGAACAAATCCCTAATATAGTCTTTGAGGATAAGCATACAAGAACATCATAGTATTTTGGTAAGAAATATATTGTCTGGATATTTCTAGAAAATACATCATTGTCTCGATACAAATATTTAGAGGTGGCTCTAGCACAGATGTACCTAGGAGTGAAAGCTCCAACAAGGAATTTTGGGCTTGACCTGGGGTATCCTAATACACTACAATGGGCCTTGATGCACTCTAGGTATTAAAAATCCTAGGGGATCTGCTTAGGATAATTCACATTTTCTATACAAGCCATTATGAAGGATTTAAATGTAAATTTTTCCTCAAAGAAACCATTTTTTGGATTATGGGATTATGCATGTGTAGGATCACAATTTATGTTAAGTATTTTGTTAAGTTATTATTATACATTGTGATTCATAACCTAATACAGTGTATGCCATCATCTAGAAATGGAGACTAGTGGAAGAAATGGAAACTGTATGAACATGTGTATCCCATATAGGGATTTCCCTTCCACACTTGATAATGATGTAGGATCTGGTGTTGCAACTGGTACAGAGTATCTTATAACTATACTGGGAAAACGTACTCAGGTTATAAACAATAACCTTAACCTTATGGAGCATCTAGATCCACCATGTGGGGGAGCTATGTTAGATCACTTAATGGGGCAACAACCTCTATCATTCAATGGGACTACAAACCCATTTGTAGCAGAGTAGTGGATATATTCCCTAGAGAAGATATTTCTCACTTTGGGATGTAATGAAATAGATAATGTTTTCATGGAAGTGTATCATCTATCAGGAGATGCAGATCAGTGGGGGTCATTAATCCAAAACACAAATGAGGAGGAAGAGATATAAGTGATATAATATAGGTACTTTAAGGAAATATTCCTGGTGAAATACTTTCCTCAGGAAAAATGAGTGGATATGGAAAGGAAATTTATGAATTTCAAGAAAAATGAAGATGAGAATGTTTACAAGTATGAAGACAACTTTAGAAGGCTAGAAAGTCATGATGCAGACTACATACATAATCCAATGAGAAAAATTGATCGATTCTTTGATGGTTTAAAACCATTTGTTTGGAGGGCTCTAGTGTCCCAATGTTTCTCTTCATATGAAGATATATTCTAAAGTGCTATCAAGATAGAAAATGAATTTTATAAGTCCTATTACTTTAAAGGAAAATAAGAGGAGAAGTGGGTTGCCGAAAACTCTGGAAAAGGAAATAAGGAAATGGGGAAAAGGGAAGAGTTAAACTTCCATCCTATAGTAATTTTGGGAAGAAACACCCTAGAACATGCATGAAGGGAATGGGAGTCTGTTACAAGTGTGGATAAAAAGGCCACCTATCTATGGATTTTAAGGGGAATAAAGAAGCTACCAACCTTCAATTCTACAATTGTAAGGATATGGTAAATCATGCACATGAATGTCCTAAGCGTCATGGAAATGTTCCCCAAAGAAGGCCAAGGGAGAAACGCCAAGCTTATGTCGTCAAAACTGTGGAGGTTGAAGTTCCTAATGAAGTGGTGGAAGGTACATTAATCATTTCATCAACCTTATCCAATGCTTTATTTGATTTTGGATCATCTCATTCCTTCATATAATCCCATTTCTCTAAGAAAATTATATATTTCCAATTTGATTTAATAAGGGAGTTTTCAGTCAAAACTCCTAAGGGAAGTATCATTGTAACAAAGTTGTGTCAGGGAGTCCCCATTATGGCTTACAAACATGCTTTATCTACTGATTTTATTTTCATACCCATGATTTACTTTGATATAATCCCTAGTATAGATTGGATTTCTAACCATGATACGAAAATTTATTGCAAGATGAAGGAGGTTTCAATTTTTTAGGACGATGTGGAATCCATTATCTTTAGTGAAAAGACATCACCATTTAATTCTCATCTAGATCCACCTCCAGTAGCTCTACTAAATTCAATTAGTGGGGAGAAATATAGCCCAATATCTATGGGAGAGGAAAGAAATATTCAAATTAAAGATGTACCTATTGTGCAAGTATGTTGACGTCTTTTCAGAGGATTTACCTAGACATCCTCCAAAGCAGGAAATTTAGTTTTCCATTGACTTAATTCCTGGTTCAAGGACCATATCAAAGACCCCTTATATAATGGACACTATGAAGTTAGTGGAACTAAATAAAAAACTAGATGAATTGAGTGATAAAGGATTTATTCTCCCTAGCATTTCTTTATGGGGATCCCCTGTTCTTTTCATTAAGAATAATGATGGGTCTATGAGGTTGTGAATTGACTACAAGGAGATCAATGATATAAAAATAAATAACAACTATTCTCTAACTCGTATTGATGATTTATTTGATCAACTTCATGGAGCCCAATATTTTTGGAAGATTGATCATCGATCTGGATATCATCAGTTTCTTGTGAAGAAGGAATAAATTCCAAAAATAACATTCTGAACTAGGTATGGGTATTACAAGTTTATAGTAATTCCTTTTGGACTAACTAATTATCCATCTATTTTCATGGATCAAATTAATATAATTTTCAAAGAATATCTTGATGAATTTATGGTGATTTTTATTAATGATATCCTGTTATAATCTTAAAGATATGAAGATCATGAAAATCACTTGTGCACTATTCTTAATACTCTTAGAAGAAATGAATTATATGGGAAGTTTATAAAGTGTTATTTTTTACTTCAATAAGTTTTCTTTCTAGGCCACATTATCTCTAGGGATGGAATATCTATAGATCCTCTGAAGACAAGGGATGTGCAAGAATGGCCTACTCCAATGAACATAACTGAGGTATGTAGTTTTATTGGTTTAGTAGGTTATTATCATCATTTCGTTCAGAAATTTTCCCGTTTATCCAATAAAATTACCAAGCTTACACGAAAAGGGGTTAAGTTCATATAGAAAAGGGAATGTGAATAGTATTTTAAATAATTGAAGATAATATTAGTGAATGCTCTAATATTGACTCTACCATCAGGGAATGATGGATTTAGGATCTTTAGTGATGCATCAATGAAAGGACTTGGCTTTGTCCTTATATAAAATGATAGAGTGATTGCCTATGTATCTAGGCAGATAAAAATTCATGAACAAAACTATACAACTCCTGATCTTGAGTTAGCAGTGGTAATCTTTGCTCTAAAGATTTGGAGACAATACCTCTATGGAGAAAAATGTGAGATATATACAGATCATAAGAGTTTGAAATATATCTTCTCAAAGAAAGAACTCAGCATGAGAAAAAGGAGATGGATTGAGCTACTCAAGGATTATGATTTCACAATACACTACCACCTGAGGAAGAAAACGAAGGAGGCAGATGATTTGAGTAGAAAGGACCACGTAATTCTGAACAAGATGATAGTTAAAAGGGATCCTTTGTTTATGGGTATAGTAAAGATGGATATGGGAATTATCAAGGAAGTTAACACATCACTAATTTTTCAAATGGTTTCCAAAACATCTTTAATAGAAAGGATAAAAAGTTCTCTGGCTAATGATGAGGAGTTTCAAAAAAAATTAAAGCTATAAATGATGGGAAGTTGATTGACTTCATATATGAAGGTGGCATTCTGAAATTCGGAAAGAGGCTTTGTGTTCCCACTATTATTGAGCTAAATAGGGAACTATTGGATGATGTCCATAGCTCTAGTTTCTCTATACACCCTAGTAGCACAAAGATGTATAAATATCTAAAGGAACATTTTTGGTGGGAAAACATGAAGAGGGAGATTGTTGATTTTGTGTCAAGATGTTTGGTTTTTCAACAGGTGAAGGCTGGAAGACAACGTCCTAGAGGATCCATGCAACCCCTTTATATTCCTTTGTGGAAATGAGATGATATTACAATGGACTTTTTCATGGGGATACCAAAGACTCCATGAAAGAATGATTCCATATGGGTTACTGTTGACCATCTTATAAAATCAGAACATTTTCTTGCCATAAGAGAAGATTAACTACTTGAACGTTTAGAAAGACTATATATTAATGAAGTTTTAAGACTTCATGGTGTACCCTTATCAACTGTTTCTGATTTTAATCTTTTTTTTTACATCACAATTCTAGAAAAGTATTCACTAATGCCCTAGATATTGATCTTTGTTTGATCATTTCCTACCACCCACAAACTGATAGACAATTTGAACGGACTATTCAAAATTTGGAAGACATGTTGAGGTCTTCTTCACTTGACTTTCAAGGTATGTGGGATTAGTATTTTCCCCAATTATAATTTTCCTATAACAATAGCTTCCATTCAATTATTTAGATGGAACCATATAAAACGTTATATGGAAATAGATTTTGTACACCAACATGTTGGGATGATGTTGGTGAAAGAAAACTCGTAGGCCCAGAATTTATTGAGGAAACAATAGAAAAGGTGAAGATTATCCAAACCCATATCAAAACAGATCAAAGTAGGCAAAATATCTATGATGATAACCGAAGGAAGGATTTGGAATTTCAATAAGAAGATCATGTTTTCCTAATGGTATCTCTATGGAAGGATATTATATGATTCGATAAGAAGGGATAATTAAGTCCCCGGTACATAGGACCTTTTCAAATTCTGGATCAGATTAGAACCATAGATTACCATTTGGCAATGTCGCCATGTATATTTAAAGTTCACAATTTGTTTTACATATCAATGTTAAAGAAATACATGCCAAACCCAATGCATGTACTCACCTATGAAAAAATAGAACTTGAGCCCAATCTGTCTTATTGTGAAGAGACTATCAAGATTCTCGATACAAGAGAACAAGTTTTGAGAAATCGGGCGATTCATCTATTCAAGGTACTTTGTATAAATCCTAAAACCAAAGAGTCAACATGGGATCCTGAAGATCTTATGTTGAATACATACCCGAATCTTTTTAGGTAACATTTTGTGAATTTCAAGGATGAAATTTTTTAAGGAGGATAGAATGTAACACCCCAAGGTTTTGAAAATAAATATTGAATTCATGAAACACTAAGTCCTTAAAAAACCAAACATTTTATAATATAGTCATTAAACACAACTTTTCCACTTATATCTTGTGAATTTTTAAAAAACGGTCATCTAGAGTTGTGATTAGTAAGTCATTTGGAGTCTGATAAAACAAACTTGATTTTTGGTGAATAATAACATTACTTATGAATAGTAATATGAATAAAAATATGAACCTTATGAATAGTAAATAATTATTTTATTTTATTTTCTTAAGGTAATATGATAATGAGATCTTAATTAATTTTTCAATGTGATATAAAACTAAGTATACCATTAAATTGTTATTTTTCAAATTAACTAAGATTTTATTTAAAAATTAAATTTACAATATTTAGAAAATTATTTTTGAAAAATCACTTCATTTTTATATTCTACACATTGAAAAATGGTTAGGGTGATTTTTTTTATTTTTTTGAAATTCTTGAATTTTTGATGAGTAGTGAAATATGGTAAAATATCATATATACAAATTATCAGTTAAATACACTATTTATGACATCATAAGTTATATAAGGCCACTTTCTTCAAACTCACATGAACTTATTACTATTAGGAGTCACATTAACCAACACTATTGGTTGTCTTGAGGGAAAAATAATGAATAATATATTCAAAATTCACTCCTCTCCTCTACTATAAAAAACCCCATATCTTCCTCTTCTCTTCACTCCTCTAAGCCTCGAAGATCCTAAAATTTCTGCCCAAATACCTTTCCCTAGTCATTACCCACGTCCAAGAAGCTATTGTTCTTTCCAAAATACCAAAACCCTTTCCATTAATAAGGTTATTTTAAAAGGTAAAGAATCCTTCTTTTTCTATTAGTTTCATTTCAATTTATCTTGTTTTGTTATACTCTTCCCACCTCCTCTGTCCAAATTACCATGATAACTTTAGTATAATCTATATACTGTAATTATATAATGTGAATGTAAAATCAATCATCAATATTCTTACTCTCTCCCTTTTGTTTTATAAAAAAATTCAACGTCCATGAGGTTCCAATTTATAACCTTCATATACGAAAAAACAAATTATTAAATTTCTCCTTCCTTACTAGCCATGAAACCATTTTGATGGTTGAAACAGACTATAATATATATATTATAATCTAATTAATATTAAGGAACCAGTATAAATACATATTATTAAATCATATGACCAAACTAGTTCTTAATAATCAAAATACCACTAAAATAATATAAGTGAATGTCATAAATATTTCATCAAATGATTCATCCTCTTTCCATGTAACCAAATAATAGAAATGAACATTAAAACTTCAGGATGTTCATAAATAATATGTAATTTTAATTTTTTATATTTTCATCCATTCCACATGAACTCCATTACTTAAGAACAAGTGAATCTATTATGAAAATAAAAAAACGGACACTCTAGAATGAAAAAATTCAATATAATAACTTATCAATAAAAGCTTAAATGAACTAAACAGAATTAATATAAACTAAATACATGTATAATAGGTTCTGAAATAATTTATTAATAAGTCTAATTTCATATTTCAGGACCTTAATTTCAAGAGCAGGACACATTCAGACTTAAGGTAAGGGTTTCTTCATCTCACTTCAATTTTGGTGAGATTTTCCGTATTCACTCCTAATACTTGTGTGTGGTGTATGTATACTACTAATTGAAGTAGCATATCATGAATATGTTTATTTTCATTCTATTCAATTTTTAGTTTGAATATTATTAATTTTGGTGCATACGAATCGATTGATTACAAAGTGGTAAGGGATTTCTACCCGAACCTCCATTTTCATTCGGGTTACTCTTATTCTCTACAAACATAAAATAAATTCTTATTTATTCTTATGTGCCCCACATAATTTCTATTTCAATTTCCTATATATTTTTACCATCCAGAATCCTTCTTTATGTTTTTTGGATTTACATGTTTTAAAAGGATCATTCAAAAGTTTTATCCCAATAAACAAACCTGATTCAAGGGATATTTTCAAATACTTACCCATTTTCCAGTGTAATCTAGAATCTATTTTAAGACAACATTGTTTTTAGAAAAACACTCATTTTATCATGAAAAATTATCTTGGATAATTTCTTTAATTAAGATAACAAACGTTCCTTTCTGCTTTAAAATTCTCTTTAATACTTTCCTTAAATTGCTCTAAAATGTTTTAGTTCTAAAGAATATTAAGAACTATTTTTACATGATTTCACTTCAGTGAGAAATAATTTGTGCCTAAAATATAATTTCAATGTCCTAGTATTTTATTTTCTCGGATATTCATTTTTACAAACATATTTCATGGAAAATAAAAAGGATTTTCCAAAAGGAATCTTCTTTCCAAAGTAAAAAAGGATTTTTCTCATCTCACTTTATCTTTTATGAGATATCTTCCTTGTTCACCACTTAAGTATTACTTGTGGTGTATGTAATTCCCAATTGGTATATCATATCAAGAGTATCCTTATTTTCATAATAATATAAGGGATTATGATTTGAATGTTTCAAGGTGGTATGGGACACTTTGCAATGTTTAAGGATTATTTCCTCAAGGATTTTTCAATGGTCTCATTTAAAAGTAACTTCATTTACGTAAACATCATTTATTGAATATTTTAATTCATTGAGGTTTAACTAAAATAATATCATCTACCATGTTTAATTGAATGTTTTAATATTATTTTTATTGTGTATGTTCTATCTTAAAACCATTCACCAATTTACTCTGATTGGTTAGTGTTTATGTTTAATGATTGGGGAAAGTTATTTACATTTCATATGTTAGTTTCAATATAAATGTGTGTGTTTTTTATATTCTATCCATTCATATGAGGAATTCATTAGACTTAATAAGTATCGTGCGGGGCCCGCTATATCCCCTTGATGCATCGGTAGGTCTAATGAGAAAAACTATGGCCTTGGCATAAGGCCATGACAAAATGATTATTTATGGTCCTGGCATGAGGCTTCAATGGTATAGTTATGATGTCTCGCATTATTCATTACCTCATTATGAAAATAGTATTGATGATTCATATGGTTATTAAACTAGTAGAATACCCATTATTATGATTTATTATGGCATTATTTACCCAGCTCATATTCCTTCCATAATGTTTTCAGGTTTATTATTTGTTAAAGGCATATGTTTTTAGTTATTAAACGTGCCTAATGTTTGCATATCTTCTTGTTATATTTCTTACCCTTAATGAGCATTTGAGCTCAACCCTTTTTTATGTTTATTTTTTATAAGATATGAATAAGTATGTTATGAGTGATTTGCAGGCATAATCTAGGAGGCCTGTATGTTTCTAATAAA
Organism: Viscum album; assembly: GCA_963277665.1. NCBI lineage: Eukaryota > Viridiplantae > Streptophyta > Magnoliopsida > Santalales > Viscaceae > Viscum > Viscum album. The sequence continues at coordinate 1,196,336,563 of OY728122.1, forward strand.
ATAAATTAATGTTGTTTTTCCTTTCATGATGTAATGTTGAACTTATATATGTATCTTGTTTCCAAAATCTACTAAAATACTTGGTCCTTCAGGATGAATATTTATTGTTTATATGACAATGTAGTCAAATAAGGCATCGGCTCTGGGCAACTGGGGTCAGGTCCTTACAATGTTACATTATAACTCCCTAAAAAAAATTAAGTCCTCTCAATATAATCTTGATATCAGTAATCCAGGGTTTTATATTTGAAAATACCCTTCTGGAAATCCCAAATCGTGAGAAGGTTTAATAAAACACCCTCTTAATAAGAGAGAGGGAATTGAGAAGATCATATGGAATAACACATACTAGGTTTAGAAATAATAGAACATAGGCGGGAAGTGATAATGTGGAAATATATGAAAAAACTAGCACCCAAATACTGATTTATAGCGATATAAAGCATGGTTAGGGGAAATTTAACGACCAAAAAGACATAAACTAGAGGTGTTAAAAGGTAATTAATATAATAAAAAATGATAATAATAGGGAAACATTTTTGTTTCAAGATCCTTTCTTAGTTTTTAGGAATTTGTTTTACCATGTAGACTGAGAACATATAAAAATATACTTATTTTATATATTTTTATTTCACATGTATAATTTCATCTTTTGGTTATGCTCTGATCATTTTCTACTTCATTTCCTACTATAAGAAATGAATATACTAGATGAATTTTTATTAATTAATGAAGATATAAAATTACCTTTTAACATATCATATGATCAATAAAAGTGTAAAAAGATATTCCTCTTATCTTTACTAAAAAAATGGTTAGAAAAAGTTTTCCAATAACACCTAAAGTTCAACTAAATCCATTTCATAAATATTTAACCTTAAAGATCATCCAAAATATGTCTAACCAAATTTAGAAGGAAGGTTACTAAAGCAAAATTATATTCCCCAAAAAAATAAAGTGGCTCTTAATTATCACATAAAAAACATGTGAATACCATTATCATGTATTATATTGAAATAAATTAATGACCTTAATTAACAAAAAACCATATTGATGAAATGCATGCTTCCATGTTCCTTAAATAAAACCTAGATTATTGGATGTATTCCATAGATCCAAAAATGTTGGTTACTCTATCAATGATAATATAAACTACCTTCTCAAAAAATCATTAATTAGTTCCAAGGTATTTAGTACTATCCAATTTACTTTATCCATATCAATAAGCTCTTTATCCCAACATCATTATCTCATCATCAGATACATATTAAGGGTTATATTTCCCTTAATCTTGTGTTTTACAAGAAGTCTAACATGCCACTGAATGGTTTTTCTTAGTCATCAGCACCATGAAACATATGATCTCAAATTCTTAATGAAATAATATTGAATTTTAATACTATATATTAAATAATTGTTATGGTAATATTGTCATTAATAAAATAATTTTACAACATGTTTCATGGATCTAAATACACAATCATTTCCACTTCAATTGTAACAATAAAATAATCTTGACCTCGATCCCTCTGCTTATTCTTAGGTATATTATCTTTGTGATTGGGGTATTAATTTTCATAGTTCCCCATCACCTTACAGTGTAATCATTTCAAATTTGAAATTAATTTCTTACACATTTAATCATGATAATGGTAGCCTTTCTCACCACACATGTAGAAAACTCTCATTCCTTTCAAGAAAGTGTTAGATTGTTTCATTCAACAGTTATCACATGTGGGAAAATCCTTCTTTCCCATATTCCCCTTATCCATTTTTTTCTTTGACGTCCTATTATTCTATATCATTCCTTATAATCTATAATACTTAGAGAATTATTTCTCTATATTTATAGAACATAAGACTATTTCATCATATGATAAAAAAAATTGAGAGACTACAACCCTTTGAAGACTTATCTTAATAGCTTAAAAAATGGTCAATTTTGCACTCTGTGTTGCATATGTAATCCATAGCATAACTAGATAAAATTTTAAAGGTAGCTTCATACTCTGCAATACTTTCTTCTTCCTTTTTCTTTAATCTATGGAATGCCATATTTATTTCAGTTTATTTCCCAGGAGGGAAATATTTTTTGAAAAAATTGTCTTTAAAATATTTCCATTATGTGATTTATATTTATTCTTCCTCTATATTATTTTTTATTAATTACTACTATTGATCATCATCACCCTTGTTAAAATACACAGCAAGTGTAACCTTTTCCTTTTTATTGCATCCTAATACTATAAATATCTTCTCCCAAGATTTAATCTATTTCTCAGTTATGACTGCATTATTATCCCCACTAAATAATGTAGGATTCTATCTCATAAAGAAATACAGCAAAGGAGAATATCACTATGGAATAGGTTTCTCTATCCAAGCAAGGTTATTTTTAATAACATGATTAAACTTCCCTAATATAGCCAGGATTTTCTCAATTCCAATACTAGCTGTATTGGCTTCCTTAGTAGAGAAATATCTATATTTTCTATGAGTATTTATACCCCTATTCCTTCTAGGTTCCATTTCTAAACAATGGAATATATCGAAGTAGCTCAAAAAATTATGAACTTTAAATCAGAATGAATAGTTATAAATATGATGTAGCACCTGAATTTATGTATTGTTAATCTTATAATTATAAACTTGTTTTATTTGGGGATATCTTTATTTTCAAATCCATTATAATAATTTTAAATAAAATGTGAATTATCCTAAAAATATCCCCTAGGAGTGTCAAACCAAGTGTGTAGTATGGCTTATTTCCATATAGCAGGTAATGATCAGGTTAAGCCCAATGAACCTTTTTGTGTGTTATTACCACTAAGTACCTCTATGTCAGAACCATGTCCACTTACAGTATATAGATAGATATATATTACTAAGAAAACCCACATAATCTCTTCTTTACAAAAACTTTATAATGTTCTTCTATACTTATCTTTAAATTATATCATAGTGTTATATTTCCTAACCTATGTTTTCCTTAATCTAGTTCCCTATATTTATACTAAACTTCCTATGATACCAACTTTAATAAACCCAACCCTAGTACCCCTAAGTCGATGCCTTAATTAATTACATCAGCATAGATAAAAAGAATAAAATCCCAAAGGTAAATGAGTTTATTAGTTTTGGAGAACCAGATACAAACATGATACCCAGTTTACATTGGGAATATAAACTAAAACATAATGTATAGCCAAAAAAGTAAACTACATCCTTGAAAAGCCATTCAAATATTTCTTCTTCATATCTTAGGGAAAGGTGGAAAATATGATTGAGCTCAAAATTTTCAATGAGGGTTAAGTATAGTAGAATATATTATGAATCAATAATAATAATCAATATGGAAAGTTAAATAACTGAGACACATGGTATTTAAATAACTTGACTATCATGGTAAGATAAGGAAGAAACAATATGAAAAGGTAAATAATTCAAAACACATTCCATTTAATCAATAAATGGATAATTAAATGCATCCATATATAATATCATAGAAAAAATATCATAGATAATAATAATAAATTAATTATCAGTGAAATAAATGCTTAATAAGTAGACATCATGTTTTCCAAGAATATGATACATTTACCATCAATATATATCCTCAATATAGTTTAAAACTACTAGGTAAAACCCATATTTTTTTCTAACTATTTAGTCTCATGATACTACCGATGCATCAAGAGTGTCACGAAATAACCCGGGTCAACCCGTAAATGATCACCCAAGCTGACCTACGACAAGTCTTCAGAGGGGTTCGTGATCTTCCCAAACTAGCGACAAGCACCGGGAATCAAAGATATCACCTTGGTAATGATTTATCCCAAAGGAAACCAGGATCAAATAATAATAATATAGAACACAACATAACCAATAAACATTTAACAATAATAAACACAAACCATATCTAGATAAAACAACAGTTGAAAGGAACCAAAATTAAAAAACAAAACAAAAAACCAAACTAACGCGAATGACATGATATAGATGTGACTACCTATTCACCACCATCCATAAGACCAGCCTTCTCCAAAGTCTAACCAAACCAGAAACCTAAACCTATAAAATAGCTTAGGTATACTGATGCCGAGTGGCATAAATAAGGTGTGAGAAAAAACAACTCAATAGGTAAGAACCATAGAATCCATACATGTCCTTTCCTAAAATAGTCTATAAACACTAATTTGAAATACATTTATGAAATTAGTATTTTATATTTTAAAAATAACCAACACTATTTTCTAGAAATTACACTTTGAAAACAAACCTTAATACCCTTTTTGGAAATACACGAGTTTGAAAATCCAAAACCCATATCAAAATCCAAACTAAAAGATCAAAGGTGCTATGTTGGAAAATAAATAAAATCTAAAAGGCAAGGAAAATACTATAAGAGAAGCTAACTAAGGTGAAGTAGAATAAAAATAGAACATACAGATAACAATCATGGGCATTTTATAAACATCTCTAGAAGCAATCCCTGTAAGTACTCGGTTCGAACTCACCTATCAGCATATGGTGCAGCTCCATAGTCAATAACTAACTGGAAAATATAAACTAGCCAATCCAGTGGAATGTCCCACCTATCCTCTCAGAAAATCAAGGGGGTACCAACACATCTAAGGGGTTGATAAGAAACCATCACTCGACTCTCTAGGTGATGCCTAGGAATCCCATGATATAGTATGCATTGAATGAGGAGGTCCTCACACGCATGGCATAATCCAAATACTCACATGCCACCATGATTGCCTAGCCCAAGCACTGACACCGCCTATGTGATGACCCTCTCCTGAAAGGGTCCACCATAGAGGTTACCATCAAACATAAATCCATACATAAGTGCCAATCGAGACTTCATGTCACATGATCATTCAAACCATTTTCCAAACCATTGTGAATATAGCATCCCTCCTTTTTATCACATAAACTTTCATTACATTGTACAAAACCGAGGATCTTTAAGGTTTAGTGTCTTGGAAACCAGGAACTCAAAACATGAAAAAATAAAACATTCTTCTTAAACACTTTAAAGGATTCTTCTTATGTTCATCCTAGGTTCATTACTGCATCTCATAACCTGGGGACATACATCAAAAGAAAGGGTGAGTAGAAGGCCCAGTAAGGGAAACAAGGGAAACATTTAACATGTGGACTTGAGATACATCAATAAAGTCGTGAAAAAGAACTTTAAGGAATGATAAAGAAATCATGAGGCATATCATAATAAAAATAACGTATTTCATAACTTGAAGATGTGGATACAACATTTAACATAGACAATCATTTCCGTTTCACCAAGGTCCATCCCCAAGGTGTCATTAAAATTTACCAAGGTTATTCACCAAGGCGTCGTTAAAAATGGTCATCTCTAGAGATTAAGTCTTTACCCAATGCATTGGAGCGCTATCAAGGCGCACACTTAAATTTGCCTTTATTATCATGTGATCCACATATATCATCATAAAAAATTCATAAATAACCCATATATCCTAAAATAAATGGGTTTCATTTCATAATCATAACGTTTTAAAAACTGCTTTTAAGACATGATCTTTATGTCATTTTAAACCCACGAAAAAAGGAAAGTGGGTTTCATGTATGTAAGTCCCAGAACTAAAATAGAACATTTTAATATATATGTGAATACCCAAATAGAAGAAAATAGCTTTGATTATTCTATTAATAAAATAATAGAATTTGAGAAAAAGAGAAATACATTTTGAGATGAACATTTTGTGGCATAACGGCTATGTTTTGGGGTTTTAGAAAACATTGAAAAGAGAGGGGAAATGGGTCACCCACTCATAAATGATCCATAAAACAGTATAGGGATAGAATATAATGGATATAAGAACATGGTAATTAAATTTGAAAGACATACCCTATGAAATGAAAAAAATTGAAAGAAGACAAAAATAAGATTTCTCTTATGAAAATTCGGCAGTCTAACGGCGTCATTTAAAACTTCAAAAAATGAATTAACGAGATCAAATAGGGTCTCTCATCATATGAACATAAAATATTAGTTTGATTGATATATATATCATACCCCAAAATAATAAAAAGGACCTTGAAATACTTGACATGAAAATAGATCTTGAAAACGAGAAGGGTGAAGGAATCCCTTAAAAATTCGGCAGCCAAACGGCACCACTTAAACCTTATTAAAATGAATTGATGAGAAAAAGAGGGATTATCTCATCATATGAACATAAAAAGTATATTAGGATTATTATAAAAGAACATCCTCCTATATAAGAACATGGAGCATAAATGATATGACATAAAAGAGAGTACTTGGAAAGAAAGAGAGAAGTAGGATCCCTTACCTTAAAACGTAACTCTTAAAACTCAAATGTTGGGAACTTGAGGGATTAGGGGCACCTTGGGAGGACTTCTTGGGAGGTAATGAGACCATAGCTTCATTGAGGGAGATTTGTAAGTGAAAAATAAAGGAGGAAAGGGTGGGTATTTATAGGAAAAGGGAGGTGATACTTTAATAATTTCAAGGGACACCTCACTAGTGGTTTTGGAAAAACCATGGGCTTGCCCATGTTTTTGGCCAAATGGGACCCATCATACAATACTTCATCCCCTTTAGTCGACCATCCCTTAAAATATCTCATGATATCATCATGATGCAGTCATGATGTCATTATTCATACCGAAACCCTAAAACTGTATTTTTTACTATTCACTGAAAATTCAACTTTTTCTGAAACCTCTCAAAAATTTATCTTAACATAATATCAATGCTCTGAATTCAAAAATAAAATTCATTTTATAAAAATAATTTTCTAAATATTTTTAATTTAATTTTTAAATAAAAACACTATTCACTGAAAATTCATTTTTTCAGAAAAAAACCCCAAAAATTACCTTAATATAATATTGGTGCTATAAGTTCAAAAATAAATTCCATTTTATAAAAATAATTTTCTAAATATTTTTAATTTAATTTTTAATTAAAAAACACTATTCACCTGAAAAAACAAATACTTGACTAATAATTAATGAAACAGTTATTTACCTATTTTATTGAATCACACTACTTAATCAAGTTGCCTAAATTATATTAATACTTTCTTTAAGTGAGATTACTAATCCATTTGGTCACATTACTAATCCTAAGCATAAAATCACTATTCATAATTTACTATTCATCAAAAATTAAGTTGATCTTATTAGACTCTAAATTTTGTACTGAACATAATTGTAGAAGACCATTTTTTGAAAATCATTACACATTTTTAATTATTTAAGGTTTACATAAACATTTTTAAAATATCATTTTTCTAAAATTCATTAATAATATACATCCTAAATTTATCCGAACATTTGAAAATTTACAAAATTCACCATAAGAAGAAAACACAATTTTATTTATCTCAAAGGATTACAAAAAGCAGTTACGGTCTCCTTACATATCCCCTTATAACCCCAGCATAGGACCTAAGTGTAAGGTGTGCTAAGGTGATAGAATCTGAGGGCGACTCACCCAACATTGCACGAGTAGTAATTTCTATCAGTTTGAACTTCTCGTGAAGGTGATTTCGTTCTAGCTTCACACGATGAAGTTCGGCTTGGGTTTGGTCCAGAGCAAAGCCCAGTGGTGCTACCTCCTTCCCAAGTTCTGTTAGATGGGCTTCAATTGGCCAGAGACTACTAGATGAGGCCATCAAATCTTCATTCTATATTAATTAACCAAGATCACTTGTATTTAGAGACAAATAATCACAACATTTAGTTTCCAACAGTCATATTGACTAATTTTCATATAACAGTCAAAACTCAACGGTCTCATTTTAATTATACTCATGTTATCAAATGAAACAGTTTTATTGAGTATAAAATAAAATGACACAAAAAATTAGGAAGCAATATTTATTCAAAATTTCGGGTCGTTACATTATTTCCCCCTTAAGAAATTGCATCCTCGTAATTTTTAAAATTGGGCTTGGAAATTTCATTGAAAGTCCCACATTGTAAAAGAGTCAGTAAAACTATTACTTTAAAAGAAGGAATGGGAAGTACAAAGGTCACCCAAGTTAACCCATACTAGGATTCCATGTAGGAAAACATGGATATGGAGGAGAAAACAAAGGATCAAGTTCTGAGGGAGAGTGATAGAAAACATGATTAGGAGAAAGTTAACCACAAGAAAATCACAAAATTATGATGTGTGTAAACAGTCTTTGATTACCCAATAGGAAACGTAAACCAACAACGTTTTTGTTTTACGTTCCATTTCATAATTTTGAGGAATTAATTTACTACATAGAATAAAAACATAAGGAAATATATTTACCTTCATGTAGAGTTTTATCCTTTAATAAGTTTCTACCAAAACTAATCTTCTCTCCAAACGATGAGCATTTAAAAACACTTGGTCTCATCAAAAGCACAAGGATCATCTTCTACAGAATCACATAAATCACAAATGATTAACTATATATTTCTTCTATATTTAAACATTATCCCCAAAATAGAAAGGGTAAGATAAAAAAACTCTTTAAAAATATATAACCCCATAGGAAGGGGAACTACTTTAAATCTTCAAATATCCATGGTACTACCCAAAGTTTATCATAGACCACTCCATAAATAACTATCCTTAAAATTCCTAAAAATAAACCAAACTAAGATTGAAACCCAAATATAAGAAGGATTTGATAACATAGTCTTCCAAGATAATCTTTATCGTTCATCTCCAAACAACATCAACCACTCCAAACATCTTATAACAAAAGTAACAAACCTAAACATATTTTCTCCAAGATCGGTTAATCATTTCCTTAAGTAACCTAAATTACTATAAGTTCACCTTAAATTCATCAGTTCTTCAATATATAATTCAACCTTTAGTCATAAAATAAAATTCCATAGTAATCTATTTACCTTGATCACATAGGTTTCTCAAAATAGTGGACGTCTTCCAAAATAATAATAATCTTTTAATCCCCTAATCATTTTTTTTTCAAGAATAACTACTTCACAACATCAACATGTGATTCATAACAATTGATTTTTTCTTGTATTTAATATTTTCATTAGTAAACCTTGTAAAGTTGTCAAATCCTAATTTCCACAAATAACTAAACCATCCTTTGATACCAACTATAGCATCCCGCCTTTTTATCACATAAACTTTCATTACATTATACAAAACCAAGGATCTTTAAGGTTTAGTGTCTTGGAAACCAGGAACTCAAAACCTGAAAACATAAAACATTATTCTTAAACACTTGAAAGGATTCTCATTATGTTCATCCTAGGCTCATTACTCATCTCATAACCAGGGGACATAAATCAAAAGAAAGGGTGATAAGAAGGCCCAATAAGGTAAACAAGGGAAACATTTAACATGTGAACTAAAGATACATCAATAAAGTCATGAAAAAGAACTTTAAGGCATGAGAAAGAAATCATGAGGCATATCATAATAAAAATAAAATATTTCATAACTTGAAGATGTGGCTACAACATTTAACATAGACAATCATTTCAGTTTCACCAAGGTCCATCCCCAAGGTGTCATTAAAAATTACCAAGGTTATTCACCAAGGCGTCATTAAAAATGGTCATCTCTAGAGATTAAGTCTTTACCCAATGCATTGGAGTGATATCAGGGCACACCCTTAAATTTTCATTTATTATCATGTGAGCCACATATATCATCATAAAACATTTCATAAATAACCCATATAGCATAAAAGAAATGGGTTTCATTTCATAATCATAACGTTTTAAAAACTACTTTTAAGACATGATCTTTATGTCATTTTAAACCTGCATAAAAAGGAAAGCGGGTTTCATGTATCTAAGTCCCAGAATTAAAATATAACATTTTGATATATATGTTAATACCCATATAGAAGAAAGATCTTTGAGTATTCAATTAATAAAATAATAGAATTTGATAAAAAGAGAAAGACATTTTGAGATGAAAATTCTGTGGCATAACGGCTATGTTTCGGGGTTTTAGAAAACATTGAAAAGAGAGGGGACATGGGTCACCCACTCATAAATGATCCATAAAATATTATAGGGACAGAATATAAGGGATATAAGAACATGGTAATGAAATTTGAAAGACATACCTATGAAATGAAAAATATTTAAGGAAGAAAAAAATAAGATTTCTCTTATGAAAATTCGGCAGCCTAACGACGTCATTTAAAACTTCAAAAAATGAATTGAAGAGATAAAATAGGGTCTCTCATCATATGAACATAAAATATCAGTATGATTTATATAGAGATCATACCCCAAAATAATAAAAATGAACTTGAAAGACTTTACATGAAAATAGATCTTGAAAATGAGAAGGGTGAAGGAATCCCATAAAAATTCGGCAGCCTAATGGTGTCACTTAAACCTTCTTAAAATGAATTGATGAGAGAAAGAGGGGGTCTATCATCATATGAAAATAAAAAGGAAAGTATGATGAATATAAAAGAACATCCTCCAGCATAAGAACAATGAGCATAAAAGATATGACATAAAAGAGAGTACTTGGAAAGAAAGAGAGAGGTAGGATCCCTTACCTTAAAACGTAACTCTTAAAACTCAAAGGTTGGGGCCTTGAGGGATTAGGGGCACCTTGGGAGGACTTTTTGGGAAGTAATGAGACCATAGCTTCATTGGGGTAGAGTTGGGAGTAAAAACTAAAGGAGGAAAGGGTGGGTATTTATAGGTAAAGGGAGGTGATACTTTAATAATTTCAAGGGACACCTCACTAGTGGTTTTGGAAAAACCATGGGCTTTCCCATGGTATTTGCCCATGGTTTTGGCCACATGGGACCCCTAATACAATAATTCATCCCCTTTAGTCAGCCATCCCTTAAAATATCTCATGACATCATCATGATGCGGTCATGATGTCATTAAACATACCGAAACCCTAAAACTGTATTTTTACTAGTCACTGAAAATTCAAATTTTTCCAAAACCTCCAAAAAATTTATCTTAACATAATATCAATGCTATGAATTCAAAAATAAACTTCATTTTATAAAAATAATTTTCTAAATATTTTTAATTTCATTTTAAAATAAAAACACTATTCACCGAAAATTCATTTTTTTCAGAAAAAAACCCCAAAAATTACCTTAACATAATATCGATGCTATAAGTTCAAAAATAAAGTCCATTTTATAAAAATAATTTTCTAAATATTTTTAATTTAATTTTTAATTAAAAAACACTATTCACCCGAAAAAACTAATACTTGAATAATAATTAATGAAACAGTTATTTACCTATTTTATTGAATCACACTACTTAATCAAGTTGCCTAAATTATATTAATACTTTATTTAAGTGAGATTACTAATCCATTTGGTCACATTACTAATCCTAAGCATAAAATCACTATTCATAATTTACTAATCGTCAAAAATTAATTTGATCTTATTAGACTCTAAATTTCGTACTGAACATAATTGTAGAAGACCATTTTTTGAAAATCATTACACATTTTTAATTATTTAAGGTTTACAGAAACATTTTTAAAATAAACTTTTTCTAAAATTCATTAATAATATACATCCTACATTTATCCGAACATTTGAAAATTTACAAAATTCACCATAAGAAGAAAACACAATTTTATTTATCTCAAAGGATTACACAAAGCAGTTACGGTCTCTTTACATAGCCCCTTATAACCCCAGCATAGGACCTAAGTGTAAGGTGTGCTAAGGTGAGAGAATCCGAGGGCGGCTCAGCCAACATTGCACGAGTAGTAATTTCTATCAGTTTGAAATTCTTGCGAAGGCAATTCCTTTCAAGCTTCACGCGATGAAGTTCGGCTTGGGTTTGGTCTAGAGAAAATCCCGGTGGTGCTACCTCCTTCCCAAGTTCTGTTAGATGGGCTTCGATTGGCCCGAGACTACTAGATGAGGCCATCGAATCTTCTTTCTATATTAATTAACCAAGATCACTTGTATTTAGAGAAAAATAATCGCAACATTTAGTTTCCAACATTAATATTGACTAATTGTCATTTAATAGTCAAAACCCAATGGTTTCATTTTAATTATACTCATGTTATCGAATGAAACAGTTTTGTTGAGTATAAAATAAAATAACACACAAAATTAGGAAATAAGATTTATTCAAAATTTCGTGTCGTTAGAGTGAAATATCTACTGGGCTACATATCACATCACTTTAAAACCAATTTCTCAAAGAAAAACAAGGTACCAACTGGGCCTTTAACATTTCAAATCCAAATTCATTTCTAAAATAAATTACAATTATAAGGTGTAAAAACTATTTAAATTAAAGGTTCCAAATAGTTCATTATCTCATTTAGTTACAAAACCACATTACAAAGTTCAAAATAGGTAAAGCATTAAAGGATGCAATAGAAACCATATTCTAAGATCATTTTGAAACCATGAAACCATTTAGAAAACATAGGTGTTTTAGAAGAGCCATTTTGGAGGAGATGGTCTAAAGAAAATATGAAGAAGGATAAGAAAAAGGTTCTTTTGTAATATAAGGTCCAAGGGAAACATTTTTTAATAAAACCATTAAAATGTGTGTTATTATCCATGTGTGCACCCTATTCACACAAAGAAATTCCCACATCCAATGGAACATCCAAGGGAAACAATAAAATACCAAAGGTTTCATTTTAAGAATAAAAAAAGCCTTAAAACCCATCACAAGAGTCCACACATAAGCACCAAATAATGAAATCCACCAAAACCCACACACAACATGTTCACTTCAAAATTAAAACCATACTAACAAAACATAACAAGGTCTAAACATGATTTAAAGCACCCAATTTCCTCTTTAACGACCAAATAGAATTTTATCAAAAATCTTGCATACATATACATATAGGCATTCTTAGGAAAACCTTTTGAGATCCAATTTACATAAAATTGCCAATAAAACATTTCCAAAACAATTTATACCAACACATCATAAGAAATAATATCACCTTTCAAAGGTTTTTAGGAAATATCAAAAAATAATGGTATGTTCCAGAAAGGAAAATAATGGAACACCTACCTCAAGTGGAATAATCTTGTTTCATTTGACAAAATCCACTGAAAAGACACTTTTTCCATTGATCACAACCCTTAGAAAGTAAAACCCAAAATTTCACACCACACTGGGTATAAAAATCAGACATACATGTCCACTAGGGTTATAGGAGAAATGGAAAATGGAATAAAACCAAAGGAGAAGGAGAGGGGATCTCTAACCTTTCAATCCCGGTGAAGAATCACCAAGAAACCACCTTCAAATTCACGTGGAGGGTCTTATAGGAGCCAAAAGACTCAACAGGAGGTGTCCAAGTTAGGGGAATATGATTTTGGTTTCCAAGGGAAGAAAACATACTTAAAAATAATTAAAAGAGATAAAAAATACACCACTTTGGGAGGGTTTCACGGTTATCTCACATGGTTAAAAAAAATTGGGCACAAACCATGAAATTCAAAACTGTCAATTGTTTCATGGTTTTCACACTTAGTTTAAATGTGATAAAACTATGTGACCCCCTTGTGTATAGGTTTCACAATTTTTCTAATCATGGTCAAATCGTGCATAGGCCCATAAACCTCCAATTGAAATTGAAAACTCCAAAAATTTCCTTTGCAAACTCAACCCAAACATTAACCAAAAGAACCAACATTAAGAAAATATTAAAATAAAATAAAAACCAAGGTTTATATGTGACAATGATTCCCACCATAAAAAATTTCTTCCCCTAGAAATTCACCAAACTTAATGAGAACCAAAACTAAAATCCAAAAATAAACAAGGCTGAACAAAACCGTGAACCTCGAGGTGACCAATTCAACTCTACAAGTCACACCTATCCAGCTATAAGGAAAACCAAAATGATAAGAACCATGAAAAAATAGGAGGGTTATTCCCACTATAAGATCTTGACTAACACCATAGCACTGTTATAGACTAGAACAATATGGGAACTCCCAACACAAACCAAGAACTACTGAAACAATTGGAAACCAATGAAAGGAACTCAAACCAGAAAATGATCCAAACCACCATTCATGTTTTTCACAAGACATGGGCATCCCAAAATAGAGCACCACTAGAAACCCCAACCAAGACTGATCTATAAAATCTAACTATCAAAATATCCGTGTAAACATAACAAAGCCACCAAATTACAATGAGAATATAACCAACTAGATTCTTTTAGAAAAAGGATAAACTTACAACAAAAAGTAACACTACAGCAGAAAAACTAAAAATATCTCCATTACAGCATTGGTGAAAAAAATTGGGGCATGAATTTCCCCCATAACAAAAAAATCCTGACTGCGTGAAGAGATTCACTCTGGGTCCTATGGCTGGAGCCCTGATATCTTGAAGCATCTTCTTCCTCATAGTCAGGAGATGAAATTACCCAATCAAGAATTGTTCTTATAGAAACATTTCTTATAAAACTACTCCAAGTGACCCAAACAGACACATTGATGAGAATCATTCATATGATTACGAAAATATAGCTTCAAATACCAGAACTGACTACACTAGAAGCACATGAATGAACAGCCCAAAAAACTAGAATCTGAAACTATAAAAGGAAACTTCTCAAGAAAATTTTCCTTTTACATACCCCTCTTGAAAGATGGGGAACCTTCATGATCACCAAGGGAAACCAAACCACCAGTTTCCTATGCTTCAGAAACCAACATAGCTAAGAACACCTCATCTACTAGATTCTAAAATTGAACTCCATGGATGAAATAACCCACTCTTTAATATCTGAATGAATAACCTAGATGAAGAGATAAGCTTTCAGCTAATCCTCTAATTCTATCTCCAAAGAGAAAGAAACCATCTCCTTGAAATGGTCAACATCAGCCTTCACTATCCACTGGTCTTATTGAACACACATGACCTCCACCACCTTCCTCATCTTTACCTCCTTATGTATAAACCATCATAAAAAAAGTGAACTTAAACACTTCCCAAGTTATCCTAACTTTCAATTATTTCGGTAATATCACCTTTCATTGATCCAAAGATGGAACCTTGAATGAATCCAAAACAGCATAGAATCTCAAAGCATAGAGAGTTCCGAAAGACTTGAAGACCCCTTTGAATTCCTCAATCCATTATGCAACCAATAATGGAACTCAATCACCATGGAATATGGGAAAAAACTGGAAAGGGTTCGACTTCGCTACTCCACGATGAGTTTTGGTAGAACAAAAAAACAAGAAAAAACTCACTAGAAACTTTGGGAATCTTTCTAGATGGAATACTCTAAAAAATAGAAACAAAAAACCAAAATCAATATCTAACCAAACCTCATACAAAAAACACCTCAAGACAAAACAAATATCTCATAAGCTAAACATCACAAATAGAACCAGAATCCACTTTTCAAAAACCACCATTTTGTTCTAATTTTCAAAACTGCATTCTTCTAATTCCACTATCTAAATACCTAAAGCTGCTTTCAAATCCAGTTTTAAACACCAATGTATTCTTTTCAAACAAACCAAACCATGAAACCATTTTCCTTTTGAAAAACCCTTTTTCCAAAAAACCATTTTTCATTTCAAAATTTAACCACACCAGTCAAATACAAACCAACACACAAATCACACTAAAACACCTATAATAGGGAACTAGTGACCATTCAAGACTCAGACACATGGTTTAATGGAACATGTCCCAAGAAATCACCAATCACTAGGAGTATATTGAACCATGCACTCAGGATCCACATGTGTCACTACTCCATGTAATACCACTATGAAACATCGGTATGCCTACATTATCATTCCCTATACACTCACCTAAAACCAAAATAAAACCTCAAAATTCAGACTACCCTTAGAACTCTAGGATCAGAATGAGAAAGAGTTTAAAAGGATCTCCCTGCACCTACCTCTCAAGTTTCAATAGTCTTAATCTTCAGTATAACTAAATCCCCAAATAATAAAGGGCTCCTCTAATACCATATTTTCATGAACTATCCCAGGTTGAACCTATAATGGTCACATAATTCAGCCTTCTACAAGGATCTAGAGGTGTTACCAATCCTCTCAGACTACCTACAAGCACCGGGCATCAAAGATATCAGAGTGGAAATGATTTAGTCTAAATAAAACCTAGATAAAATAATTAGAATAGAGAATGTAACATAAATAATTACTACAGAACAACAATAAACACAAACTAGATCTAGATAAGACAATAGTTTAATGGAACAGAACCTTAAAAATGAAACAAAAACCAAACCAATTTGAATAACATGATCTCCATGTGACCACCTGGTCACCACTATCCATAATACCAACCTGATTCAAATTCCAACCAAACCAAAAACCTAAACCTGCAAAACAAATCAGGTCTACCGATGTAGAGTGGAACAAGTAGGGTATGAGAAAAAACATCTCAGTAGGTGAGCACCATAGGATCTATATATTTCATTTCCCAAAACATTCCATAAACACTTCCTTGAAATACCTTTATGAAATTAATGTTTTATTTTTTTAAATAACCAACACTATTTTCTAGAAATTACACTTTGAAAACAAACCATGATAGCCATTTTAGAAACACACTAGTTTGATTATCCAAAACCTAGACCAAAATCCAAACCAAAAGATCAATGGTTCTATACTAGAAATTAAAGAAAATAGAATAAGAAATGAAGATACAAGCAGAGAAGGTAACCAATTTATAGTAGAAGAAAACATAACATACAGATAACAATCAGGGGAATTTCCAAAAACAACTATAAAATCAATCCCTGTACATACTCAATTCAGACACAACTACTGGCATATGGTTCATCTACATAGTTAATAACTAACTATCCACTCTAAACTAGCTAATCCAGTGGCATGTCCCACCTGCCTATCAGCAAATCCAAGGGTAACAACCCATCTAATGGAGGTTGATAATAAACTATCACTTGACCCTCTAGATGACGCCCAAGAATCCCATGATATAGTTTGCGGTGAATGTGGAGGTCCTCATATGTGTGGCATAAACCAATAACCCACATGCCACTATGATTTCATAGCCTAAGTACCAACACCACCTATGAAATGAACCTCTCTTAAAAGGGTCCACCATATATATTCCCATCACACATCAATCCATACACAAGTTCCAATTGGGCCTTCATGTCACATGATCTTTAAAACCATTTTCCAAACCATTATGAAATACCAACTAGGCCTACATATCACATCACTTTAAAAAAATTCCTAAGGCATCATAAGGTACCAACTAGGCCTTTAACATTTCAAATCCAAATCCATTTCTAAAATATCTTCCAACTCCAAGGTGTAAACACTATTTAACTTAAAGGTTCTAAATGGTCCTTTATCTCATTTAGTTACCAAACCACCTTCCAAAGTGCCAAACGGGTCGATCATGGAAGGAAAATTTTGAAACCACATTCTGAGATCATTTTGAAACCAAGACACAATTTAGAATACATATGAGTTTTAGAAGATAAATTTTGGATGATATGGTCTAAAGAAAATTTTAATAATGAGAAGAAAAAGGTTATTTGGAAATTCGGGGTTCAAGGGGGGAATTTTTAAAAAAATCCCTTATCATTTTTTGTGACTATCCATATTTTCACCTCATTCCCACATGGATATTCCCACGTATAATATCACATCCAAGTTAAACCATAAAATACTAAATTTTTAATTTTAAGAATCACAAAGAGCCTTACAACCCATCATAAGAGTCCACACATATGCACCAAACCATGAATGTCACCAAAACCCACACACCCCAAATTCAATTCCTAATTAAAACCATACTACCAAATCATAATTAGGGAAAACACAATTTAAATCACTCAATTTCCTATTTAAATACCAAATTTAATTTTATCAAACATCTTGTGTGCATATACATATAGGCATAGTTAAGAAAACCCTTTGAGAACTAATTTAAATCAAATTGCCTACAATAAATTGACAAAAAAATTATACTAAAACATCACAAGAAATAATATCACCTTTCAAAAGTGTTTATGAAAGCTCAAGAATCAATGTTAAATTTCAGAAAGGAAAATAATGGAAACACCTACCTCAAGTGGAAGAATCATGTCGCTTTCGATGAAATCCACCATAAAGACACTCCTACCATAGCTCACAACCCAAATAAATAAAAACACCTAATTTTAAACCCCCCTAGGTATATAAATATTCCAAACATGGCCACTAAGATAATAAAAGTAGAGAAAAATGGAAGAAAACTAAATGAGAAAGAGATTGGATCCCTAATCATTCAATATAGGTGAAGAATCACCAAGAATCCACCTTGAAATCCTCTTGGAGGAGATTGCAGGATCCAAAAAGCTCCATGGGAGGTGTCTAAGTTGGTGGAATTCAAGTGGGGTTTCCATGGGAAGAAACCCCACTTAAAAAGAAAGGAAAGAGACTAAAATTACCCTCTCTGGGTGGGTTGCATATTAATCTCACATGCATAAACAAACCGTGCATAAACCATGAAATTACTCACTTTAAAGAGTTGCACGGGCTTCACACTTAGGCTGAACACTTTGTTTAACCATGCTCAAACTATGTGAACACCTTATGTCTAGGCTGAAAACTTTGTTTAATTGTGCTCAAACCATGCTCAAACCATGAACAGGCCCAAAAACCTTAAAAAACTCTATAAAATCAAAAAAAATCACTTTTAATTGAACTTGATCCTCAACCAAAAGAACCAACATCAAGAAAAGATTAAAATAAAAGAAAAACCAAGGTAGGGGTGTGACAGAGGGGATATAGTGGTCCCCTGCCATCACTTACAAATTCCAATACATTCCTTATATGAAAGGGGTGAAACATAATCAATATAAACATTCTTGTTAAAAAAATAACATATGAAATGTTAATACATACCACAATAAATAAACATAATCCTAAACCATTTACATTAAAATGGTAAATGGTAATAAACTTGTACATCCTCAATTAAACTAATCATAAGTCATCCAAGGAAAGAATAAGGATGATATAAATATGAAAAATCCCTCTTGGATCATATGTACATTAATTTATTTATGTCATTTATGAATATAAATACCATAAAAATATCTTTAAAAACATTCTTGAGGAAAATATCCTTTTTATTTTAAAAATCTACTTTTAAAACTAAAAGTTCACAAAACATTTTGAAATCACTTTTCTTTGAAAATAACCTTTGATACTTATAAAGTGTGCTTTAAAACATTGATTTTTCAAGATGGTATGAAATTTCATATATGTTGAGTACATCAAAACTGAGATTCATTTCATATTTTTGGTAAAATTTAAATGGGTATTATTTTGAAAACACCATAAATATTACTTTCAAAATATTTTTTAAAAGTGAAAATGGGTAAAATTTTCTTTAATAAATAATTTTTAAATGGTAAAAAAAAATTTGAAAAAAATTTTAGAAAACATGGGTTTTGATGAAAATGGATTTCTAACCAAAGAGATAAATAAAGTTAAATTTTGTTAAAAATATTTTCTCAATCATTTTAAGTACCAAAAAGTGGAAAATGGTACTATTACTTGAAAAGTTATTTAATAACCATAGGTGAAGAAAAAAATATTTTAAGATATAAATATTGAATATGTAATTTCCCAAATTTTCTATGTATTATTTTTAAATATTATATGGATTAACTTCAAGACTAGACGCTAAGACAACGTGCGATTCATAGGAACGGTGTGCCAAGAACAATTGTTTGAAAAATATTAAAATATTAAATAGCACACATGCACAGTTTGGCTAAAAAAGTGGAGTAACTTCTAAACAGGTACCTAGATAAAAAAACTGAGGGCACCGTTGATATCAAATCAGTGACTTTACCCTAGGAGCGGCCTAACATTGGTCGGTGCGGGTCAACTGTAAAAAGCAGTCAAGGGCATTTTTAATGAATAAAATAAATTGAGAATTTATTTTATTTTTTCATTTTTTTCAATGTAGTTATACAGTGGTTCTTTTTATTTTTAAATAAACCATTAGGTAGTAATCTATGGTTAGGTTCATAGCCTTGGAATTCCTCGAAGTCTCTCAAGAGGATACCCTGAAGATTTCTCTCAACAGTTGATGACATAACTATGGATTGAAGAATGACGAACACTGTTCTAGATGGATATCTCCAGATACAATCGATCTTCAATAGAGATCAATTAAATTACTTAGTAGTGTGTTTTATTTTTTATTTCATTCCTTGTTCGTTGATTCAATGATGAATTCCGATCAACCAACCAACAGGTTGATTCACGGTTCAGTCATGCTTTTTTGGATGGGTTTTAATTGCAGGATTTACGGGGTTTGATTATTTTTATGATTATTGATCATTATTATGGGAACTGATCAAGGCCGGAATAAAAAATAACTGATTTTTGTTCCTCATATTCGTTCATTGTGCTTTTTCTCCCCTTGTATTCCTATCTGGGTTCTTCTTTCTTCGATGCGTTCATGAACGGTCAATCATTGCACCTTGGTTTCTTGGAACAATGATTAGAAATTCAAAATCTGATATCGAGACAATCTAATTAAGGTGTGACAACGGTGGTGACAGATTAATTGAAGTGATTTGGGAGAAATATTTCTTTGGGAAAAAATTTTGGGATTTGATTTAATTGGTTTTTCGAGCTGATTGAAGGCCTAAAACCCCTCATTTGGGCATTAGGGTAGTGAAATGAAACTAGATCTTTATTTTTGAGGTGAAACAAGCACCAGAGCAGAACTCAACAATCGAACAAGGTGAGTAGGAGGAATAAATAAACTTTCTAGAAAATCCATAACACATGGTGTGCATCCCCATCTACATGGCATGTGTTCATCATTAGACCACTCAGCATGTACTCTGGGAAGTACATTGGAATGAGGTGGAGTAAATAGGTTACCTACATTACATGTACTCCACCACATGACATGACCTGGACCAGATACATAAGCCACCCCGTGTACTGGAACATAGGCAAGCAGACAGGGGTTGACACCGTGTACTGGCACATAGCCAGAGCACACAGGTGGACCATAGATGGAAGGAAATTGCATGTGACTCCTTCCACACTCTATGTACCCATGATTTATGGGGACCTGGGAATGGGAAATGCTTCTATAGGAGGTCCCTGTACAAAGGATCTGCAATTTATGGATTATAAGTTGGGTCCAGTCAGCCTAAAAAGAGGTGATGCAATTCATGTGAAAAAAGGGAACATCTCACTTGAGATTTTCCCACCGATCGTGCTACTGATAGGGAGACAGTGGATGGACCACCAAGGCTGATACAACAATAGTATTAGGCATATCCGTAGGGTGGTGGATGTGGTAGAGGAGCTGGGAGAGCAACAGAAGTTGGTCAATGTTTCAACTTATTACCACCACCACCCCCAAGAGGTCCACACCAGGCTTAGGGAGCTAGAGGAATGGGGAGGGGACAAATGCATGCATTCGAGGCATATGACCCAGGGTATCAAAGAATGATATTAGGTATCATCTATGATTTTTCTATGTTATCTACAGTTCTGATAGACATAGGTTCTAGTCATTCCTTTCTCACCACATATCTTGTACGAGACCTTGAGATTATGGTTGAACTTTTAACTTAACCCGTACGCTTGGAGACACCTACTAGAGAAGACTTGATGATCACAAAACTATGTCAAAAGTGTTACATGACCCTTGTAGGTGATATTTTATATTGGAACCTCTTGGTGGAAGCATCCAGGCCTTACGACGTCATTCTTGGTATGGATTGGTTATCATTGGTTCATGATCAGATTGACTATTTTAGGTAAAGGGTTTGGTGTTTCTGAAGGGATGGAACATGTTTTTCTTTTATTGGTGAAAAGGAAACCCAAGAAGCATAGGATAGACTCATGCATAGGAGTGTATGGACGATTACTCATCAGTTTTCTAGTCTAAACCTAGTTGTAGCAGATGTTATGAGCTTTTAGTTTCTAGTATTATTGGAGGAGTACGAGGGTGTATTTCTTGAAAATTTTCTAGGTTTACCTTTCCACTAAAAGATAGACTTTTGTATTGATTTACACATCGAGATGTAACTAATATCATCACCAGTATAACATATGGCTCTCATAGAGCTTCGTAAGCTGAGGGTGAAGTTGGAGGACTTTCAGATGAAGGGATTCATGAGACCTAATGTTTCACCCAGGGTGGCCCTAGTTTTATTTTCCAAAAAGGAAGATGGGAGATTGAGGTTGTGTGTGGACTATTGGTGCTTGAAATAGGTTACCACGAAGAACAAGTATACACTACATAGGATAAATGACCTCTTTGATTGGTTTAGAGGGGAATGGTGGTTTGTGAAGGTTGACCTCAGATCAGAATTTCACTAGTTGTGAGTATAGGATGAGGATATATCGAAGGTGGATTTCAGATGCCATTATGGTCACTATAAGTAATTGTTGATGGCCTTTGGCATGAAAAACACCCCAACGATGTTCATGGGACTCATGCATCATATCCTTCATCCTTATATGGACCAATTTTTGGTATTCTTAATCAATAATATCCTTGTGTACTCAACATCTGAGGAGAATCTTGTGAGACACATAATGATGGTTCTAGACGTACTCTAAGAGTACCAACTTTATGGAAAACTCTCAAAGTTCTAGTTCTAGATTTAGGCATTCCACTTTTCGGGGCATATTATCTCAGTGGATGGAGTGGATTTTGACCCATCCAAGGTTGAGGAAGTGTCTGCAAGGGAGCCACCTAAGAATGTGACAGAGGTGCAGAGCTTCCTCAGGATATTTGGTTATTATTAGAGTTTTATACTTGATTTTTCTAGGATATCATCATCTATGACAGCTTTGACTCTAAATGGGAAGCCTTTTGTGTGTTAAAATAAGTATCAACAGGCTTTTCAATAGTTGAATTAGAGTTTTAAAAGCTCTCTGATATTGAGATTTCTGGAGGAGGGTGTTATGTATGTAGTGTTATGTGATGCATTAGGAACTAGTCTTGGTTGTTTCTTGATGTAGAGGTGAGTGGTGATTTCATATGTTTCATGTTATTTGAGACCATGTGATAAGAACTACGTGACCCATGATCTTGATTTATTAGTCGTATTCTTTAATTTAAAGATGTGGCGACACTAACTGATGGGTGAGTGGTTTATTGTCTACTTCGATCACAAGAGTCTCAAGTATTTATTCTCTCAGAAGGATCTAAAATTGATACAAAGTTAATGGATAGAGTTCCTCCAAGACTATGAATTTGATATTTTCTATACTCCTATAAAGGGTAACATGGTGGAAGATGGTCTAAGTAGAAGATCTAGTTCATAGTTGTTGAATGAGGCATCAGAGCAGTTGGCCTCATTACAGTTATCCTTTGTGGATGGATATAGAGTAGCTTACCTCCAGTTGATGGTTGTTCCCCTCCACTCTTATAGTGAATCAGGGAGGCACATCTTGGGGATACTAACTATGAGACCCTAAATGCTCATATATCCATAGGGAATTCTCCATAAATATATTTATAAGGTGGAGATTATGTCGTTCTTTTCAAAGGATGCATAGTAGTATTAGTGTCATTGCAGGAAGATGTTCTGAGGGGGTTTCATACATCCCCTTTTGTGGTACATCCAAGTGTGGTGAAGATCTACCAGGACCTATGACATCAATTTTGGGGGATTATGATGAAAAAAAGTGTTGTAGAGTTCATTTCTCAATGCCTTACTTATTAGTAATTGAAGGCTAAGCACCAGGTTCCATCTAGTTTAGCTCAACCCATTAAAGTGCCAGAATGGATGTGGAATGGGATTTAAATGGACTTCGTGATGGGTTTACTTCATACATATAGGTTACATGATGATGTCTAGGTGATCATTGACTGGATCACTATATTGGCTCACTTCCTAGCTATCTAATAGTTGAGTTCAGTAGAGATCATGAAAATCCTCTACATGCAGGAGATAGTTCAACTCCATGGAGTCCCATCGATGATAGTTTTATATCATGATTCTATTTTTACATCCAAGTTGTGGAAGGGATTACAGGAGATGTTTGGGACCCAGTTACACTGGAGCATGATGTTTCACCCACAGACAGATATCCAGACAAAGTATACCTTTCAGGTTCTATAGGACATGCTATAGGATTTCTTGTTGGACTTCAGTCATAGTTAGGAGGATCACTTACCACTAGTGGAGTTTGCGTACAACAATAGTTACCATTCCACCACTGGTAT
Organism: Viscum album; assembly: GCA_963277665.1. NCBI lineage: Eukaryota > Viridiplantae > Streptophyta > Magnoliopsida > Santalales > Viscaceae > Viscum > Viscum album. Next base: position 1,196,360,788 of record OY728122.1, read on the forward strand.
GTAATTATTCGAGGCTTTGTATGGGCGACCCTACTGGTCACCACTTTTTTGAACTGACCCAGTAGATTCGACACTTATGGGCCCAGAGTTGGTGATAGCTACTACCAAAAAGGTGTAGATCATCCATGATTGGATGAAGACTATAGAGAGCTGTCATAAGTCTTATGGTCACAGGTGGTGGAGGCCTTTGGAGTTTGGGGAAGGATACCACGTGTTCTTATAGGTTCCACAACAATGGGGATTATAGAGATTTGGCTAAGGTTTCAAGTTATCTATGAGGTTTATTGACCCTTTTCAGATACTATGTAGAGATGGCGAGGTGGTGTACCACTTAGCTCTACCCCCATAGTTGGAATGAGTACATGATGTCTTCCACGTGTTGCAGCTAAGGAGGTATGTGCATAACCCATCACATGTTATCGACTGGGGTGAGATAGACATCGAGGATGGAGAAAAAAAATTGGAAAACCCACTGGAGATCCAGGATCATCAGGAGAGGGGACATCATGGGTGAGTGATCTGTTTGGTGCTTGTCCGGTGGCAGTATGGGAATCTTCAAGAGAGTACATGGGAGCGCCAGTCTTAGAATCATGCACAGTACCCACATATTTTTGTGTAGCCTTTGTATTTGGATTTTTGGGGACGTAAATCCCCAATGTGGGGAGAATGTAATGTCCCAGATTTTCTGTATACTATTTTTAAATATTATATAGATTAATTTCGAGATTGTGCACTAAGACGGAATGTGATTCTGAGGCCTAGTGTACCCGAAACAATTTTTTGAAAAATGTTAAAATATTAAACATCACATGCATATATTTTCCCTAGAAAAGTGGAATAAATTCTTAACAGGTCCCCAAATTATAAATCTAAGGGCACCATTGTGTTCATAGAAGTAACTTTACCCTAGGTATGAGCTAACATTGGCCAGTGTAGGTCAACTGTAAAAAGTAGTCACGGGCATTTTTAATGAATAAAATAAATTGATAATTTATTTTATTTTACATTTTTGTCGATACAGTGATGCAATGAAACTTTTTCTTTTTAAATAAACCATTGGGAATGGATCCAGGGTTAGTCTCATAACTCTGGAATTCCCAAGAAGCTCTGGAGAGGAAACCCTAAAAACTTCTCTCGGTGAGTAATGATGGAAATGTGGATCAAAGATAAACGAACGCCATTATTGACAGATCTCACTAGTGGCAATCAATATTCAACATCAAGTGATCTAATTCCCAGGTAGGATCTTTTATTTTGGATTTCCTTCCCCATTCTTATATTCAACAACGAACGCGGAACAACCAATGAACATGTTGATCTGTGGTTCATTCATTATTTGTGGGATGGGTTTTAATTGTAGGATTTATAGGGTTTAATTATTGTTTTGATTGTTTATCATTCTTATGGTAACTGATTGAGGCCAGAATGAACAATTTCTGAGGTTCGTTTATCATATTCATTCATTTTTCTTTTTCTACCCTGGTATTTCTATCTATGTTCTTTTTTCGTCGATGTGTTCATGAATGATTAGTTGTTGCACCTACATTTCTGGGCACAATGATCTGAAATTCGAGATCTGGCATTGGGAAAACCTAACAAAGGAGTGATGGTGATGGCGATGGATGAATCTAATTGATTTGGTAGAAATCATTCTTCGGAAGAAATGCATCGGATTTGATTTAATACGTTTTTGAAGTCGATTGAAGGCCCAAAACCCCTCATTTGGTCATTAAGGTGGTGAAATAAAACTCAGTCTTGAGTTTCCAGGAAAACCAAGAACCGAAGTAGAACTCAATGATCAGATGAGGTGAGTGAGAAGAATAACTCAAATTTTTGTAAAATCTAGAATACACGGCGTGTATCCTTGTCTACATGGCATGTGTTCATCATTGGACCAATCGGCGTGTTCTTCAAGAAGTAAATGGGCCCGAGGTGGTGTACATGGGTTTACTATACTAGATGTAATCCAGCACACGAAATGACCTGGACCAGATACATGGGCTACCCCATGTACTGGTACATGGGAAAGTGGACACAGGTTGACGCAGTGTAATGGAACATGGCCAGAGCACATGGGCAGACCCCAGATGGAAGGACACAACATGTGACTCCTTCTATGTGTTGTGTACCCATATTCTACATGTCATGTTTTAAAGACATGAGCCATTGTACATGGGAATCACCCAGGGTCAAGGGACACTACGTGTTACCCTAATAAACGATGTGTAGCCCTTTCTACATGGCTCGATTCTATTGTCCTCCATATCCTAGACAAGTTTCGATAAGGTTCATTACCTTTATTGTTTTCCCTGAAAGTAGGTATGGATCATTTCATACTCATAAGACTATGATCCATTTAGCAGTACTTTCTAGATATATTTATGGAATCCCCAGAGGGGCCCAAAGCTGAATCCTTTATTCATTCTTCTTTCCCTAGTTAGAGTCTTCAGTATTGACTTGCCTAACAATATAGGGCATCAATCCTCTACTTATAGGGTTAATACAGATTGATTTGTTGGTATCACCCCACGGCCCTGGATGTGATCCTCATTTGTGTATTGTGCCTCTCTTCAGATTTTTTAGTGTATCTCTCTCATTATAGTTCCTGACAAATAGTACTTCTCAAACGAACATCGTCAGTGTTATCAGACACAGGAGTTTGTTCTCCTGGATGAGTGATTCGTGGAATGTTCAAGATGAATCCCTAGTGTTGGTATGCATAAGTCATGACTTATCTCTAGACTATGTGTCTTGGATTTAGTATATTTGGATATTCTTATATGTGTTTTAGATATATACTTGTGTAGAGATGATTGTATATTTCCTTTTTGTATTTCTTTGTGATTTCAGGGTGTCCTACTGATTATTTTTATACTCACCCCTACACAAGAATTTCCCAAACATGTCTTTTTTTTTGTGTAGAAGAGTGAACTTTTGATGAATTTCTATGAGGACTAGGACCAGATGGATCTTTGTGATATTAGGCAGGCTGAGGTGCTCCTATGGTTATAGGAAGCAGTCCCAATACATTTTTTTACAGTTTGGACTTGTGGTTCATAGAATCTTTTTAGTGGGCTTGTATTCTGGCCCGGTTTACTTTACTTTCTTTACTTTTCTATTGCACTCTTTTGGTTGGGATATAGTTGTATGGATGCATTTTTTACTTAGTGGTTTTTAAATTTATCATTTTTTGGGCTTGAAGATGGGTGTGTGCGTACAGGTACATAGGAAATGCCTCCCATGTTAGTGGTATGCCTTCTCGGTTCTAGTCAGTAAACCCTAGCCTATTTGAGGTAGGCTTGGGGAGTCACAACATTGGCCCCACTAGGACAGGTCATGACTGAGTGGTATCATAGGTGCTCGGATTTACCTTAGGACCGAGAGTCTTTGATATTGGTTTAGGGAAACTTTGTTAAGTGTTTCAAGTTTTGATTTTAGGTCAGGGGATCCAGTGTTGGTGCGGTTAGCCGACGTATTCATACACCAGGACTCTGATAACCTATTTTTCAACTCAGTACATGAGAACACTAGTTGAAGGGGAAATAATGGTACATGCATCATATAGTAATGGGTTGTGTATTCTATTTCCTTTTTGAGTTAGCTCTTTGGATATACTCATTGGTTGTGGTATAACTTGTTTACTTATAGGATGCCTCTCCAACACATACTAGATGGGATTTATTAGCTTGATTCTAAGGAAGACCCCCTTAGTGATGAGGCTTTGATTTAGGGACTAGTTCCCCAGATGTCACATCCATTTGGTGCACCATCTATATCGCCACCTGTTGAGAAGTATGTGGTACCAGTAGTACCAGAAGACATGGAGCATAGGTTGTGCACACTCAGTGAGTTTTCGAGATAGATACCCCTCAGGTTATAAGGAGATCCTGACCCTCAGGCAGATGATGACTGGATTGAGGTTGTGACTCGATTTTTCAACCTAGTCTGGACACCAACAGATCAGATGGTAGTTTTGGCAGAGAGTCTTCTACAAAAGTCAGCAGGGAGATGGTTGAGTTTGGCCAACCAAACTCAGTATGAGGGAACTCTTTCATGGACATAGTTTGTGTGTCTTTTCAAAGATAAGTTCTCACTAGTTATGCTGAGATTTGTGCGTATACAAGAGCTTCTTCAGCTCTAGTAGGGTATGATGGAAATGGATTATTATTCATCGAGTTTCACTAATATTTCTAGGTACTCGATGGATATGGTTAGAGATCAGTAATTCAGGGATCAGACATTTGAGTGATATCTGCATAAAGAAATCGGGTAAAGTGTATGCATTCCGACTTATGTTGGGGTTCTTGAGTGAACTTTGGTGGTTGAAATCTTCTTGGTCAATAAGATACATCTAGTGAAAGTCATTAGTGAAGGATCGGGAGAAAAGACCTCAGCATCAGGTATTCGATGTCATTCTTAGGGACCTAGGTGTGGGAGATGTTTCTAGAGGAGGTCTTAGGATAGAGGATCTACAGTTCAGGGCTCACAGGCTAGGTCTAGTCAGCCTAGAGAGAAAAGATGTTATTCATATAATGAAAGGGTACATATATCTTCAGATTGTCTAACCCACCATTTTTCTGATAGGTAGATAATGGATGGACCACTGAGGAAGATATAATAATAGGATCTAACAGTTCTGCAAGGCAGAGGATGTAGAAGAGGAGATGGGAGAGCATCAGGAGGTGGTTTACATTTCAACATATTACCACCACTACCCTAGGAGATCCACACCAGGCTTAGGGAGCTAGAGGAAAAGGAAGGGGATAGCTGCATGCGGTCGAGGAATATGTCCTAGGGGCTCCATGAATTATCTAAGGTATGATTAGTTCCCTTTCTACTTTAGTTTCTGTATTAATAGACATAGGTTCTAGTCATTCATTTCTTTCCACATATCTCGTATGAGACCTCGAGATTCCAGTTTAACTATTAACTTGACCCTTATAGTTGGATACATATATAGGAGAAGACTTGATGATCACACATCTATGCTGAAAGTGTGACCTAACCCTTGGAGGTGAGATTTTCGGTTGGAACCTCTTGGTGGAAGCATCAAGGACTTACGGCGTCATTCTTGGTATAGATTGGTTATCTTCAATTCATGCCCATATTGATTGTTTTAGGAAAAGGGTGTGGTGTGCCTACAGTGATGGAATGATGTTTTAATTTTTTGTTTAAAAAAAAACTAGGCAGCACAGGATGGACTCATGTATAAGAGGGTGCAGTCGATTACACATTAGTTGGCTAGCCTGACCCTCAATGTAGCAGATTTTATGAGCTTTCAATTTCCAGGAGTATTAGAGAAGTATGAGGACATCTTTCTTGAGAATGTTCCAGGTTTACCTCCCCATAGGGAGATATACTTATTCATTTATTTACACACTAGGATAGAACTGATATCATCACCAGCATATCAAATGGCTCCCACAAAGCTTCAAAAGCTGAGGGAGCAGTTTGAGGACTTGCAGAGGAAGGCCTTAGTGAGACCCAACGGTTCACCTTGAGTGACCCCGGTTTTTTTTCAAAAAGGCATATGGGAGATTGAGTTTGTGTGTGGACTACCAATGATTGAATCAGGAGTCCATGAAGAACAAGTATCCACTACTAAGTATTGATGACCTATTTGATCATTTGAGAGGGTCATGATGGTTCTCGAAGGTTGACCATAGAGTAGTCTATCACCAGTTGTGAGTACGTGATGAGGATATACCAAAGATAGATTTTAGATGTCGTTATGGTCACTATGAGTACCTGGTGATTCCCTTTATCATGATAAACATCCCGGAATTGTTCATGGGACTCATGAACCGGATCCTTCATCCTTACTTGGACCGGTTCATGGTAGTCTTCATTAACGATATCCATATGTACTCGGAGTCCGAGGAGGAGCACATGAGACACATAAGGATAGCTCTCGATGTACTCTGAGAGAACCAGATTTATGGAAAACTCTCGAAGTTCCCATTCTGGACTCGAGCGGTCCACTTTTTGGGAAATGTTATATTATCGGATGGAGTAGCAATAGACCTGGCCAAGGTTGAGGCAGTTTTAGCAGGGGATCCAGCTAAGAATGTGAGGGAGGTGTAGAGATTCCTTGGGATAGCAGGAAATTATTATAGATTCATACCTGATTTCTTTGGGATATCAGCACCTATGAAATCTTTAACTCAAAAGGGGAATCCTTTCATATGTACATAGAAGTTCCAACACACTTTTTAGTACTTGAGGTAGATTTTTATGATCACTTCAATATTGATATTATCAAAGGTTGGTGTTGAGTATGTAGTATTCTATGAGGTATCAAGAACTGAGATTTCTTATATGTTGATGTAGAGGTGAGATTTTATTGCCTATGGTTCATGCAAGTTGATAACACATGAGAAGAACTACGTGACCCATGATCTTGAGTTAGCAATGGTAGTCTCTGTGTTGAAGATGTGGCGACACTAATTTATGGGTGAGTGGTTTATCATCTACTCTGATCACAAGAGTCTCAAGTATATCTTCTCTCATAAATATCTAAACTTGAGATAGAGTTGATGGATAGAGTTCCTCCTGGACTATGACTTTGATATTGTCTATACTTTTGGAAAGGGGAATGTGGTGGAAGATTCTCTTAGCAGAAGATCTAATTCATAGTTGATAAATGAGTTGTTGGCATAGTTTTCCTCAATACAATTATCCTTTATAGATAGATATGGATCATTTTACCTCGAGTCGATGGTTGTTACCCCTCCACTCTTACAGCGATTCATGGAGGAACAGCTTGTGGATACCAACTGTGAGACCCTATGTGCTTATATATCCATAGGGAATGGTCTTGATAGATATTTACAAGGTGGGGATCACATCGTTATTTTTAGAGTACACGCAGTAGTACCAGTGGAATTATAGGAAGAGTTTATGGGGGAGTTTCATAAGTCCCCTTTGGTGGAACATCTAGGTGTGGTGAAGATGTTCCAAGACCTCTAATGTAAGTTTTTTGTGGCCTGGGATGAAAAATAGTGTTTCATAGTTCATTTCTTGATTCCTTACTTATTATAAATTGAAGGTTGAGTACTAGATTACAGTGGATTTAGTTCAACCCCTTGAGGTGACAGAATGTAAGTGGTATGGGATTTCGATGGACTTCGTGATGGGTTTACCATGAATGTCCATGGGACACACCTCCATCTGGGTGATCATTGACTGAATCACCAAATTTTCCCACTTCCTAGCTATTTGAGAGAAGAGTTCAGTATAGATCTTGGGATGCCTCTATGTGTAGGAGATAGTTCAACTCCATGGATTCCCATCGATGATAGTTTTAGATAGTGATGTTTTTTTACATCTCGGTTGTGTAAGGGATTAAAGGAGGTGTTTGAGACCCAGTTATTCTTGAGCATGTAGTTTCACCCACAGAAGGATGGCCAAACAGAATGTACCATTCAGGTTTTAGAGGACATGTTGTAGGCTTGCATGTTGGACTTCGGTCATAGTTGAGAGGATCACCTACCACCAGAAGAGTTTTCATAAAACAACATCTACCATTCCACCATTGGTATGGTGCCATTCAAATATTTGTATGGTAAACCCGATAGGTCACCACTTTGCTAGACTGGCCTAGGAGTGTCAGTACTCATATGCCCAAAGTTGGTGTGAGCTACTACCGAGAAGGTGCAGATCATCCAGGAGTGTATGAAGACTGTACAGATCCATCAGAAGTCTTATGTTTATAGGTGGTGGAGGCCTTTGGAGTTCAAGGAAGGATCCCATGTGTTTTTATGGTTTTCACCATAATGGGGATTACTGATATTTGGTTGGGGCAGAAATTTATCTCCAAGGTATATCATCCCTTTTTATATACTACATAGAGTTGGTGAGGTGGCATACCGCTTAGCTCTACACCATAGTTGGGCAGGGTACATGATGTCTTCCACATGTCACAGCTGAGGAGGTATGTGCATGACCCTCTGCACGTCATCGACTTGGGTGAGATAGATATCGAGGATGGAGAGACTTTTGTGGAGTATCTAGTGGAGATCGATGATCGGCAGGAGGAGATATTTTGTGGGAGAGATATTTCTTTGGTGTGTGTCTGGTGGAATCATAGGAATCACCAGGAGAGCACATGAGAGCGGGAGGCTCAAATTTGTGCAAAGTACCCACATATTTTTTAGTATCCATTATTTTGGATTTTTTGGGACATAAAGCCCCATGGTGGGGAGAATTTAATGTCCCATATTTTCTATGTATTATTTCAAAATACTATATGGATTAATTTTGAGACCAGCCACTAAGACAGCATGCAATTATGATGCTCGGTGTGCCGGAAATAATTATTTGAAAAATATTAAAATATTAAATAGAACACGCATGAAGTTTTCCTAAAAAAGTGGAATAAATTATAAATGGGTGTCGGGATCATAAAATTGAGGGCACCGTTGCATTCAGAGCAGTGGATTTAACCTAGGTGTGGCCTAATATTGGTCGGCATGGATCAATTGTAAAAAGTAGTCAAGGGTGTTTTTAATGAATAAAATAAATTGAAATTTTCTTTTCTTTTTTCGTTTTGTTAATATAGTAATGCAAGGATGTTTTTTATTTTTAAATAAACCCTTAGGTATGGATCCATAGATAGGATCATAACCCTGAAATTCCTTGGAGGCTCTCAAGAGGAAACCCTAAAGATTTCTCTCGGTGGCTGATGATGGAATTGTGGATCAAATATTAACGAATTCCATTTTTGATGGATCTTGTCAACGACAACCGATCATAAATATTGAGTGATCCAATTCCCATGTAGGAAATGTTATTTTGGATTTCCTTTCATTTTCTTAGATTAAACAACGAACACGGACCAACCAACGAATAGGTTGATCCGTTGTTTGGTTGTACTTTACAAGATGGGTTTTAATTGTTGGATTTATAGGGTTTGATTATTATTTTGATTGTTTATCATTCTTACGGGAATGTATTGAGGCAGGAATGAACAATTTTAGCAGTTAATTCCTTGGATTCTTTCATTGTGATTTTTCTCCCCCAATATTTCTATGCATGTTCTTCATTATTCAATGCTTTCATTAATGATTGATCATTACACCTTCATTTCTTATCAAAATGATTCAAAATTTGAGATCTGGCAATATGAAAACCTAAGGGAGGTGTGACAGAGATAGTAATGGATGAATCGAAGCAATGTGGGATAAATTGTTCTTTAGGTGAAATGTGTTAGATTTGATTTAATAGGTTTTCTAAGTCGATTGAATGCCTGAAACCCATCATTTTGGAATTAGGGTGGTGAAATGAAACATGATATTCAGTTTTGAGTTGAACTGATCACTTGAGTAGAACCTAATGGTTGTCCTATGTGAGTGGGAGGAAGAAATCAACTTTCTGGAAAATCCATAATGCACAGTGTGTAGCCCCATCTACACGATGTGTGTTCATCATTTGACAACTCGGTGTATACTTCGGGAAGTACACGGGCATAGGGTGGAGTACATGGGTTTCCTACATGGCATGTACTCCACCATAGAGCATGACTTGGACCGAATACATGGGACACCCTATGTACTGGTATATGGGTAGGCAGACACGGGTTGACACCGTGTATTGGCACACGTCCAGAGCACATGGGTGGGCCCCAGATGGAAGGACAGGGTGTGTGAATCCTTTTACATTCCATTTACCCATGTTCCACAAAACATGTTCTAAAGACACTGGTCATTGTACACGGGCAGTAGCCGAGGTCAAGGGACATGGCATGTGACCCTACTATACATCGTGGACCCTTTTCTTCATGGATTCATTCTCTTCCCCTCCATATCTTGGACAAGGTTCGTTAGGGTTTGTTCCCTTAATCATTTTCCCTGAAGGTAGGTATGGATCATTTACTACTGATAGGACTATGATCCCTTTAGTGGGACTTTCTGGATAGAGTTTTAGAATCCCTCAAGAGGCCCATAGTGGGATCCTCTATTCATTCTTCATTCCCTAGTTAGAGTCTTAAAAATTGACGTGACCAGATTTTCAGGGCTTCAATCCTCTACGTAGTGGGTTAATACAGATTGAGTTAATGGTATCACCCCATGTCCCTATATATGATCCTCATCTATGTATCATGTCTCTCTTCAGATCTTTCATCATATCTCTCTCATGAAGGTTCTTAATGAAAAGTACTTCTCAGACAGATGTCATCAGTTCTATTGGATTCAGGAGTGTGTTCTCCTAGATGAGTGATTTATGGAATGTTCAAGCTAAATCCCTAGTGTTGGTATGCAGTAGTCATGACTTACCTTTAGAATTTGTTTCTTGGATTGAGTATATCTGGAAATTCTTATATGTGTTGTATACATATACTTGTGTATATCTTACTATATATATATTTTTGTATTGCTTTGTGGTTTCAGGTTATCCAACTAAGTATTATTATAACTACCCCTACACGGGATTTTCCCATATGTGTTGTGCCTTGTGAAGATGAGCGACCTTTTGAAAAAGTCCTAGGTGGACCAAGACCAGAAGGAGCTTTGTGAGATCAAGCAGGCTGAGGTGTTCCTATGGCTATAGGCAGTAGTCCCATCACCTTTTTTTATAGGTTGGACTAGTGGTTTATAGACTCTTTTGGTTGGCTTGAATTCTAGCCCAGTTTAATTTAATTTCTTTATTTTCCTACCATACTCTTTTGGTTGGGATATAGTGGTATGCATGCATTCTTTACTTAGTGGTTTTTATATTTCATCATTTTGAGGGCTTGGAGGTGGGTGTGTGTATACAAGTACATAGGAAATTCCCTCCATGTTAGTAATATGTCTACTCAGTTCTAGTATCCAACCCCTAACCTATTAGAGGAGGGTTTAGGTGGTGGTAGAATGGGCCCCACAAAGACATTTTGTGACAGAGTGGTATCAGAGGTGGTCAGTTCTACCTTAGGACATAGAGTCTCGTAGATTGGTTTGGGGTAATAGTGTTAAGTGTTTCAAGTTTATCTTTTGGGCTAGGGACTCCAGTATTGGGGTATTTGTCCAACGTATTTATACACCAGGACTCTGATAACCTGTTTTTCAACTCTATACATGAGAACAGTGGTTTTAGGGAAAATAATGGTACATGCATCATATAGTAATGGGTTGTGGTTTCCATGTCTTTTTTGAGTCATCTCTCCTGATAAACTCATTGATAGTGGTACATATTGTTTTCTTACAGGATGACTCTGTGATGCATACCAGCTAGGATTCAATAGCTTGATCACAAGGATGACCCCCTCAGTGACAAGGCTTCGATATAGGGACCAAATCCTCAGATATCACCTTCAGGTGGTGCACCATCTATACCTCCACCTCTTGAGAATCACGTGGTACACATAGTACAATCAGATGACAAGCGCAGGTTGAGAACACTCAACATGTTTTAGAGACATATACCCCTCATGTTTCAAGGTGATCTTGATCCTTGGGAGGCTAAGGAGTGGCTTGAGGTGGTGACCTGAGTTTTCTTCCTAGTCTGGACACCAATAGATCAGATGGTGGTTCTATTAGTGAGCCTTCTAAACATCTCAACAGGGCGATGGTGGAGTTTTTTCACCCAAACTCATGATGAGGTGACTCTTTTGTGGAAAGAGTTTTAGAATCTCTTCAAAGAGGAGTTATCACCAGTTAAACTAAAATTTGTGTGTATACAAGAGATTCTTCAGCTTCAGCAGGGTAGCATGATAGTGGTTGATTATTCATAGAGGTTCTCCAACCTTTCCAAGTACTCGATGGATATGGTTAGAGATCAGTACTTTGGGGTTCAGACCTTAGAGTGTGCTCTATGTTGATATATCTATGATAGTGTTATCCATCTATGCATTCTGACTTATGATGGGGTTCTTGAGTGAGATTTGGTGGTTGAAAGATTCCTTTATGAGTAGATACATCCAGTGATAGTTAGTAGTGGACAAGAAGGAGAAAAGGACTTAGTGGTAAGGAGTCAACGTGAGTCCTATAGACATGGGTGTGGGAGACGTTTTTGAAGGAGATCCTAGGGTATAGTATATGTAGTTCAGGGATCAAAGGTTGGGTCTAGTCATTCAGGGGAGAGGTGATTCTTTTCATTTGACATAAGGTGATATCTCTCACTTGAGATTTTCAAACCCGCCTTGTTACTGATAGGGAGACAGTGGATGGACCATCGAGGAAGAGATAGTAATAGGATCAGGAAGATCTGTAGGGTGGTAGACATAGCAGATGAGCTAGGAGAGTAGTAGAAGTTAGTCGATGTTTTGACTTATTACCACCACCACCCCCAGGAGGTCCATGACAGGCTTAGGGAGCTGGAGGATAGGGGAGGGGATATCTGCATGTGGTAGAGGAATATGACCCAAGGTCTCTATGAATGATTTGAGGTATGATCTATGTCTTTTCCACCTTAGCAGTAGTACTGATATCCTCAAGTGCTAGTCATTCCTTTCTCACCACATATCTTTTAAGAGACCTTGAGATTCTTTTTGAAATATTAACTCAAATTTTATGCTTAGAGATACCTACTGTAGAAGACTTTATGATGACACATCTATGAAAAAAGTTTTAATTGACCCTTGGGGTGAGAGTTTTAGTTGGAACCTCTTGGTGGAAGCATTGAGGTCTTATGACGTCATTCATGGTATGGATTGGTTCTCTTCGGTTCATTCCTAGATTGAATATTTTAGGAAAAGGGTATTGGTGAAAAGTAAACCCAGACAGCATAGGATGGACTCATGTATAAGAGGGTGCATCCTATTAATCATCAATTGGCTAGCCTAACCCTCGGTGTAGCAGATGTTATGAGCTTTCATTTTCCAGTAGTAGTAGTATAGTATGAGGATGTCATTCTTGAAAATGTTCCAAGTTTACCTCCCCACTGGGTTATAGACTTATGCATTGATTTACACCTCGGGGTGGCATTAATATCATTACCATTATATTAGATGCCTCCCACAGAGCTTCATGAGTTGAGGGTGCAGTTGGAGGACTTGTAGAGGAAGGGCTTCGTGAGACCCAATGTTTCACCCTGGTCGGTCCCAGTTTTATTTTCCAAAAAGGCATACGAAATCTTGAGGTTATGTGTGGACTATCATTACTTAAACCAGGTGACTATGTAGAATAATTATCCACTACCAAGGGTCAATGAACTATTTGATCAGTTGATATGGACATGATGGTTCTCAAAGGTTGACCTCAGGTTAGGCTATCACCATTTGTGAGTACGGGATGAGAATATACAAAAGATGTATTTCAGATGTTTTTATGCTCACTATGAGTACTTGGTGATGCCCTTTGGCTTGAAAAACACCCCATAATTTTTCATGGGACTCATGAACTAGATCCTTCAGCCTTACTTGTATCGGTTTTTGGTAGTCTTCATCGATGATATCCTTGTGTAATAGGTGTCCGAGGAGGAGCATGTGAGACACTTAAGGATGGTTCTAGACATACTTTGAGAGAACCAGATTTATGGAAAACTCTTAAAGTGAAAGTTTTGAATTCAGGAGGTCCACTTTTTGGTACATGTTATCTCATTGGATGGAGTGGTAGTAGACCCGTCCAAGGTTGAGTAAATGTTATCATGGGAGCCACCTATGAACATGATGGAGGTGCAGAGCTTCCTTGATCTAGTAGGCTATTATCGATGTTTCATAGCTTATTTCTATAGAATATCATCACCTATGGTAGATTGAACTTGAAAGTGGCATCCTTTTGTGTGGATAGAGAAGTGCCATAAGACTTTTCAGTAGTTGAGGCAGAGTTTGATGAGCACTCTGATATTGATATTTCCAAAGGATGGTGTCAATTATGTAGTGTTCTATGATGTATTAGGAACCAGTCTTGGTTGTTTGCTAATGTAGAGGTGAGTCGTGATTGCCTATGGTTCATTCCTGTTGAGACCAAATGAGAAGAACTACGCGGCCCATGATCCTGTGTTAATAGCAGTATTCTTCACATTGAAGATGTGGTGACACTAACTTATGGGAAAGAGGTTTATCATCTACTTTCATCATAAGATTATCATGTAAATCTTCTATTTGAAGGATCTAAAATTGTGAAAAATGATATTTCTAGAGTTCCTCTAAGACTATGACTTTGATATTGTCTATAATCTTGGGAAGGGGAACATGGTGTATGATTCTCTCAATAGAAGATCTAGTTCTCAGTTGCTAAATGAGGTTTCATATAAGTTGGCCTCATTATAGTTATCTTTTATGGATGGAGATGGAGCAGCTTACCTCCAATCGATGGTTGTTATCCCTCAACTCTTACAGTGAGTCTGGGAGGCACAACTTGGGTATACCAACTGCAAGACCCTATGTGCTCGTATATCCATAGGGAATTCTCCTAACAGATATTTACATAGTGGAGAGCACGTTTTTATTTTCATAGGATGCATAGTAGTACCAGTGGCATTGTGGTAAGAGGTTCTAAGGGGGCTTTATAATTCCCCTTTAGCAATACATCCAGATGTGGAGAAGATTTATTAGGACCTCCAATGTCATTTTTGGTGGCATGGGATGAAAAAAGAGTATTGCAGAGTTTATTTCTCAATGCCTTAATTATTAGCATGTGAAGCCTAAGCACCTTGTTCCAGTGGATTTAGTTCAACCCCTTGAGGTGTCGAAATGGAAGTGGGATGGGATGTCGATGGACTTCATGAAAAGTTTACCACATACATATAGGGGACATGATTCCATCTAGGTAATTGTTAACCAACTCACCAAATCAGCCCACTTCCTATATATCTAAGAGAAGAGTTTAGTAGAGATATAGTGATGCCTCTACGTTCTGGAGATAGTTCAACTCCATGGATTCTGATCAATGACAGTTTTAGATAATTATGATCATTTTACATCCTTGTTATAGAAGGGATTTCAGGAGGCATTTGGGACCCAGTTATTCTTGAGCACAGCGTTTCACCCACAGACGGACGGCCAGACGGAGTGGACCATTCAGGTTTTGGAGGAAATGTTGTGGGATTTTATGGTAGAATTAAGTAGTAGTTAGGGGGATCACCTACCACTGGTGGAGTTCACATACAACAACATCTACCATTCCACTACTGGAATGATGCTATTTTAGGCTTTGTATGGGTGACCCTGTAGGTAACCACTTTACTGGGTTGGACTTGGAGAGTTGGCACTCATGGGACCAGAGTTAGTACGAGCTACTACTGAGAATTTTTAGATCATCAAGGAGTGTATGAAGACAACATAGAGCCATCATAAGTCTTATGTTCATAGGAGGTAGAGGAATTTGGGTATCAAAGAAGGAGACCATGTGTTCTGATGAGTTTCACCTTGATGAAGATTATGGAGATTTGGTCAGGGTGAAAAGTTATCTATGAGGTTTATCAACCTTTTTTAGATAATTCATAGACTTAGAGAGGTGGAATACCACTTAGATATACCCTCATAGTTGGAATGGGTACATGAAATCTTCCACGTGTCACGACTAAGGAGATACGTGCATGACCCATTGAACATCATTGATTGGGGTGAGTTGGACATCAAGGATAAATTGACTTTTTCAAAGTACCCAGTAGAGATTCAGGATTGGAAGTATAGGATCCTTCATGGGTGAGTTATTCCTTTAGTGTGTGTTTGGTTTCTGCATGGGAATCTCTAGGAGAGCACATGGGAGTGGGAGGCTCAGATTCATGCACATTACCCACATCTTTTTTAGTAGCTTTTGTTTTCGATTTTTGGGGATGTAAATCCCCAAGGTGGGGAGAATTTAATGAAATAGATTTTCCATGTATTATTTTTAAATATAATGTGGATTAATTTAGAGACTATTCACTGAGATGGTGTGAAATTTCAAGGCCCAATGTGCCCAAAAAAATTCTTTTAAAAATATTAAAATATTAAATATCACTTGAACACATTTTTCCCAAAAAAGTTGAATAAATTATAAATGGATTACAAAATTATAAATATGAGGGCACCATTATATTCAAAGAAGTGGCTTTACCCTTGGCACGACCTAACATTTGATAGCATAGTTCAACTATAAAAATTATTCATAGTAATTTTTAATGAATAAAATAAATTGAGAATTTATTTTATTTTTCTATTTCTTCAATGTAGTGATGCAGCGACGCTTCTTATTTTTAAATAAACTATTACATAGGGATCCAGGATTAGGCTCATAACCCTATAATTCCATGGAGGCTCTAGAGAGGAAATTCAAAATATTTCTCTCGGTGGGTGATGACGGAACTGTGGATCAAAGTTCTGTGAACACCAATCTTGACGGATCTCACCAGTGGAAATCAATTTTCAAAAGTGAGTGATCCAATTCCTAGGTAGGATGTGTTATTTTGGATTTTCTTCCTCGTTATAAGAGTCAATGATGAACAAGGACCAACCAGTGAATAGGTTGATCTGTGGTTTGGTTGTTCTTTTCAAGATGGATTTTAATTGTGGTATTTATGGGGTTTGATTATTGTTTTAATTATTTATTATTATTACAGGGATAGATCAAGGCTGGAACAAAGGATGAAGTTCATTCTTTTAATTCTTTCATTGTGTTTTTTCTCCCCTAGTATTTCTGTGTGTGTTCTTGGTTCTTCTATTCATTCATGAATGATTGATTTTTCCACCTTCATTTCTTAGAACAATGATTAAAATTTCAAGATAAAGCATTGGTACAACCTAATGGAGGTGTGACAGTGACAGTGACGGATGACTCAATGTAATTTGGAAGAAATTTTTCTTCAGAAAAAATGCATTGGATTTGATTTAATCAATTTTTTGAGCTGATTAAAGGCCCTAAACCCCTTGTTTGGGCATTAGCGTGGTGAAACAAAAATTGATCTTGAGTTTTGAAGTGAACCAAGAATCGAAGAGGAATCCAATGATTAGATAAGGTGAGCAGGAGAAAGAACTCGACTTTCTATAAAATCCAGAAAACAAGTTGTGTATCCCCATCTACACGGCATGTGTTCATCATTAGACCACTCATTGTGTAATCAGGGAAGTACACGGGCATGGGGTGGAGTAAATGGTTTTCTTACACGGTGTTTACTCCACCACACGGCATGACCTGGACCGGATACATCAGCTACCCATTGTACTGGTACATGGGAAGTCAGACACAGGTTGACACTGTGTACTAACACATGGCCAAAGCCCACGGGCAGACCCTGAATGGAAGGACACTGCGTGTGACTCCTTCTAAATGCCATGTACCCATCTTCTACATGACATGTTCTAAATACATGAGATTTTGTACACAAGAAGTACCTAGGTTCAAGGGACACATTGTGTGACACTACTACACATCGTATATCCCTTTCTACATGGATTGATTCTCTTGTCCTCTTTATCTTGGAAAACTTCCATTGTGGTTTGTTCCCTTTATCATTTTCCCTAAAGGTAAGTGGGAATCATTTCCAACTCATAGTACTATGATACCTTTAGCAGTACTTTCTAGATATATCTATGGAATCCTCCAAGAGGCCCAAAGTAGGATCCTCTATTCATTCTTTATGACCTAGTTAGATCCTTCAGTATTGATGTGACCAACTTGACAGGGCATCAATCCTCTACTTAGGAGGTTAATTCATATTGATTTGTTGGTATCACCCCATGGATCTAGTTGTGATCATCATTTGTGTATTGTGACTCTCTTTAGATCTGTTAGTGTATCTCTCTCATAATGGTTCTCAGTGAACATTACTTCTCAAACAAACATCATCAATGATATCAGACTCATGATTGTGTTCATCTGGATGAGTGATTCATGGAATGTTGGAGATGAATCACCAGTGTTGGTATGCAGTAGCCATAAATTGTCTCTAAATTGTGTGTCTTGGATTGAGTATATCTGGATATTCTTATATGTTTTGAGGACATATACTTGTGTAGAGATCATTGAATATTTCCTTTGTGTATTGCTTTGTGGTTTCGAGGTGTCCTACTGAGTATTGATATACTCACCCCTACACAGCCTTTACCCGCATGTATCATGTCTTGTGTAGATGAGAAACCTTTTGATGAAGTCCTAGGTGGACCAAGATCGGATGGAGCTTTGTGAGATTAGGCAGGCCGAGGTGTTCCTACAGCTATAGGCAGTAGTCCCAGTACCTTTTGTTTATAGGTTGGACTTGTGGTTTAAACACTCTTTTTGGTGGGATTTTATTCAGAATCAGTTTAATTTACTTTATTTAAAAAAATTATGCCTTGTTGGTTGGGAAATAGTGGTATAAATTCATTTTTCACTGAGTGGTTTTTACATTTCATCATTTTTTTAGTCTTGGAGATTGGTGTGTGCATACAGGTACATAGGTAATGCCTCTCATGTTAGTGATATGCCTACTCAATGTTAGTCATAAACCCCTATCCTATTAGAGGCAGGCTT
Organism: Viscum album; assembly: GCA_963277665.1. NCBI lineage: Eukaryota > Viridiplantae > Streptophyta > Magnoliopsida > Santalales > Viscaceae > Viscum > Viscum album. Next base: position 1,196,379,138 of record OY728122.1, read on the forward strand.
GGTGAGTCATGACATAGGCCCCACTAGTATGGGTCATGATAGAATAACTCCCCCAATAGATACTTAAACAAAAATAATCCCAAATAATGATGATATTGTAAAATAAACCCTTACCACTTTGGTAACTTTTGTATCGTAAGCCCTATGAAATAAATAGATTTAAATGAAACATTAATTACTATGAAGATAAATTAATTCATGATATAACATACAAAATGTGATTATATACACCCCACAAAATAAATAAGTGTTGAATATGGTGCATATCTCATAGAAGTAAAAGTAAGATGAGAAACCCATATAATGACTGTAACATTGAAGTTAGAATTAATAAATCAATTTATTATGTGTATCAACAATAAATACGCATAAAAAATTGTAAATAAAACATAAGATAATAAAAATTCACTACACACATAATGTTATAATATCAAAGATGATGAATAAGTAATATGACCTAATGAAAAGAAATTGAGTTATGAAATTCTTTAACACTTGGTAACTCTTAAGTAAAATATAGTTGGATTAAATAATTCAAATTTAAACTTAAAATAAAATGAATTATTAATTAATAAATATATTACATGTCAAATGGTAATTATATAAACCATATAAAATAAATTGGGTGCATAATATTATAATATGTCTCAACAAATAGAAATTGAGATGAAGTCCATTACCTCACGCTTCCTTTTTCTTGAACGTTATTTAAACAAATTAATAGTGGTTTTAAGAATTTTATTAACTTATTATAGAACCATATTAATATTTCTAATATAATATATGATCCTTTTATAACATCTTATCATTCATTTTTTAATAATCATTCATTTTTTTCATCGTTTTGGGTGTTAATTTCCTTCTTTTCTCATTCATGATTTGACATGAAAGTTCCAGTACTTGTGCATATTATATAGTTTCATCATATCTAGAATAATAATCATATAAAAATTATAAAAATTATACATAAATTATAATTTTAATACTAATCATGAAATATGGTATTGAGAAATTAAGTATGTTACAATCATTGAGACGTTAGGTCATATGTAAGCATGAGTGACATTTTCATTTTCCAATGATCATTATGGAAAGAAGGTAAGTAATATATTATATTTATATAATGATAATAATATAATATATATCATAATATTTCTTTAAATATACTTATATATATCATCAATGTGGTGTGGTGATGAAAAGAGAGTCACGTTATTTCATGAAGGCGATAGTCCGCACATATACAAATGACGTTATCATCTTTCATTGATTGAAAAGGTAAGAAATTAAATGATATATATTATCTTTTAAGAATGATATATATGTCATTAATATCATAATTATTTTATTTATATCGCATTTAATCATTAAATTTATCCTTATCACCTTTTATGTATAGTGTTAGTGAGAGACGAATCACATCGTTTTGCGGGGTGATAGTCTGACACACACACGAGCAACGTTATTGTATCTCCTATAGAATGAGAAGTAAAAAAATTTATATATTATATAATGAATACATAGGTATAATTGTGTTATAATTATTATATATATGCTTTAAAACCATCATCATTCACAACTATGATATGTGATAATGGAAAAATGAAATATCATCGCTTCATGAGGCGGTAGTATGTTGTACACACAAATGATGAATTCGTAACCCATTTTATGGTAGTGGGAGTGGTTTTAGGTCATAAAATTTACATAAAAAAATTATTATATTAAAGATACTGATTTTATTATATCATCTTGGTTTAAAAATAATGGAAGGAGGTGGAGGAACAAATAAAATAAAAACACTCGTTGAAGAACATTACATCTTCTTCGGGTATCCTCCTTAGGTTTGCAATAAAGCCTTCCTAGGATTGATTTCATAAAAAAATAAGGATTATAGAATAAGTTTTTGTAATTTAGTAATTAATTTTAATAGGCCTTGGCTGAACTAAATTGGTGTGAAAGTGTTAATAAGAGAAGATAGTGGTGGTCTTTTATAGGTGAGGTGAGTGGCACACTTGTATTGTTTTAAAAATAATGAATTATACCAACAATTTTTTCATATAAAAATTCTACTATAATGTACCATTATTGAGACTAGATGGTATAGGGTCAAAATATGGTCATCCAATAGATTTTAGAATAGTTTTTAGGTTATTTTAACCATTTTATTTTTAGTTTAACCTCTGATAAAACCATTTTTACCTTAACCACGGTAACTAATTTTTACTATTTTTACAATTAATTTTGTTAAAAAATTAAGATGAAAATATTATAAAATATAAATTATTCTGATTCCAAATATTTAATCCATTTTTTCAAATTTTATTCACATAAGTGGAAAATTTTAATTTAAAATTAATCCTGCAGATGCGGTGAGAAAGCGGGTTTTTAAAGAGAAAATGTTCAAAAGTTTATAATGTTTTTTATCCGAATTAAATATGAAAATGATTATAATGACATAAATTGGATTAATTTATATATAATTGAACAAATTTTACTTTAAAACTAATTCAAAATATAATTTAACATTATGAATTATTTAAACGAAACGGCAGTTTTTAATTAAAATTCAATATTTTTAACTATTCATCAAAAAATGAAACATTTCAAGAAAATCAAAAAAAAATAACCCTAAGATAATTTCGATATAATGATTTAAAAAATGAATTTTATTTTTCAAATAAATTCTCTAAAATTTTAAATAATTAATTTTAAATTCTGTTTGCAAAGCGCAATTAAACCATCCTTTAGAAAAAACACCATTTTTCAGAAAACATTTCTTTTTTCTTTTAAAAGATTTTTATTTTATTTATAATCAATAAGAAATCATAATTTTCATAATAATTTAATAATATTAATACATTCTAAATTAACGGCTATGTTATAATGGTCGCATTTTAATAATATTTTAATAGAGTATTTTTGTTTAAACCAGGTGTGTCATGCATCACAAGCTATTAACAAAATTAAATTTATTATAAAATAAATTCATTGTAAAGTCTTGGGGTGTTATAATATATATGTATATATTGTATTGATTATTTATATAGTATATAATTATTTATTAACTATATTTAAAATTTTAACTATAATTTATTCAAGGGCTTGGAGGTTATAAAAAATGAAACAACACACACACCCTGGGCCAGCAATGAAAAATCACCCCCCCCCCCCCATCCATGGGATGAATCACTCCATAAATAGACCATTACAATTTTAATGACTAAAAACCACCATATGATGGATTAAAGACCCCTTCATCCTAGATCAATGGACCCTTGCATGCATCCTACACAACGCCAGTGTGTACCTGAGTCTATATCCCTATCTGCATCATCGTATGCATCACTACCAGTGTCATTAGCCCTAAATTGATTTGAAATCCCCACCAAGGGAGGATATTCAGGTTCCAAACCTTTTTATATGTAGAATTATGTGGTGATGAATTTTTAATTATAATTAAAAATATTGTTTTTTATATGAATCTATAAATATTTTTTATGTTTCTGTGTGTATTGTATAGGTGAACAAACACATACTTGTCTATATCAAAATATACACATGTACACATACATATTTTCATGTACATACAAAGACATACATACACATATAGAAGTGTATGAACACATATACATACACATACAAACACGTGTACACCCACACATACAAACATACATACACATACACATGCATACGCATACACATACACATACACATGCATACGCATACCCATACACGTACACATACACATATAGACACATACACATGAACATACACACTTAAATATACATATATATACCAACATACATATTCATTTTCATCCATACACATACACATACTTGTATATATACACATACATACAATAAAGAATATGCATACATACAGATACATACACATGCATACACATAAATACACACACACATACATACACATACACACATACACACATACACTAATAAAAATTTGGGTTTATCCAGTTCTAGCTAAAAGCACTGATAAAGGGGGGTCTTTATCATCACAAAAAAAGTAATGATAAAGGGGGCCCTTTATCAGCACTAATAAAAAAGAGATGATAAAGGGGGGACTTTATCGATACTAATAAAAAAATGATAAAAGGGGGTATCTTTATGAGTTATAGAAGAAACCATTGATAATGGGGTGGTCTTTATCATTGCTAATAAAAAAGTGATGATAATGGTTTCCCTTTATCAGTGCTTTTTTTAGCGCTGATAAAGCATATATTTCATAAAAAAATTATATATCATTAAAAATAATATATAAATATTTATATATATTTATATTGATATTAATATATTTATATTGATATAAATATAATATTTCTTATTAAATATGATTTATATAAGGTTAAATACACATTTATACTTAATATATAAGATATTTAGTGAAAAATGGATTATAAAATAATTTTAAAAAATATTAATTAATATTTTCAAATTATTATTGAGTAAGAATCATTTAATAACAATTGGATGACATAAAAATTTAATAAACTATTGAACGATCTATGATAATTTGAAAACATGATTTGAAATTCAAATGGCCATAACTTTTGATTTGGGTATCTGTTTGGGATCTACCATATATTGAATCAAAGACTACAAAGAGTTCTACATCATATTGATTGGAAGTTCACTATTTTTTCATGGTAAAAAAGGCACAAAATGCCTCTAAAATTGATTTTTTTAGTTGGGATTCACTAATTTTTTAATATTTGGTAGTATTTCAGCTTCATTTAATAGATTGTTTTTATACTTTTTCAGTGGATACTAAATTTATTCTTAGGGATTACATTCATATAGATATTATTGTTTTTAAAGTTTATCATTTTTCATAATATAGTTTTATTTATAATTAAATATATACATATTTACTTATATTTAATTATAATAAATCAATTGAATAAATACATTTTTAAATAAAAATGTATTTTAAAATATATAAACCAATTTGAAATAAATATTTATTATTAATTTTATTTAAAGTAAAAAATTATCCTTTTTTACCTTATCAAAATGCATTAATATATATATATATATATACACCTATACAAGTATTGTTTATATATAATCATATGTGTGTCAATAAAAATATATATATTTATATGAATATTCTAATATATGTAAATAAATATATTTATATGTAAATATTTGTATGTGTATATTAGAAATATAAATGTGTATGTGTGTGTGTGTAAATATGTGTGTATGTGTACGTTTATCAATATTATGTATATACCACATTTATAAATGTATTTTTATAGATATATCATTATCATTAAATCTAGTATATAAATGTATTTACAATAATAATTATAAATACGTTTTAAAAAATCTATATCTAAATACACAATTACATGTAGATATTTATAAATATATATGTAAATATATAGACATATAAATATAAATATCATGTATAAAATTCATATCTCAATATATAGAAAAATTTTAAAAATTCATTTAAAAATAATTATATAAATCATATGAAATTAATTATTATCCATTTTATTTAAAGCAATATCTAACCATTTTTTATACATTATAAAAATATAGGAATATATATATATAATTATGAAAATGTATATATAATATTTATATATACATATGTGTGTGTATCGATAAACTTATATATATACATAATTATATTTATATTCTAATATATATAAATGAATATTAATATATAATATATTTAAATAAAAATAAGTGTGTGTGTGTGTGTCACATGCTTTTAAATATATACGAATAAATAGAAATATTTTAAAATATAAAACAAAACATGATTCGCGGACTGGTAAAGGGCATTGAATCGTTGAAGAGAGGTCACGGGATCAAGTCCCAGAGCCATCAGGTATTTGGGGAAGTTGTTCTAGTGATGAGGAATGGTGGGGGTGTTCAAGAGTGTTGAGAAAGGGTTGGGATGCATGATGGTGGGTGGGGAGTGGAAAGCATTGAGAAACGGGGAGTTGTGGTGTGTGAAAAAAATAAATTTTTTCAACTTTTTAATCAATGCTAAAAAAAAGCACTGATAAAGGGTGTCTATCAGCACAATTTTGTAGCACTAATAAAGTCACCCTTTATCAGCATTTTTTCTAATGCTAATAAAGTTTAGCTTTTAACATCGCTCACAATATCAAAACATTATAATCACTGATAAAACCCTTTTGTAATATTGTTAATGGTTGGATCTGTAGCAGTGATACATGCACACACATTCATAGACATGTACAGACATATATACACACGCACATACATACACATTCACACATACATGCACACACATACATATGCATACATACATACACATATATAACATACACATATAGTTACACAAGCACACAAATAGACACACGCATATACATTCACACACACACATGCATATTTTACACACACACAAACACATACATTTGTGTCACAACACCAACAATTATATTGATATATATATATATAATTAAATATACTATATATAATTATTTTTTAACAAATATATGATTTTTATATATTTATATAATAATGTAAATGAAATTACAATATATTAATTACATATAGTAATTATGAAAATAAGAGTGATAATAATTTCTATTTTAATATGAATTATATATTTAAGAATAAATTTTATATGTATATTTATATTTTAATACATTCCTAGTTTTATTTATATATAATTATATATATATATATATATATATTAAAACACACATATAATAATAAATTCGTGTATATTGTAAACTATATGATATGAATATAAATATATAATAAATTTAAATACGAACCATAATGTATATTTATTTATATATCATACTATAATTAATAATATATATATATATTGTGTGTGTGTGCACGAGCTCTCGCATTTGTGTGTCTATATATATAAAGATATATAAAAACATGCGCATATAATTATAAATATATATGTATATTATAAATTTTTTAATATGAATATAAATAGAAATATATATGTGCATTGTAAGTTATAAAAGTTGATTTTAAATAAATTATAAACAAAAGTAAAACTGATTAAAAATATATATAATTTATATATATATATATATTGTTATATAAATCATATTTAAGAATATATAAATATGTGTATATACAATATTTTATATATGGTACCCTTTTTTAGTGCTAATACTAACACTAATATTCAGCCTTTATCAGCACTAAATAAATCCCTGAAAAAGGTAAACCATTATATGTGCTAAAAATTGAAAAAGGTCCAATTTTAAAAGTGTTTTTTCTAACAATGACAAAACTAACACTTTTAACGTTGTTTTGTTTAGTGTTTATAAAAGGTGGTGCTTAATATTGTGGAATTTGTAATAGTGTTTTATTAACATCTTATTAGTTACCACATTATAAACGCTAATAAATGTAAAAAATAAACTCTAATAAATGTTATTTTTGTGATAGTGAAGCGGTACTAAAACAAACCCATATTACCCCTTTCATATTTCTTTGTGAAACCCTTAAATAAATTTATTGTCAACCAGTATGCATATGTGTGAAGAAACATACGCAGTAACTGGGAACTAACACACAACTTGACAGTGATACCTATAAACAATTTGGTCTCATGGTGAACCTTTTTTGTAACATCCTAGTTCTAGAAGCCGCCCAGAGGTGCCCCATACCCGGTTGGTCAAATGTCCTCAAGTGCATTTCCCCAAATGCTAGAGGCTACCGAATAGTAGTGAGAGTCGTAGGTGTGATAGTGAGAAAACTATGCATTGATTGGCAGAGTAACACAGTGGAAGTAAAACAGGTATACAATAGTGGAAGAAGTAAACATACCAAACAACAGTAAATAGTGGAAGACTAGAAATAATAAACTGGAGCACACATACATATGAATGATGCATGATACATATGTCTAGGAAAGCAACCAAACAAATCACAATACAGGAATACAAAACAGTAGAAAACCAAAGTACAAAAGAAAACAGATAAAAATCTCCTCAACATCGCAAGCCTCATCTTGGTCCCATGCTCTCCAGCTCCACAGCAATCAAGTACCTAAAGTAGAAGAACACTTGCCCTTATCTATACTGACAATAATATAATCTGTTTGGGCCCAAAATCATGGCCCAAGCAGGGTGTGAGACTAAATCCCAGTAGGAAACCACCACAAGATCTTTTCCTAACAGTCAGTGAATATATGGTAGGTAATAAGTAAAAGTAATCATTAACAAGGAAGTACTCAGTATTAAACAATCCACAGTTTCAATTCATTAAGTTTCATATATCAAACAATAGTTAATCAAAGCAGGTAACCCTCTAGGTAGTACTCTCAGCCTAACCCCTCTGGTTCTACCAAACCAAGGATAGATATTCCCAAGACTCTCTGAGGAATCACTCACCATCAATTCCCCCTATATTCATGTGTGATTCAAAGACTCTCTGAGGAAGCAGTCACCATCAATTCCCCCTATAGTCTTTTAGTGGTAACTACAGGCACTTTGAGGAAGCACTCAATGTCAATTCCTCATGTAACCTCGTAATGTATCTATAGACTCTCTAATGGAGCACTCAACATAAATCCCCCCTATGGCCTTGCAGCGTAATAATTATAATGGACACTCTAGGAAAGCCCTCAGTGTCAATTTCCCCTATAGTCCCACTACAACAGGTTCCCGCCGCCATGTGTAAAGAAAACATGAACAAATGATGAACAGTATCCAATGTGAACCCCTAGGACTACTTGGATAACAATCTACATCATATCATCATGTCAAATAAGATAAAACACTCCATCCTATAATACTAGGCATGGAAAACAAACAGCAGCCTAAAAGGAAAAACTAGACCAAATGGTCAAAATGAGCAATGAGGGAAAAACCTCCAAGGAATAATAGTTAACCCCATTCATATGAAATCAACCTCTACTCAAGCATACAATCACAGTAGACAATTAACAAGGCTAATACCGTAGATACGCAAAACCCCATTCAAGGTTTTTGGGAAATGTTTCACATAAAACTCAAAGACTATCTATGGAAAAACACAAACCACCTACCTCAGTGTTGGTAGATCACTATACATGAACCTCAAGCCTTGAATCACCTAAGAAGATCGTAGATCTACAAAAACTTCTAAAATATTCAACTGGAGAAAACTTGAGAAACAGGAGGAATCAGGAAACGAAGCTTAAGAAAAGGAAGAGCTTATCGAGGCAATCTTAACACAATTAAAGGCGATCAGTTCGGAGAACAGATGCTCGTTCAGGGGCTCGAAGAAGATTCACAGTCGTACGGGTTCTCTCAGATGAACCAGACCTAGAAGTAGGGATTTTTGGCGATTAGATGTGACCCCAGTACCTTTAATGAAAAAAGAAAATACATGGCATGTACTTTAGAAGTACAATACATGTACCTGCCTTTTACATACTCCGCTTTAGGCGGTCTCCAGGTCACCATACATGGCTGTGTGCATGGATGTTATAGGGCCAGCACCCCTCTACCCGCGGTAACCGAGTATACGGCGTGTACTTTAAAAATTTATAGAAACTCATCTTTTTCTCAAAAATGACCAGAAGGAAGAAAAAATACCTGAAAAGAAGATCTGGGTTCTTACAAACTTCCCCCCTTAAAGAAATTTGTCCCCGAATTTCCCTAGCAAGGTGGTGTAGAAGAAGAAACCCCGAACATCTCTGGCCACTACAGTCGTACATCGGACTCCCTCTCCCAAGTCTCGTCCTGTACTCGCATGTGATGTCATAGCACTCATATAAGAGGAATAGACCGACCATGGAGAACCTTCATACTTAGATAGACAATTCGGATAGGATGTTCCTTTAATGATGCATCCACTTCCAACTCAACCTCCTCGGGTTGGAAGACATGAGACAGGTCTGAGAAGTAACATTGAAGCTGAGAAATGTGGAAGAAATTGTGCATATCCCGGTACCTATGAGGTAGCTGCAACCGATAGGCAACTGGCCAAACTCTCTCCAACACCTCAAACGGCCTGACGTACCTCGGTGAAAGCTTACCATGTCTCCTAATACTCCTATGTCTCAACCTCGGTGTGACACGTAGAAAAACCTAATATCCACCCTCGAACTCCAGAGGTCATCTCTGCTGATCAGTATAAGACTTATGTTAAGACTATACAGTAGTAATCCTCTTCTGAATCAACTCTATCTGCTCTGTGGTCTCTTGAACAAGATGAGATCCCAGAAAAACTTCCTCTCCTGGCTCTACCCAACATAAAGGTGATCGACATGGCCTACCGTACAAATCCTCATAAGGTTCCATCTAAATAGTTTCTTGAAAATTATTGTTGTAGGAAAACTCCACAAGAGGTATGTACTTCTCCCAAGAACCTCCAAAATCCAGGATGCATGCTCAGAGCATGTCCTCAAGCACCTGAATCATACGCTCGGACTGGCCATCTATTTGGGGATGGTAAATTTTACTCAAAAGTACCAATGTACCCAAAGCCTTCTGAAGTCCCTTCCAGACCCGAGAGGTAAAACGGGCATCCCTTTCTGAAACAATGGAGTGTGGAACCCCATGTAGACGTACAACCTCACGGATGTATAACCGTCCCATCTCATCAACATTGAAGGTCTCCTTGATTGAAAAAAAGTGAGCAACCTTAATGAGTCTATTAATGAAAACCCAAATAGCATCATTCCCTCGAGGTGACCTCGGTAAACCTGTCACGGAATCCATCGCGACATCGTTCCACTTCCACTCGGGAAAGGGTAACTGCTGCAAAAGCCTCGCTAGTCACTGATGCTTCACCTTCACCTGCTGACAAGTGGAAGACCTCATCACAAAACCAGAAACATCTCTCTTCATACCTGGCCACCAATACTGATGGTGTAGATCATGATACATCTTGGTGACACTAGGATGAACTGCCCAAAATGAGGAATGAAATTCCCACATCAGCTCCTCACGTATGTCTACTGGAACCCATATGTGACCATGAAAATGAAGGATCTCATCCTTGCCTATGGTCTATCTAGGAATAGGGTTCTCTCCTAACATGCTCTCCCATAGGACTAGGCCTTCAGAATCTGATTTCTGCCTCATTCGCACTCGATCAAGAAGAGTATAGGTAATATCTACAGAAGAAAGAAACGCTTGCCTCTGCCTATCGTGCACCTCCAAATGAATCTGAGAGAACATATCCATAAGTTTCCACTCACCGTTAGTCTCCTGAACTTCCTGTATCTGATTCCTCCAGCTCAGCGCATCAGCCACCACATTGCCTTTCCCAGGCTTATAGGTAAGCTCAAAGTCAAAAGACTGATTGTACTCAACCAACCTTCATTGTCTCAAATTCAGGTCACGCTAAGTGAAGATATACTTGAGACTTTTTTGGTCTATGAAAACCACAAAATGATCTCCCATAAGGTAATGTCTCCATCAACATAAGTCATGAACAACTACATCCAACTCAAGATCATGTGTCGGGTAATTCCTCTCATGTGGCCTCAACTGCCGAGACCCGTACATAATGAATCCTTCCCCCTGCATAAGAACTGCTCCAAACCCGATACCTAATGCATCACAGTACAAAGTATAGCTCTTTCATGGCTCTGGAAAAACTAGTATCAGAGCTTAAGTTAATCTCCCTTTCGGCTCCTAAAAGGATGACTCGCAAGAATCTAACCACAAGAACTTTGCACCCTTCTTAGTCAGGCCCTTCAGTGGCACTACTAAGCGTGAGAAGTCCTGTATGAAATGTCTGTAGTATCCAGCCTATCCTAGAAAACTTTGCACCTCAAATATGTTCTTTAGCTTCTCCCAGAAAACTAATGCTCTCACTTTCTCCGGGTCTACTAATACCTCTATCTCTGAGATAATATGACCCAAGAAGTGAATCTGGTCCATCCAAAAGTGGCATTTTGAGAGCTTAGCATGTAACTGATGCTCTCTTAGTGTAATCAGAACAATATCAAGATGGGTATCATGGTCGCGTCGAGTGTGAGAGTACTCCAAGATATCATCCACGAAGACAACCGTGAAAGAATCCAAGTATGGATGGAACACTCGGTTCATCAGTTCCATGAAAACTGTAGGCATGTTCATGAGACCGAACGGCATAAACACATACTCGTATAGACCATACCTTCTCTGTAAGGCTGTGAGAGGTATATCAGATGGTCTAACATGCAACTGATGATAATTGGATCTCAAGTCAATCTTCGAGAACACCCGGGCTCCATGAAGCTGATCAAAGAGATCATCAATCCTTGGTAAGGGATATCAGTTCTTGAACATCAACTGGTTTAGCTTCCGATAATATACACAAAGCCTGAGGATATCATCTACCTTCTTTGAAAACAGGATAGGTGAACCCCATAGAGAAGTACTGGGTCGAACAAAAACCTTTTCCTGCAACTCCTCCAACTACTTCTTGAGCTCATGTAACTCTGGTGTAGCCATCCTATAAGGAGGAATGGACACCGGTGTCGCTCCTGGCACAAGATCAAAAGATAAGTCTACCTCTTGCTCCAGAGGCAAACCTAAAAAGTCCTCTATAAAGTCATCCTTGAAACGATCAACCATCGATGGAAATTCTAACTGTGAAGTCCCCTGGTCATCCAAATATAGACTAGAAATATGGGTTGTAACTCCTCTGAACCCATGATGATCGGGTCCTGATCTGATTGCTTGTACATCCCATTCACCCTTATGAAGAAACAATATACCAACTGGTGATGTGAAACTCAACCTATGGTTATAACAGTCGACGACTGCATGGAAGGGAACTAACCAGTCCATTCCGAGAATGACATCATAGCCTATCATCTCTCAGACATAAAGGTCTCATAAGAAGTGACACCCACAAATTTCTAGAGTGCACTCCTTGAACTATCATACACTAGCCGTTCTAGTCCCCAACGGAGTTTCTAGTGTCAAGATATCAGTAGAAGAAACGATACAGAGCCCAAGGCTCTCCACAACAACAACATATATAAAGCTATGGGAAGCCCCTATATCGAAAAAAGCATAAGCTAAAACTGAGGCAACTAAGATCATACCTCGAACTATAGAGGGTCTGGGATCCTAATCCTCCTAGGTCTACTCCACTGAAAAATTTTGACATGTATCGTGGAATTGTGACCCTACCTGACCACTCTGAGCCGATCCACCATGCTATCACTGAATGACTGGAGATTGGATACCACATCCATGACCTCCACCTCGGCCCAAATGGCCAAAAGAACTCCAATTCCCAGACTGATAATAAGCTAACGGTGTTGATCCAGAGTGAGGAGTCATAGAAGAACACATGTCCCCAGATTCTGGTGAGAAGATCTGACATAAGCACTGAAGGTGGCCCATCTTTCCACATGATCGGCACTCCACTGGGTCTCTCAGGCAATTTGGCCTTGTATGCCCACTCTTCCCACGCTGGTAGCACACCACCTAGCTACCATAAGAAGTGTATCGCCTCCTTGTATCACCACACAAAGACCCCCTACAGCAATTTCTACTATCAGTAGGAGGAATACTAACTCCAGATGTCAAACCTCCCTTACTCACAACTCTAGAATACCTCAAATTGTGCTCCGTTATCAGTGCATGGTTGACGATAGAAGTGATGGAAGTCAACCATAATATTTTTACCTAAGATCGTATGTCAAGACTCAGACCATCCTCAAACTTCCTTGACAGGAATAACTCATCACCTCCTGAAATATGCATGAAGCACTACAGTTCTGTGAAACGAGAAGAGTACTCCAAGACTAAGAGAGTACCCTACTCCAGACTCATGAACTCTCAGGCTCAATTGGCCCTCAGGGTATCCAGATAGAATTAGTCATAAAATGCACATTTGAAGTCATCCCAATACATAACTTTTTGGCGTCCCACCTGTGAGATCACATCCCACCATCTCTTGGCGGAATCCCGAAGCATGTACATAGCGAGCTTGACCCTCCTCTCAAGAGGAATATCCAGATTCTCAAAGATGGAAAGCATGGCTTCTAACCATGACTCTGTATCCTAAGGTCCTCCTTCCCCGATGAAAGTGGGAGGGTGCTGCTGTTGGAAGACCTATGTCAGCTCTGACATAGAAGGGGTAGGATACGGTACTCCGCGGAAGGTCTTCATGAACCTCATGAATCCCTATTGGAACTGTTCATCAGCACCTGGGTCTGGAATGACGGCTGGTGCCAAGAATGGAACAACTGGAAGATCTACTAGAATTCCTTGATCAGCCATGTCCGATGTCTGATCGTCACCTTGCAACTGGCATAAAACCAGAGGAAGTCTCGGTGGCATGACTCTGCAGGATCAAGCACACACCTTAGATCAAGATCATCAAGGACAGAACATTAGAAGAGTAAGGAGGGAATAGGAGAAAGAAGCATTCATGTATTTCAAAACATGGATACACCGCATGTATATTTTCTACATGGTATGTTCCCTTAATCCTTCACATGGGCATGTACTTCTGCCAACCCAGGTTGTGTAACACCCCATACACACGGCGTGTTGTCCTAACACACAGTGTGTACTTGAATCCTCTTTCCCTTACCGAGTTCTCTTACATGACTAAGCCACATGGTTCTCTTAGAATAAGACTACATGGAATGTTAGTTCCAGACATGGCATGTACTAGACGAGCTTCACCGACCCGTGTTGTTAGTGACATGGCTGGATACATGGCTCACACTACACGGCATGTTCCAGATGGACACAGTGTGTACTAGGAATATTTCTCTAACCTGTTTTGTTAGTGACACACCCAGATTATAGGGATTACACTACATTACATATTTAAGAACAACACAGAGTTAATTAGAGAAGACTCAACCGACCCGTTTTGTTAGTGACATGGCTGATTACACGATTCCACAACACAACATGTACATTTGGTACATGGTGTTTCCTACCAAGGATTCCAAACCCCATGTCTCTACCCACACAGTCTGAGACACGGTTAGAGACTACACGATGTGTACATATGGTACATGGTGTGTTCTTAAGAAAAATTGTTTCTTCCCGAATAGAAGAACACATGGTGTGTATTCATCATTACACGGCGTGTATTCTAGGTTTCTCTAGACAGTAAGCCTCAGAAACTACTCCGGAGCCCATAAAAACACTGAAACAAACCTTAAGGTGCTAAATTCTAATCTGTGAGGACCCATACTCCACACGAATCAAATCTTGGCATCTTATACATGTTTTAAATAAGCATAATAGATCAATGATCCACCAAATTTTGGTCCATGAGGACCCATAACACCTCAAGAACCAAAGTTCAGAGTTAATTCAAACAAAACCTTACACAACCAATACCCAATCAAACATCAGGTATTTTTTATCCATACATCTATCACAACAACATGCATTTCTAGAACAACATCTATCACAACAACATGAAATCGCTAATTCACCCTATATGGCAAGGCAAGAATGCATGACATGTGATCCCTAGCAAGTGACTATATGATGAATGTGATGGAATACCCTCACCTCATCAGGTTGCAATAGTAATAAAACCTCAATAACATCAACAATAACAGCACAAAACATTTGAATCACTCAAGGTGAAATCAAATCAACTGTAATAATTGAAAAACCAGAAAACTTGAAATAACGAGGTAGATTGGATTTTCCCTATACACGGGTTAGCTACTCATAGGCATAGCTTATTACCAAGTACTTATTCCTTCTTATCCCTGTCTATAGGCTCCAAATAGTAAGTTAAGAGAAAATAATCCCTCTGATACCACTTGTAACATCCCGGTTCTGGAAGCTACCCAAAGGCACCCCGTACCCAGTTGGTCACATGGCCTCAAGAACATTTCCTTGAATTCTAGAGGCTTCCGACTAGAAGAGAGGGCCTTGGGTGTGATATTGGGGAAACTATGCCCTCATTGGAAGAGTAAAACAGCAGAAGTAAAATAGGTATACAATAGTAGAAGTAGTAAACATACCAAACAGTATTAAATAGTGGAAGACTGGAAATAATAAACTAGAGCACACATACATATGAATGATGCATGATACATATTTCTAGGAAAGCATCCAAACAAATCACAATTCTAGAATACAAAATAGTACTAAACCAAAGAAAAAAAGAAAACAGATAAACAAATCATTATCATCGCGAGCCTATGCTTGGTCCCATGATCTCTAGCTCCACAACAATCAAGTACCTGAAGTAGAAGGGTGCTTACCCATATCTATACCTGCAACAATATAATCTATTTGGGACCAAAAGCATGGCCCAAATAGGGTGTGAGACTAAATCCCAATAGGAAACCACCACAAGATCTGTGTCTAACAATCCGTGAATATATGGAAGGTAATGAGTAAAATGAAGCAGTAACAAGGATGTACTCAGTATTAAACAATCCATAGTTTCAATGAATTAAGTTTCATATATCAAACAACAGCTAATCAAAGTAGGTAACCCTCTAGGTAGTACTCTCAGCCTAACCCCTCTGGTCCAACCAAAACAAGGATAGATATTCCCAAGACTCTCTGAGGAAGCACTCACCATCAATTCCCCCTATAGTTATGTGGGATTCAAAGACTCTCTGAGGAAGCACTAACCGTCAATTCCCCCTATAGTCTTTTAGTGGTAACTACAGGCACTCTGAGGAAGCACTCAACGTCAATTCCTCATGTGGCCACGTAATGTATCTATAGACCCTCTAAGGGATCACTCAGTGTCAATCCCCCCTATGGTCTCACAGCGTGATAATTATAATGGACACTCTTGGAAATCCCTTAGCATCAATTTTCCCTATGGTCCAACTATAACCAGTTCCCACAACCCCGATTAAAGAAAACATGCAGAAACAATGAACAACAGCCAAAGTAAACCCCTAGGACTACTTGGCTAATAATCTAAAGAATATCAGTATGTCAGATAAGATAAAACACTCCATCCTACAATACTAGGAATGGAAAACAAACAGCAGCCTAAAAGGCATAACTAGACCAAATGGTCAAAACGAGCAACGAGGGAAAAACCTCCAAGGCATAACAGTTAACCTCATTCATATGAAATCATCCTCTACTCAAGCATACAATTATATAAGGCAATTAATAAGTCTAAGACCGTAGATACACAAAACCCCGTTCAAGGGTTTTGGGAAATTTTTCACATAAAACTCAAAGAATATCTATGTAAAGGCACAAACCACCTACCTCAGTGTTGTGAGATCGCTATATGTGAACCTCAAGCCTTGAATTTCCCAAGAACACTTTAAATCTACCAAAACGTCTAAAAAGTTCAACTGGAGAAAACATAAGAAAGAGGAGGAATCAAAAAACAAAGCTCAATAAGAAGGAAGAGCTTACTGAGGCGATCCCAATGCAATTGACGACGATCGATTCGGAGAACATATGCTCATTCGGGGGATCGGATAAGATTCGCGATCGTACGGGTTCTCTCGGATGAACTAGACCTAGAAGTAGGGCTTTCTGGCAATTAAACACGACACTAGTACGTTTGATGAAAAAAAATACATGGCATGTACTTTAGAAGTACACGGAATGTACTTTCCTTTTCTGTACTCCACTTTAGGCGGTCTCTAGGTCACCATACACGGTCGTGTGCATGGCTGTTATACGGATGGCACCCAGATACCCTCGGTAACCAAGTACATAGAATGTAATTATAAATTACATGGAGTGTACTTCAAAAATTTCCAGAAACTCTTCTTTTTCTAAAAAACGACCAAAAGGTCGAAAACATACCTAAAAAGAAGATCTGGGTTCTTACAAACTTCCCCACTTAAAGAAATTTGTCCCTGGATTTTCCTAGAAATGTTGCATAGAAGAATAAACCTGAAACAGCTCTGTCCACTACGGTCGTACATCAGCCTCCCTCTCCCAAGTCTCATTTTGTACTCACCCATGATGTCATAGCACTCGTACCATAGAAACAGACCGTCCCTGGAGAACCTTTGTACTTCGATCGACAATCCGGATAGGATGTTCCTCGAACAATGCATCCACTTCCAACTCAACCTACTCGGGTTGAAAGACATGATATGGGTCTGAGAAGTAACATAAAAGCTGAGAAATGTGGAAGACGTCATGCATATCCTGGTACCTCTGAGGTAACTGCAACCGATAGGCAACTGGACCAACTCCCTCCAACACCTCAAACAGCCCGACGTACCTCAGCAAAATCTTACCCTGTCTTCTAATCCTCCTATGTCCCAACCTTGGTGTGACACGTTGAAAAACCTGATCTCCGATCTCGAACTCCAGAGGCCATATCCGCTGATCAGCATAAGACTTCTATCGTGACTGTGTAGTAGTCATTCTCTTCTCAATCAACTCTATCTGCTATGTGGTCTCCTGAACAAGTCGAGGTCCCAGCAAAGCTCCCTCTCCTACCTCCATCCAACATAAGGGTGATCATCATGGCCTACCTTACAAATCCTTATAAGGTTCCATCTGAATAGTTTCTTGAAAACTATTGTTGTAGGAAAACTCCACAAGAGGTATGTTCTTCTCTCAAGAACCTCCAAAATCTAGGATGCATGCTCGGAGAATGTCCTCAAGCACTTGAATCATACGCTCAGACTAGCCATCTGTCTGGGGATGGTAAGTTGTGCTCAAAAGTACTTGTGTACCCAAAGCCTTCTGAAGTCCCTACCAGACCTAATAGGTAAAATGGGAAATCCTATCTGAAACAATAGAGTGTGGGACCCCATATATATGTACAATATCATGGATGTACACTCATCCCATCTCATCAACACTGAAGGTCTCCTTGATCGGCAAGAAGTGAGAAACCTTCGTGAGTCTGTCAATAAAAACCCAAACAACATCATTCCCTTGAGGCGGCCTTAGTAAACCTATCACGAAATCCATCACGACATCGTTCCACTTCCACTCAGGAATGGGTAACTACTACAAAATCCTCACTGGTCACTAATGCTCCGCCTTCACCTACTGACAGGTGAAACACCTCATCAAAAAACCAGCAACATCTCTCTTTATACCTGGCCACCAATACTGATAGTGTAGATCACGATACATCTTGGTGACACCCGGATGAACTTCCCAAAGTGAGGAATGAAAGTCCCACATCAGCTCCTCACGTATGTCTTCTGGCACCCATACGTGCCCATGAAAATGCAAGATCTCATCCTTGCCTATGGTCCATCTAGGAATAGGGTCCTCTCCTAACACGCTTTACCGTAGGACTAGGCCTTCATAATCTAATAGCTTCCTCATTCGCACTTGATCAATAAGAGTAGAGGTAACAGGTATAGAAGAAAGAAGTATATGCACATGCCTATCGTGCACCTCCAAATGCATCTCAGAGAACATAGTCATAAGCTACCACTCACCATTGGCCTCCTGAACTGCCTGTATCTAAGTCCTCCTACTTAACTCATCAGCCACCACATTGCCTTTCCCAGGCATATAGGAAATATCAAAGTCAAAAGAATGAAGGTACTAAACACACATTCGTTGTCTCAAATTCAGGTCATGTTGAGTGAAGATATACTTTATACTTTTGTGGTTGGTGAAAACCACAAAATTCTCTCCCAGAAGGTAATGCCTCCAACAGCATAAGGCATGAACAACTGTAGCCAACTCAAGATCGTGTGTCATGTAATTCCTCACATGTGGCCTCAATTGCTGAGACCCATACACAATGAATCCTTCCCCCTGCATAAGCAATACTCCAAGCCCGATACCTAATGCATCACAATACATAGTATAGATCTTTCCAGGATCTGGAAAAACTAGTATCGATGCTGAATTCAATATCCCTTTCAACTCTTAAAAGGCTGACTCAAAAGAATCTAACCACAATAACTTTTCACCCTTCTTAGTCAGGCCCGTCAGTGGAACTGTTAAGTGTGAAAAGTCCTGTATGAAACTTCTATAGTATCCATCCAGTCTTAGAAAACTCTGCACCTCAAAGACGTTCTTTAGCTGCTCCTAGGAAACTATTGTTCTCACTTTCTCTAGGTCTACTAGTACTCCTGTCTCTGAGATAACATGACCCAAGAAGTGAATCTGGTCCATCCAAAAGTAGCATTTTGAGAGATTAGCATATAACTGATGCTCTCTCAGTGTACTCAGAGTGGTCTCAAGATAGGTAGAATGGTCACATAGAGTGTGAGAGTACACCAAGATATCATCCATGAAGACAACCACGAAAGAATCCATGTATGGATGGAACACTCGGTTCATCAGTGTAATAAAAACTGCAAGAGTGTTCGTGAGACCGAACAGCATAACCACATACTCGTATAGACCATACCTACTCTGGAAGGATGTGAGAGGTATATCAGATGGTCTAATGCACAACTGGTTATAACTGGATCTCAAGTCAATCTTCAAGAACACCCGGTCTCCTCGAAGCTGATCAAAGAGATCATCAATCCTCGGTAAGGGATATCAGTTCTTGACCATCAACTGGTTCAGATTTTGATAATCCACACAAATCTTGAGGGTACCATCTGCCTTATTTGCAAATAGGACAAGCGAACCCCATGGAGAAGTACTAGGTCGGATGAAACCCTTTTCCTGCAACTCCTACAATTGTTTCTTGAGCTCTTGTAACTCTGGTGTATCCATTATATAAGGAGGAATGGACACTGGTGTCCCTCCTGGAACAAGATCAAAAGAAAAGTCTTCCTATCTCTCTAGAGGCAAACCTGAAAAGTCCACTGGAAAGACATCCCTGAAATGATCCACCATCAGAGGAAATTCTAACTGTGAAGTCCCCTGGTCATCCAGATATAGACTAGCAATATGGATTGTAACTCCTCCCAACCCATGAGGATTGGGTCCTTCTCTTCTCTCTTGGACATCCCATTCGCCCTTATGAAGAAACGATCCACCTACTGGTGATGTGAAACTCACCCTATGGAGATAACAGTCGATGACTTCCTAGAAGGGAACTAACCAGTCCATTCTAAGAATGAAATCATAGCATGTCATCTCTAGGACATAAAGGTCCCATAAGAAGTGACACCCAACAACTTCTAGAGGGAACTCCTTGCACTATCGTACACTAGTCGTTCTAGTCCCCAACGGAGTTTCTAGCATCAAGATATTAGTAGAAGAAAAGATGCAGAGCCAAAGGATCTCCACAACAGCAACAGATATAAAGTTATGGGAAGCCCCTGTATCGAAAAGAGCAGAAGCTAAAACTGAGGCAACTAAGATCGTACCTCAAACTGTAGAGGATATGGGATTCTACTCCTGCTGGGTCTGCTCCACTACAAAAGTCTGACCTATACTACAGCCCTGTGCCTCTGCCTGACCACTCTGAGCTGATCCACCCTGCTATCACCAAAAGCCTAGCGAATGGCTGCCACAGCCATGACATCCACCTCAGCCTGAATAGCCGGAAGAACTCCAGTTACCAGACTAATGAGAAACTGGTGGTTCTGCTCGAGAATAAGGATTCATAGAAGAACCCCTTTCCCTAGCTGCTAGTGAGAAGATCTGATAGAAGCACTGAAGGTGACCCATCTTACCTCATGATCAGCACTCCACTGGGTCTCTCGGGCAATGTGGCCTTGTATTCCCATTCTTCACGCACTGGTAGCACACCACCTGGCTACCAGAATAAGTGTATATCCTCCTTAGATCACCGTACGAAGAGCACTTGTGGTGCTTCCTACTTTCATTAGGAGGAATACTAACTCTGTATGTCGAACCTCCCTGGCTCATAACTCCAGAATCCCTCAAATTACACTCTGTGATCAACGCTTGGTTGATGATATAAGTGATGGAAGTCCACCAGAAGATGTTCACCTAAGATAATATGTTGTGCCTCAAACCATCCTTAAACTTCCTTTCCATGAATAAATCATCACTTCCTGGAATAAGATTAAAGCATTGTATCTCTGTGAAATGAGAAGAGTACTCCATGACTGAGAGAGTAAGATGCCCCAGACTCATGAACTCTTGGGCTCGATCAGCTCTCAGGGTCTTCGGATAGAAGTAGTCATAAAAAGCATGTTGGAATTCATCCCAAGCCATAAATTGATAGCGTCCTACCTATGAGATCACATCCCACCATCTCTTGGAGGAATCCCGAAGCATGTACGTAGAAAGCTTGACCCTCCTCTCTGGAGGCATCTCCAGATGCTCGAAGATGGAAAGCATGGATTCTAACCATGACTCTGCAGCCTAAGGTCCTCCTTCCCGGGTGAAAGTGGGAGGATGCTGCTTCTAGAAACCTGCGGCATCTCTGCCATAGAAGGGGCAGGATGCGGTACTCCACGGAAGGTCTACATGAACCTCATAAAGCCCTCCCGGAACTATGCATCAGCACCTATGTCTGGAATGATGGTTGGTTCCAAGACTGGCACAACTGGAGGATCTGCTGGAATTCCTTGATCAGCCATGCCTGGTGTCTGATCATCGCCTTGCAATTGGCATACAACCGGAATACGTCTCAGTGGCATGACTATGCAAGGTCAATCACACACCTTAGATCAAGGCCATCAAGGACTAAAAATTAAAAGAGTAAGGAGGGAACATGAGAAAGAATCATTCAAGTTTTTCAAAACATGGATACATGATGTGTATATTGTCTACACGGTGTGTTCCCTTAAGCCTTCACATGGGCGTGTACTTCTGCCAACACAAGTCATGTAACACCCCATACACACGGTGTGTTGTCCTATCATATGGTGTGTACTTAAATCCTCTTTCCCTACCCGATTTCTCTTACATGACTAAGACACACGGTTCTCTTAGAAAAATACTACAATACGTGTTATTTCTATACATGGTGTGTACTAGATGAGGTTCACCGAACCGTGTAGTTAGTGACATGGTCGGATACACGGATCACACTACACAGCATGTTCTAGATGGACACGGTGTGTACTAGGAAGATTTCACCAACCCGTGTTGTTAGTGACATGGCCGGATTCCATGGATTACACTACACTGTGTGTTTAATACTAAAACGGCCTACATTGGAGAAGACAAAACTGACCCGTGTTGTTAGTGACATACCCGGTTACACGATTCCATAACACGGCGTGTACATCTGGTACACAGCGTGTCCTACCAAGGATTCCAAACCCCGTGTCTCTGCCCACATAGTCTGAGACACGGTTAGAGACTACACAGCGTGTATATATGGTATACGGCATATACTTAATAAAAACATTTTCTTCTCAAGTAGAAGAACACATGGCATGTATTCATCATTACACGGCATGTATTCTAGGTTTTTCAGATATTAAGCCTCGGAAACTACTTTGGAACCCATAAATACACTGAAACGAACCTTAAGGTGCCAAATTCCAATCTGTGAGGGCCCATACTCCCTGCGAATAAAATCTTGTCATCTTATACATGTTATAAACAATCATAATAGATCAATGATCCACTAAATTCCAGTCCATGAGGGCCCATAACACCTCAATAACCAAAGTTTGGTGTTCATTCAAACAAAACCTTACACAACCAATACCCTATCAAACATCAAGTATTTTTTATCAAGGAATCTATCACAACAGCATGTGTATCTAGTATAACATCTATCACAACAACATTCAATTGCTAATGCATCCTATAAAGCATGGAAATAATGCATGACATGTGATCCCTATCAAGTTCCTATATGATGAATGAGATGGCATACCCTCATATCATTGGGTTTCAACAGAAATAGAACCTCAATAACATCAATAATAACAGCCCAAAACATTTGACTCACTCAAGGTGAAATCAAATCAACTATAGTAATTGAAAAACAAGAAAACTTGCAATAATGAGGTAGATTGGCTTTTCCCTGTACATAGGTTAGCTACCCCTGGGCACAGATTATTACCAAGTACTTATTCCTTTCTATCCCTATATATAGGCTCCAAATAGTAATTCAAGAGAAAATAATTCCTCTGATACCACTTGTAACATCCCAGTTCTGAAAGCCTCCCAGAGGCGCCCGTACCTGGTTTGTCACATGGCCTCAAGCACATTTCCACGAATGCTAGAGGCTTCCAACTAGTAGGGAGGGCCTTGGGTGTGATAGTGGGGAAACTATGCCCTCATTGATAGAGTAACATAGAGGAATTAAAACAGGTATACAATAGAGAAATCAGTAAACAGAAGAAGACTGGAAAAAATAAACTGGAGCACAAATACATATAAATGATGCATGATACATATGTCTAGGAAAGCAGCCAAAAAAATCACAATGCTAGAATACAAAATAGTACTAAACCAAAGTAAAAAATAAAACAGATAAAAAAATCTTCTGCATCGCAAGCCTATGCTTGGTCCCATTCTCTCAATCTCCACATCAATCAAGTACCTAAAGTAGAAGGGCTCTTGAACTTATCTATACTTGTAACAATATAATCTTTTTGGGCCCAAAAGCATAGCCCAAACAGGGTGTGAAACTAAATCCTAGTAGGAAACCACCACAAGATCTATTCCTAAAAGTAAGTGAATATATGGCAGGCAATAAGTAAAACGAAGCAGTAACAAATAAGTACTTAGTATTAAACAATCCACAGTTTCAATGGATTCAGTTTCATATATCAAACAATAGCTAATCAAAGTAGGTAACCCTTTGGGTAATACTCTCAGCCTAACCCCTATAATTCAACAAAAACAAGGATTTACAAGACTCTCTGAGGAAGGACTCACTGTCAATTCCTCCTATAGTCATGTGTGATTCAAAGACTCTCTAAGGAAGCACTCACCGTCAATTCCCCCTATAGTCTTTCAGCAGTAACTACAGGCATTCTGAGGAATCACTCAACGTCAATTACTCCTATGTCCTCATAACGTATCTATAAACCCTCTGAGGTATCACTCAACTTCAATCCCCCCTATGGTCTCTCAATGTTATAATTATTACGGAAACTCTAGGAAAGCCCTCAACATTAATTTCCCTTATGGTCCCACTACAACAGGTTCCCACAACCCTGTGTAAAGAAAACATGCACAAGCAATGAACAGTAGCCAAAGTGAACCCCTAGGACTACATGGATAACAATATACAGCATATTATAATGTTAGATAAGATAAAACACTCCATCCTACAATACTAGTCATGGAAAACAAACAGCAGCCTAAAAGGTAGAACTAGACCAAACTGTCAAAACGAGCAACGAAGGAAAAACCTCCAAGGAATCGTAGTTAACCCCATTCATATGAAATCAACCACTACTCAAGAATAAAATCATATCAGGCAATTAAAAATACTAAGAACGTAGATACACAACACACTCTTAAAGGGTTTTGGGCAATTTTGCACATAAAACTCAAAGACTATCTATGGAAAGGCACAAACCACTTATCTTGGTGTTGGGAGATCTCTATACATGAACCTCAATCCTTGAATTTCCCAAGAACACCGTAGATCTACAAAAATGTCTAAAACATTAAATCAAAGAAAACTTGAGAAAGAGGAGTAATTAGGAAACGAAGCTCAAGCAAAAGGAAGAGCTTACCGAGGCAATCCCAATGCAATCGACGGTGATCGATTCGGAGAACAAATGCTCGCTCGGGGACTCGGAGAAGATTCATGATCATAAAGGTTCTCTCATATGAACCAAAGAAAGAAGTAGGTGTAACATCCTAGGTAAATAAAGAATAATACATTTTCATATTTATTAATATTTTTGAATTAAGTATTAATTTTACTTTAATGGGGTTACTATGTTCGATGGCGAACCCACTTTAAATATAGTTTTGGTCACTCTTATACATTCTATTGGACCAAATAAAATTCTTCTTAAGAATCGAGACATCAAAATTTACTTTCTATAAATTTTTGGTATTTTTCTGATAAAGTTCATTTTTTAATGAATAGTGATAAATGTTGTATTTTAAGTCAAAACCTCCTTTTAATCTAATTTATTTATATGGTTATATTATCTTATTAATTGGTTTTAATGTTTAATTAGAATATATTTTTAACATTTAATCTAACGGTGGTCATTGGAATTAATTTCACTTTGAAATTGGACATAAACAAGTGGCAGTCTTTTGATAGATATTGTTTCTTAAAAACACGCTATTTGTTTTGACAACGGGAATTAATTATAAAATTAATTATTTCAACTTATATGTTTTGAATTTTTTAAAATAGAATTCATTTTTTAATTCGGAATATCAAATATATCTTAGGGTGAATTTTTGGTATTTTTCTGAAAAACTTCATTTTTTGATGAATAGTGAAACCACTAAGTGGTAGTTAAAAAACTAAATTTTTCGTTAAACGAAACTTTACCACTTATGTGAACTAAATTTCCAAAATACAACATACATGGTTTTCATTATTATGTAAAATGTGGTTCAATGGGATGAAAATAATTTTTGGTGAATAGTAAATTTTAAGTTTTATTAATCGCGATTAAAGGTAATTAGTGTAATTTAAGGTAAAAATAATGTTATAATAATATGAAATTACTTTGAAATATGTCATTACCTTATTTTATAAGTCATTTAATACCAATAAAATCCATGGTTCAATTTGTGGGACCCCATGGAGCCACTTGGGTAAAATAATGACATTAATACCTTTTATTTAAAGTAAAAATAAATATGTCACAAACATGTATTATTTTACTAAACCATATTTTTACATGGGGTTATATAAGTTATATTTTTGACTATAATTATTAATTAGAAATATAAAAATATTTTATACATCATGGTAATTTTTTATAATTTTTAGAAATCAAAAAAAATATTATTTATGACACAATGATGATGCAGTGTTTACGTCATTAATGAATGATTTAAATAAATAAGAAGATAATGTTTAACAATAATATCCAAATCTTGTCCAATTATTATTGGATGATTTTATTTAGAATATGGTCCACCTTATCTTCAACTTTAATGATTTTTGGACCTTTATAAACCGAATATCATTATATAATAAAATAATAGTTTCATGCTTTCCAAAAGAGCCCCTCCTCTCCCTTATAAAAAGACCCCACTTCCCACCCATCTCTCAGAATTATCAATCCCTTTGTCTCGTACAAACTCTACTAAAATAATCTCACAATATCCCCTTATTCATACTAGAAGCCTTACCTTAGGAAGAAATCTCTTCAAGAAACCATTTTGATTCAAACCAAGGGGAGTTACCCGATTTAAAGGTAATTTCTTCTCTTATGTTCTTTTGTTTTATTTTGCTTCTCCAACCACCTAACCTCTTTTTATTCCTTTCATTAGTAACAACACCATTATATTAAATATACTAGGATTTTTTTATGAGAACTATTTGAGCTACACTTACACACACCTCCATCTAATGGTTAAATAACATACTGTTTCTGTGGGTGGCGAATTACTGCCTCATGAAACGATGATTATTCAATCTTCTTTTAACACCTATAATGGTGGACATTAAGATGTCACTGTATTTATATATGATATATATTATGTTTATGTTTTCCTTATGCTTCTGTATTTTTCATTTATGGCATACCTTTATGGTTTCCATAATGGATAAACGCGATAATTTCATTTTAGGAAGTGCGGACTACCTCCCCCTCAAAGTGATTTGAATCGTTAATGCCATATGTGGGACTTATAAAGGATGGAGTTAATGATATTATATATGATATTATATTGGAATTATAATATACCTTTATATCATTATGATTTCATTCCATTAAATACGAAATAGAAATGAAATTAGAGTTCATGCGTACGTACGGCTTACCGTCTCCATGAATGGTGCATTTCATTTATTACCTCAAAATGTTATGTAATATTATAAATGAATGTATATACTGGATATACATGATATATATTATATCTACATCATGAATATAATTCTGGAGATAATGGATATTTTACCACATGAACAACTTGTGATTATAAGAAGTTTATTTTTTACTCAAGTACCAAAGACCGACAAAACGACCGTTATTAACTTAAATGATTACATAATGTTCATAACATGGTAATAAGTGATATAAAAGGAATAATGAAGTTGAAAAAAGTTCTTAATCAAGTATAAATTAACTCTAGTTTATTATTCATGAGATTAAAGAACGACCGAGTCAAGTCGGACATGAGGTATGGGACTTCATCTCAATCTCCTTTCATTGAGGCATATTTTGTTTTAAAAACAAGACTTTATTTTATACGGTGTATAAACCCCATTGAATTTTAAATTCATTCAAAAGGAATATTTTTATATGAAGCATTTTACTAAATGAAAAAATTAATGTTTTTGTCTTATGTATGCGGCGACAATGACTTCCCCACCGCTGTGACCATTATTTGAGTTTCAGCTTCCTCTACAAGCCATAACTTTTTTTAAATGAAAAATAAATACCATGTTTTTCTTTTCTTTATTTTGTTATTGAAAATGGTTTTGATAATTTTTTTATTATATCAATTTTTTGTATTGATATCTTGTGATTGAAATGTGGAAATGTTATGTTTCCTTTATGCATGTTTTATGTGATATGATTATGTTATGGTTCTTGGGAATTATTTATGAAGTCGGGTGGTTTCGTGATAAACTAAGGGTGAGTGAGCCCGAGATAGCTCTCTAATGAATTTGATAATGGGAAGGAGTTAAACGCTAAGGTTTCTCCAAAGAGATTTAGGGAATATACTATGATGGGTATTCCAAACGTAACCATGAGGGTTACTCCCTACATAAGAATGTTATGAATGCCTCAAGTTACCTTTATGTCTTATGATTTCTATGAGTTATTCATAAATGTTATGATTTCATGAGGTATGTTAAAGTGCTTTTGTTTTATGAGTAAATTATGATTTCATTGACTCTTATGTATACATAGAATAATGTTTTCTTTCCATATTTTTATATCCCTTACTGAGCTTTTTATGCTCATCCCAAGTTTTTGAAATGTTTTTCACAGGTCAAGGGAAAAATACATGATGTGATGATAGTGTTGAGGAAGTGTCAAGAAAGAATCCAAGTTTTGTTTTAAATATGTTTCCTTTTATGGAAAAAAATGGATATTGTCTTTGATGTAACCACCTTTTTTAAATGTGGAATGTAATGCATGATTTATGATCTAATTATCTAAAACACTAGACCTGAAAAGATCATCAATGTGTATTCTTGAAATAACTCAAGATTAAGTAATGTTTAAGGTTGGGCCTTATAGTTGATATCAAAGGTTAGTTTAGATAACTTTAGGAGTTATAATTCTATTAAATGATTATACAAAAATATTTTTTTACATTATGGTAAAATTGAAATGATATAGCATTTAAAGATTACCATGTTGCTTCATCTAAGACATGTTTGTTCAGAATGGTTTTCCACAGAGGAAACATGGAAGCAGTGCTAGGAAGGCATACATAAAGAAATGACCTTCCAAATCAGCATCCTGAGATGATCGAAATTGGAACTGAACAGTTTGTTGCAGTAATGGCTTAGTTGACTCAAGCGATAAGTGGTGGTGGTATCCATGCACGATATCAATCAGATCAACTGCAAAGGAACATGTTAGTGGTGGAACATTTCATGAGGCAACATTCCCCATCATACAGAGGATCATCTGACCCTGTGTTAGCTGATGGGTGGATTAAAGTATTGGAGAAGATTTTTGATGTGATGGGGTGTCCAGATAATCAAAAGGTTAGTCTTGTTGTTTACTATTTGGAGGGTGAAGCAGATCATTGGTGGTTGATGGTTAAAAATATCAGGGACGCTGATGAAATTTATGCTCTTGATTGGGATGAATTCAAAGGTATGTTTCTTGAGAAATATTTTCCTAAAGCTGTTCGACTTAGGATGGAAAAACAATTCTTGGAATTGAGGTAAGAGGATGACTCATTGGCTGCCTATGAAGAAAAGTTCACTCGATTGGAAAGGTATGCTCCAAATTTTATCCGAGACCTTGATAGTAAAATCAATCATTTTTACTCAGGATTAAAGCCAAAATATAGAAGGGCATTAGCTTCTCTTGAGTTCAAAAGTTATGAAAAGCTTGTTAGATGTGCTGAGAAGGTGGAAATGGAGTTTTCCAATGATCAAGTGTTCTATGACAACCAATAGAAGAATTGACTGAGGTGGAAGGAGAAAGGGAAGAATCCTTCAAAAAGGTTTGACGGTAAGAAAACTAAGTTTGCAGTTTGTGATAAATGTGGTAAAAAGCATGTTGGGGAATGTATTTTGAATTCTAAAAAGTGCTTCTGATGTTGTAAGATGGGACATAAGGCATGTGATTGCACTGGAAAAGATCAGGGTGATGGTAAGACCAAATTTGATTTATAGTTAGTGAAATGTTTCAAGTGAAATGAGATGGGTCATTATGAAAATGAGAGGTCGACAAAGAGCTCGAATGATGGGAAGTAGTCAGACTACAAGTATAAAGGTGTGGTGACATCCTTTGCAACTACTTAATCAGATGTTGGACCATCAAATGAAGTGGTATCAGGTACTTTTTTTGTTTTCTCAGATTATTCCAATGTGTTGTTTGATTCAGGGTCTACACATTCTTTCATCTCGGAAAAATTTTCTAATAAATTGGGAATTCCATCTCAAGAAATGACTCCTAAACTTGTGGTAAAAACACCTGGGGGAAATGTTGAGGCAAAAAGAATTTATAAGAATCTTCCTATCCTTATCCATGGAAAGAACCTACCTTCAAAACTTATTATTTTACCTCTAGTAGATTTTGATGTTATCCTGTGTATGGATTGGCTCTCTGTTTATCATGCTAAGATTGACTATAGAGCTAAACAAGTTTCTTTTTAGAAAGACTTTCAGTTTGTGTACAAGAATGAACTCTTACTGTTGATAACATATCGAGAGCCTGATAAACTTGTAAAATATGGAAATGAATGTTACCTTGCACATATTGTTGAAAATAAAGGAATTGTTTAGATTAATGATGTGCTAGTGGTAAATGAGTACCTTGATGTTTTTCCAAAGGAATTTCCTAGAATAATACCAGATCGAGAAGTTGAATTTACTATTGACTTAGTTCCTGATGCTAAGCCAATTTTAAAACCCCCTTATCAAATGGCTCAAATTGAACTTTTAGAGTTGAAGGATCAATTGCAAGATTTATTAGAGAAAGGTTTCATTAAACCTAGCACATCACCATGGGGTGCTCCTATCTTATTTTTTAAAAAGAAAGATGGTTCAATGAGACTTTGCATTGATTATAGAGCCTTGAATAACATCACTATTAAGAAAAAATATCCTTTGCCTCATATCGATGATTTGTTTGATCAGCTCCAGGGAGCTCAGTATTTTTCAAAGATTGACTTGAGATCAGGGTACCATCAGTTGAAGGTAAAGGAAGCAGATATTCTGAAGACCGTGTTTCATACAAGATATGGCCATTATGAATTTGTAGTTATGCCTTTTGGGTTAACCAATGCACCTACTGTATTCATGGACCTTATGAATATAATTTTCCATGAGTTCTTGGATAAGTTTATGGTTGTTTTCATTGATGATATTTTGGTGTTTTCTAAATGTAAAGAGGAGCATGAAAGTCATTTAAGGGTTATTTTGAAAACCTTAAAAGACAAGAAATTTTATGGGAAATTCAGCAAGTGTGAGTTTCGGTTGCAAAAAATTTCTTTCCTTGGTCACATTGTTTCTAAGGATGGAATAACAGTTGATCCTGAAAAAACAAAGGTTGTTGAATAATGGACAAGACCCACAAATGTAACCGAGATTCGTAGTTTTCATGGTTTTCCAGGCTATTACCAAAGGTTTGTTAAAAATTTTGCACAGTTGTCCAGACCATTGACTAAGATAACTCGGAAGGGTGTTATGTTTATCTGGATAAAAGAATGTGATGATTGTTTTCTAGAATTGAAAAGAAGATTGGTGAATGCTCCAATTTTGGCACTACCTTCCAGAAATGGTGAGTTTGTTATCTACAGTGATGCTTCATTGAAAGTACTTGGTTGTGTCCTTATGTAGAATTATGAGGTAATTGCTTATGATTCATGTCAGTTGAAAACTCTTGAGATAAATTACCCTACACATGATTTGGAATTAGCTGTTGTTGTTTTTTCTTTAAAAATTTGGAGGCATCATTTGTATGGTGTAAAGTGTGAAATATATACTGATCAAAAAAGTTTAAAGTATATATTCACTCAGAAAGAATTGAACATGATACAAAGTAGATGGCTAGAATTAATCAAGGATTGTGATTTCACGATTCACTACCACCCAGGAAAATCAAATAAAGTGGAACATGCTTTGAGTCGAAAAAATAATTCTTCATTAACCATGTTACATTTGGAACGTGATACTTTGGTTAAGGATTTGATGAATTTTGTCTTGGAAGTTGTTGGTGTAGGAAATTCTTCTGTTTTGTTTCAGGTATCAGTGAAATCTTCTCTATCATACAGAATTAAGCAAGCACAGAAGTAAGACAGTGAGTTGCAGAAAAAGGTAGAGCTGGTTCATAAGGGTATGTTACCTAAATTCAATATTGATAATGATTGTGTTTTGAGATTTGGGAAGATATTGTGTGTGCCTTGTGATTCACAGTTGAAGAGAGAGTTGTTATGTGAAGCTCATAGTTCTCCATTTTCATTTCATCCAGGCAGTAATAAGATGTATAGAGATCTTCAGGAGTATTACTAGTGGGATGGAATGAAAAGAGATATTGTTGATTTTACTGTGAAGTGTTTGACTTGTCAATAGGTTAAAGCAGAGCGGCAGTTGCTGAAAGGGATGCTTCAGCCTTTACCAGTGCCAGAGTGGAAATGGGAGAATATATCCATGGACTTCGTTGTAGGATTACCAAAGACACCTCGAGGTAATAATTAAATCTGGGTTATTGTTGATCACTTGACTAAATCTACTCATTTCCTTGCTATACGAGATACTTTTTCCTTAGACCAACTTTCTCGTTTATATCTTAAAGGGATAGTCAGGTTACACGGAGTTCCCCTCTTTATTTTATCTGATCGTGATCTCTGCTTCACTTCTAACTTTTGGAAAGGCCTTTAGAAGTATTTGGGAACTAAATTAAATTTTAGTACAGCTTTTCATCCTCAATCAGATGGGCAGTCAAAATGAACAATTCAGAATTTGGAGGATATGCTACGTGCTTGTTCGATGGATTATCAGGGAATTTGGGACCAATATCTTTCATTGGTTGAGTTTTCTTATAATAACAGTTTTCATTCTAGTATACATATGGCTCTGTTTGAGGCATTATATGGGAAGAGGTGTCGAACTCCAGCTTTTTGGGATGAAGTGGGTGAAAGGAAGTTTATGGGACCAGATTTGGTAGAAGAGTTGGCAGAAAAAGTTCAGCTGATACAGAAACACATGAGAACAGCTCAGAGCAGGCGGAAATGTTATTCGGACAACAGGAGGAAGGATCTCCCTTTTGAGGTAGGTGATCATGTCTTCCTCAAAGTTTCACCATGGAAAATTGTGATGTGATTTAGTAATAAAGGAAAGATGAGCCCAAGGTTCATTGGACCATATGAAATTATGGAGAGAGTTTGATCAGTTGCATATCGAGTGGCTTTACCTCTGAATTTATCTCAGGTACAAAATGTTTTTCATGTTTCAATGTTAAGGAAGTACATGCCAGATCCATCTCATGTTTTGAGCCCATAGGTAGTTCAGTTTAAAGAGAATCTATCTTATGAGGAACAATTGGTCTAGATTTTTGACCACAGGGAGCAAGTGTTGCGGAATAAGGTGATCCATCAAGTAAAGGTTTTGTGAAAAAACCACATGATTGAAGAGGCAACATGAAAATATGAAAATGCAATGAGGGATAAATACCCCCACTTATTCGATAAGTAAATAAATTTCAGGGACGCAATTTCCAGAAGGGGGAAGGATGTAACATCCCAGGTAAATAAATAATAAGACATTTTCATATTTATTAATATTTTTGAATTAAGTATTAATTTTACTTTAATGGGGTTGCTATGTTCGATAGTGAACCCACTTTAAATATAGTGTTGGTCACTCTTATACATTATATTAGACCAAATAAAATTCTTATTTAGAATTGGGATATCAAATTTTACTTTATGTAATTTTTTGGTATTTTTCCGATAAAGTTCATTTTTTAATGAATAGTGAAAAATGTTGTATTTTAAGTCAAAACCTCCTTTTAATCTAATTTATTTATATGGTTAGATTATATTATTAATTGTTTTTAATTTGTTATTAGAATATATTTTTATGATTTAATCCAATGGTAGTCATTGGAATTAATTTCACATTGAAATTGGACATAAACAAGTGTGAGTCTTTTGATAGATATTGTTTCATAAAAACACGCAATTTGTTTTGACAACGGAATTAATTATAAAATTAATTAATGAAACTTATATGCTTTGAATTTTTTAAAATAGACATCATTTTTGAATTCATAATATCAAATATATCTTAGGGTGAATTTTTGGTATTTTTCTAAAAAACTTCATTTTTTGATGAATAGTGAAACCACTAAGTGGTAGTTAAAAAACTGAATTTTTCATTAAATGAAACTTTACCGCTTTTGTGAATTTAATTTCTAAAATCTGACATACATGGTTGTCATTAGTACGTAAAATGTGGTTCAATGATATGAAAATAATTTTTGGTGAATAGTAACTTTTAAGTTTTATTAATCGTGGTTAAAGGTAATTAGTGTAATTTAAGGTAAAAATAATGTTATAATAATATGAAATTACTTTGAAACATATCCTAACCTTATTGGATAAGTCATGTCCGACCAATACAATCCATGGGTCAATTTTTGGGACCCCATGGAGCCACTTTGGTAAGATAATGACATTAATACCTTTTATTTAAAGTAAAAATAAAAATGTCACAAACATGTATTGTTTTACTAAAACAATTTTTACATGGGGTTATATAAGATATATTTTTGACTATAAATATTAATTAGAAATATAAAAATATTTCCTACAGCATGGTAATTTTTTTATAATTTTTAGACATCAAAATAAATACATTTATTTATGACACAATGATGATGCAATGTTTACGTCATTAATGAATGATTTAAATAAATAAGAAGATAATGTTTAAAATAATATCCAAAACTTTTCCAATTATTATTGGATGGTTTTATTTCGAACATTGGCCACCTTATCTTCGACTTTAATTATTTTGGGACCTTTAGAAACCGAAAATCATTATATAATAAAATAATAGTTTCATGCTTTCCAAAAGAGCCCCTCCTCTCCCTTATAAAAAGACCCCACTTCCTACCCATATCTCACACTTCTGAAGCCCTTTGGATCATCCAAACTCTACTAAAATAAGCTACAAATATCCCTATATTCATCCTATAAGCCTTACCTTAGGCAGAAATATCTTCAAGAAACCATTTTGGTTCAAACCAAGGGGAGTTACCCGATTTAAAGGTAATGTCTTCTCTTATGTTCTTTTGTTTTATTTTGCTTCTCCAACCACCTAACCTCTTTTTATTCCTTTCATTTATAATAACACCAGTATCTTCAATATACTAGGATTTTTTTATGAGAAGGATTCAAGCTACACTTACACACACCTCCATTTAATGGTTAAATAACATACTGTTTCTGTGGGTGGCGAATTACTGCCTCACGAAACGATGATTGTTCAATATTTTTTTAGAACCTTTCATGGTGGCCATTAAGATGTAAATATATTTATATATGATATATATTATTTTTATGTTTTCCTTATGCTTATGTATTTTTCATTTATGTCATACCTTTATGGTTTCCATAATGGATAAATGCGATAATTTCATTTTAGGAAGTGCGGACTACCACCCCCTCAAAGTGATTTGAATCGTTAATGCCATATGTGGGATGTATAAAGGATGGAGTTAATGATATTATATATGATATTATACTGGAATTATAATATACCTTTATATCATTATGATTTCATTCCATTAAATATGATATGGAAATGAAAGTAGCGTTCATGCGTACGTACGGATTACCGTCTCCATGAACCGTACATTTAATTTCTTAACTCTAAATGTTATGTAATTTTATAAAACCATGTATATACTGGATATACATGATATATATGATATCTACCTCATGGATATAATTATAGAGATAATAGATATTTTACCACATGAACAACTTGTGATTATAAGAAGTTTATTTTTGACTCAAGTACCAAAGACTGACAAAACGACCGTTATTAACTTAAATGATTACATAATGTTCATAACATTGTAATAAGTGATATAAAAGGAATAATGAACTTGAAAAAGGCTCTTAAGAAAGTATAAATTAACTCTAGTTTATTATTAATGAGATTAAAGAACGATCGAGTCAATTCAGACATGAGGCAAGGGACTTCGTCTCAATCTCCTTTCATTGAGGCCTATTTTGTTTTAATACAAGACTTTCTTTTATACAGTGTATAAACCCCATTGAATTTTAAATTTATTCAAAAGGAATCTTTTTATGCGAAGCATTTTATTAAACAACAAAAGGAATGTTTTTTGTCTTACGTATGGGCGACAACGACTTCCCTGCCACCGTGACCATTATTTGAGTTTCAGCTTCCTCTACAAGCCATAAATTTTTTTTAAATGAAAAATAAATACCATGTTTTAATTTTATTTTATTTTGGTATTGAAAATGGTTTTGATAATTTTTTTATTATATCAATATGTTGTATTGATATATTGTGATTGAAATGTGGAAATGTTATGTTTCCTTTATGCATGTTTTATGTGATATGATTATGTTATGGTTCTTGGGCATTGTTTATGAATTCGGGTGGTTTTGTGATAAACTAAGGGTGGGTGAGCCCGAGATAGCTCTCCAATTCATTGGGTAACGTGAAGGAGTTAAATTCTAAGGTTTATCTGAAGATATTTAGGGAATATACTATTATGGGTATTCCAAACGTAACCATGAGGGTTACTCCCTACATAAGAATGTTATGAATGACTCAAGTTACCTTTATGTCTTATGATTTCTATGAGTTATTCCTAAATATTATGATTTCATGAGGTATGTTAAATTGATTTTTTTTTTATGAGTAAAGTATGATTTCATTGACTCTTATG
The DNA here is from genome assembly GCA_963277665.1 of Viscum album. Lineage (NCBI taxonomy): Eukaryota > Viridiplantae > Streptophyta > Magnoliopsida > Santalales > Viscaceae > Viscum > Viscum album. Next base: position 1,196,416,077 of record OY728122.1, read on the forward strand.
TATACATGGACTAATTTTTTCTTTCCATATTTTTATATCCCTTACTGAGCTTTTTATGCTCATCCCAAGTTTTTGAAATGTTTTTCACAGGTCAAGGGAAAAATACATGATGTGATGATAGTGTTGAGGAAGTTTCAAGAAAGAATCCATGTTTTATTTTAAATATGTTTCCTTTGATGGAAAAAATGTATATTTTCTTTGATGTAACCACCTTGTTTAAATGTGAAATGTAATGCATGATTTATGATCTAATTCTCTAAAACTCTAAACCTGAAAAGTTCCTCAATGTTTATTCTTGAAATAACTCAAGATTAAGTAATGTTTAAGGCTAGGGCCTTATAGTAGGGATTTCTGGCGATTAGACGTGACCCCAGTCCGTTTAATGAAAAAAATAAAATACAGGATGTGTACTTTAGAAGTACACGACGTGTACTTTCCTTTTCCGTACTCCGCTTTAGGTGGTCTCCAGGTCACCATACAAGGCCGTGTGCATTCCTGTTACATGGCCAGCACTCAGATACCTGTGGTAATTGTGTACATGGAATGTACTTATAAAGTACATGGCGTGTACTTCAAAAATTTCTAGAAAATCCTCTTTTTATCAAAAATGACTGGAAGGAGGAAAACATAACTGAAAAGAAGCTTTGGGTTCTTACAATTGTGTAACTATTCCATTAAACACTTGTGTGAAAATGCTTCATCTGTTACGAAAGCCACCCAAGAAAGTGTTTTTTATATTTTTTTTGAATGAAAATTAAGAAGATAATGCTTGATTAAAAATATTTTCAAATCTAAGTAATAAAGGTGTTTAGGGCCCTCATGACTTTGGCCTCCTTTGATAGAGGATAAAGTCGTGAGGTCCCTTAATAGATTTTCCCTGAAACTTTGTAAAATGGTGTCATGATCCTTAATGCCTTTTCCCAAAAAAAATACAAAATAAATTAAATTATTTTAAATCAAAATAAAAAATTAAATTCATTTTTCATAAGTAAATTATTTAGAAATAATTATAAGTAATTAATAATTTTGATTTAAAATTAATTATAAATATATATATATATATATATATTAGTAAATACTTATTGATTTTTAGTTTTAAAAATATATATATACCATGATAAATAATTATTTAGAAAAAAATATTATAATAATTTAAAAATAACTAATGTTAATAATTTTTTTATATTTTCAAAGTGATAAATATTGAATTTTAAAAAGTAATATATTTGGATAGTAGTTTTTAAATTTAATAATCATTACAAACAAATTATTTGTATCTTATTTCCATGAAATATAAATAATCAATTTGTAATTATTTATAATAATTAATAGCCAATAAGCCTGTACCTAAGTGGTAAAGGCTCCTGCTTGGCATCCAAAAGACCCAGGATCGAATCCGGGCAGGGAAGAATTTCCAGGTACTATAGAAATACTGTAGAAGGGTCTGTAGTAGTATTGTAGTAGCATTGGACTGTTGCAGTGATGACACTATAATAGTGGAGGCATTGTAGTAGGAACTGTAGCGGTGGCGGTACTTTAGCAGGGACTGTAGCAGTCTGGGTACTGTAGAAGTACTATTCACTGAAGGGGCCTTTGGGCCAAAAAATGGGCTTTCAAGCCTTGTATTCATTCCACTTGGCCTTGGGCCTTTGGACATTATAATTGGTCTCCCTATACCTAGATAAAAAGTGGTCTTTTATTTAATGATAAAATGAGGCTTCGGCCTCAACTTTTTAAAAAAAATTATAATAATTAATAATAATTATCCCTTAATGGATAACTAATAAATTTTTTAATCATAAATTAAATAATATCTATTTATTAATAAATATTATTATATAATTAACACTTTTTATTTATTATTATTAAATAGATACAATGCATTAATACTTGTTATAAATACATAATAATACAATTATTGAAGTTATTTTTAATTAATTTTATTTAATTACTAATAATTAATTACTTATTACAATTAATTATATTTAATTAATAAACAATTATTAATAATTGTTATTAATTAATAAAAATTACTTATTATTTATTTTAAGAATGCCTAATTTTGAAATAATTACAGTTATTATAAAACAAAATAATTTTATTCATATGTATTTGAAATGTTTCTTTATAAATAAATGGTTTGATTAAAAAATTGTAGTAAAAGGGAATGTATAAATATTAAATTTAATAGTATTAATTATAATTTTAATATTCTATGAAATTGAATTTTTTATATATTTTTATAACATTTAATTAGTTAAATAATGTTTGTATAATAATTTGAACATTATCAATAAGTTAAAGTAGTTTATGTAATCTCAAATCCATTAAGTCAATATAAATCATATAAATTAATGAGCACAGTCAATGTTTACGATGACATATCATCCCATAATCTATAGTATGAATAGGATAATCGTATTGAGATCTCTGAACTCTAAGTTGCGGTCGAGTCTGATGAGTTGGAGGGGGGTCTTCCTCAGGTGCAGGAACCTTGATTGCCTGCTACTTTATCTGTGAATCATTGGGATGATGTTCCATCAGGATTTCAATATATGCACCTGATCCTTCTCCCACAATATATGTGGAAGGATCTACCATTTGATGAGGGAACCATAAGTCATGTGAAGGCTCATTCACAAAAGATGAAAGCATGATAAATGACTCCTATTACAAACTTGGGTTAGCTATATCCGGTGAAAACTATGGATATGATGATAATAGGAATAGATCCCATGCATGATGGTATACATCTACAATCAGCTAAGGTGTGTGTGTAAGAGGTGATGCCTCTTCTTGTGGAATAAGTGAGTCATTATGTGCAGCCTGATGAGGCCTTCATCATCATTATTGTGGCTCGTCATTATGAATAGCTGATGGAGGAGTTTCTTGAGTAGGAACCTCCTCTCCTTACATAGGAGTATCATCTCCCTAAGGTGGAAAATTGATGATACTATCATGCAGAACATGACATGATGACATCATGTCCTACACAACAGCATGGTATGTTGTCTCACAAAATACCTCTCCCTCCTCTGGATCAGACATGTGGATATTATGCTCTAGTTGAGTATATTATAAATATAATTAAAACTAAATTAAAATAATTTAAAACAAACTAATGTGAAGATATTGACTTACCAGATCCTGATTCCCTTTATTGTGTGGTGTAAGATATAATATAAACTGAGGTCTACACCATAATGCATATTTGAGTTATTTTTATAGATGAAGTCGCATCGTACGTATGCCCTTGATATGAAATGATGCATGTCTATCCCAAATGTTGAGATATTGTTCTTTATATCATCACCATTTGACATCCTACCTCCCATACATCTGTTGGGAATGAGTGTTACTAGATGTCTATGTGGTAATGGAATATGCTGAACAAATACAAATGGTCGCATGAATCTATCAAGTAGGTTCCACTCAATAATATAAAATTATATGAGATGCACTATAATAGTGGCATTGTGAGGCCTAGTAGTGCAATATGCTGGAAGATTGTCTAATATATCTCAGTAGGGCAGCCATTAAATTTTAAATGACATGAGAATTTTATTAAAATATTTTTTTACTATTTTTTAAAAGTGATAATATTATTAAATTGATTAGTCAATAAAATAATGTATATACATACATTGGTGTTTAGTAAACCATCTGACATGAGACGGTATGCATCCAAATTGTGCCTCAGTGTCCTAAATAATCAGTGTTCCTGACTCTACATATATTGTACTATATATAAAGGGATAAATAATAATAAATTAAGTATAACAACTCATATTAGAATAAAAAAATAATAAATATTATTGATCATACTAGTGTCTATATAGGGCATCACACGACACGTCCATATCAAACTCTGGACTAGAAACAATAAGAGCTAGGGGAGGGATTCACTCTCATGCCCACATCTAAATAAGGATGACACATCCCCCAAGATCACTATGATCTGATTGAAATGTATTTCATAATTCTATGTATGTGTATTTCAATCATGAAAATTCCCAGCTATATCTCCCAACCTAATCAAAGTTCTCCAATAACCCCAAATATATCATGTTTACATGCATACTGGAGTGATCAGTCAACAATGTCCCTCCAATGGTCCATAATATATATGAATAGGTGTGACATGTGATAATATTCTAGTTAGCAGCAGCGGGAAAATTTGTGAAGTACTTGTCCATCCATCTCATATACAGGGAACCACCATTTGCAGCAGTATCATCCCCTATAATGTCTAGTCCTAGAAATAATTTTACAAGATTACATTAGTCTATATGTGTGGATCATATAACTACAACACCTTAGATAGGAAGACTGAGCATAATGGTCACATCCTCTAGGGTTATATTCATCTCTCCCTTGGACAAGTGGAAGGTGTGAGTCTCGGATCTCTATCTCTCGATGAGGACAGTAAGGAGGGGATGGTCAAAAAATGTATAATATGATATAATGATTCCATAAAATCCAACATGTCATAGGTATGGTATAATAGCATCTAGAGATGGGATGTGATAATAATGGTGTTCGCTATGTACCCAAAAACATCAAAGCTCAAGGCCTGATAGAACATAATATGAAACATTCCTATACATCTCAGTGAGTAGAGTAATATACTCCATCACTATGCATAAAAAATGAAATAATTATTATGTAATTATAAAATATAAATATAGTTTTATGGTTAGTATAATTTCATAATTGGTAGAATTTGGGATATAACAGTTATGTTAACACCCTTTTCCCATTCTTTAGGTGATAACATGGATTGATCTTTATTCATCATAGAGTTTATTATACATAATTGCATTTTCATTATTATTGAAAACTCAGTTTGATCATTTTCCATTAATCTTTTTCATGAGTTCTTTTAAACACTTAACAAGTTTTCTTAAATCAACAATTTTATCAGAATTAGAATATTCTGAACAAACACTATAAGATTTGTAAGAAACATGTTTAGTAGACTTGAAAAATCACTTGAGTTGATTGGATATTTTCAAAATGTTGGTTTTCAAATTCATATAAAATATATTTTTAGAAGGTTTATTTTAAATCACTAAAACTTTTACAAAACCACCCAAAAGGTCAACCAAAGGTCCAATCCTAATTAAATTTTTAAATACATAGTACATTACATCCATCCATCCAAAGTAAGATTTTTTATTAAATATTAGATCATAGTAAAAACAAGATACATAAAAGGGGGGAAATAGGAGGAAAAAAGAGGAAAAAAGGGTAACCACAACTTATGAGGGAGAAAGTAGTGCACTTAGGACATTACATTGTTTTCATATAATACATCATCGTAGTTGATAATGAGAGATCATTCCAGTAATGTTAGATAATTTCTTCCAGTTATAACCTTCCCTATGACATATGTTGCATCTTAGACATTGACATTATTCTTAAGGTCGGACCATCAAATTTCAAATCATTCTGGACTTCAGTCTCCCTTGTGGTTGTAACCTATTGATGTTAAGTATTAATGTGGGATGATCTTAGGGCATTGGTAAATTCTGAAACTCCCTAATAGGAATCCACGGTGCACTATAGTATTTAATAATGGTGTTGATCCTATGCACTGGAACAACATATGGTTCCCATGATATGTTCATAGAGGCACATGATGTAATGACATGCCTACATGGAAAATATAATTCCTGGAAGTTTCCACCTTCACAATGCCTCATGTCCAGTAATGACACTAATAATTTACGGTTACAACCTATGATAGTGTCTTGAAACTTTGTCACTTTGATTTGACGTTCTTTTCGGTTGAATAATTTTACTTGATAAGTGAAAGTTTCATCAGTTTTCTTATCAATATCTTGATAAAAGTTTCATTTATACAGAATCCCCTAATAAATCCCACCAAAATTATATCTTCCCATTTCTAAGTAGTACTTTACACAATGATAAAATTTATCCTAAACTATGCCAATTTTAGATAACATATGAATCCCCTTAATGATTCCATTGATGCAGTCCACAATATTTATTGTCATGTGTCTATACCTCTTCCCCGTAAAATTTCATCATCCATTTATCTTTTTGAATCTGAATCATATAAGAATACCCTCCCTAAGTATCCCTAAAAATTAATTATATTTACTTCTTAAACCTTTGTTGATCTGGATTATATGATACTTTAATGTGATCATATTATATATAAATTAATTTTATCATTATATTCACAAAGTAAAAAATTAGAAATAGATTTTATACCAAGATTAGTGAAAACCTTCTTCATAGATTCATCATGAAAATTATTTCACATGTTACTGAAAATGTGTCGGATATAGTATCGATGATGTGCATTTTTAGGATATCCACATAATAGGATCTACATAGATTGCCTCATTAATTTCCTGATGATGATCATATATCAAACATACACCCTAAATACGGGTGAAATGGTTGTTAATACATGACAAAAAAACTCCAAGATTCATAGTTTTCCTTCTCCACTATGATAGATGAAAGAAAAAATGTGTACAGTTTCCATCTTCGGTAGTCTGAATCAGCAATACACCCATGTAATTTCCATGTAGAATGGTTCTATCAATATCTATAAACTTTTTTTAGAAATAAAATGTGTTGGTACATGGAATGAATACCCAGAACAACCAGTGAAATTTTACATGAGAATGATCAAGTTGGTTATCTTGAGACGCATGCTCATTTGTATCAAGGTGGAAAATAATTTTTTCATTTTATCTCAATATTGATAGCAATTATGAAAACTCTTGATACAAGTCATCCCAATCACCATAAACATTGACAATTTATTTATGTTTCACCATTTATTCCTTTTCATAGGAAATATTGTAACCAAAAGTTTATTGTATATTCTCCTAAAGAAGGGTTTTAGGTACATCTAAGAAGGTCCTGATCATCTCAACAATAATAGATATCACAAATTCATCATCCAATGATGTATGATCTTGTGTCATGTTAGGATGCACACAGGTATGAGATTCCTCAATCTTATAAATTCTCTACCCTCCAAGAACAATTTTAAGAATAACCTCAAGTGAAATATAAAATCATCAGCATATTTGTTACACCATATGATGTATTTTTTCTATTTTGAATCCTGAACTGAATATCTATAGTTTCTATCAATATAAAATCATTTCATCATATTTTTTATGGAACATTTTCTTGGAAAATCAATTCCAACATATAATTTTTTATTCATTTGGATAAATATATCCACTACATTTCCAGGAAACACAGTTGTAGGTGTGATAATATTCCAAATGAATTCAGAAAAAACATGTCATAGCTTCTAACCTTAATTTGAAGACTATTGGATGATTTATCATGCATTGAGGATGATTTAGAACTATTGTATTTCTAGAAACTTCTTCCCCAACTTATCTAGATTCTTCCTCACCATCAATGTTTTCTCCATATTTTCCATCATTAAAAACTTAGTCATCATCAAAATGCTCTTGCATTATATCTAGGTGAGCAGTTTGGTTGTATTCTTCTATATGATATAGAAGATTCACATATTCTTGGGATGTAATTCTTTGACGAATCTTGTATGCCTCTTTCTTCATACAATAGTAGGCTTCTATTGGATAGTAGAAACCTCCATGTATAATTCCATTAAAACATTATCAGACCATTTGTTAAATAATGATATTTCTTGTAACCTATCCTCATCATTATCTAGTGGATAAGATAGATTCCATAACTTATCCTGGAATTGAAGTTTTATATAGCTAATAGACTGGATCTCTCGATCGGGACTTAGATTTAGCTAACCATGAATTCTTTATTGAAGTTCAATTAGGGTAACACTATCAATTATGCTAATCATTAATGTTAGTTGTGTACTATATGAAACTCCATTATTAGTTTGAATAACTTTCCCATAGCAGTAGACATAGGAAGACATGATTTTCTATGTGAAAAATTGTTTCGGATCATGATTTTGGTAATGTAAATAATATTTACAATGAGGAATAATCATGTTGGGTTGACTGTGAAATAACTGTGTAAATATATTTCATGGTACAAATATATAATTATAATTTCTATAGTTTATAAAGAGAATGTGAATCATCTAAAGCAGATCACTCGGGAGTGTCAATCCAAGTGTGTAGTTATGACTCTTTGTTGTGCACTAGGTGATGATTTAGTTAATACCCAATATAACCTTTTTGATGTTATTACCCCTAGGTATAACTATGTCAGATCCTACATCCACTTGTAGTATCAAGACAATGATTTCATTATTAAAATAACCACATAATATTTACTTTTACAAAACTTTAGAATGTTTTCAAATATCCCCAATGATTTCACTAATGTTTCATAGACCAAACAATACCATGGAAACAACTTTACACAACACAACACTTTATCAGCATTAAAAAAATGATGATAAAGGAGGTACCTTTATTAGCACTAATAAAAGGTGCTTTTAATAGTGCTAAAAAAAGAGTTGTTAAAATTATAACTCTATCAACGCTTTTCTTATCGCTGATAAAGTTACCCCCTTTTATCAATGCTTTTTTAGCGCTGTTAAATGGACTTCCTTTATCAGCACTTTTTTAGTAGCGCTGATAAAGGGGGATTTTTATTAGCACTTTTTTATTAGAGCTGATAAAGGGTATATTTCAAAAAAATCATTAAAAATAATATATAAATATATTTATATTGATAAAAATATAATATATATTTTTTAAATATGTTTTAGATAAGGCTAAATAGTCATTTACACATAATATATAAGATATTTAGTGAAAATGGCTTATAAAATAATTAAAAAATATTTATAATTAATAATTTCTTAATTATTATTGGGTAGTATTCATTTAATAACAATTTGAATATAAAAAATCAAAAAAAATAATAGAAGATCTAAAATAATTTGAAAACGTAACTTGAACTTCAAATGGACATAACTTTTGATATGGGTGTCTGTTTGGGCTCTACCACATATCAAATCAAAGTCTGTGACAAACTCTATGCCAAAAAGTCTTGGATTAAGCTATATAATATTTGTCCTATTTTTAAACCCCCAAAAAGGGCCCCAGAAGGCCTCCAAAATTGTGTTTTTAGTTGGGGTACCCAAATTTTTTAACATTTGATAAATTTTAAACCGCATTTAAGTGGGTATTTTTACTCTTTTTCTATGGGGACTGAATTTATGCTCAGGTATTACATTAATATTGATATTATGGATCCACAATTTTATTGTTTTTCACAATGTACTATTATTTATAATCAAATATATAACAATATATACATATTTTTTATATATTCACACATAAAAATTTAATTTTATAAATAAATAATTAAACATATTTACATATAAAATATATTTCTCAATATGTAAACCTTATCTAAATAAAAACTAATATCTATTTTATTTAAAATACAAATGTATGAATATTTATATACCTATACAATTAATCTATATATAATGTTTATATATATATATATATATTTGTGTGAGTATTGAAAAACAAATATATATTTATTTATATATTCTAATATATGTATATAAATATTAATATATAATAAATAGAAATAAATATAAACACATATAATTATATTTATAGATGCACACATATATATAAATATATATATTTATGTACGTATGTATGTATGTATAAACAGACATACACACAAAAAACATATTTTATATATGTATTTAAATATATATGGATAAAAAATGTAATGAAATATATATAAATATAGAGATATATCTAAAATAAACAACAAAACAATATAGGTGACTAGGAAATGCGTGGGATTATAAGGGGGAGGTCTCATGTTCAAAACCCACCAAATGTAGGGGCATGCATGAGAAGGTGAGGTAGATGCATAGTGCTATTAAAGGAGGTGGGAGGCTATACAAGAACTATTAAAGGGGGGTTGGGTGCAGATAAAAGGAGGGTTGGTCCACCCTCTGAATTTACAGAAAAATAAATTTTTTTTAAAAAAAAAATTACTTTTATCAGTGATTTTTTTAGCATTGATAAAAGGGGCCTTTATCAGTGCTTTTTTAGTAATGATAAAAGGGACTTTCTTTTAATAGCGATTTGATTATCACTGTTTTTTAGTACTGTAAATTCCCTTTTGCGTGCTTTTGAAGACCATATCTATAGTAGTGAAATTTTAATATTCCAAAAGGTATTTAAATGTATTAATTAAAGAGAATATAAATCATCTAAAACATATCCCCCATTAGTGTCAACCCATGTGTTTAATTAGGCCATTTTGTCATGCATTGGGTGATGATTGATTTAATAACCAATTTTCCCTTTTCAGGGTTATTATCCCTATGTTCAACTATGTCAGAGCCTCTATACACTTATCATATCCAAATAGGGATGTCATTGCTATGATAATCACACAATATTTACTTTATTAATTGCTTGATAGACAATATTCACGATGAGCAATAATCATGTAGGTTTGATAATGGAATAAGTGTGAATTTGTTTCATGGTAATGAAGTTAGTAAATAAGTTCTCATAATTTTTAGTAACTATGTTCATAATTGATTGCTAATTACTATTAATTACATTGGTAATTAATTAATTAATAGTTAGTTAATATTTAATCATTAGTTAATTATTAATTAAGCATTAGTTAATCATTAGTTAATGAATTTGAAATCATAAGAAATTTAATACTTAGTTAATTGTTAATTATTAGTTAATCATTTATTTAAACATTAGTTAATCAATAGTAATCATTAATTCATTTATTAATGAATAGTTAATTAATAGTTATTAAGTAGTTAATTAATAGTTAATTATTAGTTACTTAATAGTTAATTATTAGTTAATCATTTCTCATCATTAGTTACTTATTAGTTAATCCTTAGTTAATCCCAAGTTAATCCTTTGTTAATCGTTAGTTAATTATTAGATAATTGTTATTTAATACTAATTTAATAATTTTTTAATCATTACTTGATCATTAGTTAGTCATTATTTAATCATTTGTTAATCATTCATTAAATAATAGTTAATTTATAGTTATTAAGTGGTTACTTAGTAGTTAATTAATAGTATATTATTAGTTACTCAATAGTTGATCCTTAGTTAATAATTAGTTAATCATTAGGTAATCATTGTTTGATCCTAAGTTAATCATTATTTAATCCTAAATTAATCTGTAGTTAATCATTAGCTAATCATTAGTTAATCATCATATAATCATTCATTAACCATTCATTAATTAATAGTTATTAAATATTTAATCTATAGTTATTTAATAGTTAATTATTAGTTAATAATTAGTTAGTTATTATTTAATCATTAGTTCATCATTAGTAAATCAATAGTTAATCATTATTTGATCCTTAGTTTTATTTAAAAGTTGGTGTCAAATTCTCTTTTTTATTAAACAAAGCAAAGACCCTTTTTTCTAGGTAAAGGGAACCCCATTACCTGACTTGTAGGCATAGAGGCACAAATGCCTAATGAATGACTCAAATGCCCAATCATGGTCTAAAGGACCCATTCCTCATAGGACCAGATGATGGCCCTAAAGACCATGGTATGTAGTCCAGAGAACCAGCCTAAAGGCCATGGCCCACCTAGCCTACTCGGGTCACTTGCGTTGGCCGGCTTTGTGAGCACCTTCCACGCATGCGCCTGGTCCGTCAGCACCCTAGCCCGCTTAGCTCGTGTTGCCATTGTAGCATAAGGTTGTTCTTGCCTTGTGCCTCTACACCCTACTCCTCGTTGCCGAAGGCCGACGCCCATCTGCAACCGGCTTTCCAAGCCCCATCATCACCTGTGCTCGACCCCGTCTACGCCCACCATGCATCACTTGTAGCTCACCTGATTGATGCTTCCCAATCATCATTAGTGCTCTACTTTCCATGCTTGTGCTGTCGTCGACCTATGCTTGAATGGGAAGAAAACCAATTGCCCCTACAAAATGGGTGGTGAGAAATGGAACGACCAGGAATTGACCCCCGAACTACTTGGATGAGGCAACCAAACCACTTGGTTGTGTTACCACTAGCTTTGATCCTTGGTTAATAATTAATTCTTCATTATTTAAACCTAGGTTAATCCCACTACCATAAAACGGGGCAAGGGAAGCGCCTTGTTTTATTAGTGCTAAGAAGAAAGAACTGATAAAGAGGGGGCTTTTATTAGTGCTAGCTAAAAGTGCTGATAAATGTATCCTTTATCATCGCTAAAAAAGTACTAATAAAGGATACACATTTATCAGGGATTTTATTAGCACTAATAAAGGATACATTTATCAGTACTATTTTTAGTTCTAATAAAAGTTTTTAATAATAATTTATATACAATTATTATATTTATATTCAAAAATAATGTTTATTTGTATACATTAAATAAAAAAATGCATGTTTATAATTATTATATATTTTTTAATAATTAAAAAATATATATATAATTTTTTTTAAAGTAATTATAAGATTATAATTAAATATGTGTGTGTTTCTAATGAATTTGGTCAATAAATTTATTGATCATGCATGCATATATGTTATGTATCATCATGAATGTTCATTTATACATTACACTCTTCTTATTATTCATGTTTTCCATTGATGACTCGTTTTTTATTCTATATATTTTATTAGGTGTATATGATTAATTCATGCATGTTTCCCATATATATACTATATTATGTTCCCAATATTTATAAAATTACATTAAATATATTTAAAGAATAAATATATATATTATATTTATAATTATTAAATTTTAATTATATATAAATAATTTTTAGTTATATTTATTTGTAATTATAATTATAACTATATATATATATTTAAATAATTATAAAATTATAATAAATATATACATATATTATAATTTTATAAATATATATATATATATATATATATATATAATTGTAAAATTATAATAAATATACTTATTATTCAACTTATAAAGTTATAAATATATAATTAAATAAATATATAAAAATATTTATAATTATAATTCCTAAATAAACATATATATATTTAAATAAATAAAAAATTATAATAAATATATTAATTATATATATTTATATACAAATATCTAAAACAAATACAAATAGTTATAAATAATATTCTAAATAAATATAGATATATTTAAATAATTAAAAAATTATAATAAATATATTCATTATATATATTTATTAAATTATAAATATATTTGTTGTAATTTTATAATTATATATATATATATTTATTTATAATTAAAAGTATAAATAATTTATTTGTTATAATTTTTAATTAAAAATAAATATATATTTATTTATTAGTTATAAATATAAATAAATATTTATTTATTTAAATCATTATTAATTCATAAAAGAAATATAATTATTATTTTCATATATAATGTTATATACAATTAAATAAACACATTTCTAAATATATTTACAAATATATAGAAATATTGAGAAATAAATACAAATATTTATATTTATAGTTATAAATAAATAAAGATATATTTAAATAATTATAAAATTATAATAAATATATTAAATATATTTATATTAATAAAATTATAAATATTAGGAATATTAATTTATTATAATTTTATAATTATTAATATATATATATATATTCATTTATAATTATAATTATAAATAAATATATGTTCATATAAATAATTATAAAATTAAAATAAATATAGTTATATACATCGATAATCTTATAAATATATATAATCAATATATTTATTATTTATATTTCTAAGATTATAAATATAATAAGTATACTTCTTATAATTTTATAATTATTTAAATTATAATTTTATAAATATAAAATACATTTATTATGTATATAATTTTATAAATATATATAAGAATGTAAATAAATTATTAATATTAAATCTTTATCAGTGCTTTTTTAGCGCTAATAAAGGCATATCTTTATCAGCGCTAAAAAAGTGCTCATAAAATGTGTCTATATTAGGGCTATATTTTTAGTGTTGATAAAGGCATGTTTTATCCGCACTTTATATTTTAGCACTGATAAAACATACCCTTATCAGTTCTTTTTAGCTAGCTTTGACAAAAGGTTCACCAGGTTTTATAAAGAAACCATAAATTTCTCATTCTTCCTCACACCACTCAAGCTCTCGTGAAATCTGATCGTTGTCACCACCTCCTCCTCCTCCTCTTCCTCTCCCGCTGACTACTCAATCGTGAACCCACCTTCCCCACATGCCTCTCCTCCGCCATGTGTCACTCCTCCACCACACAACTCTCCTCCGCGACACAACTCTCCTCTGTCGTGCACCTCTCTTCCGTCAGAGGACTCCTCCATCATGCACCTCTCCTCCATCGCCAACTCCACCTCTGTGATTACCTTCGCCGACAATCTATCTTCCCTGCACGCCTCTCCTCTGCCGTTCGCCTCTCCTTTGATGGAGGACTCCTCTGTCGCGCACCTCTCCTCCGCTGGAGGACTCCTTCGTCGCGCGCCTCTCCTCCACCACGAACGCACCTCTGCCACACGTTGAACCACACCTCCTCAATGAGTTTTCTCCTCTTTATCATTTGTTTCGCTTGTTATTACAGTTTAATATTAATGGTGATGTTGTGAATTATACAGTCTAAACGCCCCACTGAAAATCGTGGTCTCTGGTGGTTCTTGTTTGTGCACTAAATGAATTTCATGTTGGTTGTCCTTGTTTCCACTATTACTGCACCCTGATCCAATGAAATATTCTCTCCACCATATTCTTTTTATGCCCTCGGGACTAGTTGGTAGCCTCTGACATATGAGGAGGGTTTCTGTAGGTTTTTCCCCATGCTAGATCGGTTGATAGGTCTGGTAAAACCTTTCTGGTTCATGAACGAATGGTATCAATGCCTATGTTTTTTATGAGTTGGAGAGTTATTAGTTAAGAGGATTAGGTATGTGTCACAACATATGACATACCTCATACTAGTGCATCATGAACAACTTTTTTTATGGGAAGTCCAAGTTACCAGTGTGATGGGATTGTTTCACTTTATTTCCATTTTTACTATTGTATGATTTCAACTTGGGTGATACACTTGAGTATGAATATTATGATTTAATGGTTTTGGATCTTGGATTATTGGTGAGAGGCCCATGCCCATGCATCATTCTAGGAATGCAGGATTAACATGAAATATGCTTTTCTATGTGTGATTTCACTAAAAATGAAGGTTTAGTTATATGAAGTATCTACAACAACATTTTTTTTCTCTATAATTCTTTTTCACCCACTTATTTATTAACTATTGTTTCTATATAAAATAATTTTACAAGGACAGTAGTATCCTCATGTACTTGTAATCTATATTCTCCCAAATCATCTACTTTCTTATCTATATTTTTCATTGTCTGATGGATATTGAACATCACCTCTACTCCACTAACTCTAAATAATAACTCCACTCTTTGAACTTATATCAATTACCTACCATTTATGGGTATGGTCCTTACAATATTTTAAGAACCCTCTCTTTTTCCATGCCCATCAAAAGAAAGTCCACTGGGAATTTGAACTTTTCCACCTTGGAAATGAAATCCTCAAGAAAACCTAGTGGACACTAGAATGTAGTATTTACAAGTTAAATCATAACTTTAGTTGGATTAATCTCTCTAAATCCCTATATTTTAAATACAATGTAAGACATTACATTCATGTTAACTCATAATCCACTCAAAGTCTGACCAAACTCATTATACCCAATATTAATCAGAATGGAAAAGTTATCAAGACCACATTACTTATTCAATAGGATTATTCATAAAATAATAGAACAATACCCCATCAATGTTATGGTACCCAATTACATTGTCTTTATCTTTTCATAAACCATTTTATTCATAAATTTTGTATATGTAGACAGGTTCACTATAGCCTCAACACATGCTATGTTAACTTCTTATTTCTTAATCAACTCTAAATATTTATCTCATTTTCCATTCTACACTCATTTCCTTTAACTCCCTTGAAAGGGTAGTAGTGGTTGATATTTTAGTGGTTCTTCCTCACTAACCAACCACTCATCTTTTATTTCTTTTCCATTCTTCATTGATCTTCTTACCTTTCTTTCTCAAATGTTTCCTCAACCTACTTTATGTTTCTGTTAGCTTATATCTTCTAATATCTTTCCCAATTTTCAGCACTATCATAGGTTTTTGTGACACTCTTCAAGGTTCAAGTTTTAGATAAGGTGTTCCAAACCCCCATTGGGGAGAAGGGAAAATTCCTACCATGTTTTATCCGTCAGGTCTTATAGTGGGAGCTGGGAGGACTACTATTTATCAGGGGTTTGTATGGGTGTGGTTGATCTTCCAATTCATTGGTCCTATAGGGGTATTTTATCACCAATAGATAATTATATAAAAATACACCTTTGTGGGAAGGCATGTGGATACATTGGACTTGAGAAGTAGAGTGTTGGGAGCGCTCTCGATCTAGTAGTTAGGTTCATGCTTATATATTTTCTTAGGTGTATTTATAATGGAAGGAACCAATAGTAATTCCTGTTAGAGACATATACAATGTTCTTGGGGTGTAAAACCAATTGATTTTGTGTGATCCAATGATCATTGGGATAATTCAGTCTTTGTAGTAAACTAGAACATGAGTGTTTGATGGTTGTGAGTGTGGTCACTGAATATGGAACATATCAGTTGGGAATCTAGTTTTGTGGTGAAGGATAATTGATATAACTATAAAATGGAAGCATGTATAAGGGATATCCAATGCTGTGGAGCACAATATAAAATACGTGTGGAAATTATTATTATTACACCAAACTTTTCAATAATGTTATGGAATCATACAACACTGATTGATTTGAGATAAATTGAGGTGTTTTCTGTGTATCTTTTATAAAGTGCCTCTCTTGGGATCTATGTCTGTGAAAATTCCTAAGTGGGTCTTTTAAAATGATTCAAGTGTTTTTAAAATGTTTCTTATAGGGTTTTCACTCATTTTAAATGATTAATATTGTTGGTTCATGAAGTTTCCTTGAATGTTTTTAAAAAAGGAATTGTGGTTTTATGAAAGATTTTTTGGAACTTATTGATTTATTTTAAAAAGGGTGAGTTATTTTAAAGAGGGATTTTTGTAAATGGTTGGTTTTTTTAATGGGATTTCAAGTGTTATGTTTTAAATAGTTTTCAAAGGATATTTGAACTGTAGTTTTTTCATAATATTTTAAGTTTATATTTTTATAGAATTAGGAAAACCATTATATTATATCAATTTTTATGTATTTATTTTGTTAAACACTAATATCAATATATCAAATAGGATGGATATGAATAAATAATGGATGGATGCCAATAGTTTGACAAAAGAGTATGGAGATGGAGTGAATGAGTTCATCAAGTTTGCAAAAGATCAAGAATGTGGCCCTTCTCAAATCCTTTATCTGTGTTTACGTAATTTTTATTCAAGAAAAGTTAGTCCAGAGAAGTAGGAAGAACACTTAATTTGTCATGGAATAGATCAAAGTTATAAATTTTGGAATAAACATCGGGAAAAATGAAATGTAACTAGTGGCTGGGAAAACAGTGCATTTTATGGATCATCTGATATGATTACAAGTGTGGATAATGAAGAAGACCATATCGAGGATGTGATGACAAATATGAATGATGATAAAGATCATATTAAGTAAATGACAATGATAGTTGAAGATAAACTTTATGATTGACCAAAATTGTTTGAGCAGTTAAAGAGTTGTGCAAAGACGCATTTGTATGGGGGTTGCACTAAATATATAGCATTGTCAGCTGTATTGAAGCTGTATAATTTGAAACAAGGCAATAGATGGAGTGATTCCAGTTTTACAGAATTACTTTCTCTCTTGAATGACTTTCTTCCAGAAGATAATGGGATCCCAAGCATAACATATGATGCCAAACTAATGCTATGATCAATCGTTATGATCTTTAAAATAGTACATGCATGCCTGAATGAATTTATATTATTTCTCAAGGACCACAAATCACTTAGAGAATAACTAAAGTGTGGTGCTTCTCAATACAAGAAAAATGAATCTAGTTTTACGAAATTTGTATGGTACTTTCTAATCATTCCAAGGTTTATGTGCCTATATATAAGTGAGGAGACTATATAGAAATTGATGTGGCATACAGACAAAAGAAATAAATATGGGAAACTACGTCACTTGGAAGACTCTCTTCAGTGGGAGAGAATCGATCATGAGTATCCTGATTTTGGAAACGAGCCGAGAAACCTTCGTCTTGTGTTATTTAAAGATGGAGTGAATATTTTTGGTTTTCAAAGCATCACTTATAGTACATGGATGGTTATGTTGGTAAACTATAACTCTCCACCATGGTTATACATGAAATGAAAGAACATCATGTTATATATGCTTATATTAGGACCATAACAAATGGGTAATGATGTTGATTTTTATTTGGCTTCATTGATTGAGGATTTGGAATTATTATGGGATTCAGGTGTTAAATTATATGATATTTACAGGAATGAATATTTCATGTTGAGATCTATGTTGTAGGGGATGATAAATAACTTTCATGCTTATAGAAATTTTTCATGATGTAGCATTAAAGGAACTCATGGGCATCCCCTCTGTGAACAAGGTACACTGTCAATTAGGTTGAAACATTCATTGAAAACCATGTTTATAAGACATCGCATATTTCTACCCCATTGAAATAAGGACCGATCTTGGATGACATCATTTGATGGAAGTTTATACGAATGTACAGCACCGTATCCACTAATAGGTGATCAAATATTTAATAAAGTAAAAGATGTGGACACTAATTTTGGTAAACCATTTTCAAAAAACCTTACGAAAACCAGTTGGAAGAAGGGATCAATTTTTTTGAATTACCATACTGGAATTGTCTGTACGTCAGACACTTTCTTGATGTTATGCATGTTGAAAAAAATGTATGTGATAGTGTCATAGACATATTTCTAAATGCACCCAGCAAAAGAAATGATGGAATTAAGGCTAGGTTGGACAAGGTTAACATGGGAATACCAAAAGAGTTGGTGCCAGTAAAGGGTGAAAAACAAACTTTTCTTCCTCCAGCTGCTTACACTCTTTCCAGGAATTAGAGACACCAGTTTTGTGACTTCTTGAATGATGTAAAGGTTTCAGAGAGGTATTCATTGAATATCAAGGACATCATTCCAATGACCGATTTAAAGTTAAAGGGTATGAAATCACATGACTTCCAAATTTTGATGAAAGATCTAATTCTTATAGATTTACATTGCATTTTTTCCAATAATGTCCATTATACATTAAAAATATCTATTTCTTCATCAAAGTTATATACAGAAAAGTTATAGACCCATCAAAATTTTCAAGTATATAAAGAAAAATTTCTTTCATATTATGTGAATTAGAATTTTTATTCTCTCAAAAATTCTTTGATATAATGGTTCATTTGATAGTTCACTATGTGATAGTGATTTAACTATGTGGTCATGTACATTATAGATAGATGTACCACATTGAACGTTATATAAATATGTTGAAAGGGAATTTCAAATATCGATGTTGGCAAGAGAGTTGTATTGTGAAGTGATATATTATTGAGGAATCCATTGAATTCTGCACCGAATACCTGTCTAGTATAGAAAGCATTGGTCTACCGAAATATTTTCACAATGGGCAGCTTGCGGGTGAAGGAATTTTTGGAAGAGAGATTGTCATAATCAATATTAAAGATCAGGAGCAGACCCATCTTTATGTTTTTCATAACAGTTTAGAGGTTGACCTATATGTCGAAACCCACAAAGAAATTATTAGGCATTTGAATCGATCAAGGGATGAAAAATAGATATCAAATACACATAATCGATGTTTTATAGGATGGTTTTGGGACTATATATTTAAGGAGTCAGATGAATATTCAAACTCAATTTCAGAACAACTTTGATGGCTATTTGGAGGACCAAGTGCGTATGCATTATCTTATAATTCTTATGTAATTAATGGTTATACATTCTATACTAATCTAC
Source organism: Viscum album (assembly GCA_963277665.1). NCBI lineage: Eukaryota > Viridiplantae > Streptophyta > Magnoliopsida > Santalales > Viscaceae > Viscum > Viscum album. The sequence continues at coordinate 1,196,436,077 of OY728122.1, forward strand.
ATGATGAAGACAGTACCATGCAGAATAGTGGAGTTACACCTGTGGCTGAAGGGATTCATGTTTTCAGTGCTAAGGATATAAATCCAATTTATGTAAATATTTAATACTTTGGCATCATCAAACAAATATGGGAGTTGGATTATATGAAATTCCAAGTTCTGATTTTTCAATGCAAGTGGGTTGATAATAGAAGTTTTGTTAAAATAGATGAGTTGGGATTCATGAAAGTTTATTTTAGTAAAGAATGGTACAAAGATGAACCATTTATAATAGAATCATAGGTAGTATAAGTATTATATGTTCCATATCCCATAAATCGAAACTAGTCAATTGTTTTGTTATTGACCAAAACCACTGAAGAGTTAGATGAAAATTCAATGGAGGATGACCCTTTCATTGGGAAGTCACAATCCTTTCTTAGTGGTTCTAATGTAGATGGAATTTTTTATGTTAGAGGAGACCATAATGAAGGGATTTGGATAGTCTATAGAGGGTTCAAATCCCTTCATCCTTTAAAAAAATAGAGTTCAATAATCATGTAATATTTTTTTGTAATATACATCGTGTTACCTTATGTTATTATCTAGTCGTTGTTTCTATTATGTAATATAAATTAAATGTTAAACCACTTATGAAAATAACGACTTTTTCATATAATGATTCTCTAAATCTAGAGGAATAATAGGTCTCTCAACCTAATGTTGTTCACAATACAGAGGAACAACAGGTCTCTCAAACTTGCAGTGTAGAGGACTAATAGGTTTCCGAACCAGTTGCTACTGCTCCTAGTGCAAAGGTAGAACCACCATCCACACATGTTGATGCTATCACTCTGGAGGAACATATTTTTGATGTTGAAACCGAGGAAATGGTAGGCAATGAAACACTAGAATCATGGAAAAAATAGAAGCACTATAGTTTGACAGTGTTTGAAAAAATCCTTAAGGCAAAAGCGAAAGGAATCAACTACAAGGTCGGATGGAATAAGCAGGGCTAGCATGTTGACCCCAACAAGGCCATGCCCAATTGTTACATTGGAATCGTCACTCAACAACGTATGTTGATTGATGTATTGTTGTGGCACCATGTTGTCACCGGGCTTAAGAAACTGATGCAGGGATATATTACAGTAATATTATGATATCATTTCTTTAATTTACTAAAAAATAAAATAATAAAACATTGAATTACTCTTCATCATCCCTTGTAGAGTGCATTTATAGTATATAACTCACACAAGGACTATGTATTAAGGGTTTCTGGAAGGATTCACAGAGGCTTTCACACAATTTTAATGAAATATTATCTTAAAGATAATGAATGGAAAATAAACCCACACCCACCTCCTCTTTATGCACACCTGATAACCCAAGGAGAGGGGGGTGCATTTACTTGCTATCGTGTAGAGCAATATTTTCATATAAATTGTGTTTAGTAATACATTGTCTGATGATATGTGTATTTATCACTTTGATTGATAGTTTTTTATTTATGAAACAAAAACTGAGTACTAAAAATAAGGAACGAGCATCAAAAAAAACATACTCCTATCATAAAGAAAGAGTGGGGTATGATTCACTTGAAAAAAATGGAACGTATTTTAAATCTACTGTAATACTTTTATGTGGCATAAAAAAACATCATAAATATGTTCCTTTGTTTATATGAAAATTGATGAATCCAAATCCAAAGTCACTTCCATCCCACGCCATATGCTATGGAAGGAGGTTCATGTAAATAAAGATGGGATACTAATAGATGAAAACACACCAAAAGTGTGGGAAACATGTGTAAGTATGACATAATAAATATTTATTTTGATTTAAATAGATATTACATAACAATTATTACTAACTTTCCTATATTTTCTATCTGATGTAGTTAAAGGAATCAAAAACATCCAAACCGGATGCATACATACTTTCGGTGGCCTTGAAGCAGCCAGAAAAGTATAGTCGCGTTAGAGGTGCGGGTTTTGGGGTGACACCCCAAACATTTTTTGAGAAAAAAATCAAGAGGAGGATCAAAGTGAATAAATGAAAATGATGAGATAAAGAGTGTCTATCCTTGAAAATAAATTCAATTTCATAGAGAGATCATAACAAATTTTATGGTGGGGGGGGAAGAGAAGAAGCAACTCAAGAATAACTAGTGCGTGAAGATCTCGCCCTACCCCCTACTAGCTTTGAGGAAAGTCATTCCCCTCAAATGCCTATCTTATATGAGGTAATCAATGTTCTAATAATTTTTTCTGTGAATTTTGAATCAGATATACACTGATACCTTTCCTATACTGATATTTTACATGGTGAAAATGACTATGATTTATATCTATCAACACCCACCCATCGCCTTGTAGTGAGGGCTACCATGTTCAATATTCAGAACATCATGCTACACAAAAGACCACTTCCAATAGTCATTTAAAAGTGTTGATTAACATATCCCATGATCCGAGTCCCAAGTTACATGTTCCAACTGATGATGGAGATATTCATAAGGTCAAACAAGCTCTTGGAACGTTCATCGAATAGCTGTTGCAGCTTGTAAAAAAACATGTCAACAATGAGTTTTTCATTCCCAACATATTTTTCAAGATAAAACTTTAACATTTAAGAAAAAAATGTTTGAATTTATGAATGTTATTACAGTCAGACACAGGGAAGGGGTGAAAAGAAAGAACCGCTCAAAACCATCTCAAGGATCAACCAACCGATCAAAACGATCTACCGAAAGCACCTTAAACCTTCCCATTCTATATCTACAATTATTATCAATGTAGGTTCATGTGAATACGAATTTTAATGACAGTGTTACTTACACCATTGTTTTTTAAGAAAATATGTACAGAGGGGAAGACTGGATTTCATTAGTGTTGGCAATGTAAGTGAAATGTATGATTGGCTAGGTAGCTCAGTTTTAAATGTATACATGGATATGTTTTCATGATTTGATTTTCCAAAAGATTATATACTATGATAATTATGACTAAATACATTTCATATTTTTCAAAGGCGTATATATGAAAAAAAATTGAAGGGATTTCCCCATGAACAAAAATTTGGACTTGTTAGTCCTCACGTCCCCTCTCTAGAACAAATAAAAATAGAATCCAATAAAGAGGTTGAATTAGTGGCAGGCCTGCTCAAATATTTTAACATAAAAATTACAAATGAAAAAATATTATTAATACTAATGATGCAGGGGTAAAACTCTACAATTTAATCATATCAAATATATTTTAATTTATTTCATTACTTATTATTTTTTGTGTTCTTAGGCAGCATTGGATGCTCATTACAATCAATTTGGATACTCCAAATATTTATTTCCTGGATTCAAAGCATGGATATCCAACAAACCGACTACACATGATGGTGTTTTTCAATTTGTAATACACAACATCCAACATTTTAGAACTAAACATCTGGTTATATAATTTATATTATCTTTTAATGAGGATTATTTTATGATAGGGTGGTGCGTGAATATCGTTTACATCATGGAATGAGGCCAGTGGAAAAGGACAATAAACATCACCAGTACTATGACTGGATAAATATCAGGGTATATATAATAATATTTCACTCTCTAAACACATATAAAAAATTACTTATTTTTCTCAATGTTTCTGTAGTGTCCAAAATGAACGAAAAAGACTATGGTTATTATGTTTGTAAATTTATGAAATAGATCGTATTCCATGAACAAACCAGCATCCCTGAAGAGGTATTTTCGAAAATAATTACTATTTAATTTAAAATATTTATTAATCCTTTGTGTATTTATATGTTTTCAGTACTACCATGATTGTTTAAAAGGATCATATTCACAAAATGATATATCTATTAATTTAGAAATGAATGGGTAGCATACATGATGGAATAATGTACACAAATATCATAAAGATGTGATGGGTATGACTCAAAGTGTCTATTTTTATTTAAATTTGATAGTATTTTTTCTAAAAACAAGTGACAATTTGAAAACTGAGAAAATGAATTAGGATTGATTTGATACTTTAGGAAGATGATCCATAAGTTATTTTCTATGTGTAGGAATCAACCGCACCTAAATTTGATGCACAGTGTGAACATTATGACTTTAAGTGTGTATTTTTATATTAAATTAACAATAAATTTAGCAAAAAGAACAAGTGACATACTGAAAACTAGGTAAACTCATTTGGATTGTTTTGATATGTCAGTACAATGATCCATCAGTCATTTTTTATGTGTAGAAATCAACCACACCTCAATCTGATGAACAGTGTGACTGATATGACTAAAAGTTTCCTTTGTCAGTTTAAAATTGATATTTTAGCTCAAAGAGCGCCACTCATTGAAAACCAAGAAAACTTGCTTCGATTTTCTTCATAATTTAGGGCAACTATTCATAATTTTTTTGTGGCGTGTATGAAGTAGTATCATGTCAAACTGACGCACGATCCGGCCGGTATGACTCAAAATGCGTGTTTCTAGTTTGAAATGATATTTTAGTAAAAAACACAACTGACATGCTAAAAACTGATCAAATGCATTCATATTGTTTTGATACTTTAGGAAAATTATCTATAAGTTATTTTTGACATGTAGGAATCAACCACATCTCAATCCAATGCACGATGTGAATGGTATGACTCAAAGTGTCTATTTTTATTTAAAATTGACATTAATTTTTGTAAAAAACACAATTGGCATACTGAAAATTGAACAAACGCATTCAGATTGTTTTGATAATGTAAGAAAATGATATGTGAGTCATTTTTGACGTGTAGGAATCAACCCCACCTCAATACAATGCACGATATAACTGATATAAATCCAAATGTGTCTTTTTATTTAAAATTGACATTAATTTAAGTAAAAAAGAACAAGTGACATACAGAAAATCAAGAAAACACGTTCGGATTGTTTTGATACTTTAGTAAAAAAATCCATGATTCATTTGTAACATGTAGGAATCAAATGAACCTCAATCCGACGCACGGTGTGACCGGTATAACTAAAAGTTTCTGTTATCAGTTTAAAATTTACATTTTAACTCAAAACGTGTCACTCACTGAAAACCAAGAAAACGCTTTTTGATTGTCTTCATAATTTAAGGAAGTGATTTGTAAGTCCTTTGTAATATGTATGAAGTAGTTTTATATCAAACTGATTCACGATGTGATCGTTATGACTCAAAAAGGGTGTTTCCGATTTGAAATGATATTTTAGTAAAAAACACAACTGACATACTAAAAACTGAGCAAACACATTTGGATTGCTTTGATACTTTAGAACAACGATCCATGAGTCATTTGTGACATGTAGGAATCAACCACGCCTCAATCCGATGAATGATGTGATCGATATAATCCAAATGTGTTTTTATTTAAATTTGGCATTAATTTTAGTAAAAAAAACAAGTGACATAGTGAAAACCGAGAAAACACATTCGTATTGTTTTGATACTTTAAAATAATGATCCACAAGTCATTTGTGATGTGTAGAAATCAACCGCACCACAATCTGATGCACGGTATGACCAGTATGACTAAAAGTGTCAGTTATCAGTTCAAAATTGACATTTTAGCTCAAAACATTTCACTTACTGAAAACCAAACAAACACCCTCTGATTGTCTTTATAATTTAGAACAGCGATTCGTAAGTCCTTTGTAACGTGGATGAAGCGTTCTCACCTCAAACTGACACACAATACAATCGATGTGACTCAAAATGCATGTTTCTAGTTTGAAATGATATTTTAGTAAAAAACACAACTCACATACTGAAGACCGAGCAAATGCATTCGAATTGTTTTGATACTTTTGAACAACGATCCATGAGTCACTTGTGACGTGTAGGATTCAACCACACCTCAATCCGATGAACAATGTGATTGGTATAAATTCAAACGTGTCATTAAATTTGATATTAATTTTAGTAAAAGAACAAAGGACAGACTCAAAATCAAGGAAACTCATTCAGATTGTTTTGATATTTTAAAACAGCGCTCTATAACTCATTTGTGATGTGTAGGAATCAACTCCACCTCAATACGATGCATGATGTGACCTGTATAACTCCAAATTTGTATTTTTTATTAAAAAATGACATTTTATTAATGTATTCTTTCATATTAATGTTAATTTATTTCTTTATAGTATTACTCACATAATATTTGTTTTCTTATATAAGTGGAACGTTTTGCTTGAGTTGGGATGATTTATTCAGCAACTAATACCATAGGCGGACATTTTTGAGAGGGGATCACAGATGTCAAAGGATGAAACATTTATGTTTTTAACTGTTTGTTGGATAATTGTAAATGTAATTATATAAAACATTATTTGAAATGTATATAGCATTGTGTGTCAAACCCTTGTGTGTACTGCTTTGTTCTTGTGTGCGCTGTTTTGTTCTTGTGCACACTGTGCAGGTGTTGTTGTGTGCATGTGGTGTGTGTGTGTGCTGTGTAGGTGCTGGTGGTGTGTTGTTATATAAACAATACATCACAGGCAGCTATACCTTTTTTAGCACTATTTTTAGCATTGCTAAATTGTATTCTTTATCTGCGCTAAAATAGTGATGATAAAGGGGGGTTATCAGCGCTTTTTTAGCGCTGATAAAGGGGTCCTCCTTTATCTTCGATGTGATTAGCATTGTGTTTTAGCATTGTTAAAAGCGGTTTCTAGTGCTTTTAAAAGCACTGTCTATAGTAGTGTTCCTAGTTAATCATTATTTAATCATTAGTTAATCATTTATTAATCATTTGGTAATCATTCGTTAATTAATAGTTATTTAATAGTTAATTATTAGTTAATTAATAGTTTATCATCGGTTAACTAATATTTAATCATCATGTAATTAATAATTTCTAAGTAATTAATTATTAGTTAATTATAAGTTCATAATGTTTACTTCATTAATTATCTATTAGTTAATAATTAATGTTTACTAATTATTATAAACTAATAAGTGATATTAAATACTAATCATTTCATAATAATTATTCAATTACTAAGACTAATTATAAATTAGTTACTAAATAATCATAATTAAATAATAATAATTTACTGACAAATATTAACTACTATTTACAAATTAAATTTGATTCACTAAACAACTAAGTAAATAAAATAATTAAAAGAAACTAAAAAATAAACAACTAAATAAATAAATAAACATTAAAATAAAATAGAAAAAACCCTTTTAAATGAATTTTCATAAATTTTGCACTTCTTTAAGCCCACCAAAAGAGTCGTGGGCGAGGGAACGAAAAACTGGGAGAGAGGGAGGGGAAATTTGTGAGAATTGGGGGGGGGGGGGGGGGGGTTATAGGAGTGATAACAAGGGGTTATAGGAGTGATAACAAAAGGTGTTGGTGTCTAAAACGTCTTTGGCCTTTTTATGAAGCAAAAAAATGTTTTTGCCCCAACGCGTTTCACCTAATAAATGGGGAAGTACGTTTGCAATTTATTTGCCATGTGGCTGAACTTGGGCAAAAGTTTTGTGCAGCTTGACAACTTTCTGACTTAAATTTTAAAATCTTTTAAACCTAGGTTTGTTTTGTTATTTTTTTTTTTTCAAAAACATATAAAAAAACCGCAACAAATCACCTAAATAAAATATTCTGTTAAAGCAGCCAATAAATGAATAACAAGTAGCGATGAAATGAATAAAATAATATATGATATACGATAGATATATATAAAGAAGCCACATGACGTGTAAATTTGGGGGTGGGTCTTAACACGTAACTAACTGCTTTCCATCATAATACAATTCGCAGAAGGCCGGGATGATCGTGTTTATCACGAAATCTGTCATTGCATTTTCCTCAATATTCCTTTCGTTTGATGGATTACAGCAACAAAAAGTGACCTTAACTTTACCCATTTGAACCACCGTCCCCGCCAGTGGCCTCCCCTATTAGGAAGTGATCTCATCCGTTTTATCAGGAGAGGCGAGTGGCACGCCATACGATGTGTTAATTCAGGTCTGAGTTGGCACACAATCATAATCAGAATTTATTATCATAAGCCTCAAACTTGAGTTACGTAATGTAGTTACTGATCTTCAATTTTTTTGTTTTTTTGCCATCCAGATTAATCTTACTATTCTAATGTAAAACAGAATATACATCTGACTCAATTATAGTTAATGGATTCCTTCCTATAGTAGATTAAAAATGGTCTGTTTGGAGAGTTTTCCATGCAATAAAAATCCCTTGGATTTTGTTCATCAGTTGTACTGATTTTCTCAGGACGGATCCGAAGGCCCGCGGCCAGCCCCCCAATAAGCAAGATTGAACTCGTGGCTTGCAGATTTTCATGAAATTTACCACCACGACCAACTCCGCAAGCAAATATGTGCACGTCATCAGAATAAGAATTTATTGGTTAAATAAAAAAATCTTCCAAGTTTGATCTGGAGTTGCGGAAAGACATTATGGGTTTTACTATATATATATGGCGCACAAGCTGCTCTCCCCTATATAATACTTGACATCCCGCACAAAGAAATACAAGCATTCGAGCGAGCGAGACAGAGCAGGAGGGTGATGGGTTTAAGGGATATTGAAGGCACGCTGCCTCCGGGGTTTAGGTTTAATCCCAGCGACGAGGAGTTGGTGTGCGATTATCTTTACACGAAGATTGCTAATGAGGAAACCCCTTTGGGCAGCCTCTTGGAACTCGATCTACACACCAGCGAACCATGGCAGCTTCCTGGTATGTTTTCTCCCTGCTTTCTTTTTTAATGGTCATTGGACCCCATTTTCAAAATCCTTCCTCTTCCCCCACGTCCTTCATTTCTTCATACTATTATTGCAGATATGGCGAAGCTAAACTCGAGGGAGTGGTATTTCTTCACCTTCCGGGACCACAAATACTCGAGTGGATTAAGGATGAACCGGGCGACGCCATGCGGGTTCTGGAAGACGACAGGGAAGGACAGGGCTGTGGTGGAACCGGGGAGGCAGCTGGTGGTGGGGATGCGGAAGACCCTGGTATTCTACCTGAACCGGGCCCCAAACGGCGTCAAAACTGGATGGCTCATGCATGAGTTCCGTCTCCAGACGCCCCACATGCCCCCTGTGGTCCACTCTCTCAGCTGACATATACTAGTTCAGAAGTCATAGGGGAATTCTTTTCGGCATTTAATCATTTGAAACTGATGCAGGAGGATTGGGTACTGTGCAAGGTGTTCCGCAAGAAGGAAGCAAATGGCGGCAACGTGACGGGGTTCGGCCCACCGGGCATGACAACCTGTCCTGTGGCGGTGGCCGCGCCGTGTTCTTTGACGCTGGGCGCCGCACCGCAGCGGCGGCAGATGGTGGTGGCCTCAGCTCCGCCAAATGCTCTGGGCGACTCTCAGAGTGCGTTCCTTGATTACAACCTTAATTTCCTCCCGGCCGCTGGGGACGCTGCGGTGGCCGCCGCTTCGACGGAGATCGATTCGTCCGCGCCAATGGGGAGCGCGGAGGAGCTGGGGTGGGACGAGCTTTGCATATTTGAGGACGCCGGCATCGGTTTCACCCACGGCTCTGGTTTTCCCACGTGTGTACCAACATGTGATTGGTCCTAAAAAGAGTATTTATTTTTATCGATACGTGTTTGTCTTATTTCTTATTTATATTTCAAATAATTGAATTAATTGTTTATAAGATATTATTCATTAATTTTGTAATTACTTCTTTTGTATGATGTAAAACTATGGACTGAATTATCATCTGTGAACCGAAGTGTCACATGGCCACATGTACGTCTTTCTATACACAAGAGGTTATCATCTAACAATGATGGTTCGAACACTGTCAATGAGGAGAATATACCCTCAGTATCAATAAAGACTTGCGCATAAATAATAACACACCAAAATAAAGAAACGATGTTAAAGCAATGACATGTCATTTATCTAAAGTCATACAAAATAATAAACAAAGCGTCTTCAAAGTGGAAGGTCAAACAAGAGAGTGAGCGGAACAAGTAGTCAAATAAAACACTCACTCCTACAAAACAAAGATTTATCACCACTAAAAAGGACCTTTATCAGTGCTAAAAAAGCATTGATAATCGATGCGCTATTAAAAGAGGTCCTTTTTATCAGTGCTAAAAAAAAGTGCTGATAAAGACCCCTTTTATCAGCACTGATAAAAGTTAAAAAAAATTAAAAAAAAATTTCTACACACCCTCACCCCTACCTCCTCCAGGATTCAAACTTGAGACCTACCCTATACGTGCCTTAAACCTTTACCACTCCCCCATATTACTTTGTTCTCTATTTAAGGATATATCTATTTTTATATATATAGTTATATTTATTCATATATTAATATATATTTAGTTATATTAATATATATATATATATATATATAATTATTTATATTTATATATTTATATATTTATATATTTATATATTTATATACCTATTCGTATATTAATATATATTAATATCTATTTATTTATGTATATTTAGTTATATTTTTTATCCATATATTTATTTGTATATTAATATATATTTATAAGATCAATTTTAAATACATTTATAAAATATTTTTTTTGTGTGTTTATAAATAAATAAATAAATACATATATACAACATACACGCGCGCACACACACAAAGATATATATATATATATTATATGTGTATGTGTAAGTATAATTATACATATTTATATATATTTACAAATATTATATATTGATATGTATATACATATGTTAGAATATATAGATAATATATATCAGTTTGTTAATACATACACACACACAAATACACACACATTATATAAGTGTATAAATATTCATATATTTGTATTTTAAATAAAATAGATATTAGTTTTTATTTAGATAAGACTTATATATTGAGAAATATATTTTATATGTAAATAAGTTTAATTATTTATTTATAAAATTAAATTTTTATGTATGAATATATAAGAAATATGTATATATTGTTATATATTTGATTATAAATAACAGTACATTGTGAAAAGCAATAAAATTTCAAAGCTATAATATCAATATGAATATAATCCTTCAGAATCAATTCAATCTCCACTGAAAAAGGGCAAAAAGACCCCCTTAAAAGAAGCTGAAATTTCATCGAATGTAAAAAAATTGAGATACCCTCACTAAAAACTCAGTTTTGGAGGCTTTTTGGGCCTTTTTTGGCCTAAAAAATATATGACAGAGTTCACCATAAAACTTTACGGTGTAGAGCTCGTCGCAAGCTTCAATTTGATATATGGTAGAGTCCAAACGAATACTCGGATCAAAAGTTATGGCTGTTTGAACTTTGAGTTACGTTTTCAACTCATTTTAAATCTTTTATTAATTTTTTGATTTTTTTGTCTTCAAATTGTTATTAAATTACTATTACTCAATAATAATTAGCAATTATCAATTAATAATATTTTTTAAAATATTTTATAAGTCATTTGCACTAGATATCTTATATATTAAGTGTAAATGTCTATTTATATTTATCAAAAACGTATTTAAAAAATATATATTATATTCATACCAATAAATATATATTTATATATCAATATATTATTTTTAATGATTTTTTTGAAATATACCATTTATCAACGCTGGTAAAAAAAGCGCTGATAAATGAGTACTTTTAAGAGTTCTTTTTTTAGCACTGTTAAAAGTACCATTTATCATCGCTTTTTTTAATGCTGTTAAAGGGTAGTGCTGTGAAAATCCGTTTTTTGTGGTAGTGACTGCAGCATCACCCTGAAGTCTGTCCTGGTACCACTTCTGATCACCATACTTCGTCTCCTAGCTCTCTGTCGTCGAGTCCTTACCCTTTCCTGTATCTCTAATCATAAAGTCTACACAAACATCAGGATGTTCATATAAGGTGTGAGTATAAACCCAGTAAGAGACCACCAATGCATCCTTAACACAATTACACATGCATAAGAGAGTCTGTCATGATAATAAATAAACGTACAAGCAAACAATACAATCATGCATTGAGCGGTCGTGCACTCACTACTACGGATCGTGCAATATCCAGTGTAGACTTTTATCAGCGCTAAATAAAAAGCACTAATAAAGGATACTTTTATCAACGTTAACTAAAAAGCACCAATAAAGATAACTTTTATCACCGCTAAAAAAAACACTGACAAAAGGGTACCATTTTCAACGCTTTTCTAGCACTAATAAAGGTGTCACTTTATCACTACTTTTCTTAGTACTGATAAAATTACTACCCCTAACAGCATGAAAAAACACTCTTAAAGGACACATTGAATAATTTAATTTATATTTACATATTTATATATTTTAAATAAGATTTTATATTACAATAAGTATATATATATATATATGTGTGTAATATATAAATATGCATATATAACTTTTAATAACAAATTGTTATCAATCTTATTTTCATAAATTTATTTATAAAAAACTATCAAATTTATATTAATCAACAAAAATGTTTAGCAGTATAGTTAAGAATTATATAAATATAAATATATGATTCACGTTTGAATTTATTTATTTATATTCATATTAAATAATTTAAAATACATGTACATGTATCTGTATGTATATGTATGCATGTGTGTGTGTGTGGATGTATGTGTATTTCTATATGTGGTTGTATGTATGTGTATGTATATGTGTATGTGTATATATGTGTATGTATGTATATGACATGTGTACATGTGTATGTATGTTTATGTTTATGTGTATGTTTCATAATATGTGCATGCCTGCATATCTATATGTATGTGTGCACACATGTATGTAATTGTATATAAGTGCATATGTATACATGTGTGTACGTGTACGTGTACGTGTATGTGTATACATGTGTATGTATGTGTATGTATGTTTATGTGTATATGTATGTGTATGTGTATGTAAGCGTATGTGTATGTCTGCATATGTGTATGTGTATGCATATATATGTACATGTGTATGCGCAGTTTGTGCATATGTGTATGTGTATGTATGTGTGTATGTGTATGTGTTGGTGTATGTGTACATGTATTTGTATGTGTATATGTATGTGTATGTGTATGTGCCTGTGTATGTGTCTCTCTATGTGTATGTGTCTGTGTATGTGTAAGTGTATGTGTATGTGTATGTGTATGTGTATGTGTATGTGTATGTGTATGTGTATGTGTATGTGTATGTGTATGTGTATGTGTATGTGTTTGTGTTTGTGTATGTGTATGTGGCTGTGTCTGTGTATGTGTATGTGTATGTGTATGTCTACGCGTATCTATGTGTATATGTGTATGTGTATGTGCATGTATGTTTATGCAGTATGTGTATGTATGCACATGCACATGTATGTAATTGTATGCATGTGTATGTGTATACATGATTGTATGTGTATGTTTATGTGTATGTGTATGTATATGTGCACATGTGTATGTATATGTGCATGTGTATGTGCATGTATGTGGACATATGCATGTCTATGCATATATTTGTGTGTATGCGTGTCACGAGCCGCCTTCACCAAGGTGAGGGAAGGGACAACAGATTTCCAGACCCTTCCTTCTTCAAGTTGAAGGAGAGATAATGACCCATGATACCCGCCTTCAATAGGTCCCGGAGTGGCGACTAACACCAAGGGTATAGAATCACACGCGAAATGGAAGACATTACCCTTTTTGTTTAGTAGGATCGAGAGATAAGATAGTAAGTCCCAAATAACACCAAAAATGGAAGTAAAAGTAAATCCCAAACAATCCCTTTCCCATATGCATGTTTCAAATAATAAGTGCTATAATACAAGAAAACTCCAAAGTTAAATACCAAAGAAAAGAAAACAACAACATCAATTGTCCCAGCGTCCGAACTAGTACGGTCCTGAACGGTCCTCGAAGTCCTCCTGGAAACCTGAAAGCAGTTTTATATACGTAGGGTGAGTATACAGGTATACTCAGTAAGGAAAACCAAAAGCTCTCGTGCACAAGTGGGGAAGCATTCTAATGTCCCGTGAGAAAAGGAGATAACCAAACACCTAATAAGGAAACTATCCACCCAAACCTCACTAAGGAACACTCCCCAAATAACGCAAGTCAAGTAAGGTAATAGTAATAATACATCGATGTTTGGGTACCCCACACCACTTTCCCACTAGTCATTAAAGACATCCTATGCATCAGACCTTCCCCGCCATTTTCACCGCAACCTCACTACCATACCTCGCCCGCACACACCTGGGCTACCACAACCACTCACCCCGCTCGCAAACACCTGGTCCAGAACAACTACCGCCACGCCCAAAGACATCTGGGCCTGAACAACTACTGCCACACCCAAAGACACCTGAGCATCATCCCAAAGACACTTGGGAAACAACCTGCCCGCACACACCTGGACCAACCACCACAACATACCCTACCTGAGGAATCTTGGGCTATAATGGACCTTAGGCCGTCATAGCTTTCCCGAAGAGTCTTGTGCTACTCAGGAAAGAGAGCAGAAAATGAGCTAATAACCGTCCACTCGTAGGAGTGTTGGAAAAAACACCCTCCCCCATTGAAATGGGGGTGTTCGGCACGAAGTGCTCAACTTGGGTGGGGCACAAATAAGAAACATAAGAACTAAATTATACATATAGGTAAACAAGCACTCATCCCAACCTAGGGGTTCCAAAACTAGCCTATACACAAACACCCTTGCCACTATTCATTCATAAAAAGCACACCACCCACAGCCAAGTCACAACTCATTCCTAGAAAACAATTTCCCACTGAACTCATTCTTTTCATCACATTAGAGTGGTTCTATTTTAGATAATTCTTCACTACTGGGAAACTAACATGAATAACTACTAACCAAGGAAGGAAAAACAACCAAGCAACAAATTAAGCATTCACACCTGGTTCTCTTGTAAATTCACAACAACAAAAGGGATCTGTGAGATCCCTCAAAGTACTGGAACCAAACCAAACCCCACCATATGGCCCTACATGGCCTTAAATCCACAAACCAACATCTGCACCAGAACAGGGGATCCCATCCCCATCCATGTCACCCCACAAGGATCAAGCAGAACAACCACACATATTACCCAAATAGAGCAAGGGAGTTTTCAGACTCAAACACATCTTTCATTAGTTTTCCTTCTTCCGTTTGGGTAACCGAGGTGACCACACAAGGATTGTTATTCACTGGGTATCCATTTAATCAACTGGGTTTACGCGATTAACCAATTTCTATGTTACAACCATTAAATCATAGAATTAACCTGAAAAACATAGGATCATTAGCACACAAGTAAGGACCACCAACAACCATGATTTTCAGCAGACATAATCCCATAAAATCCACAATATATAATCAAGGATAAAAGAGTACAACAGAAACATCAACTCACCCCTTCATTCTTTAAAATTTTGTTTATTATCTTCATTAAGGTTTGGTTTCATCCATCCCCATAGAAACATTAGCATACCCGCCTTGCATGATACATAGTAAAGAGAGACGAAGGAGGAACCCTACCTAGATGATCAACGATCGAAGTTTTTCTCCTCATGCCAAGAATTGGGGATGCGCGACTTGCAGGGAAGGAACTCCAAAGACTCCATTGTTATTAGGAAAGGCTCCAGCATAGGCGCACCACTAGCCTCAGGAAGGGGAACTCCAAATGTACCAAGGAAAGAAAAGAGACCAGCCAAGAAGAAGGAAGAATCCTTGTGAAATAAAAGGTGAGATCCTGGAGTTACGGGGTATGAATTTTGAACAGCTTTAAAGGAAAATCATGGTTTTACCACACGGTTGGATGGTTACACATGATGGAATTAATTTTTATTTAATAATTCTCATCAGAGAGGTGGACATAACAGTTGTGAGTTAAAAGGTTTCCTTTTAACAGGGGAAAACACATAATAGGGGCAGAACCGGAAAGTATGGGAAAAAGGTTTGGTACCGAGGAAAAATCCACACATTTTGGTAAGTCAAGTGTCACCCAAATCTTGGGGGATTTTATATATCATTTATGGGATTCTAAAAGGCTTCGAAAGGGGTATTAAAATAATTTTATGTCAAAATAAACGTTGCGGGAGCGAAACTGGAAAAGAAGCAAGGGTGGGACACCATTTGGTGAGACACTGTAAGTGGTGCCATAGTCACGGTGTCACGATCACTGTGCCACCGTAAGCGGTGCCACCGTTTCGGTGTGCGATCGTGACGGTGCGACCGTTACGGTGCCACCCTCATGGTGCCACCGTCATGGTGCCACCTTCAGCGGTGCCACCGCTTCGGTGTGTGACCGTGTCAATGCGACCGTTACAGTGCGACCATTACAGTGCCACCGTCATGGTGCCACCGTCACAGTTCCACCGTCACAGTGCCACCGTCACAGTGCCACCATAAGCAGTTCCACCATAAGCGGTTCCACCATAAGCAGTGCCACCTTAAGTGGTGCCACCGTAAGCAGTGCCACCATTTCGGTGTGAGACCGTAATCAGTTCCACCATTTCGGTGGAACCGTTTGATGGAACCGAGTTTTTGGAAAACTCCTTAATGAGTCATTTCTTGGGCCATTACATCAAGTACCTCTCAAACTATTCTCACCCTTGAGAATCAAAACTAGACCCGAATAAAAGAGAGGGGCCCGAACAACCACCTCGAAAGATACCTCCCAAGAGAAAACCTTTTCGACATCTAGGAACACCTCTCCCTCAAGTAACCACACAAACATATAAAGGTGTCCCTATCCATACATATGGATTAGGGATTCCCTCCCCCCATATCAAGGTACTATCCGCTTTGGGCGGCACTGACTCACCTGCATGAGTTTAATCAAATCCACCTTAATGCGTCTTTATTAGGGAATGGGTCCTCCCATCCCCACAGTTAGGACTCTTCACACACATTCATAGAACAAGGAAAACAACACATTTCATAATAAAAAAGGTCAAGCACTACATGAAAAACAAGTATGAAACAAAACAGAACAAAACTCAAAAAAACTCTTGGTAATGAGCGTGCATTTGTGCCTCCCATTCCCAGGTACTCTCCTTGAGGCCACTATGCCTCCACAACACACGAACCAAGGGAATGGTTTATCCATGAATCACCTTCTTCTCATTATCCTAGATCCTCACTAGTCGCTCTATAAGCGTCGTATCATCCTCGATATCAAGCTTTCCCCAATCGAGGATGTGTGAATCATCGCGTAGATACCAACGGAGCTGAGACACATGGAAGACATTGTGTACCCTCAATAGCGGTGGTGGTAGCACCAGTTGATAATCCACCTTGCTGACCCGCTGCAACACCTCGAAGGGTCTGATGAACCTAGGAGAAATCTTACTCCCCCCGCCGAACCTCTTTTGACCACGATGAGGGGAGACCTTCAAGAACACATGGTCCCTGACCGCGAACTCTAAGGGTCTCATCCTGTTATCAGCATATGAATTCTGTCAGTCCTAAGTCGCCTTCATCCTCTCCCGTATAAGATGAACCTTCTCTATCGTGATCTGTACCACTTCCGAGCAAAGAACACCTGCTTCCGCAACCTCTGTCTAACACATGGGTGAGCGACACAACCTCCCATACAAAGATTCCAATGGAGCCATGCCAATGGTAGAGTGATAGCTATTATTGTAGGAAAACTCTACAAGAGGAAAGTGTCACATCCACGATCCCCCAAAGTCCAAAACACATGCTCGTAGCATATCCTCCAACTTCTGGATGGTGCGCTATGTCTGACCATCTATTTGAGGGTGGAAAGTTCTGCTGAGGCATAGCTGGGTGCCAAAAGTATGTTGAAATCCTTTCCAGACCCGTGAGGTAAACCGTGTATCCTGATTTCAGACTATGGACCTCAAAACTCCATGAAACCGCACCACCTCATCTATGTACCTCTGTTCTAGGGAATCCACCGTACTCAACTCCTTGATTTCCAGGAAGTGAGCTGATTTCGTCAGTCGGTCCACCACTACCCAGATGGCATCACAACCCCCTTGAACTCTAGGTAGTCCTGTGACGAAATCTATCGAGATGTCATCCACTTCCACTCAGGGACATATAAAGGTTTTAACAGACCCCCTATGATGCGGTGTTCATCCTTCACATGCTGACATATGAGGCACTTCTCCACAAACTCTACTACTACTCGCTTCACCCCGGGCCACCAAAACTGACCCCTCAAGCCCCGATACATTTTAGGAACTCCTGGGTGTACCGCCAGGGGTGATTTGTGGAACTCACCAATAACTCTCTCGCACATCATCTTTGGGACAAACATATTCCCTCAGAAAAGAATTTGATTCTGACCATCCTCCGACCACCCTTTCGGTGCATTGCCTTGGTTACCCTAATCACGCATTACTTCACTCTCTGAGTCTCCCCACTGAGACTCCTACACCTGCCGCAATAGAGAGGATTGCACTTCCATCTGGAACAGACAACCTCTGCCGCCATCCACCCTTACATCTAGGTGTAGGGAAGACAATTCCTCTATCACCTTCCAAGAATCTTCCGACTCTCAAACTGCATCCTTCTGTGACTTCCTGCTCAAGGCATCAGCCACCACATTCCCCTTACCTTCAGTGTAAGAGATTTCGAAGTTGTAGTCCTAAAGAACTCCATCCACCTCCACTGCCGCAAGTTTAGGTCCTATTGGGATAAGATATACCTCAAGCTGTTGTGATCTATGAAGACCACAAATCGCTCCCTGATGAGGTAGTGCCGCCACAACTTTAGTGCGAACATAACCGCCACGAGCTCCAAATCGCGGGTGGCATAGTTACGCTCATGGGGACGTAACTGCCTAGAACCATAAGAGATCACCCCTGCTGTTGCATCAGCACACACACCAATCCTTGGCCCAATTAATCATAGAACACCTCAAACATCACTACTTCTGGAAATCTCAGCACTGGAGCACTAACTAGCCTCTCCTTTAGATAAATAAAGGATGCCTGGCACTGCTCTCTCCATATAAAAGCCTGGTCATTCTTGTTCAAGGCTGTCAAAGGTTCTACAACTTGGGAGAAGTTGGGTACGAACCTCTGGTAGTAACCTTCTAGACCTAGGAAACTATGAAATTATACCACGTTCTTGGGTTCTTCCCAATAAAAAACCACTTCAACCTTCAACAGGTCCACTACTATCCCCTAATCGGACACCACGTGTCTAAGGAAGTGCACTTCTCGTGTTTAGAACTTGCACTTGGACAATTTCCCATAGAGATGGGGCTGTCAGAGGACCTCTAAAACCATTCTCAGATGCTTATCGTGGTCCTCATATGATCTTGAGTGGATCAGGATGTCATCAATAAAAACAACTACAAACCAGTCCAGATATTTTTGGAAGATGGAGTTCATGATCCCCATGAGCACGACTGGTGCGTTCATAACGCCAAACGACATGACCATGAATTCAAAGTACCCATATATGCACCTGAAGAAAGTCTTCGAGATGTCACCCTCCTTAAATCTCAACTGGTGATATCCTGATCGTAGGTCGATCTTGGAGAACCATCCCACCCCCTTCAACTGATCAAAAATGTCGTTGATCCTTAGGAGGGGGTAACGGTTCTTGACCGTCACCTGGTTCAGCCTTCGGTAGTCTATACACAGCCTGAGACCACCATATCCCTTCTTTACGAACAATACTAGAGCACCCCATGGTGACACGCTTGGTCTAAAAAACCCCTTCTTCATCAGATCATCAATCTGAATCCGTAACTCCCACAGCTCAGAAGGCACCATTGAAATTGGACAAGCACCAGGTTTTAAGTCTATCCCAAACTCAATGTCACATCGAGGGGGTAGAGTCACCACCACCTCAGGGAAGACGTCCATGAACTCACTGACAATCCTCAAGACATCCACCATATCTATATCATCAGACTCTACTGACAGCTCAACTAACAAGGAAAGAAGGGACTTCACTCGCTGACTACCATCCTAGAAACCCCGCTCGCCGACGAAAGTCACATGTTCTCCAACCATATCCAAAAGCACGATCCTTCTTAGAAAATAGTCGATAAAAAAACATATAGAGGATAGTCATTCGATACCGAGAATGACATCATATTACTGCATCTGTAGCAAAATAAGGTCCCCACTAGACTGATGTGGTCCCAACATTAGTCTACATCCTCGGAAAACACGAGACAAGCTGGTGTGACCTCTGACTGGCGTACTCAAAACTAGGGGTAAGGGAAGTTTATCTGCATCTAAGCCCAAAGAATGGGCTAGAATGGGTGAAACAAAGGAGTGTGAAGCTCCTGAATCAAACAAGGCATATGCAAGAGTACTAAACAAGCTGATCATACCTCGAATGACTTCTGGCCCTGCTGGAACTGCTGCCTCCACGACGTGTAACTACCCACCCCCAGCTCCTATTCCCCTTGGCTGTTGGCTGCCTCCCCGACCATGCCCTAGTCAAGGTCCCTGAAGAGCACCCTAAGGTCGGCCTCCTCACACAATATCTACTCTCGGAGGATCGGGAGATCACTGTCCCTATTGCTACTGCTGAAAGGGCCTGGCTGGAAACTGCTGCTGCTGAGGTGGGCGCTGAACCGACCCACCCCCACTATACTTCAATCGGTCTAGGCACTGAATCTGAAGGTGCCCACGATTTCCACATATAAAGAATCTCAGTTCTAGGCCCAAAAGGAAAGGGCGAGGACTGGGAGATCGAAACTGGAACTTCTGGGGCCTACTCCCCACTGGATGAAACCTGGAAGGCCCTGACACTAGAGGCATGTTGTTGACGATCTTTCCCTTTAACGAGACCAAATAGATCCCCTATCGTGGCACACCTCCCAGTGTGTGCGTCTTATCCACCACTTTAGCCTTCTTCTAGAGTTCCAAGTACATCGGTAGGGTGAAGGGAGTAACAACATACTGAAGAGAAGGTCAGAGTGCCTCCTCTAAATATATCACCTGATACTCCTCATTCAGAAAGAGGTCCAAAGAAAAGAGAAGGAGATCCTTGAAATTGATCCCCAACTCTCTTACCAATATACTCCCCTACTGAAGGGAGATTAGCTCCTGCCTCTTCTCAACCTTCATCGTGGAAGAGAGGAATTCCGCCTGAAAATCCCTCTCGAAGTCAGTCCATGAGACCTCAGCCTCCCTCTTCTCACTGAGAGAGAGCGTCCACCACTGATGTGCCACTACCCACATCTGACTTACAGCTAGAGTAACCCAGTACTCCGTTGGAGCCTGAATCAAGTTGAAAGCTATCACCAGCTCCTCGATCTAGCTCTCTTTCTCTATATCCGAGATGCTTCCCTAGTACTTTATGAGGGTCTACCGCTAAAAGGCACGAAGCATCCTATTCCACTGATCGTACTCCTCCTCTCGTCCAACCCTCTACCGATCAGCCAAATCAACCTCCTGGGCCTCGATCTCCCTCACTACTCATGGTCATCGTCCAGGTGCCATAGCTGTAAGGTAAACAAGGAATGCCTAAGCCCAAGTAGTGTAGAATATTGCTTTTAATTTTTATTAGACTTCTTATTCATTTTAAATCCCCAAAATACCCAAGAAACACAAGAACACAAGTCATTATGATTCATGTACCTTTCCTAGGGTCTCTACCCTGTAATCAGTGTGGCCTCACTAGGTCATTTGTTTGGCCCAGAGTTCTTGCATCGGATCACAGGGGGCCCTAAAATCCAGGGTCCTAGCCGGTCTTTCCTGACCTATTTCAAATTCCAATATTGCTGAACACTGTTTCCCTACCATCCCATGCACTCCTCACCGTGCCTAACCCTGAGCTACATCCTATCTCTCAACCTCTCTATAATACCATTTTATCACGACCCACCTTCACCAAGGTGAGGGAAGGGACTGAAGATTGCCACACCCTTCCTTCTTCAAGTAGAAGGAGAGATAATGAACCCCGAGACCCACCTTCAATAGGCCCCGGAGTGGTGACTAGCACCAAGGGTATATAATCACATGCAAAATGGAAGGAATTACCCTTTTTGTTTAGTAGGATTGGGAGATAAGATAATAAGTCCCAAACAACACCAAAACTAGAAGTAAAAATAAATCCCAAACAATCCCTTTCCCATATGCATGTTTCAAATAATAAGTTCTACAATACAAGAAAAATCCAAATGTAAATACCAAAGAAAAAAAATAGCAACAACAACTATCCAAATGTCTGAACTAGTACGGTCCTGCACGGTCCTCAAAGTCCTCCTATAAACATAAAAATAGTTTTATATACGTAGGGTGAGTATACAGGTATACTCAGTAGGGAAAACCAAAAGCTCTCATGCACAAGTGGGGAGACATTCTAATGTCCTGTGAGAAGAGGAGACAACCAAGAACCTAATAAGGAAACTATCCACTCAAACCTCACCAAGGAACACTCCCCAAATAATACAAGTCAAGTAAGGTAATAGTAATAACACATCGATGTTTGGGTACCCCACACCACTTTCCCACTAGTTATTAAAGATATCCTACGCATCAGACCTTCCCCTCCATTTTCACTGCAGTCCCACTACCATACCACACCCGCACACACCTGGGCTACCAAAAACACTCACCCCACCCACAAAAACCTGGGCTAGAAAAATTACCACCACAATTGAAGACACTTGGGCCCAAACAACTACTGCCATGCCCGAAGACACTTGGGCCTCATCCTGAAGACACTTGGGAAACAACATGTCCGCACACACCTGGGTCAACCAATGCAACGTACTATGCCCGAGGAATCTTGGGATATAATGGACCTCAGGCCGTCATAGCCTTCCCAAAGAGTCTTGGGCTACTTAGGAAAAAGGGGGGAAAAGGAGCTAATAACCAGCCACTTGTAGGAGTGTTGGAAAAAACACCCTCCCCCATTGAAATGGGGATGTTCGGAATGTAGTGCTCAACTTGGGTGGGGCGTGAATAAGAAACATAAGAACTAAATTATACATATAGGTAAAAAAGAACTCATCCCAACCTAGGGGTTTAAAAACCATCCTATACACAAACACCCTCATTACTATTCATTCATAAAAAGCACACCACCCACAACCAAGTCACAACTCATTCCTAGAAAACAATTTCCCATTGAACCCATTCTTGTCATCACATTAGAGTGGTTATATTTTATATAATTCTTCACTATTGGGAAACTAATAGGACTAGACACTAGACAAGGAAGGAAATACAACCAAGTATCAGATTAAACATTCACACCTGGTTCTCTTGTAAAGTCACAACAACAAAAGGGATCCATGAGATCCCTAAAAGTACTGGAACCAAACCAAGCCCCACCATATGGCCCCACAAAAACTTAGATCTAGAAACTAACATCTGCACCACAACAGGGGATCCCAACCCCATCCATGTCACCCCACAAGGATCAAGTAGAACTACCACACATATTACTAAGACAGAGCAAGTGAGTTTTCAGATTCAAACACATCTTTCATTACTTTTCCTTCTTCCGTTTGGGTAATCGGGGTGACCACACAAGGATTCGTATTCACTGGGAATCCATTTAATCAACTGGGTTTACATGATTAACCAATTTCCATGTTACATCCATTCAATCATAGAATTAACCAGAAAAATAGAGGATCATTAGTGCACAAGGAAGGACCACCAACGACCACAATTTTAAGTGGACATAAGCACATAAAATCCACAACATATAATCAAGGATAAAAGAGTACATCCGAAACATCAAATCACCATTTCATTCTTTAAAAGTTTTTTTATTATCTTCATTACGTTTTGGTTTCATCCATCCCCATAGAAACATTAGCATACCCACATTGCATGATACATAGTAAAGAGCGACGAAGGAGGAACCCTACCTGGATGATCAACGATCAAAGTTTTTTTCCTTGTGCAAAGAACTGGGGACGCACGACTTGTAGGGAAGGAACTCCAGGGACTCCAAGTGTTAGTAGGAAAGGCTCCAACACAGGCGCACCACTAGCCTCAGGAAGGGGAACTCCAAACATACCAAGGAAAGAAAAGAGACTATCCAAGAGGAAGGAATAATCCTCGTGCGATAAAAGGTGAGATCCTGGAGTTAAGGGATATGAATTTTGAATGACTTTAAAGGTGGTTCGTGGTTTCACCACGTAGTTGAATGGTTACTGTAACAACCCAAACTTTTGAATAATATTAGTTTCCTAAATTTGTGTGTTATTTCATTTTATACTCCACTAAACTATATCCTTTAATTAATGAAGTGATACCATTGAGTTTTGACTGCTATATGACCATTGGTCAGTATGACCGTTTGAAAATAAACTCCTAACATTAAAATTATTGTTTATAAATACAAGTGATCTTGGTTAATTAATACAGAAAGAAGAGTCGATGGACTCATCCAGTAGACTCGGGCCGTATGAAGCCCATCTGTCAGAGCTTTGGAAGGAGGTTGCATCTCTGGGCTTTTCTGTAGACCAAGCCCAAGTTGAGCTTTAACATGTGAAGCTTGAATGGAATCTCCTAAGGGAGAAGTTCAAGCTGATTGAAATCACCACTCGGGCAATGTTGTCTAAGCCGCCCCAAGATTCTATCACCATAGCACACCTTACACTTAGGTCTTATGTTGGTGTTATAAGGGGCTATGTAACGCGACCTTAGTTACTTGTGTAAACCTTTTGTATAAGTAAAATTGTTATTTCTTATTATGGAAAAGTTGGGGAATTTCAAATATCCGGATAAAATGTAGGATAAATTTATAGTTCTACATTACTAATGAGTTTTGGAAAGAAAGGGTATTTTAAAATATTAATGTAAACTTTAAATAATTAATAATGTGAAATGATTTTTAAAAAATGTTCTTCTACAGTTGTGATCAGTAAGAAATTTAGAGGCTAATAAGATTAACTTGTTTTTTAGTAAATAGTAAAGTATGAATAGTAACATACCCTTATGAATAGTAATGAATAGTAAATCAGCCAAAAAAATAGAAACTTCACTCATAAATGTATAAATACAATTTAGATCTCTTAAAAGTGAAAAAACGATCATAGTATAAGTTTTGTTATTTTTGTAGGTCATAAATATTTTATTTATAATTTTATAATTAATTTAATAATTTAAAATGAAAATTTATTTACATAAAATGTAATCATAAATTGTTAATTTATTGTCTTATGGTTATACGATAATTTTATGGGACCTTGATTACTTTTTCAAGGTATTACAAAATAAGTTATAGTTTTAGAGTTGTTTTTTGAATAAATAATGATTTTATTTAAAATTTAAATTAAAAATATTTAGAAAATTATTTTCATAAAATGGAGTTAATTTTTAAATTTAGAGCATCAATATTAGGTTAGGGTGAATTTATGAGATTTTTATAAAATGTTTTATTTTTCAGTGAATAGTGAAAATACAGTTTTGAGTTTCGGGTGTTTAATGACATCATTAATGATGTAATAATGATGTAATCATTCTAGTCGACTTTTTAATAGTAATATATTCTATGAGGTGTCCCAAGTGTCCAATACCATGGGAAAGCCCATGGTTTTGAAAATACCACCGATGATGTGTCCCTTGGAAATTAATTAAATATTCACTACTGGAATTTTGGCCTTTACCAATGGTTCACAACCATTGGTAAAGGCTTGGAAACCATTGGTATATAATATACCAACGGTTCCCTCAAACGTGGATAAGTAAGCTATGACAATAGGCCTATACCAACGGTTCTATGAAAACTGTTGGTATAGGTGTCAAAATAGAAGGTATACCAACGGTTTGTTACAAACCGTTGGCATATGTGTGTTAAAGTATAACACATACCAACAGTTTGTAAAACTGTTGGTATATGTGTGTTACACTTATACCAACGGTTACAACCGTTGGTATAGAGGGGATATGGCAAGCCATAAGGCTATACCAATGGTTTTGTTATAACCATTGGTATAGTTATATTATAGAATCTATACCAAAAGTTTTAAAAACCTTTGGTATACATTTTCTCAACTCCACATAAGTAGGACCCTCTCCCCTCTCTAGACCTGCAACAACACATCTACACACCAACATAGCAACACACCCCCCCTATCCAGACCTACAACAACACCAATACAAAATCCCCATCCAAATTATTCAAAATTTAGAATTCATTCCAGAATTTAGAAATTCAAATGAAATAACACCCATAAGATAAAAAGCCTACATGTTATAGGAAATGCAATAACACCCATAAGAGTATTCCAAATTTAGAATTCATTCCTCACTCAAACCACAACACCAACACACATAAGAGTATTCAAAATTTAGAATTCATTCCTCACTCAAACCACAACACCAATACACACAAGAGAAAAAACCTACATGTTATAGGAAGCACATGGGATGTTTAGTCATGGTCTTGGGTTGATTATCTTAAAACCAACAGAAAAACATGGGTAGAGTGGACAAGGATCATGATAACCATAAGATGGACAATGGTAGTGGTCATGTGCTTAGACCTAGGATGAGTTATAGGAAGAACATGAGATGTTTATATTCCTCTAATGATTATGTATCCATGTATAAATGGTTCCTGATGTGTTAGTGGGAAACATTGGCCAATCTCGACATATGAGATAGGTTACCGGAATATCCTACATGTTTTTCATAGACTTTTCAATTAGAATTAGGGGGTATGTGGCTAATTGTAATTTTCTCTCTCGGGTGTGATGTGAGATGAATCCCCATCTTGGGTAGTGGGTATGAATATTAAATTAAGCCTTTGGTATTGGGTTCCCAAAGGGACTTTGGTTTGGTCCTAGAACCCACTGTTTGAGGATGGGATTGAGGTGATCCCTGGGGATATGGTTTCACCATATGTATTTCTCACTATTGGGGTATTTTTATGAGACTTTGAAACTTATTTTTCAAGAATCTATGTGTATCCTTGTTGACCAATTTGTTATATGGCATGATTGAGTGTTCATAGGTTTCATATGAAATCACTATATGATATTTATTTGTTGTATGTTATTGTATAGAATGAACGGCCCATGATTGAGAATTAGAACATGAGTGTTGGTGCATGTTCATAATGGGATGTCGAGACTCATTCCTAATATAATTCATGTTTTTCTATATATACTATGACCCACTTTGTTTCAATATATGCCTTGTGAATATTTTATTCTAATAACGTATGACCAATAGACCATATTTTATTTTTTATCCCTTAATTTCAAGAATATATGTGTAGCCTTGTGGAGATTTTCCATATGCTAGTTGTTGTTTTCACTTAAAATGTTGTCCATTTCAAACAAAAGTGAGAGACTTTGAGTGATACCAGTCACACCATGCCTCAGATTGAGGTGGGGTTGACTCGTACCCATCAAAAATGATCCATGGATCATTGTTCTAAAGTATCAACACAATACGATTGCGTTTGGTCAGTTTTCCGTATGCCAACTGTAGTTTTCACTTAAAATCCTATCCATTTAAAACAAAAGTGAGACACTTTGAGTGGTACCCATCACACCATGCCTTGGATTGAGGTAGGGTTGACTTGTACACGTCACAAATGACCCATGGATCATTGTACTAACGTATAAACACAATCTGAATGTGTTTGATCAGTTTTCCTTATGCCAGTTGTTGATTTCACTTAAAATGTCACCCATTTCAAATAAAAGAGAGACACTTTGAGTGATATCAGTCACACTGTGCCTCATATTGAGGTGGGGTTGACTCTTACACATCACAAAATAACCATGGATAGTTATTCTAAAGTATCAACACAATTCGAATACGTTTGGTTAGCTTTCCGTATGCAAGTTATTGTTTTCACTTTAAATCCTGTCCATTTCAAATAAAAGTGAGACATTTTGAGTGGTACCATCCACACCGTGCCTCGATATGATTAACTAACTACATAAAAGGAGTGGCTATGATGAATTCAAATCAAGTTTATTTATATAATCACGACACTTGATTGTAGAATGAAAATAGAAAACAAATAAAATTGCAATTATTGGGTATGTCATTCCACACACGGAACCACCTAGTTTAAGTCAAATCAAAATAGAAACAAATAATAATAGATACAAAATATTAAAATTAAGTTAAAACTTACCGATTTGGATTGTAGAACTAAAAAATTGATTGAATTAAGATGGATCTATAGGGAGGAAGGAGTTCCCAGCCTGGGTAAAGAGAGAGGGATCTAGTTTAGACCAAATCAAAACAGAAAATAAAAAAAATAGATGAATAACATTAGGACTTACATATTAGAACTAAATAATTGAGCGGGGGGATTTTCGGGGGTGGGGGGATGTCTGGGTGGTGCGTGGGGCTGTATGGGGGGTGGGAGGTCTATCCAGGTGGTGCGTGGGGCTTTCCAGGGGGTGGGGGGGGGTGCTGTCTGGGGTGAGTGGGGGGCTGTCCAGGGGGTGGGGGGTTGTTCGGGGGGTGGGGGGCCGTCCGGGGTAGGGGGGGGGGTGTCCGGTGGGTTATGGGGGCTGTCAGGGGGTGGGAGGCCATCCAGGGCGGGGGGGGGGGGGGGGAGGGGGGGGGGAGGGGGGGGGGGCTGTCTGGAGTGCGTTTTCATCCAACGCGGTCACACGACACCTCCGATTGATATGTCGTCTGCCCGACCATTTTACAATTAACCCACTCTTTGTTTTCGTCATATTTCATGGTATTCCGAGGTTGTTTGGATGGTTTTGACCACCCATGCATGCTTTTCAAGCGCGCCAAACACCTAAAAAAACACATATTCTACCATGCCGCACAAACCATGCATCTGAATGACGTGTCGTCTTTTCATACACCTCAATAATAATAATTAGGGTGTTTTTCGTGTGATTTCAAGTAATTCCGATATCGTTCGGTATGTATTTGACCGTAAAACGCATGTTTTGGTCATTTACGACACGTGGAGTGTGTTTTTAGCTACCGCGGTCACACAAAACCTTCAATTGACATGCTGTCTACCCGAATATTTCAAAATTAATCCACTCTTTGTTGTTTTCCGATTTCATGGCATTCTGAGGTCATTCGGCTGGTTTTGACCACCCCACGCACACTTTTCAAGCGCACCAAACACCTAAAAAACACATATTTATCCATGTCGCACAAAATGTGCATCTGAATGACATGTAGTATCCTCATACACCTTAGGAATAATAATTAGGGTGTTTTCGTGTGATTTCAAGTCATTCCGATGTCGTTAGGTATGCATTTGACCATTAAACGCATGTTTTGGCCATTTACGACACACAAAGTGCATTTTTGGCCACCGCAATCACACAACACCTCCGATTGATGTTTCTTATGGATGAACATTTCAAAATTCACCCAAACTTTATTGTCGTCTGATTTAATGGCATTTCGAGGTCGTTCGGCCGGTTTTGACCACCCCACACACGCTTTTCAAGCGCTCCAAACACCTAAAAAACACATATTTTGTTGTGCCACACAAACCGCATGTTCGAATGACGTGATGTATCCTCATACACCTCAAAAATAATAATTATGGTGTTTTTGTGTGATTTCAAGTCATTACGATGTCGTTCGGTATGCATTTGACCGTTAAATGCATTTTTTGGATATTTACAACATGCAGAGTGCGTTTTCGGCCATCGTGGTCACATGACACCTCTAATTGACGTGGCGTCTAGCCAACCATTTCACAGTTCACCCAACCTTTGTTTTCATCCGATTTCATAGCATTCCGAGGTCGTTCGGCTGGTTTTGACCACCCCATACATGCTTTTCAAGTGCACCAAACACCTAAAAAACACATATTCAGTCGTGCTGCACAAACCGTGCATCCGAATGATGTGTCGTATTTTTTTACACCTCAAAAATAATAATTAGGGTGTTTTCATGTGATTTAAAGTCATTCCGATATCATTGTGTATGTATTTGACCGTAAAACACATGTTTTGGCCATTTACGACACGCAGAGTGCATTTTTGGCCAGCATGGTCACACGAAACCTCCGATTGATGTGTCATATGACCGATCATTTCAAAATTCACCCACACTTTCTTTTTGTCTGATTTCATGTCATTCTGAGGTCATTTGGCCAGTTTTGACCACCCCACGCATGCTTTTCAAGCGTGCCAAACACCTAAAAAACACATATTCAGTCATGCCGCGCAAACCGCGCGTCCGAATGATGTGTCGTCTCCTCATACTCCTCACTAACAAAAATTAGGGTGTTTTCATGTGATTTAAAGTCATTCCGATGTCGTTCGGTATGCATTTGACCATTAAATGCATTTTTTGAAAATTTATGACATGTGGAGTGTGTTTTCGGCCACCGCGGTCACACGACACCTCTGATTGATGTGTTGTCTGGATGACCATTTCACAGTTCACCCACCCTTTGTTTTCGTCTGATTTCATGGCATTATAAGGTCATTCGGCTGGTTTTGACCACATCACACATTCTTTTCAAGCACGCCAAACACATAAAAAACACATATTCAGTCTCTTATGGTCTCTGAATGTCACAAAGAACTCACAGATGTAGTAACACTATCACTGCCTCAACACAAACAAAATTTACTACAACTATCAATAATTGGTGGAATTGTTATGAATGTGTTTATATTAATTTGTAGTCCCATAAGATATCACCAAACAATGATTCATCAAGATTCATCCCAATCCCAAATCGGAAGCATCATAAAATTCTTTATCCTTCACACCCACCTTGAGAAATTGGATCACTAGACCACTAACCAAATTCTCCTTCATGTAATCTATCAATTATTGAAACTAATTATTCAATAGAGGCGCCTAAACCTTCATATTCAATTATTTTGGTGGGGTAGTAACTCTATAAAAAATTAGTACAAAACCATGATAATAGTTGTATAGACTAAGAAACTAGGATCCTCTTCCAAGTTCTTCAAATAAAACTAAGAGAAAACCACATTGACCTTTGATGGGTATACTACCACACCCATATAAGTCACCAAATGTCATTATAAATGACACTCATGGATCAAGAATACCCAAATGGATATATTTACCTAGTTGTGGTAGTTTTAATAGAATTTTGAGAGAACTCTATATTTCTCAGCATGATCCTCATCTAACCACAAGTATAACATGATTTAATCAATAAAAAAATTTAAAACCAATCACAGAATTTAGGGATGTTTGATTCAATTATCCCCATGAAAAAAATGGTGAATTCATTACCATAAAAAACTCAAAATTACCATTTCTTAACATGAACGTTATGTTCAAGATATCATCATCTTTCATAATAATTTATTGATATAAATATTGAAATTTGACGATAGAAAACCCTTATGATCCCCATTTATATGTAAAAAAATCATCTATCCTTAGAAGAGGGTAATGATTCTAGAGTGTTACCTAATTCATCATCTGGAAGTTTACACACAACTTACAAGTATTGTCTTACTTATCAGAAAAAAAATGGGCACCATAAGGAGACACACTATATTGGATAAAACCCAACTACATCAGATCATTAACAAGCCCCAGAAGCCCCATAAACCATTATAACATCATTAGGCTTCCATATTTGGTCAAAAATAAAGAGTTATACTGAATTCAAAAATATCCATACCAGAGTGAAAAACCAGGTTCAAAAATAGAGTTATACAGAATTCAAAAATGTAATGGATCAATCTGCCCCTGATCACCATCACCATCACCACTGTCATCATCAACCTCATCCTCACTACCATCTCTGTCCTCATTGTCATCCTCGTCACCATCCCCATGCTCATCCTCGGCCCCATCCTCGCCCTCAGCCCCATCATCGTCCTCGTCCTCATCCTCATCCTCTTCAGCATCCTCGTCATCACCAGGAACGTCATCATCTCAACCGCCACTAGAAATGCCACTTGGTTCATTGGATAATTCACCCATCGATGACATATATGTCTGACAAGCCGCGCTGGCCTCTGGTGGAAGTGATGAAGATAAAGCTTTGATCAGTTTCATAAATTCTTTCTCCCTCATTTAAACCTATTCTTCCAACTCTATGACCCTTTTATCAGACTGTCTTGCATGTTCCTTGACCTGTTCCAACTCGGTGGTACTATATTGGATACCTGGAGAGGACCAATACCTCATCGGGACTATATTCTTACCAGGTCGGTAGCATACTCGACCAGAGTGCTCATCTCCCAAAACCTGATATAAATGATCGTGTGGCCCTAAATTATTAGTCTCCTGGGAATCAAGGGCCTCTAAAGCAGCCTGTTAAAAATATTAATAGATTAATAAATTTCAAAATAGATATTAAACTTTGAAATAAAAAAAATTAAAACTTACAATCTTTTCTTGTGTCAGTTCATTAACCACAGTTCCATCTTTTTTCCTTCTACTCGAGCAAAAAAAAAATGTTCTCGAGGGATACGTTCTTGAATATTCAATTTTTTATTCTGTAATGACATTGAAACAATATAAAGTGAAAGTATAATCATATATTCAATATAAAATAAATCACATAATTTATGTAGGAAACAATAAAAAGGGCATTTTCTAAAGAAAAATTATAAACAACTATATCGTACCAGCTGCCTCTCATGATCTAACATAGTAGTGCGCCCCAAAGTGTGGATGTATTTCTTTGAATCAATGTTTTTTTTGTTTTTTTCAGAATATTCCTAAATAATGTTTAATAATAAATGAGATAATATTAATTCAAAATATGAAAGCTATCATTTAAATACCTCAAATGGGATTAATACCTTAAATTTGGCAGTCGCCCAATGGGTAATCATTTGGCGATATTTCTCTATCGGGCAGTCATCCACGATAGGTACTGTATCTAACTCTGTTCCCACTCTATCACACCAGCCAACATACAACCCATTCTTATAAGCTCTCCAAAGCTCTCCTAGCTCCTTTAAACGTGCTGGTCGTGCACCTTCGCCATCAAGGAAGTTAAACCGAAGCTGACACCCAATAGATTAATTCATATAAATACACAAAAATACTACATTAAATCCAATAGATTTTTACCCATATTTGTGCCCACACAATATACTTGACTTCGTGTGGAAGATGTCTCCAAGAGAGAGGGCTGACCGGAATGATGTCAGAGTATTTAGCTAGCGTCGCCAAAAACCCCCGATATTCCTACCCAGATTTATCAATCATCTATCCATCATCATTGTATTCAACCATAAACTGTTTCTAGTGGTTCCATACCACATGAAAGCGAGTACGCCCCTCCCCCGCCTCCTATCAGTAGATGAATCTGTTATTAAAGAAAAAAATATCAGTACAAGTTATAATAAAAATATTTTTTGGTATATTTTTTTTAGAGTTATATAAATATAACTGTGGTAGTAGGATCAATGGGAATCACTGGATGTGCAGAATATAAAGGAATATCCTGTACAAGTGGAGTGTCCCTCAGTGTATTCTCCTCAACCATATACTATGTCGGAGCAGGAGTCGAAGAATGTGGAATATAATAGCTCGGAGATAATGAACTAGAAGGAAAAGATGATGGCATAAATGTCTGACCAACTGGTAGTGTAAACATCGGAGGCCTAAATATCCCGTGTGTCCCTAAAGACACACCAGGATAAAAATGGGGCCTAGAAGATATGTCTGTGGTAGGGGCATAGTCCAATCAGGTACGACCGGTGGATTGTCTAACTCTCACACCACGAGCCCTCGTACCACCGACCTCAGTACCGGGACCACGAGATGATTGTCTAACTCTGACACCACCCCCCTCCTACCACTAGCCTCTGTACTGGGAGAAATATCAGGCTCCTCATTATATATCTCTTGTCTAGAGGGTGGATCCTGAAAAAAAGTTTAACACAAAAGTAAACACATGATAATATAAGTTATTGAAATATATATATTTGAAATAAAATAATCACAACAGGGATGAGTGGAGAAACACCCATATGTGTCATGTGACGATTATTTTCTGTCATCTTTTTCCACCACATCTCTTTAATGGGTGTCATTTCCTACAATGAAAACAAATATGGAAGTAATTAGAAACATATAACTAATGTGTAACCCCAAATAAATGTCAAATCCCTTGGTTTTCTATATGAAAAGCACATGTTCCCAAAATAAAATCAATCTTTATTTTACAATTCATTTAAGTATAAAAATTGTTTCATACTAACCAAGACTTAACATAGCTATTGGTATGTGATGCACCCTTTTATCCCTTATTTCATGAGTTTAAACCTTGTGACCTTGCTGGATGTGATGGGTTTTCATCCGACCCATGGGTTTTCCTTTCTCTAAAACTATTATAACATTCAAAAAAATGTGATAAAAAAAGAAAAAAATAATCTTAATTTATATTCAAAATTAAATAAATGTTTTAACCTTAAAGGTTATCTCACACCTTTCATTTTTCATCCCAAAAAAGTAATAACCCATAATTACATGAAAATAAAAGATCATATAAACCCTAAAGCTTATAAATATATTTAATTTTTTTACATTAAATGTAAACACATTTTTACTTATATAATACTTAATTTTTAACATAAGGGTTACATATACCTTAGGAAACTAAATAATCCCCCAAAATATCAATATCCACCTTAAAATTCCATCTCTTAAAACCTTAAAATGGGGTTTCTAAGACTCTTAAATTACGATCAAACTCAAACTTATATACCCATGATGATGTTTATAACTCTTAAGATAAATTCACATTAAAAAATAATAATCTCCAAAGTTATATAAACCCAAATTTTATACCAACTATAATAGCCCCAGACCCTCACTCCTGAATCCGGTGCTAAAAACAGAAGCTTTACATTTTTGGATTTGTTTCTGATAAATGTGACCCAATTTTTTTTTCATATAAACTATAGAAAATAAAATGTAAATATTTGATAACTTAAATTACATAGTAAAATTTAGGTTTATATTTTTTTTAATTAGAAAAAACAATAAAAAAATTAGATAAGTAAACAACTTCCTTATCAAGATCAACATCATCATCCCCCACTATACCCACCTTTTATTATTTGACATTAGGTCATCAAAATCATCCATGAAAAACCATTAGAGAAAAAATTCATTTAACATAATTACTCATAACCAAAGGAAAATTAAATATAATAAGTATGTGATTAAGTTCTCAGTAAGGGTAAACATAAGCATTAACAAATGAAAGTTATCAGTAAGAATAAGATGACCATAAGGATATGATGACATAATCATAATGCATGAGAATAACATGAGGGAATTCATATCCATTAATAACTAGATCATCATCCATGAAACATGGAATAAATCCTAACAATTCATAAGACATGAATCATAAATGAATCAATGAACATGAGTTGTAAGAACATAATATCAGCATAAGACTTTGAATTTTGGCATACACACAAGCATGGAAAATCATTTCCTTTGTAGTAAAGGATCATTGAAAAAACAATCACAGTGGATTGGGTTCAATAAAAAAACCATAATAATAGATAAGTTCCACTCCTAAGTCTATATTAGTGGACTGAGTTCACTCCCCAAACCTTTCATTGTTTCCAAGGTTCACTCCCTAGACTATCATAGTGAATAAAGTCATTTACTGAACTGAGGTCACTCCCCATTCCAATCCTATATATCTCATGAGATATAAATAATTACCCAATTAATTGGAGAGATATATATTTCCCACCCATAAAATAATGAAAAACATACATATGTGTTCCATAAGAACATAAATTATATCATGATCTATGAAATAAAATGGGTTTCATAAATATTTCGTCATAAAATAACCCATAGAAAGTAAACAAGTTTCATAAACTTCATGACATCATAAACATAAACCAACTCGATAATGAATAAGGTTGCTTTCCTTGGATCACATCCCCAGTAAACCATAATTTACATAAAATAATGTTATCTTATATGGAAAATTATTTTGAAATATCAATTGAAATAATTATTGAGGAAAATATTCTTTCCATTTTGATATTATATTTTAAATCCATGAAATTATAAATGAAAAAATTTTACTAGAAAATAACCTTTTAATATTGTAAATTAAGCTTCAAATAATTAATACGTCATGATAGAGGGAATATCCACTCATTATTTTCAAGTTAAAAAAATTCATTTTGTATTTTTTTGTAAAACACACAAAGAACCTCATTTAGAAAATGAAAAAAAGATTCCTTTCAAACCATTTTAAAAAACCAAACATGGGTAAAAATGAATTTAATTTTTTTAGTATAATAGTAAATAATTTTTTTAATTATTTAGAAAACATGTAAAATGAATATAAATATTCCCCATTGGATATTTAAATATAAACAATCCCAATTAATTATGTGATTATGAAATAATCCCTTACCACTTTGGTAACTTTTGAATCATAACTCCATGAAGGAAATAAACATAAATGGATATGTAAATAAAAAAACATCATAATAAGTATCATAAAATTATTTCATGGGAATTATATTTAACACTCAAAATAAATTAGTGGTGAATATGGTATGTTTCCCACATAAATAAAAGTGAGGAAAATCCCACAAATTAGGTCTGACTTCGTTTAAAAGTTCTTTAACCTACAGTAAAATTTATTTAACTTTATTATAAATTTAAAATATAATAATTTACATGATTATTATATCATATGTATTAATTATATATATATATATTTAAATTCATCCAAAATTATTTATATAGAAAATGAATTACACCAGTCATGGAGACAGTAGGCCGTACATACACATGAACACTGTATTCAGTTTTTAAATGATGGAACAAAAGAAAGGTATATAATAATTAAAATTTAAATAATAATTATTATAACACTTATATCATATATATTCATCATATTTTTCCTCCTTATCACCAAAGTAAAATATAAATGAAAAAAAAATCACATCACTTCGTGGAGGTGGTAGTTCACATGTACGCATAAGAGACATTATCGTTTTCTAACGAATTAGAAGGTAAGAAGGTATATATTATATTTTAATTTCAAAATAATAATTATTTCATAAATATAATATATAAATTTCAAACCCATCAATGTAATCATCTATTAAATTTGTTGATGGAAAATGAATTGTATCGCTATGTGGAGATGGTAGGCTGTACGTGCACAGAAATTATACTTTCACTTCTTATTTAAGGGAAATAGGGTGTATAATTGTGTTTTAATAATCATAATAACATTTAAGAATATTTATTATAATTAAGTTATTATTTTATGATAAATATATTATATTTCTATTAGGTAAAGAAGATTAGAAAACGAAGGTGATCGGTTAGAGTGATTACCTATTCTTTGAAATGAATCCTTTAGATTTCTTCTAAATGGATACAAGGTTGGAATTTTATAGTGAAACAGGTCTAACATACATTAATATTACATAAATTTATATGAATATTTATAAAATAAAAAATGTACATGCTCAAGCACCATAATAGTTTAGTGTATTTGGAAACTTGGAACACATTATTCTAGTTTGGTGAAGGATCTTCAACATATCCCTTAAAGATATTCCCCTTTAGTAATCCTAATTAAAACCTTTATTCAAAACATGTGGAATGGAATAATAAGAAAGGGTTTATATATAATTCTCATTAACGGTAAATAAAGGAAATATGTAAGCATGTCATGAACATAAGGGTACAAGAACATGAACATAACATTTGAAAATCATACCCTACATATCAAAGATTAGAAACATGATACATGGCACAAATATTGGTTGTTAATAGAAATGAATCATAAGATAATAAATAACATGAACCATATGATCATGTATTTTAAAAAATAAATATAATTAGTGGAAAATAAATAAACATGTAATACCATTCCCTATAAGTCAAGGATCATATTCAAAAACTTATCAGGGAACATTATGGGGACTACACCTACTGGTCAGGACACACCACCATCCCCAGTTCAAGTCCTTTCCTTATAAGGGATAAGTTTACCCATTTTCTAATAGTGTATTGGGTTTCCCCAAATTCTCATAGTAGATAGGGTTTCCCCATATTCACATAGTAGATTAGGATACACCTATTTCCCATTTTGGATCAAGACGCACCTGTTTCCCATTTTGGATAAAAACTGTCAACTTGTTTTCCATAATTATCTAATGAGATATAAATTATTACCCAATGCATTGGAGGGAGATATAGGACTGAATATTCACATAATAAAATCAAACATACATGTTCCAAAAGATTCTAAAACGTTCATAATATCATGACCCATAAAAAGTGACGTCTTTCATAAACATCATAACATAACCCATCAATTAAATAGGTATCATAACTTTTTATCATATAATTACCTATGTGAAAGATATAGGTTTCATAATCATTTAATCAATGCATAACCCATGAAAATAAATAGGTTTCAAAAGAATATAACCCATAGAAGAGGAACATGTGTCATAAAATCATTCCATGTAAACATAAACCATTAAAGAAATAATATGAATGGTATTATTAGATCATATCCCTAGTAAGAATAAACTATAAAAAAGTATTTCATCATTTATAGAGAATGATTTTTAAATATCACATGAAAAATTTATTAATGAAAATATCCTCTCTTTTAAAATCTTTAAAAAAAACCATTTTCTTATAAATAAGGATTTAAAATTTCATTTAAAACATTTCTTGAGGAAAATATATTTTCCCCTTTGAAAAAAGATTTTATAACTTAAATCATTTTGAAAACCTTTTTCTTTAAAAATAAAATTTAAAACTTATAAAGGAATCTTGAAAAAATTTTGAAAAAATTTTTCTTTTAAAACACCTTTTAAAATAAAAAATAATTATTAAAAACATTTTTAAAACCTTTTTCTTTGAAAATACTTTGAAAAATTTAAGAGAAGGCTTGGAATCATTTTGGTAACCCTTTTCTAGAAAGATTATAAAAGAAGATTCAAAATATTTTGAAAGCCTTTTTACTTGAAAACACATAAAAGGGTATTGAAAACATTTAAAGAAATTTTTAAAAATAAAAATTTGTGAAGTCCTTTTTTTAGAAAACGTGGTTTTGAAAGAATATAAATTTCTGACCAAATATAGAGATAATGTTGAATTTTCCTAAAAACTCTTTCTTAATTATATTAAGTACCAAATAATAGAAAAATGGTACAAATACATGCATATATCATTAATAACTAGAGTATAATAAATCTCATGAGTGTTATTGAGAGATGGATTATAAGATTTCATCAATGGAATCATAATCATAACCAATCCTAAAAAATGATGATATTGTAGCAATAAACTATTACCACTTTGGTAACTTTTAATCATACTCCACATGAGATAATAATATTAAATAATCCTAAAAATATCTTGAAATCAGATTATTCAATATATAATATGTCAAAGGTAAGTAGATACACCCCATATAAAAATATAGGTGTATAACATGGAATGTATCTCAAAGAAGGCAACTTGAGACAAAAATTAATTTACTGATTTGGTAAATTTTTAACCATAAACTCCTTGAAATAAATACCATCAAATGGATATGAAAATAACCATAAATTTAAGTATAATAATAATATAATACATTAATGGGAAGTATATACACCAAATAAAATAAATGTGTGATGAATAAGGCATTTATCTCATGAATATAAAAAGTGAGACGAGAAATCCCTTACCTTAATTCTTGAATTTTATTTAGACATGTTCAAACCTCCTGTATAATAAATATAATTTTATTATAAATATACCACAAAACCATATTCTTATATCTAATACAATAAATTATCAACTTATGACTTTATATTACCCATTTATTAAAAATTATTTGTTAAAGTAACGTTTAGGATCATAAATACTTTGTTTATCATATATGTTTTGACTTGTTATTGTTGATACTCTTACATCATTTCATGAGGCAGTAGTTCTCCATACATAAGAATTGTAAGTTTGTCACCCCTAAGATGGAAGTGTATGTAAGTGTAGATTTAACCCTTATAATAACAACATATTAGAATATTTAGGATACCTATGTTATTATATAATCATGTAATAAGAATATTTGAGGGGATTGAGAATGAAAATAAAACAAAGGATCTTGAGGAAGGACATTACCTCTTTTTTGGGTAACTCCTCTTAGTTTGCACCAAAGGGATTCCACGGTTGGATTTATTCCTAGAGGGAGGCTTCTATGATTAAGGTATGGTTTTAGGGATATTATTTTAGAAGATATTGGGTGATCCAAATGGATTTAGAGGAGTGAATAAGTTGGAGGGGTTATTGCCTTTTTAAAGTGGAGTAGGAGTGAAATTCTTGTAAATTTTTGAAAAGGGAATTCCACCGACATTTTTCCCATGTAAAGTGACTCTAATAATGGTAAAAATTATATAAAATGGAATATAGGGTCTAAATATGGCAATAAAATTCATTTTGGACAATATTATAGCTAATTTTGTCCCTTACATTTAAGGTTTAGTCCTTTGTTAAGCTAATTTTTCTCTCAATCAACATAATTAATTTTAATCACTTTCACTAATATTATTGGTCAAAAAAAAGTTTAAATTATTATAAATTATAAATTATAAATTATTAAAATTTAAAATATGTAATCCATTTTCCAAATTATAATCACATAATCGGTAGAAATAAATTTAAATTTAATCTCGTATACGAGATGACAACGTGAGTTTTTAATATAAAAATGTTCAAAAGTTTGAAATGTTTTTATATCAAATTTCAATATTAAATTGATTAAAATGAACTAAAATTGATTAATATATGTAAAATTTATCTAATTAAACTTTAAAACCAAACTAAAATATAATTTAACTATATAAATAAATTAGACAAAAAATATTTTTTGAATTAAAATTCAGTGTTTTTCACTATTCATCAAAAAATGAAACTTCTCAAAAAAATACCAAAAATTCACCCAAAGTAAATTTTGATATCCCTATTAAAAAAATGAAGTTTAATTTTTTAAATAAAAATTATAAAATTGTAAAAAATAATATTTGAATTGGGTTCTCCATTAAAAGGCGGTAAAGTTACCTTTTATTCATAAAATTGTATTTTTGATTATCTTATACTTGTAAAATATATTGGATGAGTATAAAAAATATTTATTGAGTATATAATATATAAATATTTTTGAAACATCAACCAATTTTTTTGTTTAATTTATTGAGATAAAATTGTGTTTGTACATGAAAGACTAGTTTTTTTAGAAAAGAAGTTCCTTTATTTTAAAATAGTTATTACATTCACTTATACTAATTAATAACCAAAGAATGAATTTTACATACATGTGTAAATAATATTTTTACAATTTAGTTAATATTGTTCATAACTTCCATTCCAATTAATAGGTGGTAGCAATAATAATATTTTAATAATAATATTAATTGCATCTTGTTGTTCGGTAAAACTCGACCTTGAGTGTGACATGAGCTATTAAAGGGACTCAGTATTGTGTGTAATATAAGACAACCATAGTATTGCATGTATCACAAGATAATATAAGTGTTGAGTTTTATATAATATTGACTTGGTTTTGCATATAATGTAAGCCACACTTAGTGATTTTGTATAATAAAAGCTATATTCAGTGTTGCGTGATATAAAAATTATCAAAAAATTTAAATTAATTTGAAAAAATTATTTCACAAAGTCTTAGAGTGTTATATTCTACCCACATTAAAATGAATTTCTCCCTTGAAATT
The DNA here is from genome assembly GCA_963277665.1 of Viscum album. Taxonomy (NCBI): domain Eukaryota; kingdom Viridiplantae; phylum Streptophyta; class Magnoliopsida; order Santalales; family Viscaceae; genus Viscum; species Viscum album. The sequence goes on from OY728122.1 coordinate 1,196,477,634, forward strand.
CATCCGAGTTATCAAAGGTTTAATACTTTAAAGTTCCATTCATAGAAACCCACATTCAAAAAATGAATACTAAAACTTCCTTTAAAAACAGAAAGTTGGAAAAATAATGGTTATCCAAAGTAACACATAAATAGGTTTCCAAATAGGATAACATAGTTTGGAAGTGAAAATATAGACATGGAAGAAAATCATAAATAATCATAAAGATTGATATAGATCACTAATGACAAGAAATTGAGTGATCTAGGGAAGGTTAAAAATCATAAAACCATAAAGTGAAGAAGTATGAAAGAGGTTATTGATATCATAAAAAATGATGATAATAGGACAATATTTTATTTCAAGAACCCTTTAATAAATTTGAATAATTTTTACATGAATATATACATAATTTATTTCATTACCTTTTATAAGTAAAATCTTACCCTTTGGTCATGTCTTGAACAATTTCAACTTCTCCTATTTTCCAAAAAGGAAGGTGAATTTTTCATTCATGAAGAATTAACAGATCATGAGATCCATGATAATTTATTTCATCTATCTTTAGTTACCATCAACAAATTTTTTTTAGAATATGTTATCCAATATCTATAAATCCTCATGTGGTGAGATAATACTTTAATCTCACAAACTTAATCCAAAGTTTAACTTAAACTTTTCAAAAATAGTTAACCTTATAACCCTTCCGAAAGATGAAAATAAAAAAATTAGAAAGGATTTCATGAAATCATATGAACATTGATCCCCCATATATAAAAAATTATCTATTGGTTTTCACATTCAAAACATGTGAATACCCTCATTTTATATTCTCTTGAAACATGGTAATAACCTGAATGACCATAATTCCCTCTGTAAAACATACATGATACCTTATTCCAAAGAATATTGGATATATTCCTTAAATCCAATAATTTTTAAACTTAATCTTGGAATACATAGAACACTTTTTCAACAAATCAATAATCAGTTCTAGGTTAATTTACACTATCAAATTTACTTTATTCATATCAATCATCTCTTTATCCAAGCTAAGCATAATTTTATCAACATCAAGGACACATTAAAGGTTACCTTACCTCAATTAAAATATCACCTTTCCATTAAATATATTTTCTATTTCATAAAAACCATTCAGTATATTTTTTCAAATCCTTAATGAAAAACATATACTTCATGATTCATTAAATAAAATTCATGAATTCCTATACATATACAATTCAATCATCTGACTTTATTCTTAAACAATTACTCAGGATTCAACATCTTAAACCTTAATACCCATTTCCTATAATATGAAATATAAACCATGTATTAAGGTTACTAAACCTAAATCAAATCATGATTCTTACATTTAATGAAAATAATACTAGAAGAACATCCCATACCTTTCACATGTCGTTTTCAGTCTCTTTATCTTCTACAGTACAACCAATACTCATTGACCTTCTTAATTCTCTTCATGGGATTTACCCTAAATAAATTGATTTTTAATCATGCCTATAATTTCCACATATAAAACATTAAATGTTAATATAGTTCCTTCTAGTTCTTAATATTTACTAAAACAAAAAATCATAGGGTGAGAAATACCTCTCATAGCATAAAATCACATAATCATGAAAAATTACTTATAGGATGTCAAAATAATGAAACATAATTCTTTAATATTTGAAAACATAGGTTTATCCTTGGTTATTAATATTCATATTATATTTAAATATTTCATGATGGTTATTAAAGCATTTGTAAATTCCCAAATCATATCCCACATGAGTGTCCAACTAGGTGTACATCAAGGCCTATTTTCGTGCATCAATTCCCGATGGAGTCTAGATCAATATAGCATTTTTGAGATTGTTAACCTATATAAATCTATGCTAGAGCCACATAAAATTTTAGTATCCAAACATGGATGTATTACTAGGAAACCACTCGCTCTATCATTCACCAAAATTCCAAGACATTTTACTATACTTTAACTCATTTTTAGACTTATCTTTAGATACATCCATAGACATATCCTTCGAAATATACCTAGGGATCACACTAAAGTTTCCCCATCCTAGATTTAAAAGGTTTACTAAACCTTCCTTTGATACCAAATTTAGTGACCCAAGCTTAACATACATGGATATTACATTAATTTAGATGAATATTCAACACATTACAAAATTACATGCCCTATGAAAATAATAGTTTAGTGTCTTTGGAAACTTGGAACAATTTTTTTTAGTTTGGTGAAAGATCTTCAACATAAACCTTAATGATATTCCCCTTTATGACTCCTACTTAATACCATGCTTCATAACCTAGGTAAAGTAAACATATGAAAGGGGTGAGATTGAATGCTCAGTAAGGGTAAATAAAGGAAATACGTAAGCATATCATGAACATAAGGGTATGATAACAAGATCATAACATTTTAAGATCATACCCTACATATCAAAGATTAAAAAAATGATAAATGGTATAAATATTGGAACTTCATGAGACATAAATAATAATATAATCAATAAAACAAACCATGTGATCATATATTAGGTATAAGGCATAAAAATATGGAAATACACCTAAAAATGTATTATGATTCTTTAGAAGTTGAGGATCATTTCCAAAAACTTATCAAGGAACTTCATGGGTACTACACCTACTGGGGGGACACATCACTATCCCCAGTAGTAGTCCTTTACTTATAAGGGATCGAGTTTCCCCATCTTCCCATAGTGGATCAGGTTTCCCAGTCTTCCAACACTGGATCAGGTTTACCCATTTTCTTATAGTGGATTAAGAAACACATGATTCCCATTTTGGATCAGGATGTACATGTTTCCCATTTTGGATCAAGACCATTGACTTATATGCCCCATCCATCATATAATAAAATCTTACAAACATGTTCCACAATATAATAAAACTTTTATCATGTCATGACCCATAAAAATAGATGGATTTCATAAACATCATATAATAGCCCATGAAATGAAATGGTTGTCATAAAATTTTATCATATCATTACCTATGGAAACTAGATAGGTTTCATAATCATTTTATTAATGAAAAACCTATTATAAAAAGGGTTTCAAAATCGTGTAACCCATGAAAGAGGAATGGGTATCATAAACATCATTCCATCTAAAAATAAAATATTCAAGAAAGAAAATGAATGTTATTCTTGGATCATATCACCAATAATAATAAAATATAACAAAGTATATCATCATATATGGAGAATTATTTTGAAATATCAAATGAAACATTTCTTCTTTGAAAAACGCTTTTGAAACATAAATCATTTTGAAAACATTTTTCTTTTAAATTCGCAATGAAAAATTATAAAGAAAGATTGAAAATATTTTGAAAACCATTTTCTTTAAAAACACCTTGAAAACTCATAAAGAAATATTTAACATATTTTAAAACCTTTTTATTTGAAAATACTTTGAAAAATTAAAAATAAGTCTTGAAATCATTTTGGAAACCCTTTTCTAGAAAACTTATAAACGAATCTTGAAAATATTTTGAAAAAATTTTTACTTAAGAAAATATAATAGGGGATTGATAATATTTAAAAAAAATTTAAACACAAAACATTTATAATTTTTTTAAAACATTTTTTTGAAAGAACAAAAATTTCTGATCAAAGAGAGATATAATGTCATATTTTCTTAAAAACACTTTCTTTATTTTTTTAAATACCAAATAATGTAAAAATGGTACCAATACATGAATATATCATAAATGACCAGATGAGAATAAAATTAATCAGTGTTCTTGAGAGATGGATCATAATATTTCATCAATAGAATCATAATCGTAGATAATCCTGATAAATGGAGAGATTGTTGCAATAAAATATTACCACTTTTGTAACATTGAATCATACTCTATATGAGAGAGTAAAATTAAATTAAGATTAAAATATCATGAAATAAATATATTCATGATAAAAAATGTCAAACGTTAGTATATACACCTCATAGAAAAATATAAGTGCATACCATGGCATGTATATCAAAAAAGGAAACTTGAGAGAAAAATTATTTTACCAATTTGGTAACTTTTGAACCACAAACCCCATGAAATAATGATCATTAAATGGATATGTAAATACCAATAAATTTATGTATAAAAATAATAGAATACATAAATGGTCATTATATACACCAAAATAATAATTGAGTGGTGAATAAGGCATGTATCTCATGAATAAAAAAAGTGAGATGAGAAAACCCTTACCTTAAGTCTTGAATTTTATTTAGAAATATTCAAACATCCTATATAATAAATATAAGTTTATTATAAATCTAACATAAAACCATATTATTACATATAATACCATAAATTATTCAATTATGACTTTATATTACCTATTTATTAATAATTCCATGTTAAAATAATGTTTCGGGTCATAACCGCTTTGTTTATCATATGTGTTTTGACTTGTTATTCTTGATCCTATTACTTAGATCATGATTTACTTATTTCATAATGTAAAAAATTATATATATATATATATAACATATATATACATTATATAAATATTTATAATAATACGTAAAATATAGAAATATGAAATGAAATACCCCGTTCATGGAGATGGTAGACTGTACGTACGCATGAATGTTGTTTCTGTATTCTTGTCATATTGAAAGAAATAAAGTAAATAAAACATATGTATAGATATTATAATTAAAGTAAAATTATTATTTCATATATATAATATAATTTCACCAAACCCATCCTTAATAAATTCCATGTAAAGTGTGAATTAATCGCATTTCTTTGAGGAGGCGGTAGTCCATATGTCCACAAACGAAGTTATTGTACTTACAAAAAATGGAAAGAAAGAAGGTATGTAATATGAAATAATTATAGAAGAATAAATAAATAATAAATATCACATATATAATATAAAAATAGGTTTTACATCATAATTCTCAACCATGTGAGGTGGTAAAGGAAAAATGAATAACATCGTTTTGTGAGGCGACAGTTCTCCATACACCAGAACGGTAAGTTTGTTACCCATTAGATGGAAGGGAGTTTAAGTGTAGGTATAAAAAATATAATATAAATATATAAGTATATTTATGATACTTATGTTATTATATAATCATGTAATAATAATATTTTGAGGAGGTGGACAATGAAAATAAAACAATGGAGCGTGAGGAAGGATGTTACCTCTTCTTTGGAAAAATCCTCTTGGTTTGAACCAAAGAGATTACTTGGTTGTATTTGTTACAAAATGTAGGATTATATGATGAATGTAGGGATTTATGTAGATTATTTGATGATATTTTGGTCTATTCAAATGGATTTAGATGTGTGAATAATTGGGAGGGGTGAGTGCCTTTTTATAGTGGAGGAGGAGCGACGTTCTTGTAAATTTATGAAAAGGGAATTCCACCATTGTTTTTCCCATTTAAATTGGATACAATAATGGTAAAAATTATATAAAATAGAGGATATATTATAAATAATTTCATAAAATGGAGTTATTACAAGTTTATAGGTCATTTGGGCCTATATGTTTAAGGTTTAGTCCTTTATTAAGTTAATTTTTCTCTTAATCACTGTAATTAATTTCAATCACTTTCACTAATATTTTTGGTCAAAAACTAATTTGACCTTATTATAAATTATAAATTATGATAATTCCAAAAAAGGATTCATTTTTTCCAAATTATAATCACATAAGTGGTAGAAATTAATATAAATTTAATCCCATAGATGGGACGACAAAGCATGTTTTTAAAGTAAAAATGTTCAAATGTTTTTATATCCAATTTCAATGTGAAATTGATTCCAATGACCTAAAATAGATTAATTTATATAAAATTAATCTCATTAAACATTAAAAACAAAATTAAATATAATTTAACTATATAAATTAGAAAAAAGCAGCTTTGAATTAAAATTCATTATTTTTCACTAATCATCAAAAAATGAAACTTAGAAAAATATCAGAAATTTACCCAATTAAATTTTGATATCCTGATTAAAAAAATTTAGTTTATTTTTTCAAATAAAAATAATAAAATTTTCAAAAATAATATTTAAAATGGGGTTTCCATTAAAAGGAAGTAAAGTTAATTTTTAGAAAACTATATATTTTTATTCAGAAAATGGATTAATTATTATCTTATACCCATCAAATATATTTGATGAGTATAAAAAAATTGATTGAATATAAAATATATAAATTATATTTAAAAATTAATAAAAATTGGTTTATTTAATTTTTTTAGTTAAAATTGTGGTTTTATATAGAAAAATAGTTTTCTTAGAAAAGTAGTTCTTTATTTTAAAATAGTTCTTACATTCCCTTATACTAATTGATAACCAAAGGATTAATTTTATATACATGTGTAAATAATATTTTCAAAATTTATTTAATCCTATATGTAACTTCCTTTCCAACAGATTGATGGTAGCTATAATAATATTTTACTAATAATATTAATAGTATCTTATATTTCAGTAAATCTTTACTTTTCATGTAACACAAGCTATCAAAGGGACTTAGTACTATGTGTATTACAAGCCAAAAACAGTGTTGTGTGTACCTAAATATAATCTAAGTGTTATATTTAGGAGAAGAATGAGTTTTTGTTGCATATAATTCAATCCACATTTAGTTCTTTCATATAACAAAATCTATATTTAGTGTTGTGTGATATGAAAAATAAAAAAATGATTAAATTAATTTGAAAAAAATATTTCACAAAATCTCAGAGTGTTACACCTTTTTAGAAAAAAAAATCTCTAGAATGTGGATAAGGAAGTTGAGAAGATAATTTTACAGGGGATGGTCCATCTATAAGGATCTAAGTGATGTAAATAAATGAGGGAGGATGGCCCGTTTTTAATTAAGGAGAGGGGCAGTTTGGAATTTTTTAAAAGATTAATATATATTAAGACTATTCTAGATCCAAATGATTCTAAATGGAATATAAATTCATAGGGGATGAAAATTTAGACTATATATTATCCCATTTGATATTATTTAATATTTTTTGTATTTTTAACTAATTTGATAAAATATTATTCCCATAAAATATCATTATTGTCAATTTTGATACTATTCATTAATTTGACTTTAAAAACATCAAGAAAACAAGGAAAATTAAAAACAGTTATTTTATTATATCCTAAACATGTCACAGTCATCTAGATAATTATTTTATTACCATAAATATCTCATATTATGTTTATTTTAATATTTTTAATATCATATATCTGATTTTTCTGTTAATTAAATAATTACCATGTCAGTGTTATGTAAGCTTTTAAGATAATTATTTATCCACTAAAAATTAATAATAAATTTCCCTGAAAAAGATAAATATTTTTGATATCAAATGAATATTTATAGTTGAATATATCATCTAAATAAACTCATATTAAAATATTAATAGTTATTAATACCTTGAGTGTGGCATAATTGAATTTTCTTGGAATAAAATATTGAAAATGTTATAATGAAATACAAATGGAAATAAATGGTCCTATAACTATATCTTGAATGATTATAGATGAAAATTACTCATATAATAATATTTTTACACGTATTTTCATCATTTTATAGTCCTTATCATTTTATTTTTACCCTTAATTACTTGATTTACCCTTTACAGTAGTATCAAAATTATTAGAGTTACTATTCATAATGTCTAAAAATAAAAGGGTCCAATTTACTAAATTTGTTTCTCATGATTCAAAATATAGAAGAAATTTTAAAAAAATAAATTCACATAATTATCATAATTTAATTCAAAATTAAACTGGAAAAAATTAATGAAAAACAATTTCTTATGAAAAGTGTGTTTTAATCCCAAAAGTGTACTTATACCAAAATAAGATATAAAGATGATTCAAATCTAATTAATTAGATTAAATATAAATAAATAAAACTTATTTTACTTTAAATCACATTAAAAAGATAATGAGACTTTTAAATTACTAAATTTATTAAAATAAATGATATTTTTACAAAAAACGGTATTTTACACTATTCACTGAAAAATTAAACTTTTCAGAAAAATATCAAAATTTCATTGTATAATAACTTGATATTTTGAATTAAAAAATCATATAAAATTTTTATAATGAAATTTTTAAATGTTCTATAAATTAATTGTATTTACTATTCTCAAAAAGAAATAAAAAATATTTTTGAGGAAAACACATCTTTGAAGAATAAAAGGGATTTACTAAAATTGAGTGCTTATTTACTAAGAATTAATCAATAATTTTGTATTGATCTGAACATTTATATGTATTTCAAAAATTATTTAATCCTATTTATAACCACTAATTTAATAGTTAGATTATAACACTCATATTTAAATAATAATATTTCGTGATTTGTTTATGCTTGATGTTACATATGTCATATGCTATCGAACATAATATTTCCTTTAAAATCTCAAGATATTGAATACATCATAAAAAATAACACATATCATGGTAATTAATTAAGAAGTACTACGAAACACTCAATAGGCACACACACACACACACACACTCACTCACACACACACACATATATATATGACATGTGATCCTAAGTTCCTAGTACTGATGCATAAACACACCCAAATCCTATAAAATAGATATAAAAAATATATATGGGATCAACATGAAATTGTAAAACCAAACTATAAGAATATTCCCAACAATGGTAACTTAGATGTATTTTTCACATGTGCTATCTAGGCATATATGCCACTCCCCTACCAGAGTCCCATATAGAAAAAATCATTTCTAGACCATTTGGACCAAAAATCCTCCAAAACATTTAGAAGCTACCCAATGATCATAATACCTTACCCAAAAAATGGATTAGCACAAAATACTAAAGGATAAGATGGAAATAAGGCTTAACATATTAGGAACAAAACTCTAAGGATTTACAATCTCCCCTTTAGAGATTCTCATCCTCAAAAATCATCTCTAGTAGTATTTCTTATTACACCCTAACCAAAAATATTTATTTATTTTATTATTTTCTTGGATTTTGATCTTTTTGGTTGAGGTTTGGGTTGAGACCTAGTTTAAAATTTTGAATTTTGGAAGGCTTGGGAAAGTTTTGGCATGTGCACGGTTAACACACTGTTTGGGTAAACCATGCGGCCCTGCCCGAGTAACCGTCCAGCCTGCGCGGAGTGTCCAGTAGTGAGGTGCATGGGTTAAACATGGTTTGGGAAACCTTACGGCAACCTTGTGGTTTGGTTTTGTTACTGGACATAGGTGTTCAGTACGACCGACACACGGTTTGGAAACCATGTGTCCAGCCCGTGCGGGGTGCCCCTCCTTTCCTGTAGCTCGTGCAAGGTTGGTCAAAGATTTGGTAAACCATGGGGCCTAACTCCGAAAGCTGCCCAGTCATTAAAAATCTGAATTTACCTCTTTTCCACTCCAACCTTTTAACCCAATTTCGGGTTTCTCCCCCCTCCTCTGACCTAGGTGCACTAGGGGGACCTTGGAGATCCTCCTCCCTTGCTTCCGATCATCTATGAATGATTTTAATTTGAATATAAGGCACGATCCTTTGATTTTTAGTTTATTTCCACATCTCTATCCCTTCCTTTCTAAGTTTAGGGCTTTCCCTTGGTGGGGTTCTTATTTGGATGAACCCTAGATATTAGGATTGATATGTTAACTTGTGCTTCTTTTGGTTTAGGGTGTGCAGATCATTCATTGAGGTGTTCTCTTCCTTCTCCGTGAGTTTCATCGCATCCACACTCCATTAAGGTAGGTGTTTCCATTATTTTCCTTTCTGAATCATTCCATTGATGCTTATGGATCTTTAAATAATACACTAATGTGTTTCACCTGATTTTTTTATGTTTTCCTTTCTTGGTATGATGTTTTCATGTATCCAAAAATTAGTGGAAGTGGTTTTTAAAAGGATTATCTAATTATAACATATAGTATGAAAACTAGGTGTTTATTAAAATGTCAATTGTTCCTATAAAATGAAATTGTCAATTTTAATTGGTGTTATTCATTGATTATATTATAATAACAATGTCGATTTTTTTTGAAACAAGGTATGTGAATTGGTGATTTTTATGAAGTGACCCATATGGGTGGTTCATTGTGTTGGTTTGAGAACATGTGGTGCTTCTTTAAAAATGATTTTTGGGTAACTTCACAGATTCATGTGGTGAACCATAATATGTAGGAACATCCATGTGTTCTCAAGATTCACACATGGATGGGAAATAAAATGATAATGGTCTTAGATAATCTTACTCAACTTGAAAACCCATATTTCAAAACACTTATCCCTCCTCCTCCTTTATTCCTTTACACACTTGTCACTTTACAAATGGTCCCTTGGTTTTGAATGACTCAAAAATGATTTCAAACATGTGTTCAATATTGTGGCTCGTTCGGTATTTTATAAAATATGATTAGTTTTTAAATGTTATGAATGCCATCTAATCACCTTCAAACATGTTGTGTATTTTTCATCTTGTCTTTGAAATTGAACTTGAAAGGTAAAGGCCTATTTGTAATTTCACACAATAAATTAATGTTTCATATTATTTTTGGAAATTTTTTATAAATGTATGTTAAATGGTCATGATTTAAGGCTCGTTTGGAACCTTTTAATATTGAGAAATGAATGTGGTTTTGAAAATGTAAATGCCCAATTAGAAACTTAAGGTGTTTTGTGAAATGGTTTGAAATATTATGTGATGTGATGACCTATTTGGAACTTGTGATCGGTTTGTTAAATGATGGTAACCCCTATTAAAAATTTACCCTTGTGGGTTATCATAGAGGTGGTGTCAGTTTTTGGGTTAGGCAAGTGCGGTGATGACAGGTAAGGTGGGTCACATGTGCGAGGGCCTCCTACTCATATAGTATACTATTACCATGGGTTTCTTGGGAAACTTTTAGAGGGTTTAATTATGGTTTCTTATCAACCCTATTAGATAGGATGGTACCCCTTGGATGTCTTAGAGTTCAGATGGGTTGTGCTACTGGCGAGACAAGTTTAGAGTAGCTAGTTGGTTATTGACTATAGAGTTTCACCATACGCCGATAGGGGAGTCTGATATGAGCACATATGGGGACCGCTCTAGGGATTTTTAAGAATTCCAATCGTTTCTATTTATTTTTTTCTTTACTTTCCACTATATTTTTTTTCTTATCTATTCCACTTATTTTTTTTCATCATATTCTGGTATTATTTTTTCAGATTTTAGCTTGTGTTTGGGTTTTGAAAATGATAATCCTCTTTGAAAACTAGAGATGTAGTCTATAGCATTTTGAAAATAAAAGTAGTGTTTTTATTAGAAAGATAAAAACCTATTTTAATACCTATATTTCAAACTAGTGATTATGAAATATTTTTAGAAAAGGAAAGGTATGGATTTTGTGGTGGTTGCCTACTAAGCTTTTCAGCTCACACCCTACTGTACCATTTGGTATTGGTAGACCCAAGATATTTTGTAAGTTCAGTTTCCCAGTTTGTCTGATGATTGTTGAAGAAGTTAGTCTTGTGGTTGGAGGTGAACAAAAGGTCACATAGAGGTCATGTTTGCATGTTAGCCTTATCTTGTATTTATTTTCAGTTTTTTTTGTTTAGTATTAGTTGTATTCAGATCATTTTATATATATCTAATTATGATCAGTTGTTGGTTATTAATGCATTCTCAGTTTTCTTAGTTTTTTTATTTGATCCTATTTTATTAGGATGAAATCATTACCACTTGGATAATATATGATGCCCGACACTATTTTCCAGCTCATGGGATTGGGAATATAAGTCCCCTTCCTTAAACATTACATAATCTTGAATTAAGTTAAAAATTCACATTAGGGATATTTTCAGGTTTATTGTTTTAGATAATTAGGCCATAACTATTACATTACATCTCAAATATTACAAAGTAGACACTTAAACTTAGTATCCATTTGTTTCATAAAATAAAAACTCTTAAAAGAAAACAAGAAATATTTTCTTGATATAAATCTTCTTGAATTATTCCTTTATCTTACCCTTCCTTATACCCTGTGAAAAACATTTCAAAAACTTGGGATGAGCATAAAAATCTCAGTAAGGGTTACAAAATAAAGAATGAAAACATTAGTTCATGATTACATACAAAACATATTCTCATTAACATACATCATGAAATCATAAGATTTAGGAATAACACATAGAAATCACAAATCATAAAGGTAACTTGTGGCATCCATAACATACTTACATTGTAGCTTTCACAGCTATGTAGGGAGTTATGTTGGAATACCCATCATAGTATATTCCCTAAATCTCTTAGGAGAAACATTAAAATTTACCTCCATCATGTTACCTAATGCATTGGAGAGCTATCTTAGGATCTCCCACCCTAGTTTTATCATAGAACCACCCTTATACGTAAAACAATGCCCAAGAACCATAACATAATCATAACACATGAACAAGCATAAAGGAAAGATAAAATTTACACATTGAAATAACAATATAAAATTGCAATATATTGTCCTAATAAATCCATTCTCAAAACCATTTTCAATACCAAAAAATGTAAAAAGATTGTATGGTATTTATTTTCCTTTTAAAAACATTATGTCTTGGTAAGGAAGCCAAATATGAAATAATGCTCATGGCGGTGGAAATGTCGTTGTCACAACATACAATAAAAATAAACATTCTTTTTTGTCGTTTAGTAAAACACTTCGTAAAAAAATATTCCCTTTGAATTAAAGTAAAATTCAAAGGGTTTTATACACTGAATAAAAGACAGTCGTGTATAAATCAAAATATGCCTCAATGAAAGGAGATTGAGATGAAGTCCCTTACCTCATGTCTGACTTGACTCATTCATTCTTTAATATCCAAAATAATAAACTAAAGTTAATTTCTAATTTCTTAAAAACCTTTTCAAGTTTATTATTCCCTTAATATCACTTATTACCCCATTATAAACCTTACATAATCATTTAATTTAATAACGATCATTTTGTCGATATTTGGTACTTGAGTCAAAAATGAACATCTTATAATTACAAGTTGTCCATGTGATCAAATTTAAATTATCTATAGAATGATATTCATGATTTATATATCATATATATCATATATATCTAGTATTTATAACATTATATAACATTTGGAGATAAGAAATTAAATGCATAGTTCATGGAGACGGTAAGCCGTACATACGCATGAACACTACTTTTATTTCTATTTTGTATTTAATGGAATGAAAAATTAATGAAAAATAGGTATATTATAATTTAATTAAAATATCATATATAATTTCATTAACTCCATAATTTATATGTTCTGTATATGGCATGAACGAGTCATATCACTTTGAGGGGACGGTAGTCCGCACTTCCTCAAATGAAATTATCATATTTACCCATTATGGAAACTATAAAGGTATGATATAAAAGAAAAATAAAGAAGAATAGAAAAAATATAAATATAAAATATATCACATATAAATATAGTGCCATCCTAATGGCCACCATAATAGGTGGTAGGACATAATTGAACAATCATCGTTTTGTGAGGTAATAGTTCACTGTCCACAAAAACAGTATGTTCGTATCCATTAGATAGAGGTGAGTGGATATTTAGTTCAAATAATACTCATAAGAACATACTAGTATATTTAATATACTCTTTTTGTTATAAAATAATGGAATAAATATAGTTTAATTTTTTGGAGAAGGAAAATAAAAGAAAATAACTTGAGAGAAGACGTTACCTTTAAATCAGGTAACTTTTTTTATTTGATCCAAATGGTTCTCTTGAATTGACTTTTGACTAGGGGAAGGATTATATTAGGAAGGGAGGGATGTTGAGAGATTATTAGATAAGAGTTTTGATGATCCAAGGGGATTTAGAGGAGTGTGTAATGGGTTAGATGTGGTGGGATTTTATAAGAGGGAGGATGGTCTCTTTAGGAAAGCTTGAAAGTATTATTTTATTATAAAATTATTTTCAGTTTCAAAAGGTCCAAAACAAATTTAATTCGAATATAAGGTGCATATAAGTCAAAATGAAATCATCCAATAATAATTTTAAAAGTTGTGTTTATTTTATAATCCTTATATTTTTTATTTAACCCTTTGTTAACTTATTTAACTTTTACCATGTCCTCTTATATATTTACACTATATGGTTAATATATTTTCTATGAAATTCCAAGAGACCAAAAATAAATCATTAATGATATTTTTAACATCATATATGTCAGTTTTCCGAAAATTATATTTTTAGTATTATATTATCCTTTAATAAAATATTAATTGTTTTAAAAACTCATTTATATCAATTTATAAACTATTCATATCAAGACTTTTAAAAAATCAATAACAACTTGATTATTTCGAAAATAATTCATTAATTAAAATATAAAAAGTCATTATTTTTACTAATATTATAGGATGGCAAAAAAAGTTTCAAAATAAATTTATTTTAATAGTTATAATATCATTTATTTGAATCCTTTATTAATGAGGCAATTACTACATCACCATTAAGTCATAATTAAATTTATTTATTTAATGTCTAAAAATTATAAATAAAATACTATGATTTAGGAAATACTTTTATATTTCAATGGAATATTTATAGTTGAAGATATCACTTACATAACCCCATATAAAAATTGTTTTAGTAAAAGATATATGTTTAGGTTATATTTTCCTTATCTTTAAATTAATTTTTATAAAATGTCATTTTCACTTACAAGTGGATCCACGGGGTCCCAAAATCGACTCAAAGATTACCATGGTCGGAAATATATCATAAAATATTATTAGGTTATGTGTTAAGGTAATTTAATATTATTTTAATATTACTTTTTACTCTTATTTACTAAATTTACCCTTTAACCCTCGTAAATAAAATATTTACTGAAGTTACTATTCATAATGTCTAATACTAAAAGTTACCTATTTACACAATTTGGACCTCCTGATTCTAAATATGGAATCCATTTTTCCAAATTCAAAATACAAAAGTTTCTGAAATTAATTTAAAATTAATTATCGTTGTCAAAACAAAAAATCGTGTTTTTAAGAAATAATAACTATCAAAATATTGACACTTGTTTATGTCCAATTTCAAAGTGAAATTACATAAAATGAACATAATTGGATTAAATGGTAAAAATATAACCAAATTAAACTTTAAAACCTATTAAAAGGTCAATTTAACCATATAAATAAATTATATTAAAAGGCAGTTATGAATTAAAATGCAGTATTTTTCACTATTCATTAAAAAAATGAACTTTTTTAGAAAAATACCAAATTTTTTCCCAAAGTAAATTTTGATGTCCCAATTCTAAATAAGAATTTTATTTTGTCAAATAGAACATATGAAAGTGACAAAAAATAGATTTAAAAATGGTTCTTGATCAAAAGGCGGTAAATCGACCTTTTAAAGAATATTAGAGTATATATGCTAAAAATTGGATTCATTCACATTTCAAGCCTCTAAATTTTATTGGATTAATGTAAAAACATTTAAAAAACATTTATAATCATATTTTAGTTATTTATATTCATTCCTGTCAATACAACAACTAGGCGTTAACTACCATTTAAAATAATATTATATTATTATTTTTTAGTATGACTCATCCTTATGTGCCAAATGAGATTTGTAATGTCCTGGATCCGAGTGCCCCATAATGGGTGCCCCGAACATGGTTGGTCACATGACCTCAAGCACATTTCCCCAAATTCCAGAGGCTGCCAACTAGCAGCGAGGGCCTAGGTCTGATAGTGGGGAAACTATGCCCTCATTTGTCAAAGTGTAGCGCAGCGGAAAAATATAAACATACCCAAAAGAGGAAGCAGTAAACAATATAGAGTTTAAATGGAAAACAAAACTGCATTAAAAGATAATCAACAGTCACATATAAGATGATTCCACATGTCCCTAATTCTAAGAAATCAGCCAAACATAATAAACTGCAATCTAATACAGTATAACACCAGGTAAAAAATACAGAAAAGAAAAACCACATCAGTGCAACAGGAACTCAGCAGCATCGCAAGCCTAAGCTCGGTCCCATGATCTCCTACTCCTATTCAATAATCATGTACCTGTATAGGGACCCTTTCCCTTATCAATACCTGCAACAATATAATCGATTTAGGCCGAAGACATGAACCAAACAGGGTGTGAGAAATAAATCCCAGTAAGCAACCACCAAAGGCCCGTGCCCAACTGTCAGTGGAAATGTACAACAATATTATGTAATAAAGAAATACAGTAATCTAGGATTACTCAAAAGTATCTACTCTTACCAGTTCCATTACCATTTAATTATTATTTAACAATTCAATATAATTGAATTATAAGTTCTCAAGACCCGGCCTCAACTGGCAATCTCCTATACAATGCCACAACAAAAACCACAACAGGATACCTAACAAGTAGAAGGTAATCACAATACCAAGCCTATGATTTATCTTGGCAGGTATAACATAAGAAATCACCATAGTGAATATCTAAGTAATCCTTGTCCTCAAACATGAAAATCCTTACCCTCAGATAATAGAAATGAAACCCTCAGGTAACTGCCCTCAAGCATAACAAATATTGCCCTCAAGCGTATGAGATATTGCCCTTAGGTACATAAGCTACTACCCACATGCATAAGAAATGTTTCCCTCAGGCTAAACGAAACACTTCCCTCAGGCTAAGAAAAACACTTCCCTTAGGCGTTCTATAAGAAAAGAAAGTAACCGGGCCGAGGCCAACCCATAAGCTAGAAATTTATATATGTTTCATCCCAATAAAACTCAAAACATGCTATCATCATGGCATACCCATGGGTATCCTTTCCAAATAGCTAATCAAGGAAAACGCACCCTCGGGGTGGCCCTGGATCAAAGTAATGATCCGAAACAACATTTAATACTTATTCATTAGATTACCTATTCAATTATAGGTATCTCAAATATCAAAGTATCATCCATATGACACCCTGAACATGGGAGAGTGGCACAACGATACACAAAATCAACTCAATAGTTGGAATTAAACACAAGACCACCTACCTCGATCTCCTATGATCGATATACGTGATTGAAACCTCCCGAAACAACCAAGAACAATGTAGATCTGAGATAAAAATTTACTTGTTCAAACTCAAATAACTTCCCTTAGGGAAATAATTGGAAGGAAATACCCAAGGAGAGGGAAGGCCTTACCCGCGCGGTCCAAACGAGATCGTCGGTGGAAGAATCATAAGCTTGGTGAGAGTTCAGGAGCTCCTCCAAGACTCGACCTCCTATCCTAGGATCCTAATGTGTTTTCTTCCTCCTCTGCCGAATGGGGAGGCTGCTGCCTGTTTTTAACAAAAAAACATAACTACACAGCATGTACTATTATGTACAAGACATGTACTTTCTTTTTAACTTTTCATCTAGTGGAAACTCTCCACCGGCTTACTGTTCATATTCCGACTGATTACACGACATGTATTACTAAGTACACGGAGTGTAGTTAGTTTTTTCACCCTGAATCGCCGACAAGCCTAAACGCCCTGTATTCTCATCCTATACGGCCAAAGTACACGGTGTGTTGAAAGGTACACAGCATGTACCCATAAATTTAGGATTTCCCCCCATTTTCCATATCTTCTAAAAAATACTGAAGGAAAAGGAAAAGAAGAATTCTGTACCTCAAGAATAAGAACATGGTTCTTAAAAACATCCCCCCTTAAAGCAATTTGTCCCCGAATTACCCTTCCAAGAGAGGTGAAGATAAAGTTAAGAACAACTCTGGCCACTGAGCACGTACATCAGTCTCCTGCTCCCATGTTTTGTCCTACACTCGGCCATGCTTCCATAACACCTGTATAAGAGGAACTTATCGGCCTTGAAGAACCTTTGTGCTCCAATCAACAATACGAATCAGATGCTCCTCAAAGGATACATTAACCTGAAGTTCAACCTCCTTGGGATGAAAAATGTGAGATAGTTCTGAGTGATGATGGCGCATCTGAGATTTGTGGAAGATTTCGTGCATGGCCCAGTACCGCTGTGGTAACTGCAATCGATATGCAACCATCCTAACTCTCTCTAGAATCTCAAATGGCCTCACATACCTCATTGAAAGTTTACTCTTCCTCTTGATTTTTCTGTGCCCCAACCTCGGTGAAACACACAAGAAAACCTGATCCCCAACCACGAACTCCAAGGGTCATCTACGGTGATCAACATAAGATTTCTGATGAGACTGTGCAGTAGCCATCTTCTTTTGAATCAACTGGACCTGCTCTGAAGTCTCCTGAATGAGACATGGTCCTAGTAAAGCTGACTCACCTACCTCCAACCAACACAAGGGTGATCGGCATGACCTACCATATAGAGCCTCATAAGGTGTCACCTCAATAGTTTTTTGAAAACTATTATAGTAGGAAAACTCTAACAGAGGTATGTGCTTCTCCAAAGAACCACCAAAGTCTCGGATGCATTCACACAAAATTTCCTCCAGCACCTGTATCATACGCTCTGACTGGCCATCTATCTGAGGGTGGTAAGCTGTGCTCAAAAGGACCTGTGTACCCAGTGCCCTCTAAAAACTCTGCCAGAAACGAGATGTAAAATGGGCATTCCTATCTGAAATGATAGAACGAGGGACCCCATTAAGACGTACAACCTCTCGGATATACGACCTCCCAATCTTGTCAACACCGAAGGTATCCTTGATCAGAAAAAAGTGAGCTACCTTCATAAGTCTATCCACAACAACCCATACGACATCATTGCCTCAAGGTGACCTCAACAACCCGGTCATGAATTCCAACGCGACATCATCCCATTTCCACTCCGGAATGGGTAACAATTTTAACAGTCAGGCTGGCCTCTGATGCTTTGCCTTCACCTATTGATAGGTGAAACATCTTATAACAAAACTAGCTACCTATATTTTTATACCCGGCCACCAATACTGACGTCTCATGTCATGGTACATTTTGGTAACTTCAGGATGCACTGCCCAAGCTGAAGCATGATATTCATGCATCAACTCCTCGCATATATCCCTTGGAACCCACACTCGTCCATGGATACACAGTACCTCATCATCTCCTATCGTCCAACCAGGAAGAGGGTCCTCACTTTCCACTGACTCCCGTAGAACTAGGCCTTCTGAATCTGAGAGCTGTCTCATCCTCACTATATCCAGAAGGGTAGAAGTCACAGTTAAGGATGAAAGATAGGCTCTCCCCTGACTATCGCGCACCTCCAAATGAATGTCAGAGAACAAAGACATTATCTGCCACTCACCACTGGCCTCCTGCATTGCCTGTATCTGAGTCCTACCACTCAGTGCATCAACTACTGCGTTACCCTTACCAGGTGTATAGGAAAGTTAAAAGTAGAAGGACTGAAGGTATTCAACCCACCTTCGCTGTCTCAAATTCATGTCATGCTGGGTAAAGATGTATTTCAGACTTTTGTGGTCCGTAAACACCACAAAATGTTCTACCAAGAGATAATGTCTCCAACAGGGTAACTCATGAACAACTGTAGCCAACTAGAGATCATGCATCGGGTAATTCCTCTCAGGTGGCCTCATCTACCGAGACCCATACACAACTACTCAATCTCCCTACATCAACACTGCTCCTAGCCCAATACCTTATGCATCATAGTAAACTGTATAGATCTTCCCTTGCTCTGAAAGTATCAGGACTGGTGCTGATATCAACCTTCCCTTCATCTCATGAAAGGCTGTCTCGCAAGCTTCTAACCAAAAAAACTTCATACCCTTCTTAGTCAAACTCGTCAACGAAACTGTTAAGCGAGAGAAGTCCTATATAAAGCACCTGTAGTAACCAGACAACCCCAGGAAACTCCATATATCAAACACGTTCTTAGGATTCTCCCAGGAAACTACTGCTCTCACTTTCTCTGGGTCTACAAAAACTCCTTCCTTTGAGATAATATGTCCCAGGAAGTGAATTTGGTCCATTTAAAAGTGAAACATTGAAAGCTTAGCATATAACTAATGCTCTCTCAGTGTACTCAGTATGATCTCAAGATGGGTGGCATGGTCGTGTCGAGTGTGAGAGTACACCAAGTTATAATCCACGAAGACTACCATAAAATAATCCAAGTATGGATGTAACACTCAGTTCAACAAAGCCATGAAAACTGCTAGCACATTTGTGAGTCCGAACAACATGACAAAGTACTCATATAGACCATATCTACTCTGAAAGGCTGTAAGCAGTATGTCTGATGGTCTAATGCACAATTGATGATATTTGGATCTCAAGTAAATCTTTGAGAACACTCATGATCCTCTAAGTTGATAAAAAAGATCATCAATCCTTGGGAAGGGATATCGGTTATCGACCTTAAAATGGTTCATCTTTCGATAATCCACGCAGAGTGTGAGGGTATCGTCCTCCTTATTCACAAACAGGATAGGTGAAACCCAAGGAGAAGTACTGGGTCAGATGAAACCCTTTGATTTTAACTCCTCTAACTACCTCTCGAGCTCCTGCAATTCTAGTGTGGCCATCCTATAAGGAGTAATGGACACCGGTGCCAGTCCTGGAACAAGATCAATAGAGAAATCCACCTCTCGCTCAGGAGGTAGACCTGAAAATTCGTCCGAGAAGACATCCCTGAAACGATCAACCACTGGAGAGAAATACTTATAACAAGTTACCTGGTCATCTTGATATAAACTCACAATCTGGGATATCACTCCACCTCGCCCACGATGCTCGGGTCCATCTCGACTCGCCTGGACATCCCATTCGCCCTTGTATAGAAACTCTCCGCCCTCTGGTGATGTGAAACTCACCCTGCGATGATAGAAATATAAAAAGGCTCGAAAGGGTACCAACCAATCCATACCGAGAATGACTTCATAGATTGTCATCTCTAAGATATAGAGGTCCCATAAAAAGTGACACCCACCAACCTCTTGGGGGCACTCCTTGCACTGACGTACACCTACCATTATAATTCCCAATGGAGTGTATAGCATCATAATATAAGAAGAAGAATAAACACTGAGCCCAAGGCTCTCCACAATAGGCACAAATATAAAGATATGTGTAACACCAGTATCTAAAAGTGTAGAAGATAAAATAGAAGAAACTATAATAGTACATCTAATAGTGGAAGGTCCAGGATCCTACTTCTATTGGGTCTATTTCACTGCATATGTCTGCCAAGTGCCATGGCCCTATGACACAGCCTGACTACCCTAAGCTGACCCACCCTGCTATCTCTGATATCCTAGTGTCTGGCTACCATGGCCAAAACCAACACCTCGGCCTGAAAGTCCTGACATATTCCAATTCCCTGACCGGTAATAAGCTACTGGCCCTACCCCTGCACGTGAAGTCTGCAAACCTCCCCTCACTAGTCACTGGTGGAAACGCCCTACAAAAACACTGGAGATGACCCATCTTTCCGCAAGATTGACACTCCACTGGGTCATGTGGACACTGAGGTCTCTTGTTCCCCTCTTTACCACACTGGTAGAACATCACCTGACCACCTAAATAATTCTTCTGGCTAGTACTTCCACCGAGAGAGAAATCCATCTACCTCTTCCTCCTACCAGTAGAAATAGTACATGAAACTGGTGCCGAACTGTCCTGGACTACACCACTAGCTTCCCACTGGTTCCGCTCAGTAATCAATACATGGTTCACAATAACATGCTCTTTAGGAAACCTAAAAACGTTCAACAGTGCCCAGATGTCATATCTAATACCATCCTCAAAGCGTCTTTCCCTTAATGTATCATCACCCACCAGAACATGTGCAAAACGCTATAGCTCAGTGAAGCGAGCAGAATAGTCCATCACTGACATGGCACCCTACTGCAGATTCATGAAATCTCAAGCTCCATCTTCCCTTAGCATCTCCGGAAAGAAAAAGTCATGTAAGACTATCTGAAAATATTCCCACTCCATGTATCTATGATGCTTAGTCCGGGTGGTAACATCCCACTATCTCTTGGTGGAATCACACAATATGTAAGTAGAGATCTTGAACCTCCTCCCTGGAGGTGTCTCAAGATGCTTGAAGATAGTCTATATAGAATCCAACCATGACTCCACAGCCTATGGTCTACCATCCTCAGAAAACATAGGTGGATGCTACTATTGGAATATACGTGTCAGCTCTGCCATAGATGTGGCAACCGACAGTGCTCCCTTGAAGGTCTGCATGAACCGCATGAAGCCTTCATGGAATTGTGAATCCACTCCTGCGTCCGGTATAACGGCTGGAACCACTTCTGGCACTACCGGAGGATCCATCTATAGCCCATGGCCTACCATATCTGGAGTATAATAGTTTCTTCTCTCTTGGAGAACAACTCGTGGTCGTCTCGACGACATGACTCTACAAGGTCCAACACACGCCTTAGATTAAAATCATCAAGGGTTAAGAACTGGAAATGTAAGAAGGGAGAAGGAGAAAGAAAACATTCAAGTTTTATAAAACATGACTACACGACGTGTATAATAACTACATGGCATGTTCCCTTAAGTATTTCACATGTGGGTGTACTTCTTCCAGAACTGGTCATGTAACACCCTAAACACACGGCGTGTTTTCTATACACATGTCATGTACTTGAAATTTCTTCCCCTGCCCAAGTACTTCTACACGGCTAAGCCACAAGACTCTCCCTTGAACGAGACTACACATCGTGTATAAAGTCTACAAGGCATGTACCCTTAATCCCTTACATGGTCATGTTCTGATATTGGCCTGGGTGTGTCTCAACCCTCTGTACACGATGTGTTACACCTGCACACAGCGTGTACACCACTCCGTCTCCCTAGCCACACGACCAAGTCCACATGGTTTCTCACTAGTCAAGACTACACGACGTGTCCCACGGGTACACAGTGTGTACTAGACAAGCTTCACCGACCCGTGTTGTTCGAGACATGGCCGGATACACGGCTTACTCTACACGGTGTGTTCCATATGGACATGGTGTGTACGAGGAAGGATAACCCCGACCCGTGTTGTTAGATACACATCCGGATCCCTAGATTTAACTACATGGCGTGTTATATATTGACAAGTTGTGATTAAGATAAGGTTTCTCCGTCCGTGTTTTTAGTTACATGGGTGGACACAGGGTTAACACAACACAGTGTGTATAAACAGTACACGACATGTTCCCTCAAGAGTTTCCCTATCTCGTGTTTCTGCTTGCACGGCCTATAACACGGTTAGAGACTACACGACGCGTACATAAGGTACATGGAATGTACTTATTTTTTTTTCATTTATTCCCAAACAGAAGAGTACAAGGCGTGTGTTCATAGAACCACACGCCGTGTTGTCTGGGTTTCTGGACAGTAAGCCTCATAAACTAATCTGGAGCCCCTCTTTCTTTAATTTCAAGCGTTGGTATGCCAAATTCCGATCCATGGGGGCCCATACTCCCCGAGAACCAATGTTTATCACTTGAAATTTCCCATTATAGTAAAAAATGAAACAAAAATGCTGGATCATGATCCGCTAAATTCTTGTCCAAGAGGGCCCATACTTCTCAAGAACCAAAGATTAGAATCCATAAACCCAACCATAACATGTACCAATACCCAATCAACTGTTTGCGTATCTTCTGAGGTACTTATCACAACAACATTCATTTTCTAGAACAACATCTATCACAAAAACATTCAATTTCTAATGCACCTACATGGCATGGAAACTATGCATGACATGTGATTATAACATGTGCCTAAATGATGCATGTGATGTTATACCCTCATCTCATCGGGTTTCAACTAAATAGAACCCAAGTATAAAATATAAATGGCACACAACAAGTGTGTCACCCAATAGTGAAATCAAATTAACTGTAAAATTGAAAAACCAGAAAAAATTTTCAACACGAGGTAAATTGACTTTTCCCTGTACAGGAGTTAGCTACTACCAGGCATAACTTATTACCAAGTACCTATTCCATCCTATCCCTGGCTATAGGCTTCAAAAATTATGTCAAGAAGAAACGAACACCTTTGATACCACTTTGTAATGTCCCGGATCTGGGTGCCACACAACGGGTGTCCCGAACCCGGTTGGTCACATGACCTCAAGCACATTTCCCCAAATGCCAGAGGCTGTCAACTAGCAGCGAGGGCCTAGGTCTGATAGTGGGGAAACTATTCCCTCATTTTTCAAAGTGTAACATAGTTGAAAAATATAAACATACCCAAAAGCGGAAGTAGTAAACAATATAGAGATGAAATAGAAAATGGAACTGCAGTAAAAGATAATCAACAGTCACTTATAAGATGATGCCAAATGTCCCTAATTCTAAGAAAGCATTCAAACAAAATACACTAAAATCTAATACAATATAGAACCAGGTACAAAATACAATAAATAAAAACCACAGCAGTGAAATAGGAACTCAGTAGCATCGCAATCCTAAGCTCGGTCCCATGATCTCCTACTCCTCTACAATGATCATGTACCTCTATAAGGACCCTTTCCCTTAACAATACCTGCAACAATATAATCTGTTTGGGCCCAAGACATGACCCAAACATGGTGTGAGAAATAAATCCCAGTAGGAAACCACCAAAGGCCCATGAACAACTATCAGTGGAAATGTTCAATAGTAGTATACAATAAAGAAATATAGTAAGTTAGGAGTACTCAAAAGCAGCTACTTCTACCAGTTCCATTACCATTTAATTATTATTTAACAATTCAATATAATTGAATTATAAGTTCCCAAGATCCGGCCACAACCGAAAATCTCCAATACAGTGCCACAACAAAAACCACAACAGGCTACCTAACAAGTGAAAGGTAATCATAATACCAAGCCTGTGATTTAGCTTGGTAGGTATAACATAAGAAATATCCACAGTAAATATATAAGTAAACCTTCTCCTCATACCTGAAAATCCTTACCCTCAGGAAATAGAAATGAAACCCTCAGGTAACTGACCTCAAGAATAACTAATATTTCCCTCAGGCGTATGAGATATTTCCCTCAGCTACAGAAGCTACTTCCCACATGCATAAGAAAGTTGCCCTCAGGCTAAATGAAATACTACCCTCAGGCTAAGAAAAACTCTGCCCTCAGGAATTCTATAAGAAAAGTAAGTAACCAGGCTGAGCCCAACACATAAGCTATAAATTTATATATGTTTCCTCTCAAGAAAACTCAAAACATTATATCATCACGGCATACCCATGGGTATCCTGGAAAAATGTCTAAAAAAGGGAAACACACCCTCGGGGTGGCCCTGGATCAAAGAAACAATCCCAAACAACAGTTTATAATTATTTTTTTGATTACCTATGCAATTCTAGGCATCTCAACAGTCAAAGTCTCATCCATACGAAACCACGAACATGGGCATGTGGCACAATGATACACAAAATCAACTCGATAGTTGGAATTAAACACACGACCACCTACCTCGATCTCATCTGATTGATATACGTGATCGAAGCCTCCCAAAACAACTGAGAATGACGTATATCTGAGATAAAAATTTACCTGTTGAAACTCAAATAACTTCCCTTCAGGAAAGAATTGGAAGGAAAGAATCAAGGAGAGGGTAGACCTTACCAGCACGGTCCAAACGAGATCATCGGCGGAAGAATCGAAATCTCAGTGAGCGTTCAGGAGCTCCTCCAAGCCTTGGCCTCCTCTCCCAGGATCCTAATGAGTTTTCTACCTCCTCTACCGAATGGGGAGGCTACTTCCTGGTTTTAACAAAAAAACATAACTACATGGTGTGTACTCTAAAGTACATGGCGTGTACTTTCTTTTTAACTCTTCATATGGCAGTAACTCTACACCGTTTTACTGTTCATCTGCCGACAGATTACACAACTTGTATTACTAACTACACGGTGTGTATTTAGTTTTTAAACCTTGATTCGCCGAAAAGCCTACATTCCCTTTATTCTCATCCAACATGGCCAAGGTACATGGTGTGTGGAAAGGTACACTGTGTGTACCCATAAATTTGGGATTTTACCCCATTTTCCTTATTTTCTAAAAAATACTAAAGGAGAAAAAGAATAAACCCGTACCTCAAGAATAAGAATCGGGTTCTTACAAGATTTTCATAGAAACCCATTTTTTTATGTTAGGTACACCATCGAACGTAGCATCCCCTTTAAATTAAAATTAATATTTAATTCATAAATATTAATAAATATGAAAATGTCATATTATTTATTTACTTGGGATGTTACATCATCCACCCTTTTGGAAATTTCGTCCTCAAAATTTTTATTCACTTATCAAATAAGTGGGGGTATTTATCCCTCATAGCATTCTCATATTCCCACGTTGCCTCTTCAACCATATGGTGTTTCTAAAAAACCTTTAACTGATAAATTACCTTATTTCGCAACACTTGCTCTTTTCGGTCAAGAATCTGGACTGGTTGTTCCCTATAAGAAATATTCTCTTCCAATTGAATTACCTCTAGACACAAAACATGAGATGGATATGGAATATACTTTCTCAACATTGAAACAGGAAAAAAATTGTGTACCTGGGATAAAATTGTTGGTAAATTCACTATGTATGAAACTGATCTAACTTTCTCTAGGATTTCATAGGATCCAATGAACCTCAGACTCATCTTTCCATTCTTACCAAAAGGCATCACACTTTTCCATAGAGAAAATTTGAGAAAGGCATGATCACCTACCTCTAAAGATAGGTCCTTCTTTCAGTTATCCGTATAACTTATCTACCTGCTCTGTGCTATTCTAATGTGATTTTGAATTAACTAAACTTTTTCTTCCATCTCTTCTACCAATTCTGGTCCCATCAGTTTCCTTTCACCTAATTCATCCTAAAAATCTGGAGTTTGACACCGCTTCCCATATAATTCCTCAAATGGATCCATTTTTATATTGGAATGAAAACTGTTATTATAAAAAAATACAACCAAAGAAATATGTTGATCCCAACTTACCTGGTAATCCACTGACAAAATTCGTAGGATATCTTACAATGTCTGAATTGTTCATTATAACTTCCCATCTGATTATGGTGGAAAAGATTTATTAAAATTTAATCCAGCACCCAATTACTTCTGAAGGCCTTTCCAAAAGTTAGAAGTGAACCTCAAATCATGATCAGATACAATAGAGAGGGGAACTCAATGTAACCTGAATATCTCTTTAACATAAAGCCGAGAAAGTTGATCTAGAGACAGAGTATTTCGAATATAAATAAAATGATAAGATTCAGTCAATCGATCAATAATAACCCATATTACATTGTTACCTTGATATGTATTTAGTAATCCCACAATGAAGTCCATGGATATATTTTCCCATTTCCACTATGGAACTAGTAAAGGGTGAAGCATCCCATTCAGTAACTTCTGCTCTGCTTTAACCTATTGACAAGTCAAACAATTCACAATAAAGTCAGAAATATCTCTTTTCATTCCATCCCACCAGTAATACTCCCAAAGATCTCTCTACATCTTAGTACTACTAGGATGAACTGAAAATGGAGAACTATGAGCTTCACATAACAATGCTTTCTTCAACTATAAATCAAAAGTCACACATAATATCTTCCCAAACATCAAAACACAATATTTATCAATGTTAAATTTTGGTAACTTAACCTTCTGAACCAACTCTACCATTTTCTACAACTCATTGTCTTCTTTCTGCGCTTGCTTTATTCTGTCTACTCAGGATGATTTCACTAACACCTAAAACAAAATAGAGTAATTTCATGAACCAAAAACTTCTATTCCAAAGTTAATCAAATAATTAATCAAAGTATCTTGTTCCAAACATAACATGGTTAATTTAGCATTTCTCTTTAGACTCAAAGCATCGACCACTTTATTTGCCTTTCCTGGATGATAATGAACTGTACAATTATAATACTTGATTAATTCCAGCCATCTCCTCTATCTAATGTTCAATTTTTTCTGAGTTAATATATACTTCAAACTTTTTTTGTCAGTATATATTTCACATTTTACTCCATACATATGATGCCTCCAAATTTTTAAAGCAAAAAACAGTTAATTCCAAATCACCTGTAGGGTAATTTAACTCATGAGGTTTCAACTAACGTAAAGAATAAGCAATTACCTGATAATTATCCATAAGGACACATCCAAGTCCTTTCAATAAAGAATCACTGTAGATAACAAACTCACTATTTCTAGAAGGTAGTGCCAAAACTGGATCATTCACCAATATTCTTTTCAATTCTTGAAAACAATCATCACATTATGTTTTCCAGATGAACTTAACACCTTTTTGAGTTAACTTAGTCAGTGGGCTAGATAACCACGTAAAATTTTCAACAAACCTCCTGTAATAACATTATAAACCACGAAAACTATAGATCTCAGTTATATTTGTGGTTTTTGGCCATTCTTCAACAACTTTTGTTTTAGCAGGATCAACAGTTATGCCATTTTTTGAAAAAAAGTGACCAAGGAATGAAATTTTTTGTAACAAAACTCACACTTACTGAATTTCCCATATATTTTCTTTTCTTTTTAGGTGTGAAAGAAATACCTTCAATGACTTTCATGTCCCTCTTTACTTTTATAATAAACCAAAATATCATCAATAAATACAACCAAAAACTTATCCAATAACTCACAGAAAATTCTATTTTTAAGATCCCTGAATATAGCAGGTGCATTGGTTAACCCAAAAGGCATAACTAAAAATTCATAATGGCCATATCTAGTACAAAACATGATCTTCAGAATATATACTTCCTCTACTTTCAACTGATGGTACCCCGATCTCATGTCAATCTTTGAAAAATTCTGAGCTCCTTAGAGCTGATCAAAAAAATCATTGATATGAGGAAAAGGATACTTGTTCTTAATAGTGATGTTATTCAAGGCTCCATAATCAATGAAAAGTCTCATTGAACCATCTTTAATTTTAAAATGCAATACTAGAGCACACCATGGTGATGTGCTAGGTCAAATGAAACCTTTATATAGTAACTCTTGCAATTGCTTCTTTAACTCTAAAAGTTCAATTTGAGCCATTCCATAAGGGGGTTTTGAAATTGTCTTAGCATCTGGAACAATGTCAATAGTAAATTCAACTTCGTGATAATTTATTATACCATGAAACTCATTAGAAAAAACATAAAGATACTCATTTACCACTGGAACATCATTAATCTAAAAAGTTCCCTTTTTTCAACAATATGTGCAAGATAACATTCATTTCCACCTTTTACTAGTTTCTTAGCTTCCTAATATGTTATAAAATATAAGGTTTCATGTTTGTAAACAAACTGAATTATTTCTAAAAAGAAACCTATTTATGCCTGCAGCTAATCTTATCATGATAAATAGAAAGCCAATCCATACCCAAAATAATATCAAATTCTACTAGAGGTAAAACAATAAGGTTTATAGGTATATTCTTTCCACACACAAGGACATAAAGGTTCTTATAATTATTTTTGTATCAAAATTTCTTCCCAATGTCTTTACCATAATTTTAGTATTCATATCTTGAGATGGAATTCCAAATTTACTAAAAAACATCATAGAAATGAATGAATGTGTAGACCCTGAATCAAACAACACATTGGAATAATCTGAATAAACAAATAGTGTACCTAATACCACTTCATTTGATGGCCCAACCTCTGCTGAAGTTGTTGAAAAGGATTTCACCACCCCTTTTTTCTTGTATTCTGGCTTCATTCCCTCAGTTGAGTTCTTTTTTGGACACTCATTTTCATAATGACCCATTTAATTACACTTAAAACTTTTTACTGACTCTAAATCATATCTTATCGTACTATTACCCTAATCTTTTTTAGTGAAATTATGGAATTTATGTACCATTTTACCACATAATTAGAAATTAACATAATTCAAAATACATTCCCCAGTGTACATTTTACCAAAATTTTCACAAACTGTAAACTTAAGTTTCTTACCATCAGACTTTTTTGAAGAGTTATTCCCTTTCGTCTGCCACATTGACCTCTTATTCTATTATTTTTCAAAGAACACTTGATCATCAACAAACTCCATTTCCATCTTCTCCAGACATCAAAAAAGTTTTTCATAACTTTTGAACTCAATAGAAGATAAGGCCCTTTGATACTTTGGCTTTAATGATGAGTAAAAACGAATGATTTAGCTATCAAGATCTTGTATGAAATTTGGAGCATACCTTGACCGTCGAGTGAATTTTGCTTCATAAGCAGCCACTAAGTCATCCTCCTACCTCAAATCTAGGAATTATTTTTTCTATCCTAAGACGGAACACCTTGGGAAAATATTTCTCAAGAAAAATATCTTTGAATTCATCCCAATCAAGAGAATAAATCTCCTTACTATCCCTTAAATTTCTATCCATCGACCACCACTGATCAACTTCACATTCAAATGGTAAACAACGAGACTAACCTTTTGATGTTCTGAACACCCCATCACATCGAAAATCTTCTACAGTGCTTTAATCCACCCTTCAGCTAGAATAGGGTCAGATGATCCCTTGAATAATGGGGGATTTTGCCTCATGAAATACTCCACTACTGACATGTTACTCTGGGGTTGATCTATATGATCTTGTTCATGAATACCACCACCATTTATATCTTGATTCAACTATTCTATCACAACAAAAAAATGTTTAGTTCTGATTCTGACCATTTTAGGTTGCTAATTTGGAAGGTTGTCTTTTTCCTGATGTCATCCCATCATAGCTGCCATGTTTCCTCTGCGTAAAACCATTATGAACACAAAAATATCTTAGGCAAAGCAACATAGTAATATGTAAATTCTATATCATTTCAATTTGACCATAAATTAATTTTTGGATATTAATTTAACAATATCCCAACTCCTAAAGTTATCTAAACTGACCTTTGATACCAACTATAATTCCTCAACCATAAACATTACATAATATCGAATTAAGTTAATAATTCAAATTGAGGATATTTTCAGGTTTAGTGTTTTAGAGGATTAGGCCATAAATATTACCTTACATCTCAAATATTACAAAGTAGACACTTCAAATCAGTATCCATTTTTTTTCATAAAATAAAAACTGTTAAAAGAAAACAAGAATTATTTTCTTGATATAAATCTTCTTGAATTCTTCCTTTATCTTACCCTTCCTTATACCCAGTGAAAAACATTTCAAAAACTTGGGATGGGAAGAAAAAGCTCAGTAAGGTTTACAAAATAAATAATGAAAACATTAGTTCATAATTATATACAAAACACAATCTCTTTATCATACCTCATGAAATCATAAGATTTATGAATAACACATAGAAATCATAAATCATAAAGGTAACTTGTGGCATCCATAACATACTTAAGTTGTAGATTTCATAGCTATATAGAGAGTTAAATTAGAATACCCATCACATTATAATCCCTAAATATTTTAGAAGAAACATTAACGTTTACCTCCGTCATGTTACCCAATGCATTGAAGAGCTATCTCGGGCTCACATTCCATAGGTTTATTAGGGAACCACCTGTATACATAAATAATTCCCAAGAACTATAACATAATCATAACACATGAAAAAGCACAAAGGAAAGATATCATTTCCACATTTCAATCACAATATAAAATTTCAATATATTCATAGAATCAATCCATTCTCAAAACCATTTTCAATACCAAAATATGTAAAAAGAGTATATGGAATTTATTTTTCTTTTAAAAACATTGCGTCTTGGTAAGGAATCCCAATATGAAATTATGATGGAGGTGGAAAAAATTTCATTATCACCGTATACGTTAAAAAGAAACACTATTTTTGTTATTTAGTAAAATGATTCGTAAAAAAATATTCCCTTTGAATGAAAGTAAAATTCAAAGGGTTTTATACAATGAATAAAATAAAGTCATGTATAATTCAAAATATTCCTCAATGAAAGGATATTGAGATGAAGTCTCTTACCCCATGTATGACTTGAATCATTAATTCTTTTATCTACTGAATAATAAAAAAAAGTTAATTTATACTTGCTTCAGAAACTTCTTCAAGTTTACTATTACTTTTATATCACTTATTACCAAGTTATAAACATTACATAATCATTTAAGTTAATAATGATTGTTTTGTCGATATTTGGTACTTGAGTAAAAAATGAACATATTATAATTAAAAGTTGTCCATGTGGTCAAAAGTACATTATCTAAAGAATGATATTCATGTTTTAGATATCTTATATATGATATATATATTATTTATATTAGTACATAACATTTGTAGATAAGAAATGAAATGCACCGTTCATGGAGAAGATAAACCATACGTACGCATGAATGCAACTTTCATTTCTATTTCCTATTTAATGGAATGAAAACTTAATGATAAATAGGTATATTATAATTTAATTATAATATAATATTTAATTTCATTAACTCTATCCTTTATACATTCTATTTATGTCATGAATGA
The DNA here is from genome assembly GCA_963277665.1 of Viscum album. Taxonomy (NCBI): domain Eukaryota; kingdom Viridiplantae; phylum Streptophyta; class Magnoliopsida; order Santalales; family Viscaceae; genus Viscum; species Viscum album. Next base: position 1,196,510,083 of record OY728122.1, read on the forward strand.
GTCATATCACTTTGAGGGGACGGTAGTCACACTTTCTCAAATGAAATAATCATATTTACCCAATATGGAAATCATAAAGGTATGATATAAAAGAAAAAAACAGAAGCATAAAGAAAATATAAATATAATAAATATAATATATAATTATGGTATCATTATAATGACCACCATGATAGGTGGTAGGACATAATTGAACAATCATCGTTTCGTGTGGCAGTAGTTTTCCATCCACAGAAACAGTAGGTTCATATCCATTAGATAGAGGAGTGTGGATGTGTAGTTAAAATAATCCTCATAATAAAATACTATTATACTTAATATACTAGTTTTTTTATAAAATAATGTAATAAAGAGAGTTTATGGGGTCAGAGAAGTAAAATAAAAGAAAAGAACTTGATAGAAGATGTTACCTTTAAATCGGGTAACTTATTTTGATTTGAGACAAACGACTCTCTTGAATTTACTTATTCCTAGGAGAAGGATTCTAGGAGGAATAGATGGATTTTGGGAGAATATTGGAGAAGATTTTGGATTATCCAAGGGGCTTGAGAGGTGTGTCTAATGTGTTAGAGGTGGTGACCTTTTATAAGAGGGAGGAGGGGATCTTTAGGAAATTTTGAAAGTATTATTTTATTATAAAATTATTTTCGGTTTCAAAAGGCCAAAAACTTATTTAATTCAATGATAAGGTTCATATAAGTCGAAATAAAATCATCCAATAATAATTGGACAAGTTTTTGTTATTTTTTAATCCTTGCCTTTTTTATTTAACCCTTTGTTAACTTATTTAACTTTTACCATGTCCTATTATGTATTCATACTATATGGTTAATATATTTACTATAAAATTCTAAGAGACCCAAAATGGTTTATAAATGAAAATTTTAACATCATATACATTAGTTGGAAAATTCGTAGATTTTTAGGATTATTTTATCATTTAATAAAATATTAATTTTTCTAAAAACTCATTTATGTCAATTTATAAACTATTCATATCAAGACTTTTAAAAAATCTATAACAACTTGATTATTTCAAAAAAAAATTCATTATTTAAAATATAAAAAAGTAATTATTATCCCTAAAATTATAGGATGTCATAATTAGTTTCAAAATAAATTTATTTTAATAGTTATAGTATCATTTATTTTAATCCTTATTAATGAGGCAATTACTGTATTACCATTGTATCATAATTAAATTTATTTATTTGATGTCTAAAAATTATAAATAAAATACCATGATGTAGGAAATATTTTTATATTTCCAATGAATATTCATAGTTGAATAGATCACTTATATAACCCCATATAAAAAATGTTTTACTAAAATATATATGTTTAGGTTATATTTTCCTAATCTTTAATTTAATTTTTATAAAATGTCATTTTCACTTACAAGTGGCTCCATGGGGTCCCAAAATAAAACCAAGGATTTCCATGGTTAGAAATTTATCATTAAATTGTATTAGGACACATGTTAGGGTAATTTAATATTGTTATAAAATTATTTTTTACCCTTATTTACCAGATTTACCTTTTAACCATGGTAAATAAAATATTTACTGAAGTTACTATTCATAATGTCTAAAAATAAAAGTTAACTATTTACACAATTTGGAACTCCTGATTCAAAATATGGAATCCATTTTTCCAAATTCAAGACACACAAGTTTCAAAAATTAATTTAAAATTAATCCCCATTGTCAAAACAAAAAGCACGTTTTTAAGAAATAATAACTATCAAAAGATTGACACTTGTTTATGTCCAATTTCAAAGTGCAATTACTTACAATGACCATAATTGGATTAAATGGTAAAAATATAACCCAATTATACTTTAATACCGATTAAAATATTAATGTAACCATATAAATAAATTATATTAAAATAAAGTTATGAATTAAAATGCAGTATTTTTCACTATTCATTAAAAAATGAACTTTATAAAAAAATACCAAAATTTTACCCAAAGTAAATTTTGATGTCCCTATTCTAAAGAAGTATTTTATTTCATAAAATAGAACATATAAAAGTGACAAAAACTAGATTTAAAAAGGATTCTCCATCAAAAGGTGGTAAATAGACCTTTTAAAAGAATATTAGAGTATTTATGCTTAAAATTGCATTCATTCACATTATAAGCCTCTAAATTTTATTGGATAAATGTAAAAACATTTAGAAAACATGTATAATCATATTGAAGTTAGTTCTATTCATTCCTGTCAATACAACGACTAACATTAACTACCATTTAAAATAATATTATATTATTATTTTTTAGTATGACTCACCCTTATGTGCAACATGATATTTTCATAGAAACCCATTGTTATGTGTCAAGTACTCCATTGAACATATCATAAACTTTAAAGTAAAATTAATATTTAATTCAAAAATATTAATAAATATGAAAATTCCATATTCTTTATTTACTTGGGATGTTACAGGGAATGCCCTTCTGGCCATGTCTTAGACTAGGTCAGATGTCAGATCTGATGGAATCCTAGATTAGTTAATGAAAAATGGTATCATAGGAGGTTCTTACTATATATGGTGTCAGGTAGTTGGAAATAGGACCATATGGACTTGAGAGGTATGTATGGGAAGAGAGTCGTGAACTCATTCTTGTTCTGATCCTTGAGTTTCCATGGGTAGTCTAGAATTTGAGTCTTTTGTTTTTATTTTGGATTGAGGGATGACAATAGAGGATAGTCAGTTCCATGTTGTGATCTAACATGGAGTAGTGACCCATTTAGAGTCCTAGTTCACGGTTCAAGGTTCTCCTATTTTTTATGCTTACTTGGGGCATGAACCACTACCATGTTTCCAAGTTAGGCACAAATACTAGTTCCTAATTCTAGTAGATTGGTGTAAGTTGATATTAATTATGGTTCTAATTTTAAAATGAAAATGGATTTTGAAATGGAAATGATATCCTTAAATTATTTTGAATTTAAAAAATGGGTTTTAAAATAAGGTGTTTTGGATTGAAAAATTTCTATACTCTTGGTTTTGATGATGAAATGGTAAGTGGGGCCCTTGGTACTACTTATTAATGTTTTTGATATGTGAGGGAATGTATGAGAGTGCATTTTGGAACTTGTGTGTGGATGGTGTAAGCAGAAGTGGATGAGCACATATGTGAGATTTCATAGGATTATATGGGTGGGAATTTGAAACTAATGGTTTCAATTGGGTTTTTAGAAATGGGTTTCAAGTGAGAAATGATTTGGGTTTAATTTTACCTTGAAAAGGTGGGTTTTGTTCCTGTGAAAATGAATTTTTGTTTTTATAAAGTGGCCTTGAAAGAAATCAGTTTTGAAATTTACATGAAAATGGTTATTTTTAAAAGATATTTTTTGTTGTTCTTGTATGTGTTTTTCTTGAGAGCCTATTTCCTTTGGATTGAGGTTCTCTTTTGGAATCATTTGTTTGGATGTTGATTCTTGTTTTGCGTTTCTCATGTTGATCAGAATATGGCACCCAGAAAGGTCACCAAAATTTATAATGATTCATGCCCAATTTTCAGTTCTTCTTGTTTGTTTTCTTTCCTTCATGGTGATCGAGGTTCGTTATAGGTAGTGAAGTGGCCTGATGAAGTTGAGCATGTCTTCAGGGTGTTGGGAACTCCTAAAGCTATTAGTGTTCATACTGTTCTAGGTTTATTTGAGGGACCAACTTTGGATGAATGAGATTTGTTTTCCCTACCATCAATACAAGTTGGGATGATTTGGGAAGTGTTTAAATCCATATTTTTCTGATGGTTTATACCTGAGTAGGTGAATATGAATAAAAAAAGAATCTCATGAACATTTAGCAAGGCCAATGGATGGTGAAGGATTATATTGAACAGTTCAAGGACCTAGTCTCTTTTTCTCCAGAGGTGGTGTTGTAGGATCTGATGAAAAAAATGTCTTTTCATTAGGGTTATTTTTTCATAGATCAAGGAGTGAGTCCTATCCTCCATGGATATTCACTTTGAAAAGTTTGTGGATGAAATGTTCCTATTAGATTTGGTTTTTTTGGAGTGTAAGTTGGTAGTATTGTATCTATAGTTTCTTGTGAAGGTTCCCCATCTAGTGAGTAGTGGATTCCATAGGAACCTATCCTTGGGGAGTCTCCTTCATTGGTTTCGAATTCTAGTTCATTAGGTCATTATCTTTTGTGCCCCTAGTGTGGCCAGTTCAAGCATTCAAAACCATCTTGTCACAATCCTCTAAACATATTCCATCATTATAGCTATCTGGGTCATCTGGAGAAGTTTTGTTGGAAGTGTTTCCTGAATAAGATGTTTTGATTGAAGGATGTTAGCAACTGACTATGAGGCAGTGGATGCTTTAGTCATTAGGGTTCCATCCATAGGCCTTGTATTAAAGCACATTCACATTTAGGAGTTTCTAAGGAGACAGAGAACCTTGCCCTAGTTTTTTCTCCCTTAATGGGGTGGAGACTTTTGAAGTTTCCTTGACTTAGTTCTCACTATTGTTGTAAGTTCATCTATCATTGTGAATGTGTAATGGACTTGTTATATCCTAATCTGAGTAGTAGTGTTTATCTGAATGTGCCTCTTCAGTTGTTCTTCTCTGAGTCTACGTAGCACTTGTGTGGGACAATATTAGTTCTAGTTATGCTTGTTTAGAGATGCTTGAGTTCGTGGAATTGATGGGTTGTTCTTCCAGTTCATTGTTTGGATTGAGTCGCTTTCATGGATTTACCATAGTGTCAGGGGTTTAGTTTTTTTAGGAAATTTGTAGTTCGTTAGTGGTGTTGTTTAGCTGGTGTAGAAAAGTTGTATAGGTTTGTGTTGGGAGTTCCCTTGTTCCTATATTAGACATCCTAGGGTAGGGTGGTTGGAGTTCCCTTTTAGGTTCCATTGTGTTGGGAGTTTAAATATTTATCATGTTAGTCAAGTTATTGTTGTGAAGAGACCCATCTAGTGTTCTCCCATTTCTTTTTTATGTTGTGGTTTCCTTTAGAGATGGTCGGGTGTGACTTGTGGAGAAAAAGGTCACCCCAAGGTTTGCATTTCCTTTGGATTTTGATCAAGCATGGATTCAAGTTTTGGTTATATCTCAGCTGGGTGACTTTCTGAGGAAAGAAAGTGTCTGTGGCGGGGAGAATTGTCACACCCAAACCTTGGGAATTCCTTTATTTTATTCTTTCATTGGATTTGGATATTTTTGGTTGAGGTTTGGGTTGATCACCAATGTAATGTTTTGAATTTTGGAAGGCTTGGGTGTGTTTTGGCATGTGCATGGTTAGTGCGCAGTTTGGGTAAACTATGCAGCCCTACCCAGGTAACCATGTGTCCTATGCTGGGTGTCCAGTAGTGAGGTTCATGGGTTCAGTATGATATGGGAAACCATGAAACAAATGTGCAATTTGGTTCTGTAACTGGATATAGGCGTTTATCATGATCGACGCATGGTTTGGAAACCGTATGGCCAGCCCATGCAGGGTGCCCCTCCTTTCTAGTATCTCATGCACGGTTGGTGCATAGTTTGGTAAATCATGTGGCCTAACTATGTAAGCCACCCAGTCATTAAAAATATGAATTTACCACTTTCCCCCTCTGACCTTTTAACCCTATTTCGGTTTTCTCCTCCCTCCACCAACCTAGGTGCACCAGGGGGACCTTGGAGACCCTCCTCCCTTTCTCCTAATCATCCATGGATGCTTCTCCTTTGATTCTAAGATATGATACTTGTTTTTTAGTCTATTTACTCATCTATCTCCTTTACTCTCTTGGTTTAGGGTTCTCCCATGGTGGGGTTCTTGTTTGGACAAACCCTAGATATTAAGGTTGATATTTTAGCTTATGTTGATTTGGGTTTAGGGTGTGAGGATATTTCCTTGAGGAGTTCTCTTCCTTCTCCATAAGTTTCATCAAATCTACACTCCATTGAGGTAGTTTTTTCCATTATTTTCCTTTCCTACTCACTACATTGATTCTTGTGTATTTATAAACAAAACACCAATGTGTTTCTCATGATTTTGGTATGTTTTACTTTCTTGGTATGATGTTTTCATGTAGCCAAAATTTAGTGGAAGAGGTTTTTAAAAGGGTTATCTTATTATGATACATAGTATGCACACTGGGTGTTTATTAAAATGTCAATTGTTTGTAAAAAATGAAATTGTGAATTTTGAGTGGTGTTAAATTTTTATTATATTATAATAACATTTTTGGATTGTGTATTTGACACCATTTACGTGAATTACTGATTTTTATGGCTTAAACCATACGGGTGGTTTTTTGTGTTAGTTTGAGAACATGTGTTACTTCTTTAAAAATAAATTTTTGGTAACTTCATGGATGCGTGTGGTGAACTATTGGATGTGGGAACATACATTCATACTCAAGATGCACACATGGATGGGAACACAAGTGATAATGGTATTAGATAATCTTACTCAACATGAAAACCCATATTTCAAAACACTTATACCTCCTCATCCTTTCTTCCTTCACACACTTGTTTCTTTAAAAATGGTCCCTTTGTTTCGAATGACTAAAATGTGATTTCAAACGTGTGTTCAATATTGTGTCCCATTTGATATTTTATAAAATATTATTAGTTTTTAAATAATTTGAAGTCCCTCTTGGCACCTTTAAGCATGTTGTGAATTTTTCATCTTAGATTTGACATTAAACTTGAATGTTAAAGGCTTTTTTGGGATTTCACACATGAAAGTGAGGTTTCATATTATTTTGGAAATTTTTTGTAAATTTATGTTAAATGGAAAAGACATAAGGCCCATTTGGAACTTTGTAATGTTTGGAAATAAATGTGGTTTTGGACATGTAAATTCCCAGTTTGAAAATTAATGTGTTTTGTGAAATGGTTTGAAAGATTATGTGATGTAAAGGCCCAGTTAGAACATGTGGTCAGTTCGTTACCTGATGGGAACCCCTATTAAGGATTACCTTTGTGGTTTATAGTATAGGTGGTTTCAGTTTTTGGGGAAGGCATGTGAAATGATGGTAGGTAAGGTGATTCACGCGTGTGAGTGACTCATACTCACACAATATACTATTACCATGGGTTTCTTGGGAACCTTTTATAGGGTAAAGTGAGGATTTATTATCAACCTTGATTAGATGTGTTGGTACCCATTGGATGTCTTAGAGGCCATGTCAGTTTTACCACATGTGAGGCTAGTTTAGAGGAGCCAGTTGGTTATTAACTATAAAGCTACACTATATACCAACAGATGAGTCTGACTCGAGTACATCCAGGGATCTCTCTAGGGATGGTTAGGATGCCCATGGTTACTATCTATTTTTTCTTGTTTACTTTCCACTACATTTGTTTTCTTGTCTATTCTCCCTTTTTATTTTTTAGCAGAGTCTTGTATTGTTTTTTCAGATTTTAACTTGGATTTAGGTTTTCAAAAAATAATACCCTCTTTTAAAACTAGTGATGTTGTGTATATAATTTTAGAAATAAAATTAGTGTTTTTAATTAGAATGTGAAAAACCTATTTTCGTATATGTATTTCAAACTAGTGTATATGGACTATATTTGGGAAAGGAAAGGTATGGATTCTGTGGTGGTTTCCTATATAGCTGTTAAGATCACACCCTACTAGTACCATTCAATGTTTGTAGGCCCAAGCTATTTTGTAGGTTCAAGTTCCCAGTTCATGTGCTCATTGTTAGAGTAGTTAGTCTTGTGGTTGGTGGTGAACAAGAGGTCACATGGATATTATGTTGGTGTGTTCAGTATTAGTTTGTATTTAGTTTCAGATTTTTTGTTTAGTAGTTGTTGTATTCAGATCTGTTTATATATATCTACTTATGATTAGTTTTTAGTTATTACTGCATGCTCAATTTTCTTAGTTTGGTTATTTGATATTGGTTTAATAGGCTGAAATCATTCCCACTTGAATCAAAACTGAGGCTCGACACTAGTTTCCACCTCGTGGGGATCGAGAATGCCCTTTGGTCCATGTATCAGACCAAGTTAAATGTTGGATCAGATAGCATCCCAACCTAGTTTGCGACATTTCTCAAAAAAATTAGGAAACTGAGATTGAACATCTAAATCCCACACCCATGTTTCTTCATAGATCCATCTATTACTCCTATAATGGCCACTCACGGAGACCCTATGTCTCCTATATCATCCTTTAAAGATAATATTCAATTAAATTACTTTTCCATAGAGCATATAGAATCTAAAAGTCAAATGTATATAGATACTCCACCTAATACCACTACCTCATGTTCATATCATACTAAGAAAAGATGTATTAGAGGCTCTTGTAGTTTTTTTAAACAGAAAAACTCACACTAACAAGATAATATGTGTCCCATAAGAAGCTAACTAATATCTCTTTATAAAAACATCTCCCAAATAAACTCTTGAGCATAAAAAAACCTTTTATTCAATCCTAGGCTTTGGAAATTTTAGAATCCGGGTTATCATCAATATCCTCTTCAAATTTAAGAAGGCTTGTTTGTAAATTTTTTTCCACTCAAACTTCACTCCCTTATTTGTGATCATTTTCATAAACACTACCAAATGTGAGAAGTATTATATGAATCACCAATAGTACCCTGCTAAACACTAGAATCTTTTGATCTCAAACACTTTCCTAGGGAGTTCCTAAGACATCATCACCTCTACCTTCTCTGGGTCCACAAAAATTACATCCTCAGAAATTATGTTCCTAAGGAATCACACCTATTGAATCTAAAAGTGAAACTTTGATAGTTTTACATAAATATGATGTTATTGGAGTGTTCTTAGTAAAATATCATGGTGCCTTGTATGAATTTATGCGGTATGTGAGTATATGGGGATATCATAAAAAAATACCATAGTGAAGGAGTAAAGATACCAATGAAAGACACATTAGAGAGATGAACATCACTAATGTATTTATCAACCCCAAATGCATGAATAGATAATCATATATTATATATCTACTCTTGAAAACTATCTTAAGAATATCCACCTCTCAAACCCAAATCTAGTGGTATCCTGATCTTAATTCAAACTTAGAGAAACACTGAGCTCCCTAAAACAAGTCAAAAAATTCATTGATCCTCAGAAATGGGTATAAATTATTCATGGTTACCCAATTAAACTTATTATATTCTAAAAACTAATTAAAATTATCATCCACCTTGTTTTTGAATAAAATTGAATCACTATAGGTAGATTTTATTATCCTGACAAAACCATTCACCTCTAAATCCTTGAGTTGTACCTTGGTTTCCATCAACTCAGCTAGTGCTATACGATATGGGGGAATATATATAGATCATTATCCATGAATCTGTCCAATCTCAAATTAAATTTATTTATAATTTGGTACACCTAAACATTTATTTGGGAAGGAATCCTGATACATGACTACCACTAGGGGAAATGAAGAGTCTACTACTGGCTCCACCACAAGAACCATGCCAACCACTTTTTTTGTAATAGTTCTAATATTTATCAAGTTTAGCCCCATTATACTTTCTATAACATCCTAGTCACTTGTAAAAACAACCTTATCCCCCTTATGTGTAGTAAATAATACAAATCTCTGGTAGCAGTTGACATGTGCCTGATAACTAGTCAGTCAGTCCATGATAAAAATCACATTGAATCTAGTCATCAAATGGATCATGAAATACCATATATTTCCATAGCTAAAAAACTAATTTGGGATATACTAGAAATATCTAAAGATGTCCCACTTTCATCCCCAAGGGTGTATCAATAGATGAATATTAGAAGATAACTTGACTGGTATGTACATCCCAGAAAAAATTTTCACATATATAATTGAATGGGAAACATATCTATAAAAAATAGTGGTTTAATAAGTAAAGGTGATCAATAATATAACACAAATGGTTGATGGACCCTCTCTATAGTTATATGGAACCTAGTCTATTTCATACACTCGGACTACCTCAGATCCATATCCCTATCCCTAATATGCACAAAATGACTCAGTTATCATGGCAATAGAGGTTGAACCTACTACCGAGGACCCTAGATAGTCCTATTGTTAAATTCTTGTTTCCAAATAGAAATCCAAAAAGACCTCATTCATAAAGCCTTTGAGAATATATTGAGATTACCTGTCTTGCTGCACCAATGGCACTTGATCTGAGGCATTGGGGAAAATTTATGATAATGTCCACTTTTTCCAAATTTGAAACACTAAGGTCCTATTTATCAAATAGAATGTGATGAATAACCCCTACTCTACTCTATCTATCTATCGAAACTCTATAAAAAATCCTTTTCCTTTATCTTCCTACTTATGGAAGTATTAGTAGGAATTCTACTAAAGGATTAAAGAGGACCTATAACTCAATCATTCTCCATAACCATCTTGATAATTAGGGTCTTGCGAATCACCTCTATATATATATCCTTAAGTAAAATATCTTAACCTGAAACCTCAAATCCATTCAAAGTCTAATCTTAAAATTAATATCCTTTAATAACTCATTCACATAAAAGAGATTAGTAAATTATATAAACTTCATGAAACATGTCTTGTAAGAAGACACTGTCATCAAGACTCACTAAATATCCATGGACTCCTGAAATTGGTCCATCTTCAGTGTACTAAAAAATAACTCCTTAAAGAAAAGGTCCTTAATGGTTAATCAAGTTATACATTCACATATCCTATCTTGGTTTATAAAACCCCTTTGCCTCTTTACAAGCCCCTATATTATAAAAGAAACCAACTTTACTAATAGATCCTCTCGATTCTTCACTAGATTAGAAAAACCCTCAATGATGTTAATATAGTCCTCATAATCCCATGTGCCTCTAGTTCCCTAGAAGGATGGATGGATTTGGAGATGAAATTCATGCAAATAATTGACCATAGTATTGTAAACCCCTATACCTTGCACAATAACTAAGAAGAAGACTTTTGGATAAAGTTTTCCTTTTTCCTGAACCGCTGGAGTTGGTGTATGTGTATTCTCATACACATCTATTGGTAGAACCAGAATGTTTTCCCTTTTGGAGAATCCTGCTCCACTTATCTAGGTGGTCCCATAATACGACACTGAGGTGACATTTTCTAAAAAATGTACACATATAATATTTATAGAATATTATTTAGATAACAACCTAATAATTTTATAGGCATGCAAAGGGAATTTCTAGGGAGGACCTTCGTAGGTGGTTATTTTTAATACGAAAAAATATCCCTCTTAGTACTAAAAAAGGTTCTAATCTATTTTTTCATTCTATTACACTATTAAAATTCACACACAAAGATATATATATATATAATAAATTTTTTTATCAACTTGAAATAAGTAATTCCAACATAGATATATTCCAAAAAATAGCACATGTCAAGGTTCTTAATTATGAACTACCATGCAGAAGTAAACATGCATATATACATATATATTACATGTGATCCTAAGTTACTATTCATGATTCATGAACATACCCAAATCCCATAAAATAGTAACAACTCAATATACTATGGATCAACATGAAATCTTAAAATCAAAACTGTAACAACAATCCCAACAATGGTAATTAAATATTCCGTTACACATGTGTTGGCCATGCACACATGGAACTACCCTGTTAGAGTCCCACACAACCTAAATCCTTTATACCTTACCCCAAAACATATTTAAGAATATAGAAAGAGGAAAAAACTCCCTTTATACCACTTTGTTACACCTTGGCTTGAATCAACATGTTTGATTCAAAGTTCTAAATGGCCTCATGCACACCTCCATGTAAGTACGAGATTGATGACCAGCTGTGAGGGTCCAAACAACATCAATGGGGAGACTATACCCAAAATATAAATAAATAAAACTATAAAAAATAACAAATAAGAATAAATAAATGTTTCTAAAATAATGACATAACATGTATCTCAATTCATACATAATAATAAACCAAGTAACCAAAAAGTGGATGGTCAAACAAGAGAGTGATTAGGATAGGTAAGTAAATAAAATAGTATTACATAACTCCAGATTCCATCCCTGTAACACTTTTGATCACCATACTCTGACTCCTAGATCCTGGTCGATGGGGACTTTCCCTTTCCTATATCCTTGATCATGAAGTCTGTATGCGCATCAATATGACTATGTAGGGTGTGAGTATAAACCCAAAATGACACCCCCAATGAGTCCTTAACATGATTTCACATGCATAATATAATATTTGATGATAATATATAATGGAACAAGTAAACAATATATAATCATGTATCGCTTGGTCATGAACTTACCAAGCCATGAAAGACCCTCAACTGTACCTGCTTTGGCTCCATGTCAAAAATTAAGTAATAAAAAAAGTGGTGAACTAGGGTCAATTAGAAGGTTACCACATAGAATCCAAAATATTCAAAAGTCTAATGAGTCTGAGGCCATAACACACAAATCCATCATGCCCTACCTCACACATGGGATAAGACACAATTACACCATATTATGAAACTACCTTAGGTCAGTCCACAAGGATATATTATCTTGATACCGTGTCACTACTTAGGCTGCCAAATACTATCATGCCCCATTGTGTCCTCATGGGTTAGATCTCAAGAGACCATCATGACACCAGGTCAGGCCACACAAGGCCATAATTCCCTATTTTCCAACTCAGTCCTTTAATCAGATCAATTGCAGAGTATAAACACATTCCCTCTATAGGGCCACCGATCCATGATGGGATAAACTATCAGTTTGTTATCATGCATCTAACCACACTATATAATCTTTAAAAAACATCACATGAAAAAAGGTAATGACACATATAGGCACAAGAAATGCACATAAATAATGATATTCAGTATCCAAACACACATATGTGATCAAACTCAAACATGGGTCTTATGGGTTACACAATCCCACACATGTGATATAACATTAAAAATGATATCACAGGATACACACACATGCACATTTGATCAAAATAAACAACTATATAAATATTATAAGCACACAATGACATATCATGATAAAAAATTTACACACAAACTCTAGATGGTAAATAAATTCCTACCCTAGTGTGTTGACGTCCGCATCATAATTTTTTAAGACTGTCATCACCCAAAACACATTATCACACCAATCAAAACAAGTTTCATTCCAAGAGTTCCCTAGAGGTTATTCCAATCCAACATGAAATAGGCTCTAGAACGAGTCTTAAGTAGGAATTAGTCCAAGGTATAATATCTACACCAATAAAAATCTTAGAATCAACCAAAATTTCTAGATCTAGTTCTGGTTAAAGGGGAAGGATTTTCCACTATTAGAACATAAATTTGGGAAAAAAACCAAGTCCCCCATGAAATTTGATGAAAATAAATAAACCCAAATAAAAAAGGAGTTACCCCTGACTATTGGTCAGAGAAGAATATTGTTCATAGTTCACCCTAGATCCATCCAAAAAAGGTTTAGAAATCATCTAAAATTTTTCTCACTCAAAGGAATTTATCAAGGGAAAGAAGGATGAATCAATTAATAGGGAAAATAATAAATTAAATTTTCATTAAAGACCCCTAATTTAAGTCTCATGCATTTACAATTTGAAACTTTCAATATATGAGGAATAAGACAATGGTTTTAAATATTTCAAAACTCATGTGACGACTACCATGACATTCACTATGGACTATAACATGGCCATGGTGTCCTTGAACACCATGGATCAACAAGGATTTAACCCATGGAAAATTTCCAAAAGTTAGGTTATTTTTACTCACCAAAACCTACACCATGAGGATGGTGAGAATGCTATGTCCATAGACCATAAGTGTTGTTTCAACACTCTGCACCTATAGACACTCTCATTTTCCCCTTTCCCATTTTGTGTAGGATCTCATTAGGTCACAATGGTTTCTACCATGGCTTTAGTGTTAACCATTTTGGACCAAAATGTCTCAAATGAATCCAAAAGCTACAAAAATCACAAAATACTTTACTTAAGAAAGGATCGACTTAAAAAAATAAAGGAGTAAATGGAATCAAGGCTTAATATATTGGGGATACAATCTAAGGATTTAAATATGAGTTGATATATCAAAAAAAAATCCCTACCCCTAACTCATTTTTCTATATGATTTTCACTACTAAAAAATATTATTTTAATAACATTAAAATATTAATTTATCTACTCTTCTAAATTTTTTAATAAAACTGATGCTGATAAATCAGGTCATACTTTTATCAACGTTAAAAACTAGCATCAATATAAATTGATTTTATTAGCATTGAATTGATAAATCCTTTAGAAATATATATATGTATCTACGTGTGTGTCTATATGTGTGTGTATTGTTAATATGTACTTATTTTAATATTTATTTACATATATCAGAATACACATACTTAAAATACATATATTTTTTAATAAATTTGTTCATTATATATATATATACTCATATATATATATATATTATATGTTTATATATATTTAACTATATTTTTATATATGTGTGTATTTAATATGAGTTTATATTTAAATATTCATTTTATATGTAACTATGTATATATTTTTATATGGTTAAATATTTATTTGTAAAATTATTATTTTTATTTATCAATATATGAATATATATTTATATATTGGTTTATAAATTACAATATTATAAAAAATATGGTAAAATTTAAACACTATCATATAAATATGAATGTAATATTGAGGAATAAACTCACCCAAAAATGACAAGAAAACCCTATTAAATTATGCTAAAATTCCATTAAATATCTAAAAATTTGGATATTTTAACTTAAAACTTTGTTTTGGAGGTCTTAGGGACCTCTTTTGATGAGTGAAAAGTATGTTAAAAGAGGCCCCAAATGTTAATTATCACACATATCATTGCAATCAATGATTTGATAGCTCATGGACCCCAAATAGACACCTAGATCAAAAGTTATGCCAATTTTATGTTTTAGTCATATTTTAAACATCTCCTAAGATCTTAATTAATTAATTTAATTTTTATTAAAAAAAATATTCAATGTTGATTACTCAATAATAATTTATATTTTTAATTAATAGTTAATATTTATTATTTTATATTTCATAACTATGTAAATATATTATATATTAATTATAAATTATTATATTGTATTATATAAATTATATTTACATAAATATGTTAAATATATATCAATATAAATATATTCATATATTCATATATTATATTTAATAATATATATATTTATTATGAAGGGTATATTTTATTAATACTAAAAAATAACGATAAAAGGTACCCTTATTTTTAGCTCTGATAAATTGGGAACACCAGGATTCCCTCTATTCACGGTTTTTCGGTGATGATAAAATATACCACTTTTTCAATGCTTTTTAATAAGTGTTACTAAAAGTAATACGTTTTAGGACTTTTTTTATTTAATTTTAAAATAACTTATAATGATTCATCTTTATCAGTATTTTTTATAGTTTTGATAAAAATGTACCTTTATGAGTGCATTTTTAAAAGTGATGATAAAGGATCAATTTATAATTATTATTCAGTAGTAGTGATATAATTTTTTGTTTAATATTATGAAATTAAATTATTGATATTACAAAGTCAAGGAAGCCAAATCCCATTGGTATTCCAAATGTGATGGCTCTTGGATGCCAACGGTTGGGGTGTAAATAATTTATAGGTTTTGGCATGGTGGAAGCGCCTTTGGTGGGCTTTAAATTAATATTTATTTTAATTTAGAGTTTCTTGAAACCCAATAGAGGATATTTAATGTTAAATTTATAATTAAATTATTTTTATATTAAGAAATGATTTATAACACCCCATGATTTTATGGTATGTATCTTCTTAAATAAATTCAATTTATTTGATAGATTATGTTCCACAAACAAACTGTGATATACTATTAAATATTAACATGAATGCTGAAATAATAATGTGACCATTAGGAATAGTAATGTTTCCATTAAAATAATGACCTCAACTATTAAAGTATAAATAGAATTTAGGTATCTCATAAATGAAAATATGATATATTTATATCATGTAATAATTTAATAAATGTTATAAAAATGATAAATTAAGTATTTTTATTTTTATGAAACGTATATTTTTATTTAAAATTTTATAATTAATATATTGATTTAAATGAAAATTTATTTTTATAAAATATACTCACAAGTTAATATTTTGTTTTATTATAATTATAAGATATATTTTTTAGACCATAATTATATTTCAAAGTGTCATTTAATCGATTATAATATTAAAATGGGAATTTTTGGAATAAATGATGATTTTAATTAGAAATTAAAATTTTCATATTTAGAAAATTATTTAAAAAAATAAGTCTATTTTTGAAATATATACATTAAAAAATGTTTAGGGTAATGTTTTAGGACTTTTCTGAAATAGCTGAATTTTTGGTGAATAGCGAAATACAATGATTTACAAAATTTAACATTATAAGTAAATAATTTAATTATTGAGTCATGGTTGAGTCATGGATGATAAAAGCTCCCATTTTATTTAAATAACATTCTTTAGTTACTTATTTAGTGATGGGTATCAACACTATATACAGTCTTGATCCAAAATAATAAACTAATGAATAAAATAATCAAAAACACCCTCTCCTCTCCCTATAAATACCACCCTCACCACCCCTTCTCCTCACACCTTATAAGCCATGAATATTGTATAAATTATTTCTAATTTCATTTCCAAGCCTCTTCCCCACATCTAATACCTCCTGGTATTACCAAAATACCAATTCCAAGTTCCTTAAGGAAGTTCTCAAGGAGACAATATTCAATAGGTAAAATCCTCATTATTTGTCACGCCCGGACGTCATTTAGAGGTATGACTTTAATTTTAAATTTTTATTTCATGAGTTTAAATTGCCGGTTTATTTAATTTCTTGGTTGAAGTGTGGACTGAATCGATAAGGGGCTTCCGCAGTGGCGCTGATAAATGCGCGTTGGCCTTACATCGCTTGGCGTGCGCGCAAGGCATGAGCAAGCTGGATGAAATTTATTTTAAGTAGCGCTGATAAGTGCGCTGATAGGTGCGTGTTGATAAGTGCGCGTTGATAAGTACGCATTGGATTTACATCGCTCGGCACGTGGTGCCGATCCACGAATGTTAAATAACCGGATAAAATTTATTATGGTTTTATTGGTTATTATTGTATTATGATTATTATATTATTGTTATCATTATATTATTATTATTGTTATATTATTATTGTTGTTATTATGATTATTATTTTTATTGTTATGCTATTATTATTATTATTATTATTATTACTATTTTTATTATTATGATGTTATTATTATTATTATTATTATTATTATTATTTTTGTTGATTATTATGTTATTGGTATTATTATTATTACTACTATTATTGTTATTATTATTAGGATGTTATTAATATCATTAAGTTTTTTTTCTAGTTTGTTAACCCCCCCTCTTCCTCCAAAACCCTAGCCGCCACCCAACCTTTCATTTTATTTTTATTGTTTTCTCTCCTCTTTCTTCCTCCACACGTTTTTTTCCTCTCCTGTTTTTTTTCCTTTCTTCTTCTTCTTCCCTCCTCCTCTCCCTCACCCGCCACACTCTCTCCCCGGTTCCCCCTCCCTCACCCGCCGCGCCTCCCCCTTCTTTCCCTTCTTCTTCTTTTTCTCCTTCCCCTTCTCTTCTTCTTCTTCTTCTTCTTCTTCTCCTTCCTTTTTTTCCCTCCTCCTCTGCTTCGCTGGACAGCGCTGCTGCGCCCCCTCCTTGTTCGCCACGCCCTCCTAGCAGACCGCCGCACCCCCTGTTCGCCACACCCTCCTAGCAGGCCGCCGCACCACCCTGCTCGGCAGCTCCGCCGACCTCTCCCTAACCCGCGCTCCCTCTCCGCCGCTGTCTCTTGCCGAATGGAAGCTCCGCCGGACCTCTCCGCTCCTGCACCCCTCACCGGACCAGCCACCTCCCTCCTGCCGGTCTCCTTTCTCCTCCGCCCAGCCGGTGCGCCGCCTCCCCGCTCGGCCGCATTTCTCCGTTCCCGCAGCTCCCCACTCCTGCGCCCCCTGTTCGGCCACCCTCCTCCAACAAACCGCCGGTTTGTTCTTTTTTTCTTTCTTATTTTATTTTATTATTTTAACTTATCTAATAAGATATTATTGTTTTCTTTTGTTATTATTATTAATATGTTAATTATTATATCATTACTATAATTATTATTATGTTATTATTATTATTATGTCAATAATAATAATAATATTATTATATCATTATTGTTACTATTATTACATTATTATTATGTTATTATTATTATTATAATATTGTCATTATTATTATATTATGGTTATGCTATTATTTTTATTATATTATTATTGTTATTATTATTATATTATTATGCTATTATCATGATTAGTATATTATGTTATTTTTATTATTATTATTATTATGTTACTATTATTATTATTATTATTATTATTATGATTAACATTATTATTGAACCTGCTTATCGATCTGCTGTTTTAGGACCTGCTTGATGGCGCAATACTGTGCAACCTTTACACAACGAGAATTTCACACCGTGTCACTTTCCATTTCTATTTGAGGTAGGTGATCCCACACTCAATTATCATCTGGCGATCTTTTGCATGTTGGTTTAATTTTTTTCAGCACCCTGCTAATTAGTTTCCATGCTGAAAAATTAGTTCTGATTACTTTTTATATGTGCATCGAATTTTCCAGTAGTATAGTTATGTGATGCAAGTCCATTTTTATTGTGAAAACTTACTTTGGCTGTTTATTATTATTTGTAAAATGTGCAGTGTGTGAGTTAGAAAGTGCGGATGACGCAGTTTTTGTTTTGGCATGTCAGAATATGTTTTATTATATAAAGGGGTTTTGAGTGACTTTTTAACCTTTAAAAATTTTTGCGACATGTTTGAAAACTGTTCAATAATTTTTCTTAGTGGTTTTCTTAATTAAAAAAGTGATTTCGTTAAGTTATGCGTCTAGTTTAATTTAAAGTGTAAGCAGTGTGGTTTAAGTTTTTTAAAAAAAGTTTTGGTGTGTGTGTGGTTTTTAAAGAGGATATCAGTGTGCAGGTGACACGTTTGGCTCTAAGTGCTAATGTGACATGTTATGTGAACTTTGATCTTTTGGTGAGCACAAGGAGGGAAGCCGGGGTATTAGGTGGGGAGACTAGGACTAGTGAGCTAGTGTTCCAGAGATGACCCGACCTGGTTTCACTGGTAGGTTTGACGATTGCAACACTAACTAAACATATGATATCTGAGGGTCGTGGCCTTCTAAGACAAGTGTTATGAGGGTCATGGCCTTCTAAGCCATGTTATCTGAGGGTCATGGCCGCCTAAGCCACGTTTCACCGAGACATGACGTTCTAGGGTCCCACATGCTCTAGTACCCCTTTTGGGCCTTTCCCATCCTTTGGTGATACCAGTTACTTTGCGTGCACAATGATACGTGATATGTCACTTGAATTATTACCCTAATGTGTTTATCTTGAACTGTCTTTCCTTTAAAACATTTTATGAAAACCATTTCTTTTGCACTTCTTTCTCTCTTTATTTAGCATTGAAAATGGTTTGTCTTTTGATAGTTGTGCGTGGAATCTTTTCTTGGTGATATCCAGCTGGGCGATTTCTCACACCCTACTTACACCCTTGCGTGTAAGTAGATTTTTTTACTTCTGATATAGGTAAGGGTCCAGCTTTTGGGAGTAGTGGTTCAGGTTGTTAGCCGGCCTATCTACGTGGTATTTTGGTGGTGGCATAGGGGTGGTGTCCTCACACCGGGCGACCGTTCTTAGGTTGGTTTTTGGTCGTCTTGTTTTAGTGTTATTTGGGTTTTGAATACTTGTGAACCAAAAACCTGTTTGGTTAAGTGCACGCTTGACTGTAACCTTTACTTTTGTTTGGTTTACTTTGGTTGGATGCTTTATATTTGTTCACTCGGGTAAACTGTTCCCAAAGTTTATTTTGATACCTGGGCACTTGTGCCAACCCGTGGGGATCGGGAACTCCCTTCGGACCTTGCCGCGGGCCGGGTCGGGCGTCGGTTCAGATGGCGACCCGATTCGGTTCGTGACATTATTTCTCTTTTAATTTATTTTTTTCTTATCCTCTTATAAAATCGCCTATGAAAAGTATAATGGTAACTATAGTATTATATATATACTATAATTTTATGGTTTTAATGGAATATTAATCATAAAATCTATTCTCATCTTATTTTCATTCTAAAAATGAAAAACATCGTCCGTGAGGTGTCGATTCACCGCCTTTATGGATGGTGAGTTTTTATTTTACATTATCGCCATTGAGGCTGGTAATACAACCATTTTTATGGTTAAAAAAGATTATAATATGTGTATTAAAACTTATTTAAGGTTCTATAACCAGTTTATAAACATAATATTAAATAAAATTATACTAGTTCACGATGGTTGTAAAAACTGCTAAAATAAACTAATCATTTTTCATTATCATTTTCTCTAATGAATCAACCTTATAAAATATAAATTTTTTTTATATGAGGATAATTTAAAATCCTATAATTATATTAATATCATTCTATTCCACTTTTGGTGTTTTTCTTCCATTTTATAAGAACTCCCATAATTATACACAAGGGAACAGACAATAAACCATGAAACAAACACTCCCGAAACAATGAAATTAAACATTATAACTCATCAAAATGGCCATAAATGAACTTAATAAAATTATAAAAAATAAAATTTATGTTTAGGAGTTTATTTATTATGTAATTAATTAATATAATTTGATCATACACTATATGAAGTAAATTTTTATAATGCTTTCTTACATACGGTAAAGGGTTTCTCATCTCACATTTATTTATATGAGATATGCCTTATTCACCACCTTTTTATTGTGTGTGGTGTATGTATACTAACCTTTGATATATAATATCATTAATCTATTTATATTAAGGGTATTCAATGTTTCATTTTATTATTTTTAATTTTAAGGGGTATATGATTCGACTGATCACAAGTGGTAACAAACTTTGTCTCAATTTCCATTTTATTGAGACTTACTTGGTATTATGGAACTAATCATTTTTATATGGTGTATCTAATACCACTTTGAGATAATTTTTCATTTGAAATTATATTTCTCTTAAATATATATATTTTATCTATCATTGATATGATTATTTTCTATGTCGTATACCATTTTTACATACGATGTTTACTCTGAAAGTTGTTTTAACGGGGAAATATTGATAAATCTGTATCCTCTACTCAATACAAATATTTTGATAAGGAATATTGTTAATTGATTAAATATTTGTTTAAAGAATGATTTGGACTTGTAGTTATTGGCAGGGACCAATATTATATATCCCCTCGATGTATCAACATGTCTCATGAGACAAAATAGTAGGCGACAAACCCTTCAGGTTTGTTTCCAAGAAGAATCAGATGAGTTTATACCCACAAAATTAATAATTCTTGTGAAAGATATTTATTTTAGTGGTTCATGTGATAGATACAAGACATCTAATAATTAATAATTTACTTCATTAAGATTTTAGTCATTACTATCCATGATATTTTCACTATGAAAAAATATATGGATGCATTTTCATTATCAGTTTATTGATTAAATGGAATGTGTTTTTCAGTTATTTACCTTTCCATTTTTATTATGCCTTATTAACTATTATTCACCTATTCCGGATTCATTTTTCTACTATATGTAACCCTTATTGATAATTTTAGCTCACCATTTTATTTTTTCCTTCCCAAGGTTATGAAGATGAAATCTTTGAATAAGTGTCAAGGAATCAATTTATTTTCCTTAGTTATGTTCTATGTTTAATTAACAATTTAATAACGGAACCATGTATGTTTAAAGTTATTCAAGAATAATAAATTGATCGATCTAAGTTGATATTATCTTCTATATCTATTCCAATGTAATAAAATAACCACTGACTCTGGGATACTGGGGATAAGGTTATTACAGTTGGTATTAGAAAAGGATTTGTAAAAACCATGGGAAATTGATGTTAAATAAAAATGAAAATTATAATAATTCATTATAGTGAATTTTTAGGACTATAATCATGATGAATTTGAGCTAACTTAGTGTGCGACATATTTTTTGATTTCACCTAATAGAAGAAAGGGAATCAATACCCACAAAAAATATAGCTATTTACCCATTGAGAAAGTCAACATAGTTGGTGTTGGAGATGAACATATCACTACCATGTTAGTAAAAATTACTTAGGTTATGATGAATAACCATACTACAACTGTGTTAGATCATTTCATGTGGAAGAATCCCCCATATTTTAATGGGACTACTAATCCAGTGGTATCTAAGAAATGGATCAAGTCCCTTGAAAATATATTTATGAAATTAGGATTTTATGAAAAGGAAAAGGTAGTGCTAACCATATATTACCTCAAGGGTGATGTAGATCAATGGTGGATATTGATCCAAAATTACAAGGAGTAATATGGAATAGAAGACATGGAATGGAGAACGTTTAATGAAAAATTATTCAACAAATTCTTCCCTCATGATCAATGAACTAAAATTAATAGAAAATTCCATAGGATAAATAAAAATCAAGTAGAGAGTATTGTAGAGTATGAGGATAACTGCATGAGATTAGACAAGTATGATATAGACTATATACATGATTTGGAAAAAAAGATTGATCATTTATTTGAAGGCCTTAACCCAAGTTTCTATAAGGAATTAGATTCTCAAACATTTTCATCATATGATGAAATAGTATTAAGTTCCATCAAAATGGATAAGAAATTTAATAGATCCTATATGTTCAAGGTAAATCAAAAGAATAAGTGGTATTCTGATAACCATGGAAATTGTAAATCATTAAATAAGAATTAGTGGATAAATTAATTCACATTATGTGATTTTTTTGGAAATAATCATCCTAGGAAATGCTTGAAATACATGTGAGTTTGTTATAAGTGATTATAAAAGGTTCATCAAGCTAATTAATTCAATAGGATAGACACAAATCAATGATGTTCAATTCTTAAAATGAAAACAAAATCGGGAATTATTGAATTCAATGTCACAAGTGCCATGGGAATCTACCACTAAAGAGGCCAAGGGGATATGGCCATGATTATGCGATCAATACATCTAAGGTATAAGTACCCAATGATATGGTAGGAGGTACATTAGTATTATATTCAAATTTATCCAATGCTTTATTTGATTCGATATTATTGCACTATTTTATATCTACCTAGTTTTTAAAGAAAATTAGATACTTACATTTTTATTTAATAAGGGAGTTGTTTGTAAAAACTCTTAAGGGAAGTCTCATTGTAATAAATATGTGTTGGGAAATCCCCATTATGGCATACAAACATGCTCTATTTTCTAACCTTATCAGAATAAATTTTATTTACTTTGATATATTCCTTGGTATGGAATGGATTTCAAATTATGATGTGAAAATTTTTTGCAAGAAGAAAATTAAAATTTGTGAGGAAGATGTAGAATTACTTATCTTTAGAGAAGAAAATTCATCATCTGACTCTCATCTAGGTCCACTTTATTATTTCTAATGAATGAAATTATTTGGAATAAAGAGAAATAAAAATCTAGTTATGAAGAAGGTAATATTAAAATTGAGTATGTGCCTATTTTACAAGAATATATTGAAATATTTCCCTACGAATTACCTGGACACCCCTAGAGCATGAGTCCGAGTTTACCATTGATTTAATCCATGATAAAAAACAATATCAAAGAATACCTATAGAATGACCACTATAGAATTAGTGGAGCTAAAGAAATAAATAGAGGAGTTTAGTAATAAGGGATTTATTCACCCTAGTGTTTCTCCATGGAGATCCCCTATTCTCTTTATTAAGAAGAAAGATGGATCCATGATGTTTTGTATTTATTATAGAGAAATTAATGAAATTAAGATAAATCACAAGTATCCACTACCTCACATTGATGATTTATTTTATCAACTTCACGGATCTCAATGTTTTTTTGAAGATTTTCCATTGTTCTAGAAATCATAAATTGTGAGTAAATAAGTAAGAAATTCCGAAGTCAACTTTTAGAATGAGGTATAAAAATTATGAGTTTACATTAATTCCATTTGGATTGAATAATGAACTCGTGATTTTTATAGATCTGATGAATATAATATTCAAGGAATATCATGAAGATTTTGTTGTGGTATTCATTTATGATATTTTGGTATATTATAAAACCAATGATGAACATGAGAATCACTTTCAGATCATTCCTGAGACACTCAGAAGGAAATATTTTTATGGTAAATTTAGAAAGTGTGAATTATGGCTTCAGGAAATTTATTTTCATGGTCATATTATCTCTAAGGATATAATCTTTGTTGATCTTGTAAAGAAAAAGGTAATACAAGAATGTACTACATCAATGAACATAACCAAGGTATGAATTTTTATTGGTTTAGTAGGTTAATATTAGTGTTTTGATCATAATTTTTCCTGATTTGATAACCCATTAACAAAGATCACACTTAAAGGGGTTAAGTTCTTATGAAAAAAAAGAATGTGTAGATAATTTTGAATAATTGAAGAGAAGATTAGTCAATGCTATGATTTTAACTCTACCATCAGTAAATGATTGGTTTGTAAAATATAGTGATCAATTGAAGAAAATACTAGTATGTGTCCTTATAAAAAATGATAAAGTTATTGCATATACATCAATGTAGTTTTAGATTGATGAAAAAAATTATCCAACTCTTGATCTTGAGTTAATAACCATAATATTTTCTATAAAGATATGGATACACTATCTCTATGGTGAAATATGTGAGATGTATATAGATTACAGGAGTTTGAAATATATCTTTTCAAAGAAAGAACTCAAAATGAGGCAAATAAGATGGCTCGAGTTACTCAAAGATTATGATTTCTCAATACACTAACATCTAGGTAAAGAAAATAAGGTAGCTAATGCCTTGATTAGAAAACATCATGGAGTTATGACCAAGAAGAAGATTGATAGAGATCTAGTGTTCATGGATTTAGTAAACATGGATATGGGAATTGTTAAGGAAGGAGAAACATCACTCCTTTTTTCAAATGGTTACAAAAACAACTTTATTAGAAAATATGGAAGTCTCTCAATCTGATGATGATAATTTTCAAAAATAAATTAAAGCCTTAAATGATATAAGATTGGAAAAAATCACATATAAGGATGAAATTTTGAAATTTGGAAAGATTTTATGTGTTCCATCAATACATGAGCTAAAAATGGAACTATTAGATGATTCCCATAACTCAAATTTGACTATACACCCTGGTAGTACCAAGGTGTATAGAGATCTAAAGGAACATTTTTGGTGAGATAATATAAAGGTGGAAATTGCTGAATATGAGTCAGGATTTATAGTTTTTCAACAATTAAAGGATAAGATACAATATACAAGGGGATTCATGTAGACTATACCTATTAATATGTTGAAGTGGGATAGAATTACTATGGACATTGTAACATCACTACGAAGGACACCTAAAAGGAATGATGAAATATGGTTTATTGTTGATCTTCATAAAAAATCAACAAATTTTCTTGTTATAAGAGAAGATTTACCTCTTGAGTGCCTAGAAAGACTCTATATTAATTATATTGTAAGAATTCATGGTGAACCTCTATCCATTGTTTCTAATCGATATCCACTTTTTACATTAAATTTCATAATGGGAAACCATGGCTCGAAAACCCTAGTCATCAGAGACTCAAAGGATCCTGCTGATTCGTTCCAATTTGTGAGATATCTCTTCCTCCAATCTCATCTGGGACCTCCATGAGAAGGAAGTGAGGATTTCCTTGAAAGAGGAACCACTGATCACTATTAACCGACGGGAGAAAGTAGTTTCTTTCCTTGAAGCCCTGATGGGTACATACTCCCTCATGACGCAGACCCTGAAGACATCTAGGATCAAAAGATTGGAAGATGGAGGCCTCTTTGTAGAAGCAGACCTGGATGCATTACGCCAAAGAGCAAAAATATGTAAATTTTCCATCATGGCTCACATCGCGTATGTCAAAGGTAACAAACCCTGGCCTTACACTGATTTGAAACCAAGAATTGCTGCTTGCTAGGGTTTTTCAAACTGGAAATTAGTTCTACTTGGTAAGGGTTATTTTCATATCTTATTTACATCGCAAGAGGACCTTGATAGGGCTTGAAAAACTGGTAATTTGAATCTCAAACTGGGGATCCTTCGCTTGTCTGAATGGGATGCTGCTTTCAACCCAATTTTTCACACAAAAAACACAGCACACGTTTAGGTTAGATTGCACAACCTAAATTGGTTTTACTAGAATCCAAAAATTCTAATTGACCTAGGATCCTGTATTGTATCCCCACTAAAATTGGACCAAAGAACCTTAAATGGAGACCTTGGACTCTATTCTAGAGTGCTCATAGAGGTAAATCTTGAGAACAAATTTCCCCCCTCAATCAATTTCAATGCTATTGATTATAAAACTGAAGTTAAGGTCATGTATGAGAGGCTTCCACCCTATTGTGAGTTATGTAAACTGGTTGGTCATACTAAATATAACTCTAGGTTTGTGGAAAAACCTCCCCCTCCTCATAATCCCAATGAATAGATAGAGGTTAGGATAAATAATAGGGGAAATGAAAATGTAATTGAAAAACCCAAATCTTCCAAAAGAAAAAAATGAGAAATGGGTTGTAAAAAGAAACCCATTTGAGAAATTGATTCCTAAAAAAGGAGAATCATGGGATAAAATGGTTGATGAATAAGAGTCTGAAAACCTCTAATATATTGTAACACCCCAAGATTCCATGGTACGCGTGTGTTGTACGCAACTTCGAGTTCTAACACACACCACAGCCAATCAAACTAGCCGTTATGAATAGTAATACCCACTTTTTGAAATTTTATAAATTTTATCTTTCAAAATGAACTTCATTTTTGGATTTTTAATATCGAAATTATCTTAGGGTGAATTTTTGGTATTTTTCTGAAAACATTCAATTTTTGATGAATAGTGAAAAAACACTGAGTTATAGTTTAAAACCGAATTTTTATTTAAATAATTATTTATTTTATTTAAATTCAATTAAGGTTAAAATAGATACATAATACCTATATAAGTTCAATTTAATTCATTGGAGTTAGTTTATAATAATTTTAGATATATAAAAATTTTATTGAACTTTTCACCGTTATTTACCCACCTACTAGGAGAATTTGGAAATTCACATAAAAATTAATTTTACCAATTCTGTGAGTGGAATTTCAAAAATCCAAGACACATGGTTAATATCAAGGAGTAAAATTTGGTTCCATGAGATGAAAATAATTTTTGGTGAATAGTAACTTTTTTCTTTTATTTACCACGGTAAAAGTAAATAGAGTAATTAAGGGTAAAAATGATATTAATATTACCCTAAAACATGTACTAATTCTATTGTACAAGTGTATCTCGACCAAAAAAAACCTTAGGAATAAAATATTATCATTTTGGTCCACTTGTATTAGATTAGGACATTTATTATTATTTAATTCAAAGAAGAGTTAAAAGAGATTAAATCAAAGTTTAATAACTAAAAAATTTTTAATATAGAGTTATACATAAGATAAAATCGATTATAAATATTCATTAGAAATATAAAAATATTTCATAAATAATGGTATTTTATTTATAATTTTTAGACATTAAATAATTTAATTTATTTATGACACAATGGTGATGCAGTAATTACCTAATTAATGAAATATTAAAATAATTGATATTATAAATATAAAAATAAATGTAATTTGAGAATTTATATGAATTAATATAATTTTATAGATTAATATATAATATTAGGATTGGTTATATAAATTTTTTTCGAATTAATAATGCTGTTATAAAATTATCAAACACAAAATACCCAATAGTGTCAAAATTGACATAAAAGAGTTTTTAAAACAAATATCATATTATTAATTGATATTCTATTCCTAAAAATCTAAGGTTCGGCCAAAGTACTTATATAATGATAGGTGTATCATTAATGGACCACTTGGGGGTCTCTTGGAGGTATATAGTAAGTGTATTACCTATATAATATAAAAATACAAAGAGACATGGTAAATGCCAAACTATTTAACTAAGAGTTAAATATAAATGATAAGATTAATATAGTGACCCAAACCTATCTAAAATCAATTTGTTGAAAGGATTTAGACCCATACCTACCTTAACCTTTAAATAATCCACTTTGTATCCATTATAAACCTAATATTAATTTATTATAAAATAATAGTTCTAGCTTTTCCAAAGGTTCCCCTCACCCCTCTTATAAAAGGGTACTCCCCCTTCTCTCTAATTTACACCTTCGAAGCCTTTTGGATCAGCCAACCCCTGCCCAAATATTCTCTCAAATTCCACCAATTCAACATAGAGGCCTTATTTTGATCAGAAAGACAACCTATGGATCCCTTTTGATCAAATCAAAAGGAAGAGCCCGAAGAAGAGGCAATGTTTTCACAACCCTCTTTCAAGTTCCTTTCTTCTTCAACTTCTTCTTTCTTTGTTATTTACATTATAAAATAATAACTCCAGTATATTTTATATACTATGATGTTATTATAAATATGGTACAACCATATTCAGTATTCTATCCATCCTTTTAATGACATGTCACCATACGTGCGTATGTACGACCTACCGTCTCCACGTCGCGGTGTAATTATTATTCAATACATTATTACTTGGATGGGTATAATAATGATGTGTAATTCATGTAAATAATAAGTATAACATGATAATTATTCTTTATATATGATATACCATCCAATTATATATTATTTTAATATCAAAAGAATGATATTATCACTCGTGCGTACGTACGGACTACCGTCTCCATGAACGCGATGAGATTCATTCCCCATCATATCCATACAAGTATAATTATCATTTTATGATTAAAAATAATGTTTAAGGACTTTATATCATTCTTTATATTAATAATATAAAACCTATCCATAACAAATATGACTAATGTAACAAAACATATAAAAGAAAACGAGTAAGTTAACACCCAAAACGACGATAATACTAAGATATTATTAACAAAGCAATTCTAAAAGATCATATATGATATCATATTAATGTATATTATTCTTTTATAATTAAATAATAATTATTTCACCATTATACAAGAGGATAACCTACCCTTAACCAAGGAAAAAGTACAAATTATGGGGTTTCTTATATCACTTTTAATTCCGCGAGATTTCCATTGTTCACCACTTATTTATTGCATGTGGTGTGTGTACTGCCCATGTTTGTATTCATTGTGTAATATAATTTAATTAATGGATATATAAATCATCATTTTATGATCCTTATTTCATGGGTGTATGTTTTGTAAGTTACCAAATCAATAAGGGAATTTAAAATTTCAACTTCCACTCATTCGGCTTTACACACAATTCATTGATTATTTTACTCCAAGATTATGTGTGGAATCACTATTAATTTTATTATGTCATAATTTACCCTCCCCTTTATGTGGATATACTTTTTATACACATAATAAATCCATTGATAAATTCTCAGGTCATCGGTATGAACTTGATAAGAGTAATTTTTAATCAATCTCCATTTGTTGAGTTAAGCATCCAATTCATTGGTGTTGTTTTTACAAGAATATGTGTGAATGTACTTTGATTGTTTTACATTGAATATACAATCATATTGAGTGTATTTATATTTTTCACAAAAATTATGTCGTTGATTTATCCTTAACCTAAGGATACGACCTTTATGAGACATTTCATCTCAATTTACATTCCATTGAGACTCCTTTGTTGTTATACACCAAATCACTTTTATATGGTGTATATAATGTACTTTGAAATAGTATATCAGGAATCCCTTTATTCTCATGATATTATAATGTTTTTATTACCTCAATTATTTTTATTCAAGTGTATCTCTTTTGGTTAGGAACTATAACTAAAATATCATTTTAAAATGTTTCAAAGATTTATTATTATAAATCTTTCTCATTAATGTCCATGTTTTAAAAATGGTTTTAAGGATTTATTTATATAGACATTAATGTTTTAAAATCAAAATTACTTTTGAAATTTTCAAAGTGGTATGGGACACTTTGATTCAAAAATCTATTTTAAATGTCTTCTTGATAAATAGTGTGACTTTTAAATGTTTTCAAGAAAAAGGGGGATATTTCTATCAATAGTTTGATGATTATTTTAATCTATGTCAAAATCCTTCATTATTCTCGATTGAGGTTAATATAATACAATACAATCTTCTATATTTTATCTGATGAGTTATTTTTGACTATGTATGTGCCATTTTTATACCATTCAGGGTTTGTGGTTAAAGTATTGACATTTCGTATGCTAGTTTTAATACGAATGTTTATGTTATGTTTCAAACTTTTCATATGAGGAATGAATTGGACTTAGTAAGTGACGGGTGGAGCCCGCTATAGATCCTCGATGAATCAGTAGGTCTCATGAGACAAACTAGTGTCTTGGAAAAATTCCTTGACAAAATCTTATTTGTAGTCTTGGCACAAGGCCTTGGCTATGTGGTTATGATAGTCTGGCATTATGCATTCCATCATTATAAAGGTGGTTATTGATATTGCATGTGGTTATTCGACTAGTAGAATATCCATGTGAATAATTAAATGGAATTATTTCATTTTATCTTTTCCATATTATGTTAAAGTTCAAGTTTAAAAGGCTTTTGTTTTAGTTATACATTGCCTTAAATGTTTATGCGTATTTATGAAAGTTTCCGCTATATTGTTATCCTTAATAAGCATATGAGCTCACCCCTTTCAATGTTTTATTTTTCCCAGGATGTGAAGTAGTAATTTATGAATGACCTGCAGGGATAGTATGAGGGGATATGAAGACAATATGTTGTAGTTTTTTTTTACTTTATGATGTAATGTAAGACTTATGAATATATCTAGTGTTTCCAAGACTACTAAACTAATCGTTCTTTTGAGACTTGATCTTTTTTGATCATTCCAATGTTATGTAATAATGCACAAACTCTAGGTAACTGGGGTCGGGGCG
This sequence comes from Viscum album, assembly GCA_963277665.1. NCBI lineage: Eukaryota > Viridiplantae > Streptophyta > Magnoliopsida > Santalales > Viscaceae > Viscum > Viscum album. Next base: position 1,196,541,182 of record OY728122.1, read on the forward strand.
TTATAGTTGGTATCAGAGGAAGTTTAGTAAAAACCTTGGAAACTAGATTTAGATAAACTCTAATTAGAGCACATAGTCCTAAGAGAGACTTTTAGGATTAGTGTAGAATAACATCCTAGAATTTTGGTATTGTACAGATGTACCTAGGGGTAAAACCTGAAAACTCCGCTTTGAGCTAGACTCGAACGGGAACTGGTGCACAACAACGGGCCTTGCTGAACTCTTGGTTATGACACTCCTAGGGGATATGCTTTGGATAATTTACATTTTCCTTGCAAACCAATTTGAAGTATTTTAATATAAGATGAGAATAAATGACCTTGGTTAATCCTAAGGTGTTTCAAATTGAGAATATTGTGTCATGATATTCTCTAAATTATTTTATGACTACTGTAACTCACACAATGCTTTCTGGTTTTAGTTAATGGATGGAGTCCAAGGAAGTCATAGTAACTTTGAGAATGATGTACAAGGTGGGAACGATGGTGGAAATGAGAAAAAAAATGGAATGTTGATAGGAGTAAAAGACATCGTGTTCATGCCAAATAATTTTTCCAAAAATATGATCAACAAAATATATATTAACCAACTACTGGACTCAACAAAGAAGAGAAAGGTGATCAATGATAAGAGCTCCAGCACTGGAGATCATGGAGAAAAGAATCCTAAATTTCCATCATGCAGGAAATATGGAATGCGACACCCAGGAATGTGTCTCAACGGAACAAATAAATGATTTATGTGCAGGAAAGAAAGACATAAAGTGAATAATTTCCGAGGAAAAATGAAGAGTACTATGGAAGAAAATAAAAATGGTCCCAAAAATCCATTTACGGTCATTTTCCGTAAATGTAGGGGACCGGGATATTACCTGAGTGAATTCCCTATTCTATAGGATATTTTCTTGGTCAAAGAAGAATCTATGTGGAAATAAATGGTTGGAGAAATGTTTAAAAGTATTAGTGCTCCTTGTTGATGGGATTAATTTGGAATAATTTTCTCTTGTATTTGTAACCCAGCAGTTTTCCATGTGATAATGATATTTGAGGAAGACTTATATTTTCCCTTGTGGATATAGTTATAAATAACAATTTGTTTTTATATGATCATTGGGTTTGAGGCAATTATAGGTTATTATATTTTGGTATGAAAATGAAAGGTATGAGATAACATTTCTGATTAAAATTATGTTATTGTTATTTTGAGGAATTTATCTCATTTTGGTAATGTTATAAAATATAGTTTTTGAAAAAGGAAAACACACAGACTGTGTGACAACCCACCGCGTCGGACAAAGCTGCGGGAATCGAAGCCACAACCAAAGTGCAATTGAGATTTATCACTTACCACTGGACTACGTGAAGTCCCTGGTTAGTGCGACTAATTATTTTTAGTTAAATTATTTTATTTATCAATAATAAGTTGATTTGGGTTCTTATGTCTTATCAAATAAATACCATTAGTATAGGAAAATGATTTGGTGATTAAGTGATAAATGTTATTTTGGAAGATGTTCTCTTTGTTGGGAACATTATATTCCCAAGGAAACTAGAATACTATGGGATTTAATTTGAGGAATAATGGAGGATTTTTATCTACGTTTTTATTGTGGATTTATAGTGATTTGGGTTATTTATGGAAATGATTAACCTATAATAGAGAATATGTGATTAGGTTAATTACTTTTAAGTATGTGACTTTAAGAGTAGTTGATGTCATTTGGAGATACAATTTAACATGGAAGACTGCATAACCAAATTCTTCTAAGTTTTGGGTTTCAATATTAGTTTGGATTATATTGAAGGATTTTAAGGAAAATTTTTTATCGAATGGTATTTATATAACTGTGGGGTATTTTTGGTTTAATTTTAGAAATTAAGATTAGTGTTTCTTTCTCTAAAGGAATATCCTTTTGGGGGATCATCAGATATTGTACTAACCATTTTGGTTTTGATTAATCTATAAAGATAAGGTAAATATATAGTTTATCCTTTGTGGATCATGTGATTCTATAGAAGTTTATTCTAGATCTTCCAGTGTGACCAAGTCTTCTTGAATACTCATCATTTAAAAAAAATGATTGAGTGGTGGAAATTTATTAAAGAATGAAACTCTATGTAAAAAGTAAGCATATATCTTTATTTTATTAGTCAATCTCATAAATTAATTCCTCATCTTTATGTAATGTAACTTAAAAAAATGTTGTCCGTATAATTTTCCTTCTGGGAAACTAATGACCGTTTTTCCCATCACAAGTTTGTGGTTTTCTTATTGTTAACTTTCTACTGATCATGTTTTCTATCCCTCTCCATCAAAACTTTACACTTAGTTTATCTTCCATATCCATGTTTTCCTATATGGAATCCCAGTATGATTTATCTTGGGTGACCTTTGTACTTCTTTTTCTTTCTTTTAAGGTGATAGTTTTGTTGACTCTTTTTCTGGTGTGGGACTTTCCATTATATTCCCAAGCCCAATTTTAAAAATTTTGAGGAAAAAATTATGTGAAGGAGGGGAGAATGTAACACCCCAAGCTTCCACGGTACGCTTCTCTTTGAATATTATAGTAGCGTGTGTTGTACGTACCTTCGAGTTCTAACACACACCACAACCAATCAAACTAGCTGTTATGAATAGTAATAACCACTTTTTGAAATTTTATAAATTTTATATTTCAAAATGGACTTCATTTTTGGATTCGAGATATCGAAATTAGCTTAGGGTGAATTTTTGGTATTTTTCTGAAAACATTCAAATTTTGATGAATAGTGAAAAAACACTGAGTTATAGTTTAAAACCGAATTTTTATTTAAATAATAATTATTTTTTTTAAATTTAATTAAGGTCAAAATATATACATAATACCGATATAAGTTCAATGTAATTCATTGTAGTTAGTTTATAATAATTTTAGATATAAAAATTTTTTATAGAACTTTTCACCGTCATTTACCAACCTCCTAGGAGAACTTAGAAATTCACATAAAACATAATTTTACCGCTTTTGTGAGTGGAATTTCAAAAATCCAAGAGACACGGTTAATATAAAAGAGTAAAATGTGGTTCAATGAGATGAAAATAATTTTTGGTGAATAGTAACTTTTTACTTTTATTTACCACAGTTAAAAGTAAATAGGGTAATTAAGGGTAAAAATGATGTTAATATTACCCTAACACATGTCCTAATTATATTGGACAAGTGTATCTCGACCAAAAACAACCTTAGGAATAAAATATTATCATTTAGTTCCACTTGGATTAGATTAGGACATTTATTATTATTTAATTCAAAGAAGAGTTAAAAGAGATAAAATCAAATTTTAATAACTAAAACATTTTTAATATAGAGTTATACATAAGATAAATTCGATTATAAATATTCATTATAAATCTAAAAAGATTTCCTACATAATGGTATTTTATTTATAATTTTTATACATTAAATAATTTAATTTATTTTTGACACAATGGTGATAGAGTAATTACCTAATTAATGAAATATTAAAATAATTGATATTATAAATATCAAAATAAATTTAATTTGAGACTTTATATGAATTACACTAATTTTATAGATTAATATGACATATTATGATTGGTTATATAAATTTTTTTCAATGTAATAATGCTGTTATGAAATTATCAAAAACAAAATATCTAATAGTGTAAAAATTGACATAAAAGAGTTTTTAAAACAAATATTATATTATTAATTGATATTATATTCATAAAAATATAAGGTTCAGCAAAAGGACTTATATAATGATAGGTGTGTCATTAATGGACCACTTGGGGGTCTCTTGGAGGTATATAGTAAGTTTATTAACTATATAATATAAAAATACAAAGAGACATGGTAAATGCCAAACTATTTAACTAAGAGTTAAATATAAATGATAAGGTTAATATAGTGACCCAAACCTGTCTAAAATATATTGGTTGAAAGGATTTAGGCCCAAAACCACCTTAAACTTTAAATAATCCACTTTGGAGCCATTAGAAATCGAATATGAATTTATTATAAAATAATATTTCTAGCTTTTCCAACGGTGCCCCTCACCCCACTTATAAAAGGGTACTCCCCCTTCTCTCTAATTTACACATTCAAAGCCTTTTGGCTTGGCCAACCCCTGCCCAAATATTCTATCAAATTTCCTCACTTCAACCTATAGGCCTTAGTTTTATTATAAATCCAATCTATAGATCCGTTTTGATCAAATCAAAAGGAAGAACCCGAAGAAGAGGTAATGTTTTCACAATCATCTTTCAAGTTCCTTTATTATTCAACTTCTTATTTCTTTGTTATTTCCATTATAAAATAATAACTCATATATCTTTTATATACTGTGATGTTATTATAAATATGGTAAAACCATATTCAGTATTCTATCCATCCTTTGAATGACATGTCACCATACGTGCGTACGTACGACCTACCGTCTCCACGTTGTGGTGTAATTGTTATTCAATACATTATTATTTGGATGAGTATAATAATGATGTGTAATTCATGTAAATAATTATTATAACATGATAATTATTCTGTATATATGATATACCATCCAATTATATATGATTTTAATATCAAAATAATGATATTATTTCTCGTGCGTACGTACGGACTACCGTCTCCACGAACGCGATGAGATTCATTCCCCATCGTATCCATAAAAGTCTAATTATTATTTTATGATTAAAAATAATGTTTAAGGAATTGATATAATTATGAATATTAATAAGATACAACCTATACATAACAAGCATGACTAATATAAAAAAAATATAAAAGAAAACGAGTAAGTTAACACCCGAAACAACGATAATACTAAGATATTATTAACAAAGCAATGTTAAAAGATCATATATGATATCATATTAATGTATATGATTCTTTTATAATTCAATAAATTTTTTTTCACCATTATACAAGAGGATAACCTACCCTTGACCAAGGAAAAATTACAAAGTAAGGGGTTTCTTATCTCACTTTTAATTCCGTGAGATTTCCATTGTTAACCACTTATTTATTGCATGTGGTGTGTGTACTTTTCATGTTTTTATTCATTGTGTAATATAATTTAATTAATGTATATTTACATCATCATTTTATTATCCTTATTTCATGGGTTTATGTTTCGTATGTTACCAAATCAATAAGGGAATTTGAAATTTCAATTTCCACTCATTCGGCTTTACACATACTTCATTGATTATTTTACTCCAAGATTATGTGTGGAATCACTATTCATTTTCTTATGTCATAATTTCCACTCCCCTTTCTGTGGATATAATTTTTATACACATAATCACTCCATTGATAAATTCTCAAGTCATCGGTATGAACTTTATAAGAGTAATTTTTACTTAATCTCCATTTGTTGAGTTAAACATCCAATTCATTGGTGTTGTTTTTAAAAGAATATGTGTGAATGTACTTTGATTGTTTTACACTGAATATCCAAAAATATTGAGTGTATTTATATTTTTCACACAAAATTTTGTCGTTGATTTATCCTTAACCTAAGGATACGGCCTTTGTGAGAGATTTCATCTCAATTTACATTCCATTGAGACTCCTGTGTTGTTATACACCAAATCACTTTTATATGGTGTATATAATGTAATTTGACATAGTATATCATGAATCCCTTTATTCTCATGATATTACAAAGTTTTTATTACCTAATTTTTTTTTTTCAAGTTTCTCTCTTTTATTTAGGAACTCTAACTAAAATATCATTTTAAAATGTTTTATAGATTTATTATTCTAAATATTTCTCATTAATGTCCATGTTTTAAAAATGGTTTTAAGGATTTATTTATATGGACATTAATGTTTTCAAATAAAAATTCCTTTTGAAATTTTCAAAGTGGTATGAGACACTTTGATTCAAAAATCTATTTTAAATTGCTTCTTGACAAATAGTGCGACTTTTAAATGTTTTCAAGAAAAAGGGGGATATTTCTCTCAATAGTTTGATAATTATTTTAATCTATGTCAAGATCCTTCATTATTCTTGATTGTGGTTAATCTGATACAATACAATCTTCCAAATTGTATTGAATGAGTTATGTTTGACTGTGTATGTGCTATTTTTATACCATTCATGGTTTGTAGTTAAAGTATTGACATTTTGTATGCTAGTTTTAATACGAATGTTTATGTTATGTTTCAAACTTTTCATATGAGGAATTAATTGGACTTAGTAAGTGACGGGTGGAGACCACTATATCTCCTCAATGCATCGGTAGGTCTGATGAGACAAACTAGTGTCTGAGCACAAGGCCTTAACAAAATCTTATTTGTAGTCTTGACACGAGGCCTTGACTATGTGGTTATGATAGTCTGGAATTATGCATTCCATCATTATAAAAGTGGTTATTGATATTTCATGTGGTTATTCAACTAGTAGAATATCCATGTGAATAAGTAAATAGCATTATTTCATTTTATCTTTGCCATATTATGCTGAAGTTCATGTTTAAAAGGCTTTTTTTAGTTATACATTGCCTTAAATGTTTATGATTATTTATGAAAGTGTCTGCTATATTGTTATCTTTACTGAGCATCTGAGCTCACCCCTTTCAATGTTTTATTTATCCCAGGATGTGAAGAAGTAATTTATGAATGACCTTCAGGGATATTATGAGGGGATATGAAGACAAGATGTTGTTGTAGTTTTTTTACTTTATGATGTAATGTAAGACTTATGAATATATCCAGTGTTTCCAACACTACTAAACCAATCGGTCTTTCGAGACTTGATATTTTGTGATGATGCCAATGTTATGTAATAATGCACCGACTTTGGGTAACTGGGGTCGGGGCATTACACAGATCCTTCAAAATGACCTTGAGGCTGATATATTTGAAATTGTTTCACATCCCCAAGCAGCCCTTGGAAAATATGAATCCCCTTCAGAGGATACTGTCCTTATTTTAGGAACACCTCTAAAGGAAACATGCTTGGAACCTATTGAACATACCTCCCTGTTGAACTTAATGCACTCTACCACACAGGACACTCAAACTAGTAATACTGAAACCGGTAAATCTACACCAGTTAAACAAGACTGCAAGTCTAACATATGGATGAAGGGATCCAAACTGGATTTGATGTCCTCTCCTATCAAGACTTAGGACAATGATGAGAAACCTGGGATGGATAGATCCCCTCATCTTGATACACAAGCCACACTACAAGAGGCTGAGAACAAAACATCTCCACCGGCTACAGCTACATGCAAACCGATTGAGCTAGATGCTAACAAGAAAGGTGATACTAGGATTGAAAATGTTTCGGTTTATACTAACACCTCTTTGGCTCCCCCTGTCAACATAGGTAGAACATGGTAATAGGCACATGAATAACACCATGAGAGTGGAAACCAGAGCAAAGGATGCGACCTCTAAAAAGAAAGGGGACAACCCCTAAAAAAAGAGGTATACATGAATGTTCTTTTCTGGAACTGCCAAGGGATAGCAAACACTGACACGACCAACATTCTGAAAAGATATATTTTTACTCACACACCAAAACTATTTTCTATCTCTAAGAAAAAAATTAATTTTGCTTCTAGATTTCAGAATGCTTGTCCCACTGGTTACTCCTTTATAGGGGCTTGCACTAATCACCTCCCAATTGAATCCTTATGGGAATTTTCTCACTCTTCCCTTAAAAATGTCAATGTTTTCAGAACTTCAAATCAAGATTTTACTTGTTATTACAAGTTTGAAAACACACACGCTTTCACTACTTTTTTCTATTCTTATAAAAGATATCAAGATAGAAGATCTCTTTGGGCTGAAATTACCCATCTTAGTATCTTGATTCAAAAACCCTGGTTTATTTTTGGGGAATTCAATGCCAATCTAGATGTTTGTGAAAAAACGGGCCCGACTCATACTTCCATATCTTATAGATAATTCAAAGAGTGCATTTAACATAATAAACTTATAGAGATTAACCTAATCGGTGCTAAGTTTACTTGGTAAAAACATCATTATAGCAAGACTGTGGCTAGAAAAATGGACAGAGCCTTCACTAACGATCTTGCACTTGATAAATGGGACAACATTTCCAGTATAACCCTTAATAAGATGGATTCTGATCACCACACAATTCTGGTTAGTTTCTCCTACAACCGCATAAAAACTATGTATACTTTTAGATATAACATTTTCTGGTTTTTTGACATAGACTGTGCGAACATTATTAAAAGATCTTGGACTAACATGAACACAAATAATGATTCTTTTTCCTATCCTAAGAAGATAAAAATGCTAAAACAAATTCTAAAAAACTGGTGTAAATCAAAATCAGATGAATTAGATAATAATATTTACACTTAGAAAATGATCTTAATCAACTTCAAAATCATAACACCTCATCTAATTTTTCCCAACACTCCCAACATGAAATTAATATTTCTTCTAAATTGATTACTCTCCTCAACTTTAAAGATAACCTAAAGAAGAAAATATTTAAAACCAAATGGCTGAACGATGGGGATAGAAACACAAAATTCTACAATTCTCTTCAAAAAGTTAGAAAATATTGTAAACCTGTCTCCTATATTAGGGAAGGGGTGAAATTTTTTGACACCGATGAAAGCATTGCCAACCATGTGGTCAATCACTTTCACAATATCTTCAATGGACCTAATATTGATAAAGATCTTCGACCTGAAGTTATTCCTCTTATGTTCATAGAAGAGGATAATCTTTTACTTAATAATGTACCATTGGATCAAGAGATTAAGGATGCTGTCTTTAGTCTTAACACAGACAGTGCCCCAGGTCCGGATGGCTTTAATAATGGGTTCTACCAGCAACATTGGGATATCATTCTGGATGATATCTGTCAAATGGTTAAAAATTTATTCTCTAGAGGGATTCTTCCGCATGGAATGAACTATCAATTCCTTGTCCTTATTCCTAAATCAGAAAATGATGAAAAAATCAATCATTTTAGACCAATCGCCCTGATAAATTATCTGTTTAAAATTATCACCAAATTGATTTCCAACCTTATCTCTGATATAAGTAATAAAATTATTTCATGGAATCAATTTGGTTTCATTAAAGTCAGATCTATATAATATTGTATCTGTCTAGCCTCTGAATCCACTAACCTGTTGATCATAAAAACCAAAGGCTAGAATTTGGCCATTAAACTTGATATAACGAAGGCCTTCAATACCAATTATTGGAACTTTATTTTTAAAGTTCTTAGAAATTTTGGATTCAAAGAGGCCTTTAACAACAGAATTAGAACACTCTTTAATTTGGCTCATATCTATATTATTATAAATGGTACACCTAGAGGTTACTTCAATTTCTCTAAAGGGGTCAGGCAAGGAGACCCCCTCTTGGCTATCCTCTTCTCTATTGTTGAAGACTACCTTAGTATACTCATCTCCCAAGCCATTGTAAATGGTAACATTAAGACTATCCCCGCTTCTAGAAATGTGAATTCCCCCTCCCATTTTCTATATGCTGATGACATAATCCTTTTTTAAAGGGGGAAAAAAGAAACCTAAGAAACCTTAAAACCATTATCTCTCACTATGAATAAGTGTCTGGTCAACATATTAACTAGCTAAAATAATTTATTTATTTTGGAAAAAACTACCCCCTGGTCGGAAAAATAGCATTACAAATATTCTTGGTATTAAGGATGGATCTCTCCCCTTATATTATCTTGTTGTTCCCATTTTTTAGGGTAGACTCAAAGAGATTCATTTCTCTACCATTGTTGATCAAACTCATCAACACCTCTCCTCTTGGAAAGGAAAAAATATCTCAATAGCGGGGAGAATTTTCCTGGTTAAATCCACAATTGTTTCTAAACTGGTCAATTCCATGATGATCTATAAATGGCCAGCTAGTCTCTTAAAACACATCAATATTTCCATTAAAAACTTTGTCTCGACGAGAAGAACTCTACAAAGGAAATTAGTTACCATACATTGGTACACTTTCTTTAAGCCTATTGAAAAAGGAGGTATTGGAATAAAAATCTCACTAACTTTAACCAGGCCCTTTAGAAAAATCTCACATAGAATCTCATTTGTAACAAATCACCTTCCACAGACGTCCTTCGAGCTCATTTCCATGAAAAAAATTGAAGAAACACACATATCTATTTGACGTCCTCCATATGGACATCCATTAAATGTACCTTCAAATCCATTATGTCTAATGCTAGATGGATGGACAATAGAGACTCGAATTGGAATTTTTGGCTTGATAACTGGACTAACACACCCTTTATTTCCTTGATTTCCTCCTCACAAATCCCTGTGCATAAAAGTAAAACCATTAAAAACATCATGAACATGAAAAATACTCATTTTCCTGAAGAGATTAAAAGTATTGTTGAAAATTACCATTTCTCTATTAATGATGATTTCCTTATTTGGGAACCTTCACATAATGGGATGCTTGACTAGAAGAGTTTCTACAAATATTTTTACATCAATGATATGAAAAACTTTAGCTGGATTAATAACTTCAATAAATACTAGATTAAACCTTCAAGATTTACTGTTGTTTGGTCTTATTGCTCATGGTAGAATTCCAAATGACTCTTGTTTACAAACTTTTGGAATCGTAATTTTCTATAAATTCCGTATGTGTAACCAACATTGTGAATATATTAACCATATTTTCCTTTCTTGTGATAAGACTAATCCTCTTTGACATTATATTTTGGACATATTTGAATGTAATTGGTTGTTTTGTATTTCTCTAATCTCTCAAATTCAAAAATGTTTGGAGAAATCCAACTCTCAACATATCAAGAACCTCTTTGTGGTAGCAATTGCAGAGCTTCTTCATGTGATCTGGTATGGTAGGAATGAATATACCTTTTTCAACAGTTCTTTCAATCTAAATGAAGGAAAAATGAGAATTCTTATCACTACCCGAGAGGCGGCCTCGCTACATAAGGATCAGTGTAACAACTTAGTCAGAGATTTGATGATCCTGTGACATCCTCGGATTGTAGGTAAATATCATCGCCCTAAATTCATGCTTGAAGTTTTTTGGAAGCCCCCCTATAGGATGGATAAAAATAAACATAGATGGAGCCTCTAAAGGAAACCCAGGCCCGGTGGGTTGTGGAGCCATCTTCAGAAATCATATGGTTCAGGTTCTTGTTTTCTTTAATATATCCTGTGGGATTTCTACCTCCCTAGAAGCTGAGATGCTCATCGTCATTCATGCGATCTCATTTTCCAAGATGCACAACTAGAACAATATATGGATTGAAAGAGACTCCTCCACTATCATCTAGGAAGTATGGAATCATACCATCCACCTGGCTTGGAAGTTCACTTCCCATTAGATTGAATGTCTGCACTCACTCTCCTCCCTCAGCTTCATTGCTACGCATGTTAACTGGGAATCGAACAAAGTTGCCGATGCCCTTGCCAACATGGGTGTTGATAAGGACAATACCTAGAGAGATGATCTTCCCCCCTGAGCTTCTTCCTCTTTATATGTGGGATGTAAAAAAAATTCCGTCCTTTCGACTTGTGTAACCCCTTTCATTTATATAATAAATTTTGTGTTTTGGTCTTTGACCAGAACACTACCTTTTAAAAAAAACATTAAAATTCTTGATGTGTCTTTAGAAGGATTTGGATACTGAGCTTCATTTTAGTACCGCTTATCACCCTCTAACTGATGAAAAATTTGAAAGGAATATTCAAACATTGGAAGACATTTTGAGATCATGATCACTTGAATTTAAAGGTATATGGGATTAGTAATTACCTTTGGTTGAGTTTTTCTAAAATAATAGTTTCTATTAAAGTTTTCAAATGATTCCATATGAAGAATTATATGGAATCAGATTTCATACTCTAACTTTTTAGGATGAAGTTGGTGAAAGGAAACTTTTGGGATAAAAAATTATTAAAGAAAAAATGAAAAAGGTAAATATTATTCTTGCTCATATTAAAGGAGCTCAAAGTAGGAGAAATAATTATGCTGATAACTGAATAGAGGATTTATAATTTCAATTTGGAGATAATTTATTTCTAAAATTATGTCCAGGGAAGGGTATAATTAGGTTTTTAAGAAAAGGAAACTAAGATTGAGGTACATAAAACCATTTAAATTTTTGGAAATAATTGGAGATTTAGCTTTATTATTAGCAATGACACCAATTATCTCCAAATTTCATGATGTGTCCCATATATCATTGTTAAAGAAGTGCATGCTAGACCCAACACATGTACTCACTTATGAAGAAATAGAACTAGAACCTGATTTTTCTTACTATAGAGATTCTATTGAGATTATTAACACTAAAGAGAATGTATTGAGAAATTTAATTAATCAACTGGTAAAATTTCTTTAGAGAGACCACAAAATAGAATAAGAAGCATGAGAACCTAAGGATGTTTTAAAGAAGAACCACCCTCATCTGTTCAGAAGGAAATATTAATGAAAAATTTTGAGGATAAAATTTTTGAAGGAAGGAAGAATATAACACCCCAAGATTTTATGGTCTGTATCTTCTTAAACAAATTTAATTTATTTGATAGTTTTTATTGCACAAATGAACTGTGATTTACTATTAAATATTAACATGACTGTTGGAATAGTAATGTGATTGTTATGAATAGTAATGTAGCCATTAGAATAATAACCTCTCTTATTAAAGTATAAATAAAATTTAGGTATCTCATAAATGAAAATATAATATATTTATAACATGGAATAAGTAAATAAATATTTTAAAAATGATAAATTAAGTGTTGGTATTTTCTTGAAACGTAAATGGTTATTTACAATTTTATAATTAATATAATGATTTAATTGAAAATTTATTTTCATAAAATATATTAAAAAATTAATATTTTGTTTTATTATAACAATAATATAATTTTATGAGAAAATAATGAATTTTTCAAAGTGTCATAAAATTAGTTATAATATTAAATTCAATATTTTTTTTAATAAGTGATGATTTTAATTAGAAAATAACTTTCTCATATTTAGAAAATTATATTTATAAAATGGAGTACATTTTTGAAATCTACACATCAAAAAATAGTTAGGTTTAATTTTTGGCATTTTTCTGAAATAGTTGAATTTTTGGTGAATACTGAAATACAGTAACACTATTGATAGTCTTGATCCAAAATAATAAACTAATGAAAAAAATAATCAAAACACCCATCTTCTCTCTCTATAAATACCACACTCACAACCTATAATACTCACACCTTCTAAGCCTTGAATCATGTATAAATTCATCCCAATTAATTTCCAATGCCTCTTCCCCACTTCCAAGACCCACTGGTCTTACCAAAAGACAAAAACCAAGTTCCTTAAAGAGGTTCTCAAGGAGACAATATTCAAGAGGCAAAATCCTCCTTATTTCCCTTTTAATTTATTTTTTTTCTCATCCTCTCCTCAACTAACCAATAAAAAGTGGCATGGTAACTCTAGTATGATATATATAATATAATTTTATAGTGTTAATGGAATATTCATCATCAAATATCTTCTCCTCTTATTTTAATTCTAAAAATGAAAACATCATTCATGAGGTGTCGATTTACCACCATCATGGATGAAGAGTTTTAGTTTTTCATTACTGCCTTCAAGGATGGTCATAAAACCATTTTTATTACTAAAAAATATTATGATTTGTGTATTTAATTTTATTTAATGTTTTTTTGCTAGTATATAAACATAATATTAAATAAAATGATACTTGTTTGTGATGGTCATAAAACCCACCAAAATAAACTAATCATTTTTTGTTAATGTTTTATCTAATGAATCATCCTCATACCATATAAACAAATGATATTTGGGAACCATTTAAAATCACGTAATTATATTAATATCATTCTATTCCAATTTTATATTTTTTCATCCATTTGATAAGAAATCCCATAATTATACATAAGGGAAAAAACCGTAAAACCATGAAAAATTTCTCTCATAAAAAATAAATTTGACATTATAACTCATTATTATATCCATAAATGAAACTAATAAAATTATAAAAAATAAAATATATATTGGAGAGGTTATTTATTAAGTAATTAATAAATTTAATTTAATTATCTCAGACATTAAGTACAGCTGTATAACGCCTTTAGACATAAGGTAAAAGGTTTCTCATCTTACTTTTATTTTGGTGAGATATGCATTATTCACAAATTAGTTATTGTGTGTGGTGTATGTATACTAAAGTTTAATATATCATATAATTAATATATTTATCTTCATGGTACTTAATGTTTCATTTTATTATTATTAATTTTTTGGGGTATACGATTCGATTGATCATAAGTGGCAAGAGACTTCACCTCAATTTCCATTTCATTGAGACTTACTTGGTATTGTGAATCTAATCATTTTTATGTGGTGTAAATATTATCCCTTTGAGGTATTTTTTATTTTGAAATTATATTTATCTTAAATATTGATATTTCTTGTATCATGGTTATGATTATTTTCTAATCCATATACCATTTTTATATATAATGTTTACTTTTAATGTTGTTTTAAGTGGGGGGAAATATTGATAAATCCATATCGTATAATAAATAAAGATATTTTGATAAGGAATATTGTTCATGAATTAAATCTATGTATGAAGAATGATTTGGAATTGAAGTGATTGGTGGGGCCTGACATTATATATATCCCCTCGATGTATTGACAGGTCTCATGAGACAAAATAGTTGGCGACAAACCCTTCACATTTGTTTTCAAGTAGAACCAGACGAGTTTCTACCCATATACATAGGATATCTTGTAAAATTTCTTTACAATAGTGGTTTATGTGCCAGATACATGGTTTCCAATAATTTATAATTTCCTTCATTAATATTCCAATCATTACTATCCATGATATTTTTACTATGAAAAAAATATTTGGATGCATTTTCATTCTCATTTTATTGATTAAATAGCATGTGTTTTTTAGTTACTTACCTTTAATTTTTATTATGACTAATATATTATGATTCAATTTTTATTGATTCATGTTTCTACCATATTTAATAATCATTTTATCTCCCCTTTTTTTTATTTTCCTTCCCTAGGTTGTGAAGATGAAAGTTTTGAATAAGTTTCAAGGAAGAAGTTTATTTTCCTTTGTTATGTTCTATGTTTAATTACTAAGGTAATAACAGAACCATGTATCTATATTTTTCTTGAAGACTAGTAAACTGATTGATCCTTGGTGATGTGATATCTTGTATCTATTCCATTGTAATAAAATATCCACCGACTATGGGATATAGGGGATTGGGTTGTTACATGATTGCCTCGTCTAAAGATCCTTCCTTCTATTATGATGTTGATCATCCAAAAAAAATATTCGGATCACCTTCATTGTGCTTGGATGTTACAAGTGTAGAATTCCTTTAGTATTGATCCACATCTTCTCCTTTCATATCTGAATGACACAGATTGATTTTCCTATGTTTTCATGGAAAACCAATCATCTTATATTGTTCATCTTGATCACTCAAGTTCTTATGGGATTGAATGAGTTCTCATAATTATTGAGAGAAATAGAGGAGGAAAATTCAAGAGTGATAAGTTTGTTGTTCACAACAATTCTCAAATATCAATGTTTGATTAACCCTACACAATATATATAACCATATATTTATAGAGCTAGGTTTTGGTTAAAATATAATTTAATTTCACATCAGGACTTAAATAATATAATAATATTTAACTAACCCTATTCTATATAATAATAATAATATTATTATTTTATGATGTACACAAACTTGTGTAATGATAAATATATTTTTAAGAGATAAAAAACTAATATTTATCAACAAATTCAGTCTTGGTCCTTTCATCATCCTTGGCACTTATTGAATACCTAAATAAATATTTAATAAAATATTTAATTTATCAATAAAAAAATAAATATCTTATTCACAATCCAATGAAAAAATATTTATCAAATATTCAAATAATAAAATAAATAAATAATTTATTACCTTGAAAATATTAGAGATCAATAAAACATGAATAAAATTATTAATCATTATTAAGAACAATATTTTTTCTTTAATTAAATTTAAATATAATTTAATCAAGACCAGTAGAAAAACTTTGTGTGTGACCCTTTAGGATTATTTCTCATTGGATTTAGGCGGTCTTGCCTAAAGTCCAAGATTACTAGCAAACTATGTGTTAAGGAACCTATGAGAAGGAACTTAATGTCTTAACATCGACAACCACACATGACTACTGCTTGTATAATATAATCCATTTTTTTGAATATCTCATCAAGAAGGTTGTAGATATGTGTCATAAAATTATTCTCTTGGTACATCTTTCTTTGAATTTCAAAAATAAACATATCATTGCACCATAGAAATGGAATTTAATGTGATGGTTCTATTCTAATCAAAGGGACAAGATATATTCTTCCATAAGTATAGAAATAAAAAAAAATCCTTTCTTTAATTATCTATAAATGACATGTCATTCATGACCCACGCATTATACCCTAATTCCCAAAAACATATGGTGTGACAGTTTTGGTCAGTAAATCTAAGTGTGCGTGTCATTACATGAATAAAGGATAATATTAAAGTATAAGAACCACTATACATGATCACAAATAAGAATATCCAATTACACCAAAACATATTGAATTCTTACTAGGGTGTATATTCTCAAAATATCCTATCTTGTAGATTACCTAGTGTAAAACTCATAAGAAGATGCCTCATCCACTTATGAGTACTCAAACTTCACAGTCTATATACTATGTTTCCTATTATAGTACAGTATCCAATCATAGAACTTTATTTAAGAATATCATTATAGCACTTTAAGGTTCTCATCATAGTGTGAAACTACTATGAACTGACCAATGCTACAAATAACAAAGATATAATTACAATAAACTATAGTATGACAATGAAAGATATTAAATAATATTTTTTTAATATTCAATTATTCTAATATACATGTAGTTAGTGTACAATAATTTGGTCATAAATCACCAACTCTAACATAATCATGGGCCTTATGATACCAAAGGTTGCGGTTTATAGAAGACAATGGTTAAAATGACAATTATTTTAGGCCTTGGCATGCCAAGGGTTGTGAATCTTAATTCCCAAATTTTATCTCTATGAATAGGATAAAAAGTTCATTTTTAGGAAATTTTTACTCAAACAAATCTCTAAAAATATTTCCTTCATCATAGTGGATAACCACCACAAAATACAACAACGGTTTCTTATCTTCCTTATTTCTTAGAATCCTTGAGAAATTATACATTTCATACTTGAAACACTATTTGGGGTGGAATAAATCATTATAGATAGTGAAAATTCAATACATAGAACCCATCTATCTTCTTGAGGTGACATGAGCATAACATACATAAATATTGTATCATTTTATATGAATATTCAATAAAGTTCACAATAATACATGTATGAGGAATATAAAGGTCTAGTGTCTTTGGAGAATAGATACATAATAAAATTATTTCTTGAATTATCTCCAACATACCCTATAAATTTATTCCCTAACAAAAATATTTCTTATTTAAAACCTTTCTTCATAACATAGGTAAAATAGAAAGATAAGAAAGGGTGAGCTCAAATTCTTAGTATGGGTAAACATGTATGATAATAATTGATGATCATATGAAATTATAATATACACACATGAGAATTATATTATAATTATTACTTATAAAGTTTATAAACACTCTATTATAGATCATAAATCATGATTTATTGAATAAATATTTATCATTTTAAAAGACATGATTCATATGAGTGAGAAATCATAATTAATCAATCATGAGAAATGAGAGAATATAATTATAATAAGAACATGTCATAAGAATTATGAGAAACAATCATAAGAATAGAAAATCATTTAATTAGTCAAGTCTCACTATAAATAATATCGTAGTGGATAAAGTCCCATAGTGGATTGGGTTAACTACCGATTCCACAATTTCCTTAGTCAAGGTTCATATCCAATAATATCATAGTGGAAATAGTCTCATACTGAACTGAGTTCATTCTCCGTTATAGTATTTATTATCTCATGAGATATCATTCACCACCCAATTTATTGGAGGGATTTAAAATACCCACCCATCATCTAATTAAAACCATATATATATGTGTTCCACAAGATCATAAAAACATCCATCAATTCATCAAATCATAACCTATAGAAAAAATAATTTTCTTAATCATTTCATCTTCACATAATCCTAATACATGTGAATAATGTTCATGTATGATATCATTATATCATGTCCCCAATTAAGTATAAGATACATCATCGTAGTTGACATAAATGAAAATTACCAATAAAAGTGCATTTGAATATTTCATTAAAATCATAGGAAAATATCATTTTCCTTCAATATCATTAAAATTAAAAATTTAAAAAATATTGAGAAAAAAAAATTCATTTGAAAATAAATATGAAAACTTATAATGTAAGATTCAATGTAATTAATGTTAACAATAGTCATAAAATTTCTTCATGTGTTAAATATCAAATTAAGATTCTTTCTCATTTTTGATAAAAATACCAAAAGTAACTCATTTGGAAAATTATATAGATATTCTATTTTATTTTTCTAAAATAAATTAAAATATGGGTTAAAATGAATTTAAATAATCATCTTATTATATAAAATAATATTATTGAAATAATTTTAAATAACATGGACATGGAAGAAAATGTTCATCAAACAAAGAAGAAATAAAGTCAACTTTTCATAAAAAACAATTTTATTGATAGTTTTAAGTAACAAAGAGAGGAAAATTAAAGGAAAAACAAGAAAAAAAAGAATAATAATTATAAAATAGATGGGTTTTAGAGTATAATGATCTTTTAATTTCCCTCAATGGAAATTTAACATATAAAATCCCGAAAAGTAATGAGATTGTCACATAAACCTTTATCCAAGGTCTTATAATTATTCATACAAATGATTCAGATCTTTTATAATTTAGATTTATTATACATATATACTAGAACCATATTAATACTTTTCATTAAATTTAACATTTACTTATAATTTTCAACTACCCATTTGTTAACAAATTTTTTAATGAAAATCAATATTTGGTTGAAAATTGGTCTATTTTCCTTGAACATTTTTGTCCAAAGATTCTAGTTATTTCTCCTTGGTCATGGTTTCCTTATATATATAATCTCATTATTTTAATAATTACAATATTTAATCATTATATACACTTTTATAACCATTTTTATAAGGTGGTAATGAAAAATTAATTACAACCCTTCTTGGAGACGGTAGTCATGAGTTATGTTTCCACTTATTGATGGATTAAAATAAATAAAGGTAAAAAATTATTCACCTTTATAGAATCATAATTATTTCAAAAATATCACATATATTAATTAAATATATCCTTATGACTATCCATGTGAAATTAAAATTAAAAATGAATCCCATGGGATTGTGTATGTGGTAGTCCACACGAATGCATGAATGAAGTTATTATTTCTACTAAGATGGGAAGAAGGTAGAAAATAGGTAAACCATTAACATAAATATATTTATTTCTAGTAAATTTACTAATTTAGTCATGTTATTATATTTATAGAAGATTTGGTGGAGGTTGAATAATTTTTTTAAAGGATTCGGTGAAGATGATTACCTCTATTTTGAGAAAGCTCCTTGGGATCTCCTCTTGAGAAACCTTGAGTCAGTCATTTATGAAGACCAAAATCTCTAAAACATGTATATAGAAATTTATAATATATTCGGGAAGGTATTTTACAAACTAAATGTCTCAAAATATATGGCTATGTGATTGAATAAGGTTACCTTTTAAAAGTGAGGTGGGTGGAAAACTTATAAATACTTAAAACAATAAAATACAATAAATTAATATTCAAGTGAAAGTGGTACCAACTGGAAAAAGGTTAAAATATAAGAAACTTTATGTTCTAAATATCATCAACCAATCATATTTATAAAATTTTTATGGTAAATTTGAAACCTTATCCTTTAGTTGAACCCCCTTGTTAACCCTTTTTAACCTTATCTAAGGAGACAAATTTTTTCCACAATTACTATTCATTATAACCAACAATGAAAGTGGAATAATTAATTTTTTCAGTTATTCTGATTCAAAAAAAATATTTTTTTATCAAATTCAATTCATATAATTTGTATAAATTTATTTTAAAATAATCATGAAAAACACAACAAAATCATTTTATGAAAATTTATTTTTATGCATAAAACTGAATTTATTATCATTATTTTCCAAATAATAACAATTAAATGATTGTTAAAAATAATCTATTGAATATATTATCTATAAATTTAATTAAAACTATTCCTTAATATTGATTAATTTAACTAGTAAAAAAATATTGTGGGCATAAAATTTTTTTATAGAAAAAGCATGTATTTTTTACTTTAAAATGATTTTATTTTCATTTATAACCAATTTATAACCAATGAATTCATTTTTTAGATGTTTAAATAATAGTTTTTCATAATTTAGTCAGTTCTATTCATACCCTCCAATCCAGTGGCTTAGTGATAACTATCACATTTAATATTAATATTTCAATTGGTATATCCCCGTTCTTTTAAACTCAGTGTTGAGTGTAAAGAATGATTTAAATATATTATAATTATTGGGGAGTTACATTCTATGATCTAATAATAACTTCTCACTAAGAATTATGTTACTATGATACAAAAACTAGGGATACTTCCACCTTATCTTGTCTTTGGGTTCCTACATAGTTTCATTAAATTAATGGGTTCTCCACAAAATTTTGACAAGGTCACTGGAATTTTTCCAAAACACTTTCTATATCTGATCCAAAATCTACAATTATTATTACTCATAAGAGATATCATTCTATATTATCTTGTAATATGAGTTATATACATGTAAAGTATAATGTATGTATTTCTTTAGGTGAGATACATAGAACAGATGATGTACTTGATAGAGATTTGGCGGAAGTACCAATTGATAAGTAGCCATCCTAATATAAAAAAGAATTTCAAAGTGACTGATATATTTGGGGATTTTATTACCAATATTTTAAAATCTCTTAACCCTTTTCCAAGTATATATTTCTAGGAATACCATTCCACTAACTTCAAATTCAAGATATTATCAATGATTGTTAGCATAGGTTTTTGGTTGAATCTAAGCATCCCTGGTGTGATACTGAATGGATCTAACCTCCTCTCTCATTTCCTCATCTTGATCAGGTCCCAATCAATTTCATTCTGTACCTTCATCCCATAACATTAGATTTGTTCAATTTTTTCCATAGATGGATTCATAAGGGGACAACTAAATACTTGATTGAAAGATATTATTGTAAGAAAACTCAACTAGAGAAAGGTTTTGAGGATAACCAACTCTGAAATATAGAGTATATTATATTATAATATCTTCTAGGGGTTGACTAGTCCTATCAAACCGACCATCTATCTAAGTATGATATGTGGTACTAAAGATTAACTACATATTCAATGTTTATTGAATGATTCTCTAGAATATAAAATAAAAACTCAGAACATGATCATATATGATTGAGAGTTGTACTACATGAATACTTATAACTTTATTAGAAGATAACCTAAATATATAGTCAAGATAGTAATATTATTTGATAGTAATGATTTTTTTAATATTATAAGGTGATAAACTACTACCATAATATCATTATTCCCTTTATATTTCTTGGGGAGTCCCATGATGAAATCCTTGGTGATGTTTTCCCATTTCCACTCAAGTATGGGTAATGGTTTTAACATCCTATTATAATTCTATCACTTAGCCTTAACTTTCTAGAATACCAAGAACTGGGATATATACTATAAAATATCCTATTTAATGTTATCCCACTAGAAATAATCTTTCATATCTCTATACATATTTTTACTTATAGGATGAATAGAGAATGATGAACTATGAACTTTATCCAAAAAATCCTTCTAATATAGTATTGATATGAATCATACCCAGTTACCGAACATTGTCATTTAATCAAAATCATGGTTGAACTCAGGAATATTCCTCATCTTCATCTATAGTTCCAACATAGAGCATTAACCACCACGTTCTACTTCCTAGGGTGGCAATGAACCAAGTAGTGTTAGAAACACTTGGGGATGTGATAAACACTAATAGGGGGGGGGGGGGGTGAATCAGTGCGAGGACTCGTTAGTAAATCTTTAAATTTTTTCCATTTACTTCATAGAAATTTTAAGATATTGGTTTTATTTTTCTCTCTTCATTTTCAAATGAAAGTACATGAAATCAAGTAAAGGATAACATATGATGTTTTTACAAGGTTCACTAATTAGTAAGAGTTTAAAGTCTTTTATATGTATTGGGGTGACAAGTACATAGATTCCACACTATACTAATACCAAATTATAGTGGACTGCGTAGAAAATAATCCTAAGTCGAAAGTGTGGTTACCTACATTTTAGGATTTTTGATTGATATAATTTCAATCCCCTTGAATGGTGAATTCCTAGTCCACTTGCAGTGTCATGAACCAAACCACTGAGGTCTGAGACATGACTACCCCAAGCTCGCCTCCAATAATCTAGGGTTTACCGACCAACACTGATCAGGAAATAACACACATGGGATACATTAGCCTATGGTACCCATATGAAATCACCCAAAAACATATCCATGAAATAGTATATAGATAATAACATTGAAACAAAAAATTTATGCATACATCTATCCCACAAAAAGAGTATAGAAATAATACAAAAAGGAAAAAATAAACACCCATAAAAACTATAAAAACATCCATCCTGCTCAAATGGAGAGGACCAATGTAAAAATAAACCATTGGAAAACACCTTGGTGAAGCCCCGATAAACACCTCAGTCTGTCTAGCTCTAAGATACACCTACTATAGGTCCTCCTAGAACTCTATCAAAAGGATTATCATCTACACAATAAAAAAAATGTGTGGAAAAGCCTACCAAGGGGTGAGTATAACAATACTTAGTAGGTACCCCAAAGCCCAAAATAAAAGGGATAAATTGAAAGGAATAGTCTCCTCAACCGAGCCTAAGGTAACCCAAGTGAGATAGAAACTTCATCTCAACCAATCCTAAACTATACATGAATATTCATCTCATTCCACGTGGTATGTCAACCCAGATACATGACACCATTGAAATAACTCTTGGAAATACCTAGATATACTCATCCTAGACTCCAAGTCTCATAATGTACCAACCTCATAGCTAGCTACAATATTATACTCAAGGCTCAACAGTAACACTCATCTAAGAGAACACCCTCCATTAGTCTTTCCCGTCATAGATGGAATGTCCAAGAGATATTATCTATTAAGAAAAACCCTAGATCAAAATATAGTTCCCAAAACCATAGGTACTATACCCACTGCTCTTTACCCCTCACAAGCTTATAGGATCCCAAGTGGAAAGGCCTACCCCACACCACAACAAAAAAAACGGGGGAGTTATTCTCTAGCCTATTCACCCCATGAATCCTCTGAAGTACCCATAGGGAGAGGCTCACACCTCACCAGGTCAATGAAGCATTATCTACTAACCAAGTGTCATATATAAAAAGTTTAGGGGCCCAATCATCATAATGTTTCTCCACATTCAAGGGATATACAATTACCAGAGGGGAAATACACCTCGCCCTAACTAGAAGATGGGAGAGTAACACTCATAGATAGAGAACCCACCCCCTGTGTATAGGGGAATTTTGTATGTACATGTATGAATGCAATGGGAGACTTGAACCTTGACATGATAGTGCAGTACTATCCCTAGTATAGAGGATCCACAACTTGGTATGATAAGGGACTACTGAATCTATATGAACAACACAAATTAAGGACCCATAACCTAGTACGACATGAGAGTACCAACTCCGTGGGTTGAGGACCCACACCATGGTATGACAGGGGATTACTGACTCTATATGCACAATGAGTATAGAGGGACCATGACCTGATGCGACATGGGATCTCTATCTCCATCTACAAAAACGATATGAGGGACCCTCACCCTGGTCTATCAGGGGAGTACCGACCCATGAGAACTACTTTGTGCGTATAGGAATCACACCCACTACAAGGGAGTTTCATATCTAAAGAAATAATAGTTAAGGGAAAACCGCACCCCGATAGTAGTGGATCACCACTCTACCATCATAAAGAGTCTAGGGAACTGCTTCCAGAGACAACATGAAAGGGAACAAACCCCAACATCTCTCCTATGATCCACCTTGTTCACTATCCATTATTTATCATCGTTATCACTTCATCATGATTGAATCATGAAACCTCGTATCTCATAAACCACCATGAAGGATACCATCACATTTTATGTGGAAAAATGATCATGATAGGATAATCACTGACTGGAATCTAAGTCCTGAAAAAATGAGATACGCTAAGAGGCAGTTCCAAATAATCATACACAACATGTACTGGGTCCATACAGTGTTTGACCCCATCTGAACAACTAAATGTGTAATCTTATGCATGGATTTTCTAGACATGTGAGCCTACACAGTGTGTATATGGAATAAACAGTGTGTCTCCCCTCACCCAGACCCTGGATGTGTCCTCATACCATTCCCATGTCTAGAATCCCATACCTGTGTATTCTATCCTTATATGGCCACACAACCATGGGCCTTGACACAACTACCATGATGATGTCCCTTGGCCACACGACCTGTCCCACTAAAAGTAGTGTATTCCCAAAAGTTTATCTTCCCAAAAAGGGTATAACACATGGTGTGTGACTTCACTATACACAGTGTGATCAGGAATTCTGATTGGGAATTCCCTACGAGCCACCCAAAATTCCCTAGTTTCCACTGAAACCCAAAGATCTACACCCAAGGGATTACTAATAGTTATATAATTGATCTAAAACCTTAAAAACATATCAAATGGGGGAAAAATACTTAAAACTCAAATCCTCCTACATCATGGAGAAATACTAAATCTTTGAATAGATATCGAAGGCACCTCCTATCCTCGACCCAACCTTAGGTCCATTCATCACCGTGGGAGAGCCCCCTCCTCATTTCTCTTTTTTTTGAATGATAATGGGGTGTGGGAGGATATTAAATTATTTTTAATAAAGAAACATCATCAAATCACCCCCAAATGTTCCCTTGATCAAGCACCTGATACTGAATTTTTTTATTATCTAGGGTAAACACCATAATCTAAAATCAACTATAGTCTAAAATTTCCAATCTGAGGCTCCTCTCCTGAGTTAACCCAAGGTACAAAGAAACTGTGTCTGAATGATATAAAATATTTAATATTTTTAATATCACCACACCGAGGTTCACCAATCCCCAAAATCCCATGTCAACTTAGTTCCTGGATTCTCACATTTGGCAATAAATATTAAAACATCTTACATGATGGAACTTAATTAACTACATCATATCATCCTTAGGTATTTTCATCCTTGAAAAGGGAAAGACTAGGATAAAGGAGAAAAATTGAGCTCCCCACTGGGAATCCCATGCTAGTGATTTCAAAAAAGGGTTCCCATGCTACATACAAGATTTCACTTAGGGGAACCATAATGGTCAAACTACATAAATTTTCCTACTCAAATCAGGTCGACATCATGTGACAAAGTGGAAACATGTATCATCTATTAATATAGGTAGGAAAACACCAAGCACCTATTCTATATATAGTCATAGGTTCTAGGGGTACACCACCTTGATAAATTTATGAAAATACCTACATAACCCATTAGTTATCATCCGCTCCTAGATTAACAACACCATACCAACACACAACCCCACCCCAAACACACAAGTCAAAGTAACTCACCCACCACACTTCAACACTATCCTCTCTAGGATGAAATGTATTACCCGTATATTTTTCATCGCATCAGTAGAGAATTCCTAGGTAGGGTAAGCATCCCTCTGTCACATGATTCCGGAGCTACGCCAAACAACACCAACAAGGGGTTCTAGCGATTCCCTACGTCACCTTGTACAAGACTTGAGTAAGAAGTGGATTGAATAGAGTACCTCACAACAATGTCTAAAAATACTACTACAAAAAGTAGAAATGACACATAGAATACCTCTAATCACCCTCATAGCCTCTGAGTAATAGGCCTCTATGGCCTGTATTTGGCATTTCCCCTTATCCTCCAACTCTTGGATCTTGGTGTGGACCACCAGGGGGTTTGTGGTGGAAACATCTCAAATCATCTACCAGCTCCTGTTGCTCTTCTTGCTCATCCACCACATTCTCCATCAAGAAAATATTCATGCTTCAAATTCTACCTCTACTAAGTCAGTCCATTGACCGTCTCCCTGTCAACATCACATTGGGTCAGATAATCTCTCACAAGATGTCCCCATCCATCATAAGCATAACACCACATGTCTTACAACTAACCAGATCCCTGATGAAACTCCCACTCTACAGACCCACATGTAATAGTTTGGAAATGGGTATGTGATGTGGGCTTTAATTGATATGATTTTTCACATATTTTAATTATGTTTTTGTTTTTTTAGTTACTAAAATTTTTCATTTTTTGTTAAATATTTTCATCTTAGAAATTTCATAATTAAATTTATTAATTAATCATTTATATTTAATTTTGTATTTTTGACTTCTAAAATGATTAAATGTGTCTTTTTATTATTTATCTAATTACTTTTTAAATTTTAATTATAATTGAATTTTTAATTTTATATCATGTTTTTTTATTAATTAAAAATTATTTCATTATGTATTCATTTAATTAACTTAATTTTTTATTTTCATTTGAGTCTTGATTTATTATTATTTTACTTTAATTTTATTTTTTGAAAATAAATGTGATCTCAAATAATTAACTGATATCCTTTAAATTTTATGTTTTTATTTCAATTTATAGATCTAAAATAAATTATTTAATTGCACCATTTTATAATTTTATTTTTTTAAATTTAACTTTAGTTTTAAAAATATTTTAATCTAAATTTTAATTTAATTAATTTTACAGTTTCTTTAAGTTTTTATTAAGTTAATAGTTTAATTAAAGTAACAAAAATAATTTATTTATTTTTTTTATTTAATTTTTCTATTTTTATTATAATGTTTTAATAATTTTAAAAACATTTATATATTTTTTTCACTATAGGAGTCACCGCCACTATTTCAAATGGGGAGGCATTTCTCACCGCTATTGCTCTCTTCTTAGATTACCCACTGCCCACCTCCCAAAATTAGAATTCACCTTTTTACTCACCATTGGGTTCAACCAATGGTGAGTTCCTCTTATCACGACCACTACCCAATGGGGATTCCTAGACTCACCATTTCTCTCCAACTGTCCGATCAAACACTCACCCCATAGTTCTCCTTCACCCAACAGTGAGTCCACACTCACTGTTGCTCCACTCCCTCAACACTCACCGCTAGATCCACTTCATGAATCACCAATACATATCAATTTTCCATCAAAATAGTTACTCCACCAGATCTTCCCTCTTCCACTGCTATTTCATTTGAACCAAAATTGAATCAGATCTAATCAGATCTGAAAACCTAAGAAAACCCGAGCCTCCATTTTCGCTTGAACATGAAGCCATAATTGACCTATTAAAGGATCCCTAGTAGCCAACCACCGAGCCTACATAGATGTCCAAGCCAATCCTCCATGCTAGTAAAGAACCCCCAACCACCCATGGTTTCTACTGCTCGTTGTAGAAGAATTCGAGGCCTTACTGTTCATTTCAGATCTAAAATCCAAGCCACCATCCAAGTTCTGCCACATGTGGTGAAGGAGGATGCACTGTTGTTACTGGAGGGAAGAAGAAGAATCTTCAGTGGGGAAGGAAGGCTCAACTGAGCCTTGGGTAAAGGAATATAAGAGCCTCGACCGAGCTTCTAAGAGAAGTTACCCTCTCTGGGCAGGCTCTGGATAAGGAAATGAAAGAAAATGAAAAAATAAAAATAAAATGAAAGGAAAATAATAAGTAAAAAATATAATAAAAATAATAAAAAAACTAAAATAAATAATAAATAATAAATATTAATTAATAAAAATAATGAAATAAATTGAAAAAAATAATTTATATAATAATTTAATTGAATAAATAAATATAAACTAATTACTTTAATAATTTAATTTAAATCTTGTAACAATAATAATAATTTAACTTTATAAATAAATTTTTATCATTAATAATGATAATAATATTTAATAAAACAATTAATCTTAAATTAATTAATAAAATAATGATATTTAATAATTTAAAAATTAATAAAAATGTTAATATTTTTAAAGATATTAAAATATTAACAATATTTAAAATTAAATAATTAGTAACAATAATAAATAATTTTTTTAAAGAGAATAAAATAATTAAAATAATAAATTAAAATAATAATTAATAAATTAATATTAATAAAAAATAATTATAAATTAACAAATTAACATAATAATTTAATATTTAATTTAATCTATTAAAAATTAATTAAATAAATAAATATTTATAAATGTCAAATATTTATAATAAACATTAAATAATTTATTTATTTTCATTGTATGGAACCCAACCAGAATGTCGTCCAGATTCATTGCCAAAATTCCCTATTGCATCCTGGAGTTAACTACTGGTGACCAATGGAGATAAAACATGGGACTTTAAAAAAATATTCAGGATAGACAACAATAAATACAACATCAACACTTTCTTGGAGACCCAAGGATCATGAGACAAACACATAGACTTGGAGTAATAACATGAGAGTTGAAAGGGGAGATCTATTCTCTCATGATTCTCTTACTTTTCAGTAATTTTGTAAATGTAATTGATTGTATTGAATTGAATATGATCTCTAACTAAACTCTTTATTT
This sequence comes from Viscum album, assembly GCA_963277665.1. Classification (NCBI taxonomy): domain Eukaryota; kingdom Viridiplantae; phylum Streptophyta; class Magnoliopsida; order Santalales; family Viscaceae; genus Viscum; species Viscum album. The sequence goes on from OY728122.1 coordinate 1,196,570,101, forward strand.
TAGGGAATTTAAAATCTATAGGTTATTTTAATAATCTTTATTACTTAATTATTTCATCAAATAATCATAATCAACTGGAAATGTTGATTCTGATACTTAAAACATATTTTTTTCACCTCTTCTACTAAAATTCAGAACTCCATGATCAATCAGTGAGATTGATCCTTGGTGAAATTCACCAAATGTTTAAATTAAAAAAAACCAATTTATTGGAGAGATTGTTTCTGATGACAGTTCTTAAAAATCCTCTATAGTTTGAGTGGTCATTGAAGTGGCGAACTTTAAGATTCATTATAATTCATATTTAATTTCATGGGGAGGGAGGTTAAACTAATCAATTTTTTTGGTGTATTACAATAAAATATTTATGAAGAATTTATCCTTTTTAGACCACCAGTATTAGAGTTTTCAGATCATCTTCCTCGATCAATTTTCCTTAGTACCTATTCCTATATTTTTCTTACATTGATTTTCCTATTTGATCATAATAGATCCAATAAAAACCTAGTTTCTTAAAATCATAAATGTATTGACATTACTATATTGCATCAAAATATAAAAAAGTGAATTTTTTAAAAAATATATCTTAACCCATTGTTTTCAGTTGGTTTTGTATTGAATTTTTTTTCAATCAAATGTATTTTTATCCTTCCCTTGGGTTTGAAAACATACTAGCCACTATACAATAGTTAATAGGGTTTATAAATTTTTAATCTTTGGTATGTTTCAACTATGAACATTTTAGGTTTTTGGTGACATTACCGAGTAAGGCTTCATTTGACCAAATTTTAAAAAAAATTGTTTCAAAAAACAATTTCTTATATTTTTTTTCAAAATAACTAGCTCCTTGATTTGAATGTAAAAATTATTTTGTATGAATGTGAATGTGTGTGTTTGATTTTATTCACTTAAAAAATGGAAGTCCCTGATGGTTTGAATCATTTTAATGGACGTTTCTATGTATGTTGTGGCTATTATGGACACACTGCCTGATAACCTGTCTATAATCAACCACAACAGATTAATCACTTAGAAGAAAATCCACATTACTTTGAGCCTGAACCCGATTTCGTATAAAAATTTGAACAAATTTTAACTATTATAGATTCTAATATGGATTCTAGGATAGACTATAGGTTGGATAAAAAACAATGGTCTTAAAATTATAAATTCATAAGAACAAGATCAAAAACATAAAATGTTTTATGACATGTTCTTAGAGTTACAAAAAAAGGTTTAAGGAATAAGAATAAATTATAAAAAATAAACAATAAAATGTTTTAGGTTAAATTTAGAGACATAGAGAAGTATATTGTGAGGTTAAAATTATGGAAGAGAAATACCCTATCTTTGAAGAATCTAAAAATGATTACAATAAAAATAAAAAACATCACCATCTCTCTGAATAATGTAGAAAATTGAATAAATTTAAAGTGAAATTTAATGAATGTTATTTGGATGAAGTTGATAACCAATTAAAATAGATTAAAGGACAATTCCCTATTATTTAAATTGTACCTCACTTTGAAAAAATTCACTGTTTTAGGAACATCGAAAATTTAATTACTCAGGTTGAGGAGAATATGAATAATAGAAACCAAAATGTTAAAAAATATTCATTCTTTCTTCCTAAATTTTTGAATAAAGAACGCAAACATGAAATTGGGTAAATATTGGGAGAGAAAAAAAACTTGAGGTCACTCAATGGGAATATTTTGAAACTATTACTAAGTGTGATCTCCCTAATTTTTAAAGTGTAAACTCAACAATAATTGAAATGAATTATGATGAAGAGTATGAGGGAATATTCTTTGTAGAAAGATTAACCAAAGAGATTTAGATTTATTTTTCTAATACTAGTCATTTCTCTGAATCTTTGAGTACTAAAATGGAAAATAGTATTGACTAATTTGGGGAAAATTTCTTAAGTTTGAAAATTCTAGAATCTTATTTTTTTGAAGATGAATTGAAAATTTCTCCCTCTCAAACTGAATTTCAAAAATCAACAAAATTTGTTTTTGAAAATGACTTTTTTATTGTGAACTTCTAGGAGAGGTTGAACACATATTTTTTGATTTCACCAGAGTTAACTTTTCACAATAATTTGATGCTAATTTTTTATTTTCGATGAGGAACTTTTGAAAGAGATATATAACATGGTGAAACCTGATTTTTTAGATGAAACAAATTAACTCTTCCCTATTTTTGCAAGTCTTCCTCAACTGATTTGGGTGCTAAACCTTTATTTGGAACATGGAGTCAATTACGAAGAGGGAAAATTTTTGAGTTTTAATTTGGAAACTATATATGTTTCTCTTGAAAATATGCTCCATGAACCTGTTTTACAAAACTCACCCCCAAGAACACTTGATTTTGATCTTTTTGTGACTATTAATGAATTATATATCTTTGAATATAATGATACACCCATTTGAGAACCCACTTTTCATCATTCTATTTCAGAATTTAATTGTTTCAAAATTAAATTGAATTCAGAATTGGATAGAAACCTAAACACAAATTAAAATTGGTGTTTCCAAGGTATCTTTAATGATTTTAAGTAAGTCAAGTGTACCTATAGTTATCTAAGATCCCAAAAAATTAAAAATATTTGTTTAAATAAAATGGGTTGTTAATATATGGTGGTTCCTTCTTAGGAAACCACATACACCTAATGACTTTGGTTAGTTTCTAGGGGAGTTTGGTTAGGGAATTTAAACCTATAATACATGGGAGGATACCCATGCTTTTATTTCTTTGAATAATTTTTTTTTCTTTCAATCAAATTGTTCTTAAATTGTTTTTTACAATCTAAAAAATTCTAATTGGAGACTTTAAATTTAGTGCTCCTTTGGATTCAACCCACGGTTTGTATTGGTTTTTATTTATGTTCTTGTATTGTTAAGAATAAAGTGCTATTTTTTCTCTATCATTGTTTATAGGTTTTTGTTAGATATAAGTTATTGGTCTTAATATTATATGTACTTTAAGAAGGTTTATATTGGTTTCAATAGAGGAATATAATCCCTTTTTATTTTCAACTCACAAGGATATTTTTGTTGGATCCTTACTGAATAAAATTTAATCGACGAAGTTCCTTATATTTATTTTTACATTATTTTTTTCTCTTCTTTATTAATGTCTTAATGTCTTACCAATATTGGAAACTTTACTGCATCTTCTTGTCTTCTGAAAACATTTATGCATTGCTTGTAAATCCTTTCACTATTTGAAATTAAGTGCTCATGTGTGTGTGTGTGGGGGGGGGGTATTACCCCAAGATACTTGTTCTTTGATTAAAATTGATTTTATGTACTGGGGGTTTGGCATACACGTGTTCCGTGATGTTGAAAATTTTGATTGAATCTAATCAGTTAAATTGATGACACCCATTTCACTGTGTACGTGAATTTTCACATGCTACTGTTTGAATGTAATTGAATTTTTTATCACTAAATTTAATGATAATGAATGCATTTTTGTGATTCTGTTGTAAATTATTTTTTTGGTGAACTCATATTTTCGGAACTTCACCGTGACCCTTATACATATCACTTAATTTCTAAATTGAAAATCTATTTTGAGCATTAAAATTAAAATTGTTTTCCCCACCTTTGAATTCAACTTTGGGGATAAAATTAGGTTTTAATTATGGGGGAGAGGGTATTATTATAATGAGGCTATCTTTTATTTAATTAAATCCAACCAAATTCCATTAATTTTTTGTTTAAAAAATGGCCAAATTTTATCAAAATTATTTCTCAATATGGGGTTATTTAGACTTGATTATGCATTTAAATCAGTATTTCCTAATAGATAATAACTTACTGATTGTTGAGGTTGATTTGAATCTAAAATTGTTTGAGTACAAATTATTGCTGAGTGAAGATGCTTAATAATTTTATGAATATTATATTTAAGAAATAAGAATGATATTGATATATGATATATTTTTAGGGAATTATAATATTAACATTAGGAAACTAGAAAATTGAACATGAACACAAGGGACTCACTTTTCAATTAAAAAAGTTATCACTTTATTTAGCCTACTCAAATGGTAGTCTTATAAGTTATTTGAAACTAGAGTAAAATAGAAAAATGAAAACCCACAGTGAACATATGTGACACTAGGAAATGTGTGTGTGTGTGTAATACCTCTGTACATTCCAAATAATTGCATTTACATAGTTCTTTTCACAAGTTAAATGGTTGGGTAAAATTCAAAAAAAATTAAAATAATAATAATAATAAAGTGCCCAGTTGTCAAAAAAAGTTCATTAAGGTGAGGGAAATTTTGAACACTAGATGAATAATAGGACAATTGAATTTTATAAAAATCATTTATGTTATATCAATAAAGTTATTTAAAAATTATTAACTTTTAATTTATCCAGCCCAGTTTAAAGTCAATGTAGACGGTACCTTTTGTTAATATTTTTTTTTTAATTTTATATAACATATTCCACTCTTAATTTAAGAACTTGAACTTAAATTTATGTAAGTCCTAGGTGACTTCATATTAAATTCATGTCATCCATAGATGTGATTTTTTTAATAGGAAAGGAGGAAATGAATCTTTATTATTAAACCAAGAAACACCTCTTTTTTAACTGGATAGAGGGTACCCATTTTATATGGCCATAGTATGCCATGTCTCTATATTTTTCCCCACTTCTACTTTTCCCATCTAGATTAGGTTCTTCTGTAACAAGGATGGATTACTTCGACCACCATTTTCTCTTGTAGAATCCGGTTCTCCCTCCACAGTGAATCCACAACCCCGATGCCAATGGCCTCGCCTCCCACATTTCTGCTCCATTTCCCCGATGGTGGGAACCCATATCATGGCTGCTTCATGCCTATTAGAGACCACCACCTCTAACCACACTCCAGATGCCCTGCGACACCCTGTTAGTACCACCTTTCACTGATCGAGAATTCCCACCCGCCGCACATCTCATTGCCTCTCCATCGTCAATGATGACCCCCATCACCACCTAAAATAGCCACCCATTACTGATAGAGATCACCCGCCCACCCACTACATTCCATAGCCACACTATCAATAAGATCGACCATCCTTCTATTTTACAAGCCTCCACGCCTGGTCCGTTTTCTAATCACATCACATGCTAAACAACGCTATAATAAATCACTAAATTTGAGGATGTGAGGGATTGAACCTTGATTGATGCAGGATTACAGGGTAGCATTAACCACTAGGACAAGATCCCAACTGCACATCCTTAGAAGTGAATGATTCTTTGTTCCTTTGATCTCATGTAGGTATTTGTTTTTAGACCAGTTTTATTTTTGAACATTGCATATGAAAAAACTCACTCACAGTTTTTGTTCCTCTATTTTTAATTAAATTGACATGATTAATTTTGGGATGTATATAAAAAACACATTTATGTTTTTAAAATAAAAAAATGGAATTTATTGAGGATAATAAATGATTAAGTGTGGGGTAATTTGATGTGGACTTTAATTGACATGTCTTTCCACATCTTTTAATTATGTTTTTGTTTTTTTAATTATTTGATTGTTCCTTTTTTGTTAAATATTTTCACCTTTATAGTTTCATAATAAAATTTATTAATTAATCATTTTTTATATATTTTTTTATTTTTGACTTTTAAAATTATTAATTGAGTTTTCTTATGATTTTTCAAATTACTTTTCAAATTTTAATTCTACATGTCTTTTTAATTTTATGTCATGTTTGTTTTTATTAATAAAACATTCTTTTATTTTTTATTCATTTAATAACATAATTTTTTTTTCGTTTGAGTCTTGATCTATTATTAGTTTACTTTAATTTTCATTTTAAAAATTAAATGTGATATCAAATAATTAATTTATTTCCTTTAAATTTAATGTTTTTAAATCAATTTATAGATCTAAAATTAAATTATTAAATTATTATTATTTATAATGTTATTTAGTTTTAATTTAAGTTTAGTTTTTAAATTCTTTTAATCTTAATTTGAATTTAATTAATTTTATAGTTGTTTTATGTTTCTATTAATTTCATCTTTTAATCTAAGTAAAAAAATAATAAATTGAATTTTTTTTTTGTTATTTTTTTTTCTATTTTAATTATAATGTTTTAATAATTTTAAAAATGTTTATTAAATTCTTTCACTATAGGAGTCACCACTACTGTTTTCAATGGGGATACATTTCTGACTGCCATAGCTCTCTTCTTCGATTACCCATCGCTAGCCTCCCAAAATTGGAAATCAACTTTTTAGTCACTATTAGGTTCAACCAATGTTGAGCCCCTCTTGTCAATTATACTGCACAATAGTGAGTCCCAGACTCACCATTTCTCACCCACTTTTTGATCAAATACTCACTTCTATAATTTTCTTCTACCTAATAGTGAGTCTACACTCACTGTTTCTCTATTGCATCACCACTCACCACCAACATCTCTTCAGGACTCACCACTACAGATCAAGTCACCATCACAATAGAAAAGCCACCATAATGAAGACTCAACCAGATCTATCCTCTTCTGCTGCTATGAATGTTGAACAAAAATGAAGTCAGATCTAATCAAATCTGAAAAATAAAGAAAACCTGGGAAGCCATTTCTGCTTGAACATGAAGCTATCTTTTACCTATTGAAGGATCCCTTGAAGCCAACAACTGAGCCTCCCATGAGATCATGGTCAAGATGCTATTCCATTGATGAACCCCAAACCACCCATGGTTGTCGCTTCTCATAGTATAAGTATTCGAGGCCTCACCGCTCGTTTCATATTTGAAATCCAAGTCACCATCCGAGTTTCACCATACCTTGTGAAGGAGGATACACCATCATTGTTGGGGGGAAGTAAAAGCAACTTTTGTGGAGAAGGAAGGATCAGTCGAGCCTTATGTGAAGGAAGAGGACAACCACGACCAGGCTTTTAGGAGAAGCTACCCTCCACGGGCTGGCTCTAAATAATGGTGTAAAGGGAAATAAAAAAAATAAAAAAATAAAGAAAAAGATAACTAAAACATATAATAAAAAAACAAAAAAAAAACAAAAAAACAAAAAAAAAAACAAAAGAAAAAAGAAAAAATACTAATAACTAAAAATAATGAAATAAATTGAATAAAATAATTTATATAATAATTTAATCGAATTAAGAAATGTAAAATAATAAATTTAATAATTTAATTTAAATATTATAATAATAATAATAATTGAACTTAATAAATAAATTATTTAATTTAATAATAATAAGAATATTTAATAAAATAATTAATTATAAATAAATTAATAAAATAATAACATTTAATATGTTAAAAAGTAATAAAAATATTTATCTTTTTTTAAGGTATTAAAATATTAACAATAATACTAATTAAAATATTAATAATAATAATTAACAAAACTTTTAAATAAAATAAAATAATTAAAACAATAAATCAAAATAATAATTAATAAATTAATTAACATAATAATTTAATATTTAATATAATATAATATAAATAAATAAATAAATTAATTATTTATCAAAGTCAACTCTTTATAATTAACATTGAATATTTTATTTATTTTCATGATATCAAACCGATCCTGAATGACATCCAGATTCATTGCCAAAATTCCCTATTGCATTCGATTAGAAGAGTTATGCTGGAGTTAAATACCAGTGTCCAATGGAGATACAATGGATGATTTAAAAAAATATTTAGGGAAGATAACTAAACATACATCTTTGAAACTTTCTTGGAGACCCAAAGAGTATGAGATAGACACAGAGACTCAGTGCAGCATCATGAGAGTTGAAATAGGAGATTTCTTCTCTCCCGATTCTCTTCCTTTTAATTAATTTTGTAAATGTCATTTATTATCTTGAATTGAATATGATCTCTAGCTAAACTCTTTAGCTCGTTGTATTTAAATTATACTAGTTATTTTCTTAATATTCTTCACTAAATTATTTCATCAATGAATCAAAATAAACTAGAAATGTTGATTCTAATACTTAAAACATAAGTTGTTTTTAAGCCTCTTGTATTTAAATTTAAAACTCCATGATTAATCAGTGACAATGATCATGGATTAAATTCAAAAAAATTTTAAATTCACTTTTTTTGGAACAATTGGGGAGATTGTTTCTGATGACAAATCTTTAAATTCCTTTATAGTTGAGTGGGTATTGAAGTGAATAAATTCAATATTCATTCAAATACATGTTTAATTTCTTAAGGAGGTAAGTTAAACTAACCAAATTTTGGGTGAATTATAATAAAATATCTATGAAGAGGTTATAATTTTTAGACCAGTAGTGTTAGAATTTCCTAAGTATTATCTTTGATCAGTTTTACTCAGTCACTATTGCTATATTTTTTACACTTATTCCTTGTTTGATAATCATAGACCCAATTACAACATAGTTTCTTAGAAAAATAACAATATATACATTAATTTATTTTATCAAAATGTAAAAAAAAGTAAAAAGTAAAAATATATATCTTAACCCACTATTTTCAGTGGGGTTTTTTTTGAAATTTTGGCTACTTAAACACATTTTTAGAAATCCCTTGGTTTTAACACCCATCTAGTCACAATAAAATCTATAATAGAGTTTATATATTTTTAAACATTGTCACATTTCAACAATGAATGTGTTATTATGCCTCCTATTCCATGATATTGATGACTTCTATCTTCCAGCTACTATAGATGTCATAGCCTCATGATACACACTTCTAGATCCTCCATACGACCCTCCGCTAGGAAGCTCTCTGTCACTAGAGCTCATTATAGAACCCCTTCATAAAAGGGACGACACAAAGAGACCACACCTGATAATATTTATCTATAGATACCTTTCTAAAAGGTCTATGCTTATAATAATGGATCTTGAACAATATCCAGGGAGTATTGCAAAAAGTCTGTGAACCTCACCAAATACTCTTCCACTGACATGCTACCTTATTGAAGCTGTAGAATCTTCTAAGCATGCACCAATCTCAACATAGATGGGTAAAAATATTCCCTAAATATATTCTCAAACTCTACCCAAGTGAGAATCACCTAATCATGGGTCTATGTCTTAAGACTACACTATCGCCTAACCATGCCCTATAAAAGACTCACCACTAGAACCACCATCTGATCGGGTGGTGTCATCAAAAGGAGGAAAATGCACTTAACTTACTCAAGCCATACATTAAATTCATAGGGGTTTAGATCAACCCGATACCTAGGAGGTCATCACCACTAAAACTCATACAATTCACTTTTCCTCCATGAATCTTTTCCCCAAACTTCTGGAACAACCTGCTGCTCGACAGGTGGTGGCTAAACTATCAGACCACCCAGAGGTACTGCCTCATGCCTAGTTTCTTACACTGATGCCTCATCATTGGGAATATCACTATAAAAATCCTGCCATTGAACCCTATCTAGCTATCATCATGGTGTCATCCTAAGATAGAATCATGAAATGCCATGTTTAATGAGTATATTTGGGTAACTAACTAAAAAAGTACATGGATCCCAAAACCTAGTGGGATATGTTGCATGCACCAACCTTTCCCAATGTCTAGTTCCATAATGTACCAAGTCGACAAGTTCATTATTAAAGTCCAAGTTAATGGATATATCAACCACCACATCAACACTAGAGTCCCTTGCCTGAAATATAAACTTGAAACACCTTAACACCGTCACTATGAAACTCAAACTAAGATCATAACTTGACAAATCCTAACTCTTTGTTACTTGGGAAGGACTAGAACTGATGCTAATATTTCATGACCAGACCCACTGAGGTCTGATCAATGACAACCCTAAGCCCACCACTAATTGGGCAGCAGTTGGAAACTAGTTCTGAGTAGGAAATCACACATATAGAAGACCTTAGCCTATGGTACCTATACACACACGCCCACAAATATATCTATTAAATAGTGTATGGGTAATAAAAATTTAAAAACAATTCATGGATTCATATATCCTCCAAAAAAAGTACATAATATATTCAAAAAAATAAAAATACATGCCCACCAAAAATATAAAAACTTCCAACATTATCAAATAGAGGGGACCTGTGTCAAAAGAAACTACCAGAACAAACCTAGGCTAATCCATGGTAAAAACATCATTCTATCTTGCTCTAAGCTCCACCTGCTCCAGGTCATCCTAAGAATCTATCGAAAGACCTTTCATCTGCACAAGACACAACATGTGCAGGAAAATACCATGGACAGTTGAGTATAAAAGTACTCATTAGGTGTCTAAAAAACCAAAATAAAAGCAAGAAACTGAAATAAAAAAGGAAACTCAACATGACTAGTGGGAACCCAAGAGAGAGAGAAACTCTATCTTGACCACTCCTTAGCAATACATGACTAGTTATCTTAGTCCCCATGGTATGTCAACCAAGATATGTGAAAAAACCACAAGGAATCCTAAAAACACCAAGATATAACCATATCAGACACCAAGTCTCATGAGGTACTAAACTCATAGACAAAAACATGATTATTCTTGAGGATCAACAGTAACAATCATCTAGGAGAACACACTCGACTAGTCCTGCCCATCCCAAATGGCACGTCTGAGAGATATGCTCCATCGAGAAAAACCCCAACTCTAACTATAGTGCCCAACACCATAGGTCCTATACCTACTGCTCTATGCCTTGTGAAAGCTCATAGGATCCCAAGAATATAGGTCCTCCCCAAACCAAAGAACAAAAACGAGGGGACACTTCTTCAGCCTATCACCCTATGCATCCTCTGAAGTACCCATATGGAGAGGCCCACACCTCACTGTTTAGAGGGTTAACTATATCCTAACTAGGTGTCACACATGAGAAGTGTAGTTAACCACTCCTCATAACTATTCTCCTCAGTTGAGAGAGCTCCAACTCCCATGGAGGATCCATACCCTGCCTCTAATCTAAGATGGGGGATTACTACTCATAGATAGAGAACCTATACCCTATGCATAGGGGATTTCTATCTCTACCTGTATGAATTTAATTGGAGAAACACACCCTGATAGGATAGGGGAGTACTAACTCTAGTATAGAGGACTTACACCCTAGTATGTTAGGAGAGTACTGACTCTATATGAACAACGCAAATGGAGGACTTGCGCATTGGTACGATATGGGATTTACAACTTCAGGATAAATGACCCACACCCTGATGTGATAGGGGAGTACCTAATCTATGAATAGAGGACCAAAAAATTGGTATGAAAGGGTAGTACCGACTATATCTATACAATTACTATGGAGGTACTACACCTTGATGCGATATAGGAGCTCTATCCCTATCTACAAAAAACAATACGAGGGAACTGCACCCTTTTTTTCATGGGATTGAAAACCCTAGAACAACTACTCCATGGGTAGATGATCCAAACCCACTATAGGTAAGTTTTGTCTCTACCAATCTGTGAGGTAAGGGAAACCTATGCCTCAATAGTAGGGTAACACCACTCTATCGGCCTCGACATATCTCTAGTGATCCACCATGAGAACTGTACATGATTTAGCATCTATATCATAGTGTGATGCTTGAATCATAGTAAATCATATATCACAAGCCACCAAGAAGTATACCATCACGTTCTACATGAAAAAATGATCTGAATAGGCTACTAGAAGGTCTGAATATGAATCCCCAAAAAAGGAGATACACTAGGTGGATATTCCAAAGAAAAGTACACAATGTGTATTGGGGTGCACATAGCCTATGACCCTATATGAACACCTATAATTTTTATCTACTTCACTGATTGCATTTTCATGTGATCCTACACAATGTGTACGTAGTGTACATAGTGTTTCTTTACTCACTCGGGCCTTGTCCATGTCCTCATCCCATTATCATGTTCGACATCCCATGCTCATGTACTCTGGTTATGTGCAGTCACATGACCATTCCATTAACATGAATACCCTAGATATGTCCCTTGTAAAAATCACCTGGCCAACTACATGGTGTGTACCCCTGGTACATGGAATGTAGTTCCAAAAGTTTTTCTTCCTCAAATGGGAATAACACATAACTTGTGGCTGCACTACACATCGTGTGATCGGGAATTACAAATGTTAATTCCATACAAACCTACTGAAATTACACCGTTTACACCAAAACCCACAGATCTACCACTATGGAATCACTTTAAATTGTTTAAGGGATCTAAATCCTTTAAACAACACATCAAAAGGGTGAGAAGGACTTAAAAATCTAATCTTCCTGCCTCATGGAGAAACACTGAAGCTTCAAGTTCAAAATGATGTTTGGGAGTTTCTATAGCACAATCCGGGAGTGATTGTCATAAAAAATGGAGATCAACGATACATCATCTCCTCAATTCAGCCTCAGGTCTATCTGTAACTATGGTAGAGCATCCTCCTCTTCCTTCTATGAACATGAGAAGGGGGTGGGGGAGGATACTAGTTTTTTTAATAAACTAATATCTTAAACTCACCCTCCAACATGCCCTTGACCAAGCACCTAATGATGACATAATTTATGTAAAATATTGGGAAAAAAACATATTCTTAATTAAACCACTATCTCATATCTCTAATCCAATACTCCACTTAGGAGTTAAACCATGTTACAAATAAATTGTTTTCATTTGACATAAAATATTTAATATTTTTAATATCACCACACTGAGGCTCTTCAGGCCTAGGAATCCCATGATAACTCAGTTACTAGCTTAAAAAATATTCTTAGAAATATTCCAAAGTCCTTAATGGTGAAACCCAAGTCACTACATGTAGTTCCTTACCCAATATTTATACTTAATTTATATATATTCTTCAAATAATTAATATTCTTTGAAACACCAAAAATTTACTCCATCAGACGTTACTTTTTTTGAATTTCATAGTACTAGTTTTTTCTTATTCCCCTTCTCTTACATACACAATTATGTGAATGTAACTATTCTTCTTCTTATCTTATATGAAAATTAATGCACAAAAAAATATTCCATATCACAAAAACAAACTATAATGATGATTTTATTTCATAGGTGAAAGACATTTTCTTCTCCTGTTTTACTTCATTATTCTTCTAATACCTATTTTTCCAATATTGTTCTTTAGGATACCCATATGTCTAAAATTTCTCCTTCATTATATACCTCTCTATATGTTTCTAAACCTATTCATCTAGTAAAAGTTCATCCATAACTTCTCCAAACAATACTATTAATCTAGATCTAGTTTATCCGATACAAATTCATCCAATCACTTATTCTTCTTTTTACACCTTCACTTCTTTGTTCAGTATCTTCTTCATTGGATACCTTAATTCTCTATTTTATGCCTTATTTCTCAGTTTGGTACCACTTTCTCTATATGATACTTTGACCCAAATTATAATTACTCACCGAAATATTGGCCGAAACCTCTACACTGAACCAATGAAAGTACATCCTCTTTTGATCAATATGTAGTTAAAACAACCTTTTCATAGTGCACCTTCCCCCTTTATATAAGTATCATTTCCATAAAAACCAATGTAAGATAAAAAACATAAAATTCACTTGAACATTGAATATCCTACTAAATATTTATTTGTTTAACTTCCTTTAAGATTCATCCCAAATATGAGTCAACACTCTTCATAGTGATTTACCCAAATGGCCCGAAGGCCTTCATTTTTATTGATTTTTGATAACCCCTTTTTCAAGGGATGATAGGGAACCCTTGAAAGGATCATAGGCTTAGTGATTACATTGACCATAGGCTTAAGAGACATTACATGACTTGAAGGTCTTAGGGAATTCAACTAGACTATAACTACATGGGACTGCCCCTCCCCATCATTTTCATCACGATGGTATCTCTCCACCTTTGAATGGAAATCTAGCTAAGCTTACAATGTAATCATTGGCTAGTCCTCATGGCATAGACATACTCTCTCATTCATCCAAATCCATTAGTTATGCTCTGGTGAGTGCGCCTACTCTAAATCCTCCTATGGGGATGCTCCTTTTTGTAGAGTATATCTGGGGAAACTGCATGCGGCCCGATGGCCTTGAGGTGGCCTGAAGGCCTTTAAGGTGGCCTAAAAGCCCTACTAAACCAAAGGACTGGGTGGCCTGAAGGAATTAAGGACTCCAAGCCTAAATCAGTAGCCAAGGTGAATAATTTCGATTGTTACAATACCAAATAGTACCAAACCATACCTGCTACAGTACTACTACAGTTCCTGCTATAGTACTTCTACAGTAAACCAAAAAATATGCCTCTTCCTGGTTTTGAACTTGGGTCTCGTGGATGTACATAAGGATACCTCACCAACTGGGCTGAGTCTCTTGTGCTCTTCATCATGATTTCCTTATATCATAGAGTACATGATCTATTAAAACTTCTTGAAACATCTTCTTGAATCATGACATTCCATTCATGATCATTGGGGTTTTTAAAGTACAAGTTATAATAATCATAAAGATATGATTTATAAAAACATTATAAATATATTATAATATTTATTTGGTACTTCTCCATAGAAAAATTTCCATCCAATAATCTTATATCTTATATACCTTCACAAGGTTATTATTTGTTTGTTTCCTCCTCTGTTAGGTAACTATTTATAATATTTCTATATTAAAAAAGTATTCTATTTCATATAAGGATCCTCAATCCTAAATTTGATGGATCTTTCTAGAACCCTTTGTTCGATGAATCAATCGAGGAGATTCTATCCAATCAATTTATTTGAAAACAATTTTTTGATTCCGTCACTTGAAAACCTATGTATGATACAAAATAATTTTTAATCTTATTTCTAATGAATCATAAACCTATATCCGATCATTCAAAAACTTATATTCAATTTATTTGGATCCTCTTTTCTGATGATTTCACAATCGTTCTTCTATCTAAAGAACTCAAAAATGTTTATTAATCTTTCTATGTTTGATATAGATTAATTCATAACTTCCATGTTTCTTTATGGGACAATTATTTAAGACTTATTCCATATGAAAATTCCCCAACACTTATCTATTTTATGATCTTTAAAACATTCTTCTTACGATAAAAACATTACCATTTCATTGTCTGGTAAAATTGGTTTGGTAAACTCTGTCTGAAAAACATAGTCCCACCATTATTTCACCAATAACTTCATTGGAAAAACTTTATCTAGAATATTGAATTACTTATAATATTAATTATGTTTGGTACTTTGGAGATCATCAGAGAATGAAATAATTTTCATTCTTTTCACTAAGTCTTTAATTATTCCTATAATCATATTGAATAATAACCAGAAGGAATTTTGTTGTTTAATAATGAGGAATACATTACTATGAAACATATAATTTTTTCTCGAACACTCTATCTGAGGTCCCTGTAAGTATCATTGAACAAACATTTTTTTTCTGCATTTCTTCCAATCACTTCCATCTTCTAGACTCAGTTTGATGACCTCAGTTCATTTGACTTTGTTTGACCACCTTAATCCAATAAACTCTTTTATCTATCCAAGAAACTATATTTGGAAACTTATTTATTATGTTATTAATAAATTTTCTTCTCTATAAAACAAATCACATGTTTGAGATTTCAAGATTAGCTCATCAATTTTCATAAGTAGCTCAAAGTATCCAAATAATATTTCACCTTAAAGTAAAAAATATATTCCAAATAATCAAAACTAGATAACACCATTTATCTTAATCTAATATTACATGACTTAGGAGATTCTTCTTTTCATTATTCTCTTCTTCAATATGATTGAATTCTAACTTCTTCATTAATTGGCTTGTATACCTCAACAAAACTTCCATGACACATATATCTGTAGTATGTTAAACAAATTAACATCAATGGAAAATTTATTCTTCATTAAAAATCATTAAAACCCATTGATTAAAAATACCACACTTTCAATGTTGACTCTTCAAAATCCACTTTTTATTTTTTGAAAATACCTTCATAATGAATATGCTATTATGAGAATCTTTATCTTCTTTCTCACCCATTTTTCTTCAAAAATTCATTTAAATTTCTCTATCCCTTATTGAAAAGAAATAAAAAGTTTAACACCCTATGATTTTAAAATAATACTAATCTCAATATATTTCTTAACATGAAAAATTATACTTTAAGAAAATTGTGATATACTATAAAAATATTATTATTTAAATATTACTATTATAACCTAGCTGTTAAACTAAAAAGTATCAATAGAAATAACAATATTATTTAAAATGTTCATAAATGTTTTATATAATAAAATTTTATTTATTAACTAAAATAAAATAAGTACTCATTTTTAACTCATTTTATGATTCAAAAGTACATTTTCCCTCAAAAATGGGTTTTATTGATTTTTGTGAGAGAATATTATAATAAATTATAAATATTTTTGAAAATGTATTTAATAAATTAACTTATTTTATAAAATCAGTATATAAAAATTAATTTCTGGTAAAATATTGGGATTTTTATTAAAATATAGATTTTTATTTGAATAGTGAAAAAATGCCGAATTTTGAAAAACTGTTATTTATTTTCATTAAAAAGTTCAATTATAGTTATAATTTTATCATAAATTAATATAAATATTCTTTAAATAGATATAATATAATTAATTATAGTGTAATAATCATTATAATTGATTTTTCTATAAGTTCAATAATGGGAGTAAAATACATTTTTCTAAAAACTATTTTTCATTGGGTATTTATCTTAAATTAATATCCGACACTTCTATAAATTGAATCATGAAAAATTTATTCTATATTTTGAATTATTGGGTTTGAATTCTATATATATTTCCCTTTTATTTTTTTCATAATGAATAGTAATGATGGTAAATATTTGTCACCTCGATAAGGGTAAAATGGAAGAAACATGGTTAAAACCTTGTGATAATGTCTCAAAAGATGATAAAAAATTGTCTTTATTTAATTGGAAATGATTATTTCAACCATATCCATCCAAAAATAAAATATATGTAATATTTTCCATTTTCCTTTTTTATATTATCATCATCGTTTGTTTATTCATTCAATAGGAGAAGGAAAAAGGTTCATGTGAAAGGTACTAGGGGGCTTAAAATAATGAAAATACAGGTCCTCCCATCGGATAATGTTGACCCCCTCATGGACCAATAAGAATGTATTATTAAAGAATGAAACACCTGAGTCATGGATTTCAAGAGAAGTAAGGTGATCTGCTGCTTTATTCCCCTCACGCCAAGTGTGAACCATTTAGATGTTGGTGGAGAGCATACCTTGGAATTTTCTGATGTTATAGAGAATCGAAAAAGTATTAGAACCGACCAATTTCATGGAATTAAGGATGATGAGGGAATCAATTTCAGCTTTATAAATAGATATGTTCCCCTATTGACAAAGGCTGAGACTAATGGGGAGGGCCTGAGCCTCTGCCTGTAGGGAAGATCCGCTACCAAAGTGGGCAGTGAAAGCCAAGACAACTAAGCCCCCTATTTCATGGAAAATCCCTCCTCCTATCATCACCCTAGAGATATAGGATTCATCAGTATTAAGATTAAAGCCTTTGGGATGTGGGATCCATTAGATCCATTGGTTACAAATAGTGCTACCACCAGGCTGGGTGGTATGGGTGTAGGAGGAAAGCATCCAAAGGGATGAAGCATCCTACCATTTTTTGAGAGCCTAACTAGATAAATGAGGAGGGTTATGACTCTAGAAATGATAACCCATGATGTAGAGTGAAGCCCCTCATACCTCTCTTGGTTTCTGGCCTACCATAAGCACTAACAACCAATATGCAAGATGATGGAATACACCATTTTCTCCGAACCCCTATCACCTGATCCCTAGAACTAGTGGTCAAGAAATGGGGATCCACTCAAGTCATGGGAATAGAAGTCTATAAAGCTTCCGAAGAAGTTCCAAACATCACACACCCATACACCCTTGAAGAAGAGATGATCCACACTTTCCTCCCCATGATTGGAGCAACAGGATCAATGAGAAGCCATCTTGATTTTGTATCTTATAATGTTCTTATCTGTGATAATTATATTTTTTCGAATCCTTCACTTGAGTAATTTGAGTTTCATAGAGATTTCCTTCATCAAAAAGTATTTTTCTAGCTATCCATATGCCCCTGGAAGAAAAGAGTGTAACAATAGTATTTTGCAGAGAATGTCCCTGAGGAGGAAAAGGAAAAAACACACAAATCAGGTTCCAAGTTGAGCTCAATAAGGTTAAAGAAGGATTGTTTTTCAATATTCATCACCACCCTAAAGAAAACTGTGTACTTACTCACCTCCCTGAATGAAATTCTAGTTGCAGGGTAGCCTAAAAAACCAAGCGTTGTACCAGACCAGTTTTGATGCCATAAGGACATACCCCCCTCTCTAATTATCTAAAATATGGGAGGAAACATATCTGAAAATTGATGGATAATGTTGGAAAGTAAGGGAGACATATACCTGATGTGACTCTCTGAACAATCTGTACAAATTCTATACATGACCCTTCCCCAATGCGTTTTATGCTCATGGATTTCCCCGGCCAAATTTGCATGCCTGTAAAGGAAAGTGTCCACAAGGCTGCGAACATTGATGCCACCTTCCCAGATGGGCCTCACCATCTTATCCCAGGACACCCAGTAGTGTTTTCCTTTAGTAAGGGAATCCTAAATTAAGTGAGCTAGGATCATATCAATATTGCTGATGACTTTTTTTGGTACTTTGACGGAGGAGAGGTCATGGATAAGAGAGGCCAGGAGAACACTATTTACCAACACAATACTGACCCCAAAGGAAATAAATTTGTTCTTCTAGATATGGATTATGTCAGTAATCTTGTTGGTGATGTGATAAAAATAATGAATATGAAGAAGACCAGATGATATAGGATCCCTAGGGTATTCCATGGGAAATCTACCTCTTTTCATATCCAAAATATAGCCTAAGGAGGAACCTCAACTAGAAGAACATTTTCTAGAGATGAAGAAATTACTCTTAGACCTGTTAATAGCCAACCCAATCCAATGATAGTAATCCTCCATCCCCTTGAGGAAACCTTGAAATGACCTCTTATTTCCATTCATGAAGATAAAAGTGTCATTAGCAAACATAAGGTAGGATATGGATGGTAGTTTCATCCTTCTCATGAATGAGAGGATCTCACAATTACTTATGCTTCTATGTGTGAGGTTGATGAGAATTTACCAAGTGTGGATGAAAAGGCCCGGAGATAAGGGATCACCCTATCTGAGGATGCGAGTATCCTTAAAGAAACCATGAGGCTTCCCCATGAAGGTAACATCCAACCACGAGGAGATGAAACATTTAAAAAATAGATTAGTAACCATAGGAGAGAAGAAAATACCTATGAGAACCTTGTTGATGAAGCTCTATTCAAGTCTATCATATGATATGTTCATTCCCAGTTTGATTGATAGGTTTGATCCATGAGTCTTAGTGTTGAGATCCCTCATCATCTCTTGGGATAATGAAATATACCCTTGAATAAAGGGACCCTTCACAAAGACATGCTATTTAATGGATACCCAATGGGGGAGGAGAGATGAAATCCTTGAGTTAATGATGCTTTCTAACACTTTATAAGGGATGTTTCACATACTGACCAGTCTATAGTGCATGATGGAAGATGGGTTCTTGATTTTGGGAATGACCACAAGAGTAGTGGCACTTTCCACTCTTGGAAAACTACCTCCCCTAAAAAAATATCGTATGACCTCTAAAAAGTCATTTTAACCACATCCCAAGAGTATATATAGAACATACCTGGAAAAACATCTGGGTTTGAAGTGCTATCAGTGTTACGAGTCATCATTGACACAAATATTTCTTTCTCCTTAGGGACTGACCCCATCATTTCAGTGTCCTAGATAGAAAACTTATTGGAAATGGATTCCAGGAATCTTGCATAGCCCCCAGGTAACCATTAAACATCCTCAGGTTCTATCCAAAAATAAGGTATTTGAAGAAGGAATGAGCAAGGGAACCCACAAAATCTCTGTAATTTATGTAAGTACCATCATCCGTTAAGATATTTGGCTGAACAAACTATTTACTCTCTTTGATACAGGCATGAATGTAGGCATTGTTCCTATCCCCTCACCATGCCATTTGATCCTCACTATATCCCTTACCAGGTGTTCCTGTTTAAGGATCATGTTTGAGAGGGTTTACTTCTTATAGCTATGTTCTTCAAAGATACCGTCATTCCAATCCCCCTCCAAGATGGATTCCAGACGGTCAACGTCTTGCCTGAGTGATTCAATTTACCTATCACTATGAGGAATGCCCTTCACCCACGCCTAAAGCCTGATTTTGAGACTCCATAGTTTTTTATGGAAGGAAGACCAAAGATTCCTTTGAGTTGGATCATTCCATGAGTCACTAACCAGTTGCTGATAATTAGGGAGTTCCTTCCATTGTTGTGAAAATCTATAATGATCATGAACTTCCTAGCTCGAATAGAGAGAGACTAGAATCGAAGAGTAATCCAGATCCCACACACCATTTGTCTGACCATGATGTTGGAGTAAAGAGTGATTACTTGTTTGTTTCTAAGGAATATATTCAACCAACTCCACAAACACCTATCCCAGCATTGGTTATTGCACCAGGTGAAAACATCACCTGAGTAACCAATGTCCATGAGACATTTTCCAACCATGAAAAGAGAAAAGTCCAAGACATCTTTCCTGGGGAATGTACCCCATCCCTTATTTTCATCTGGGTTGGAAATGGAATTAAAATCTCCCCAAAAAATCTAGGTAAGGCTACCTGGATCAAAATCATTACGTTCATCCCACAAAATTTCCCTGCGCTTGGCCTCAAAACTCCCATAAACAAAGGACACCAAGGAGGATCCATTTTCACGAGTGACCTTGGTGGTGATTTACTGGTCACCTACCTGAATCAGATCTATATAAAAATTCATTTTCCAAAAGATCCATATATGACGTTTGGTTGGGTCCACATGCATGGATACATGCAACTTAAATTTCCTAGTAAAATCCTTGATCTTTGAGATGTTCTGCTTATGATTGAGGACAGAAACACGATGAACCTTGTGTTTGTAGATAGTAGAGGAGAAGAAATATGTTTTGATTCAATCACCAAGGCCATTGGAATTACAAATGAGGATGTGAATCATTGATCAAAAAGTACACTGGCACTAGCCCCTGGGTTATTAGCCCTTTTAAGATGGGAGGAAGACTGTTCCCTTAGTTTCTTGGACTTGGATCTAGTGCAGATACCTGAATTCATGGAGGAAGGTGAATTAGAAGGTGTGGAGGCATCCAGGGGAATAGGAAGCTCCAAAATTATGATAGGTGAGGAATGGAAAGGCCTGGAAGCAGCAGCCCATTCTGGGGAGCCAACCACAGGATGAGGGGAGGACCTGTGGGGGGACAAGATCCCTTTCTGCGATGAAGGGAAAGGGGGGGGGGGTGCTTCTACCATGATATGAGCTTGGAAGGAGAAGATAGAAAGAGGGCCTGGGGCCAGAAAGGGTAAGGTAATAGGAGGAGGAAGGCTTAAAGAATCCCCCCTCAGTTTCAACACTATCCCAGAGTCAAGCCTCATAAGGATTTTGTGGACTAAAAATCCATAAGGCTCATCGAGATGGGGTAAAAGACACCTGTTGGAAGAGGGAATATGGGAATATCCAAGAACAAAACTACAAACATGCAAAGGGATAAGAGCCAAAGAATAAACAGAAACTAGAGGCACATACGAGTCCCCCTTTGGGCCGGCGGAGGAAAGAGTCACTTCCTGGGGGACTAACATGGAATCCCTAAACAGAGGCACCAGAGGAGGGAATCAGAGCCTTCCCTTGTACTTCTTCCTACACACATGGACAAAGTGTCCCTAGAGTAGACAAGAAGAGAAGAACTGTAGGAAAATGGGTAGAGGATTTCCTGGTACCAAAATAAAGAATGCTTCACCCGAAGAGAGATTCTATCGAGAGGAGGCTTAGAGATGTCCATTTCAACACAAATGCGCACCACCGAAGCATTATCATAGGACCAGGTCCGATTATCCGAGCAGAGAAATCCACCTAGTGAGTCACTAATATCCTTGAGAAAACAACCATTCTAAAAGGGTAGCGTAATTTCAGGGAGACTGATCCAGACAGCCACAAAATATCTCTCTTTTACTTTATGGACATCTAGTGACTGGATAGCCAAATTGAAACTCCACCGCCCCCAAGAGTGAGAGGCCTCACACAAAACTTGAATGAAATCTGATTCCGAGCCGAGAACCTAGCAGAAGAAATTCCAGTGAATATGAGAGATCTTCACCAGAGATAAGAGCCCCCAAGATCTGATGAACTGCTGGATGACTACAATTTGTGATTTCTCCACACCAAATCTTGTGATTAATGCCCATTTGAGACAAGCTTATGCTTCCTCAAAGGATGAAGTAGGAAACTCCAATGACAGATCGACTTCATCACATGAGATCAATATAGAAAATAGGGATACATCCAGGAAGCAAGGCTGGGAGGAGGTGAAGGCCGAACCACATAACACATCCTAGAAAGGACAAACGAGCCGAGGAGATCCGAGATAGGAACCAAGAGAAGGAAAAAACACCAAAGTTGTGACTCCACCAGATGAAGAGCCCAGGAAGAAGGTCATCAGAAGCGAAGTCTCTGATGTAGGACCAGCAGGCGAGAGAGCAATAGAGGGAAAATTTTGAAAGTTAGGTGGCGCATAAAGTGCGTTCTTCACCCCATTGTAATTATTTCCACTAACTCTTGATTTTTTCATTTTCCTTTGATGATGAAATTTATATTATTTTAAATTATGAAACTTACAAAAATGTTACTCTTTTTTTAATTTATATTATGTGTTTACATAGGGATAAGAAGTTTTTATGAGCTAAATTAAAATTTTATTTTGAATCTAATTAATTTAGTATTAGGATGATATTTTTTTATTTTTAGTGACATTATAATTATCTTAAATTATGAAACAACATATACACTGTTCTTATGTAAGAAGTATAACAATCCAAGATAGTGATTTTATAAATATAAAAAGTAATTTTTTAGATTAATTATGGTATAACATGAATTTTATGGTATATAATAATGTATAATGTATGATTAAGTTTACTATATTAAAATTATATACTATTATTGATATTTTTAATGTAAAAATTTATGACTAGTCCCAAAAATGAAATTAATGATATTTTATGATATATATTATTTTATTGAAATATTTAAAAACCATAAAAATCTTAAAAGACATAAAATGGAATGGTAAATGGTAGAAATTTTCATTAGTAGATCATTTTAAACCAAATTTTTACCTTATAAGTAAATTAATAACCCTTAATGATTAAAAAATTTATTATTGCAGTTAAGGATAAAAAGGGTTAACATGGGGTTAAACTAATGAGATAAGGGTAAAAATGACCTTAAAACATGTCTAAATACAATTGGATAAGTTTATTTTGAAAAAATATTATATTTAATTCTAAATTAATCTAATTTTCAACCAATTATCCATGGATTTTACTTTATGATATTTTAATGTTTTGAAAATTACAAGAGTACCCCTCCCCTCACTTACAAAAGGAAACTTCCTATCCTCTCTTCCTCAGACATTTTTAGTATTATATCTCAGCCATTACTTACCCAAATACCTTTCTAACATTTATACCCATGTCATAAAGGTCTTAGTTTGGGAAGAATACCAACCATAGAGTTCTTATAATAGTGGATTTAAAGTATACATATGATATTCATGAAATTATTATCATTCTAAAAATATAAGATATCATCTATTTTCTTAACATTCCATCCATTAAAAATGATATAGTCATTTATGTGTATGTCTGGATTTCCACCTCCATGATGATATGTGATTCAAATTTCATCACCCCTCAAATTTTTTGAATATATAATCTTTTTTAAATAGATAATATGATATTTTTGATATAATCATTATTATTGAGAGATAAAATGATACTTACCTTCATCCTCCCATGTTCATTTAAAAATGGAAATGTTACTCTTGAGTATATATAGAATCCTATCTCCTTGATTTTTATATAATTATTTTTTCATAACAAACTTATATGGTTAGTTCGAAAAATATAATTAATGTATAAAAATAATAAATATGGTGTGATTATTATTATAGATATGATGGAATAATGACCTGTTTAACCACGGTCAACATACTAAAGTAATATTTAAATTATAAACTGAACATACAGAAAATACCCAACATGGACTTAACCAATTTAGTAATTAAATATTTCCTTATACTAAATGAAATAAAAGGTTTAATGATAATTTAATAAACTTGGAAAATGTTCTAAAACATGTAAATGATTAATATAAGTTTATTATACTAGAGTTAAAGGATATACATAGAACCTTTGGATTCGAGGTAAGGGATTTCATAACTAAATTTATTTTCATCACACTATATTACTTATTCATTTTCTTTGTTATTCAAATGTTATGTGTTTTTTTAACACCCAAAATTTTTAAAATATGAACATCAAATTCGATAGACTGTATGATATGCAACACCAAATCATAAAAAATAATATAACATCATAAAACTTTATAATATATTTACTATTATAAATAAATTAAGTCTAGTATAAATCTTGAAATGAATAAAATATTGAGTTATATTGCATTATATGCAATGCGGAGTTATCTTTCATTACATGCAACATAGACTTTCTTCGATGTCTTGCGTTTCAGGCAAGACCATGTTTTACCGAGTAATATTAATA
This sequence comes from Viscum album, assembly GCA_963277665.1. Lineage (NCBI taxonomy): Eukaryota > Viridiplantae > Streptophyta > Magnoliopsida > Santalales > Viscaceae > Viscum > Viscum album. The sequence goes on from OY728122.1 coordinate 1,196,594,851, forward strand.
TTGTTAGTTAAAATGAAAATTATATCCTAGATATTAAATTTATTATTGGGAATAGGATTTAATAAATTATTAAAATATATTTTTTAATTGATTTGTTACCAATTTATTAGAAATAAAAAAACCAATTGAATATAAAGCAAATGTTTTTACAAAAAACTATTTTATGTGCCAAAGGAATTATATATTAATAAATTAAATTAATTAAATTTAGTGGATGAAATTAATTAAATATATATATTATGTATTCAATAAAATTTCTTAAAATTCATCCAATATATTTGATATGCATAACATAATAACAAATCAAATTTTATGCATAAAAAACAATATTTTTCTAAAATAAAATTTTTCTACCTTTTAATGGCGTACTTGTTTTAAAACCAAATTTTAAAGATTTTATAACTTTTATTTGAAAAATACAAGTTATTTTTGAAATAAAAATCTAAAATTTATCCTAGGGTGATATTTTTTTTTTCTAAGAATTTTTATTTTTTTATTAATAATGAAAATATTGAATTTTTATTGAAAAATGACTTTTCATATGAATAATTTATAATGTTAAAGTATATTTTGAATTGATTTTAAAGTAAAAATAGATCAATTAAACATAAATTAATCAAATTTAATTCATTATAATAATTTTTATATTGAATTTATATATAAAAATGTAGTAATCATTTTAACATTTTCACTTTATAAACCAGCTTTGTCGTCCTATCTATGAGATTAATTTTAAATAAATTCCCACTAATTATTTTAGTTGAATTTGAAAAAATGGATTAAAAATTTTAAATTATAATAATTTATACTTTCTAGTAAGTTCAACTTAATTTAATACCGAAGTAATTATAAAAAAAAATTAATGTTAATCACAACAATTAAGGTAAAATTAGTTTACTTAGTGATTAATCTTAAAAGATAAGTTGTGAAAATGACCCAGAACTTGTAAAAAACCCCATTTTATGGGAATATTTATAATATATTTCCTATTGTATCGAAAATGGTTAATTATTGGAATAACATGAGGTAAGTAAGACTTCCCAATAGTGTTTACTTGTTGGTATTTACAAGAATGCCACTCCTACACAATAAAAGCGAACCCAATACCATCTCTTATTCACACCTCCCAAGCCATTTGGATCTTACAAAAACAACATAATTCACTTTCCCAAACCCCTAAAATCATCCTATATTATTTATATTGGGAATAAATCCAACATATGAATTAATTAGTGCAAACCTAACAAGGATATCTGAAGAATAGGTAATGTTCTTATAATAGTGTTTTCATTTTATTTCCCTCTCCACATCCTTAAATTTAAATTATATAATTCTTATATAACAACATAAGTATATTAAATACACTTATATGTTGTTATATCAAGGTTATAACCTATAAATTCACACACTTTCATTAAAAGGGATACATAATCATCATTTTTTTGTACTGCGAACTACCACCTTACGAACTGATGTCATTCAATCTTCCATTATCACCTATAAAGGCTGGTAATAATGATATAAATACTATTTATATATGATATATAAGATATTTATGATGTATTTATGCTTTTATAATTATTATATAGTATATACCTTCATTATTTCCATTTAGTGGGATTACCATTACATTGTTTGTGTGTACAGAGGACTACCGGCTAGAGAAGCGATGTGATTCATTCACAATTTACATGGAATATATTAAGTATATATTTAATGAACATATTATATATATATAAAGTAATAATAATTTTGTAATTATAATTTAAATTTATATAATTTGTTTTTCTTTCTTTAATATGACATGAAAATGGAAACAATGTTCATGCATATGTATGACCTACTGTCTCCATAAACGGTTTATTTCATTTCCTTTCACTAAATTTTATGGATTACTATAAATACATATATAATTAGTTTTTATGATATTTATATCATGGTTTAAATTCTTTATATTATTAAATCAATATCTATGTAAGGGGTACAAAAAATAATATGTCAAAACATACTCAAAGAATAAGGACATTGACACCCAAAACAAAGAAAACAATGAAAGATTATTAACTAAAGGGTGATGAGATATTATAAAAGGATAATATAATATATTATAAATATTAATATAATTATTTTATAATTTAATAACATTATTAAAACCATTATATAGGTGGTTAAATGGAGTTTAACCAAATGTGAGCATAACATAAGGGATTTCTTCTCAATTTACATTCCATTGAGACTTGTTAGTTTTTATGAACTAATTCAATTTTATGTGGTGTATATATGGATAATTTGAAATGTAATGTCACAATTCATTTATAATTCATGGTATTTTATTTTCCACTTTAAATTATCACATCCAAGGGGACTTGACTTGAAAATTACCATGTGGTAAATGTTATCGTACAACCTCAATTCATTTTTATTATTATTTACTTTATCCAGAAACAATCAATTTATTGTAATAAATTTTCATTGGAAATTATATTTATTTTTAATATCAATATTATTGTATTATGGATATTATTATTTTATAAATGATAAAAAGTTTTTACATATGGGTTTTACTATGAATGTTATATGATTTATTGGGAAAATATTGATAATTCCATATCCTTTACTCAATATGGATATTTGATATGGAACATTGTTTATGATTTAAGTTGATTATTAAATATATTAGGAATTTATTGGAAACATTGTACATTGTATGGGGACTGGTTAATGAAATCCCCTTGATACATCAGTAGTCTCATGAGATGAATCAGTTGGCCAAATCAGACGGGTTCCTACCTACAGACTTAAACTATCTTGGGGATAGATCTTGAAAGGAACTATCTTTAGGATATACCATGATAGTTCATATATTAATTATTATTCATTCCATAATTATTTCTATTACATATGATTATTTGAATATTTATAATATCTATGTTCTAGTTCCAAGCTCATGTGATTATTTATATAGAATTATTGATCATCTTTTATTCCTTCTATATTATTCTCAAGTTATTGATTAATTTGAATGTGATTCAGTAATTTACCTTTCCATGATGGTTATTATTTATTTATTTATGATATATTCAATTTTACTTGACCCATAATAAGAATTTTATCTCACCCTTATTTTCTTTCCTTTCAGTAGGATATGAAGATGAATTCATGTAATGTGTTTTAAAGGATGGTAGGAATTTTACATTATTTTTTATTATGTTTAATTTTCTTTTCACAATGTAAAATGGGTATCATGTATGTATCTAGTTTCAAAAAATGATAAAATTTTTGGTCCATTGATATTATAATATTTTATCTATGATAATTTAATAAAGTAAGGCACTGGATCTAGGCAATTGGGGTTAGGGTCATTATAGTTGGTATCAGAGGAATTTTAGTAGAAACCTTGGAAACTATACTTAGTAAAACATATATTAGAGAAAATAACCCTAAGATATAATTTGATGATAAGTATAGAAGAACATACCAACAGAACAATTCCAATGATCATGATATTATCTATGCATAAAATTTTCAGTTTTTGTTTATTATTTCACATGTTTTTGGGATTATACATTATGTTTCAAAATGATATGATATAATATTATGTATATATCCATTTATATATGGTTCGTAGTAGATGTAATGTTAACCTCACAAATTAACATGATCCAAAGAGTAAGAATTGTTGTGACTTTTATGGGAATAATCCAATATTTTGAAGGGAACTAGTATCCCAAACAATTTCATCATATGAGGACATAATATCATGTTATAATGAGATAGATAAATAGTTATATAAGTATTATTTATTCATAGGAAATCATGAGAAGAAGAGGAAATCTGAAAAAAATATAGATAAAGGGAAGGAGGGAAATAAATATTTTCCAACATGTGATAGTTGTGGAAAGAAACACACTAGTACTTTCGTAAAAGGATTGAGAGTTTGATACAAGTATGGAGAGAATAGAAACCATATTTTTTATTTAAAGGGAAAGAAAAAAGTTTCCAATGTACAAATTTTCAAATGTTGATATATTTGGAACTACCCAAAAGAAATCCCCAAGCTTCAAGGGAATATACCTCATAAGAAGCTAATTAATTAAGATCAAGATTATGATATTGATACAACCAAAGAGAAATGATTAATTTTCTTATGTTTCAATTCAATAATTTTTTCATTTGGGTATTTTATCAATGATGTACTAGTTATAATAATTATGAAATATACAAGGATTGTACTACCGTACTATTTCATTAAGGATTTGAAAGCGTAAGTTGAATGATACTGATGAATAAGAAAAATGATTTGTTTGAAAGTTGAAATTATTATAAAAACACATGATTGAGGGAAATATAATCCTTAATATGTTCATGATGATGAGATAATGATGTTGTGATAAAGATAATATTGACATGGATAAAGTAAATTGGATAGTACTGACTATCTTGTAACTGATTAATGATTTGTTGACATAGTGGTTTATTCCACCATTAATAGAATTTACAACACTTTTGGATTTATGGATTATATTCAATAATATATGTTTTAATTATGTAATAATGTATCATTCATGTTTTCAACAATTTTTTATAGTAATTTAGGTTATTACCATATTTTAAGAGAATAAATGATATTAGTATTAACATGTTTGGTATGTGATGATTTAGAGTTTCTTTATGTGGTTTGGATTAATGATAAGTTCAATTTTCAAATTCACTAGCCCCATATAGTTATAGACCCTGATATTTCGTAATGGACATAAGGTAAACCATTTATGAAATGGTTTAATCTGATATTTGGAGAAAGGTTTATAGATTAATGTATTACTTCACCATATGATGTAATCTATGGTAAAAGATGAAGTATAAACAGTTCAAGGAACAACCATGGGATAATATTGTGTTCATTAAATATAAAGGTATCAATTAAGTATATTTCATTATATTCTTAGAGAGTTAAATAATCCCTCAAATCTATGAAAAGGGCCTTGAAACACAAATATTGTCATATTATCATCATTCTTGATGATATCAATAACCTTTTTTACACATTTATCTTATGTATTTGTGGTCGTTAAGTTTCTATTGAACATCTTCTATATCACTCTCCCTCAATATTTGAGTCTTAGTTTTCTCTTCCATGTCAATGTTTTCATTTCCCACCTATTTCCATCTATCTATAATCCAAGTTAAGTGATTATTCTAGAGGACCTTTGTACTTTACTTTCCCTCTAATTAATAATATGTTTTTAACCATTTTACAATGTGGGGTTTTCAAAATTGGTTTTTAAAAATGATAAACACTTTATTACCAAGGTCAATATTAAATTTGAAGGACTCAATTTATTTAAGGTGGGGAGAATGTAACACCTCAAATTTTTTTTTAATATGAACATCATATTCGATAGTGTCTATGACACACAACACTAAGCATAAAAAAGAATATAACATCCTGAGATTTTTAGATATATTTACAATTTTAAATAAATTAAATCTAGTATATAGTTTTAAATTAATTAAATATTAAGTTTTCTTTCATTATATGAAATGATAAGTTTTTTTCATTACACACAACAATGACTTTATTCGATGGCTTGCGTTACACGCAAGAACGATTTTTACCGAATAATATTAATATTATTATTTAAATTACATTTATGTTTATGAGTAGTATTTAATATCTTATCAAAATATATGGCTGAATACATTGGATAAAAATTAATTATAAATAAAAATAAAAATAAAAATCAATTGAATACAAAATAAATGTTTTTACAAAAAACTATTTTTATCCGCCCAAGGTTTTTATCTTAAAAAATTAAATTAATTAATATTTTCATATGATATTAATAAAATTTATATATTATATATTCAATAAAATGTTTTTACATTCTTCCAATATATATGATAGGAATAATATAATAACAAATCCAATTTTACACATAAAAAGATATATTTTTCTAAAATTTTTTTACCGCCTTTTAAGGTCATACTTGTTTTAAAACCAAATTTTTAAATTTTTAAAATTTTAATTTTCCAAAAAAAATTAATTTTTGAAATAGTAATTTAAAAATTATATTAGGGTTAATTTTTGGTTTTTTTTGGAGAAGATTCATTTTTTGACGAATAGTGAATAATACTGAATTATAATTGGAAAATGACCTTTTGTCTAAATAATTTACAGTTTTAAAGTATATTTTGAATTTGTTTAAAAATAATAGTATATAAATTATACATATATTTATACAATTTAGTTTATTTTAATCATTTTTTGTAATGTCCCAACCCCAGAATATCGGAGCTGGTGCATTATTTTTATACATTGGCATAATTACAAGGAATCAAGTCCTGAAGGACTGACCAGTTTAGTAGTCTTGGGAAATAGATTACATATATGAACGTTACATTACACCTTCTAACATAAAATAGAGCATAAATAATCATTTGTGAGCACCATTATTCCTCTAGCTTAACTCTACATATCAATTATAATAAACTTTTTGGCATCCTGGGAAAATAAACATAAGAAAGGGGTGAGCTCAAATACTCAGTAAGGGTAAATAATTCAGAGAAAGCTATAAAATTTTAAGGAAATATGTATAATAAAAATAGTAGCCTTTTAAATAAAAAAATGAGCATAATATGGTAAAAATAAGTCAAACATTACCATATAAACATGCACATGGATATTCGGCTAGGGGAATAATCACATGTAATAATTAATTTCATAATGAGGGAATGTATAACGCTGGACATAATAACTACTACGTCAAGACCTTGTGCCAATACCATTTACAAATATTCTATTAAGGCCTTATTCCATGACACTATTTTGTCTCATGAGACCTACCGATGCTTCGAGGGGAAATAACGGGCCTCACCCGTCACTTACTAAGTCCAATTCATTCCTCATATGAAAAGGTTGAAACATAACATAAACATTTATACTAAAACTAGCATATGAAATGTTAATACTTTAATCATAAACCATGAATGGTATAAAAATGGAACATCCACAGTGAAACATATCATAACTCATTCAATACAATATGGAAATTCTATTATAATAAATCAACCTCAATCAAGAATAATATCCTATAAAGTATGTTGACATAGTTGAAAATGACCAGTAAAACTCTTTGAGATAAATATCCCTTGTTCATGAAATCAATTAAAAGTCACAAAATTTATAGAGGAAGAAATTTATAATATAATTTTGAATCAATGTGTCACATACCACTTTGAAACCATTGAAAAAAATTAACATTTTTAAACATTCATGTCCATATAAATAAATATTTAAAACCATTTTGAAAACATGGACATTAATGAGAAAGATTTAGATGAATAAATATTTAAAACATTTAAAATGATGTTTTAGTTAAATATTTATTTAAAAATAATCCTTTTGAAAAATATTTTATGAAACACTAACATGTATTATTAATACGTCTTAGTAAATACTTACACATAAATAATCACAGATAATAATGAGATTGAGAAATTAACCCATACCTTTTACATTAATTAAGTCAAGGGTACATTTAACCTCTTGTATAATGACCATATTTTATTAATAAATTATACCAGAACCATATTCATATTTATGATATCATATATGATTCATTTATGACATCATACAACCCATTTAATAATAATTTCCACATTAAAGTAACATTTTGGGTAATAATCGCTGTCTTTATCGTACATGTTTTAACTTGTAATTCTCGACTGTATCACTTAGATCATGATTTACATAATTAATGAATATAAAACATTATTTATATATCATATATATTAAGAATATAAATATGTATAATAGATATATATATGAAATGGAAACACCATTCCTGGAGACGGTAGTCCGTACGTACGCATGAACGTTGTTTTTGTTTTCTTATTGTATAGTATAGAAGTAAGTAAATGTCATATATTTATCTACATAAATATATATTATTCCAGTATAAATATTATTTCATATATATCATACTTAAACAATATATATATATATATGTATATTTATAAAAAATTCACGAATGGTGACCGTTGAAGATGAATGTCATTGCATTATGGAGACGGTAAGACATATGTACACACGAGAAAAAATATCATTCTATTGATTGTGAAACGGTGTTTAATTGGATGGTATATTTTATATACAAAATAATTACCATGTTATATTAATTATTTATATTAATTATACCCATCTAAATAATTTAGTGTTGAATAAAAAACTACACCATGACGTGGAGATGGTAAGCTGTACGTACACACACATGGTGACTTTGTCATTCATAGGATGGATAGAATAATTAAAATGGTTGTAACATATTTATAATAACATCTTAGTATGTAGAAATTACTTGAGTTTTTATTTTATTATTGAAACAATAAATAAATAGGAAGTAAAATAAGAAAAGAACATTGAAAGAGGTGATGAAATAATTACCTCTTATTCGGGTGCTTCCTTTTGATTTGAACAAAAGGGATCCTTAGGTTAGATTTATGATAAAATTAAGGATTATATGTTTAAGTTAGAGTATTTGGGAGTATATTTGAGCATGTTTTGGCCGATCAAAATGGATTTGGAGGGGTTAATTTAAGAGAAGGGGAAGTACCCTTTTATAAGAGAGGTGAGGGGAACTTTTGGAAAAGCATAAAATATTAATTTATTATAATTTTTTTTCAGTTTCTAATAGATAAAAATGGACTTATTTGGAGTATAAAATGAGTATTGGTATACATCCTCTCAACCAATAGGTTTTAGACATGTTTAGGTCCTCATATTAACCTTATCTTTTAGATTTAACTCTTAATTAAATAGTTTAACTTTTACCATGTCTTATTGTATTTTAATACTACATGGTTAATATAGTTAATATAAAATTACAAGAGAACATAATGTGTTTAATTAATGAAATATGAAACATTATCAAAGTCATTTTTCGGAATATTATATTTTTAGAACTATTATATAATTTAATAAAATTGTATTTGTTTTAAAAACTCATTTATGTCAATTTTGACACTATTTAGTATTTGGTTTTTGTTAAACTCATCACAACTTGATTCCTTCTAAATAAATATATAGAATAAACCCTAACATGTAATATTCACCTATAAAATTCTGGTATTACATAAAAAGTTTCAATTTACATTTATTTTAACATTTATAAAATCAATTATTTTTATCTTTTAATAAAAACGTAATTACTGCATCATCATTATGTCATAAATAAATTTAATTATTTAATGTTTAAAATTTATAAATAAAATAATATGATTTAGGAAATATTCTTAGATTTATAATGAATATTTATAGTAGATTTTATCTTATGTATAATCCCATATTAAAAATGGTTTAGTTATTAAAATTTGAATTTAACACTTTTAACTCTTTTTAAAATAAAATATAATAATTATCCTAATCTAACCCAAATGGATAAAAATTGATCTCATTTTTGTCCTAAGGTTGATTTTGGTTGAAAAAAAACTAATCCAATATAATTAGGACATGTGTTGGGGTAATTATAATATTATTTTTACCTTTAATTACCCTATTTACTTTTAACCGTGGTAAATAAAATTCAAAAGTAATTATTCACCAATAATTATTTTCATCCTATTGAACAAAATTTTTGATTACTGATGAAAGCTGTGTCTATTTTATTTTTAAAATTCAATTCATAGAATCAGTAAAATTATGTTTTATGTAAATTTGGAATTGTTCCTAGAGGGTGGGTAAAAGACGTTAAAAAGTTCAATAAAATTTTATATATCCAATCTTATTATAAAATGACTCAAATGAATTAAATTAAACTAATATATGTATTATGTATCTATTTTTTTTACTTTAAGATAATTTTTAATGAAAAATAATTATTTAAATGAAAAATTTGGTTTTTATGTACTATGCAATATTTTTTACTATTAATAAAAAATTGAATGTTTTCATAAAATTATCAAAAATTCACCATAAGAAAATTTGAATATTAAAAATTCAAAAATGAAGTGTATTTTACCAAATTTATTTTTTAGGAGTGTGTAAAATTAATTTTATTATTGTTCACAAAAGGACATAAAAAGTCATTTTTTTAAGAAAATAGTTTTTCTAAATATATGACTATTTTAACAAAACATATAAATTTAATTATAAAAATGTTTTATTTTTTTGAAAATATTATCAATAACATTTAAAATTTATTTTTTACTATTAATATTACAATATTTAATTGATAAATAAAAATATCGTTTAAATATTTATAGTACTAATGTGTTGTTTCGTAGAAACACAGTCTTGCGCATAATGCTAGCCAAGTCGGTGTTGCTTTCAATATAAGATATTAAATTACTTTAAAGAGATAAATTACTATGAAATATTGGGGTTTTACAATTTAATTTTTAATTTAGATATAAAAACTTAGCAAACTTTTTAACATTTTCACTTTAAAAACCCGCTTTGTCGTCCTATCTACGGGATTAAAATCAAATTAATTTTATTCCTCATCAGTTAGTTGAATTTAGAAAAATGGATTCAATATTTTTAATAAAAATAATTTATAATTTATAATAAGGTCATAATAATTCTTTTACAAAGTGATTTGTGAAAGAAGTTATTGTCAATCACAATGATTAAGGTAAAAATGAGTTTACTTAGTGGCTAATATTAAAAGATAAGGTGTGGAAATAACCCAAAACTTGTCTAAAACACATTGTATGGAAATATTTAGACAATATCACATATTTTATAAAATATTGTTCATTATTGGAGGCGAAAGAGGTATGTTAGACCTCCCAATAGTGTTTAGTTTTTGGTAATTACAAGAATGACACTCCTCCTCTAATATAAAAGGGAACTCACTCCCCTCACTTATTAACACCTCTTAAGCCATTTGGATCATCAAAACCCTAACCATTTCACATCCAAACTTCCATACTCTCATACTAGAATAAATATATTAGTCATAAATACAACTTTATATGGAATTAGTGCAAACCTAAGGAGGATACCTGAAGAAGACATATTGTTCTTCTAAAAGCATTTTCATTTTAGTTCATTCTCCACCTTATTAAATTAATATTATATCAGTATTATATAATAATATCAGTATCTTATATATAATAATATGTTTTAATTCAAGTTTATGAACTAAAACTTCCCACACTTCCATCAAATGGTATATACAAAAACCATTCATGTGTACGGCGAACTACCACCTCGTGAACCAATATCATTCATTCTTCCACTAATACCTCTCAAGGATGAGAATAATTATGGAAATTATATATATATATATATATGATATTTATTATCTATTTTTTTCTTATGGAATTATTATATAACATATAACTTCATTATTTCCATTTTTTGTAATATGATAACATTGTTCGTGTGTACAACAGTCTTCCACGTCGTGAAGCGATGTGATTCATTCACGCTTTACATAAAATGCATTAAGGTTGGTTTTAATAAAAATATGTGATATATATGACATAATAATAATATTTTAATGATAATATGAATATATATCATTTTTTTCTCTTTAATATGACAAAAAAATCGAAACAATGTTCATGTGTATGTACGGCCTACCATCTCCATGAATGGTGTATTTCATTTCCTGTCACAAAAATTTATGGATTACTATAATTACATATATAATGAATTTTTATGATATTTAAATAATGGTTTCAATTATAAATATTATTAAATACATATCTATGTAATAGGAACAAAAAATAACAAGTCAAAACATACTTTAAAAATGATGCAATTAACACTCAAAATAATGAAAAAAATGAAACATTATTAAAAAATGGGAGATAATTTAATATAAAAGGATAATATATGATATTATAAATATTAATATGGTTATTTTATATGTTAATAACATTATTAAAACCATTATAAAATATGTTAAATGGTGTTTAACCAAAAGGGAGCATAAGGTAAGGGATTTCGTCTCAATTTACATTCCATTAAGACTTATTTATTTTTAAGGACCAATTCACTTTGACATGGTTTATATACTCACCCTTTGACATGTAATATAAAGATTAATCAATAATTCATGTAATTATAAGTTCTAATATGAATTATATCATCTAAGGTGATTTGACTTGAAAGTTACCAACTGGTAAAAGTTATCGTACAACCTCAATTCCTTTTGCGATTGTTAATTTTATCTTGAAACAATCACTTTATTGTAATCATTTTTCACTAGAATTTATATTTATTTATATTATTTATATTATTTTATGATTTATATGACTATTGACTAAATCATATACCATTTTTACATATGGTGTTTACTTTGAATGTTAAATTATTTATTAGGGGAATATTAATAAATCTGCATCCTTTACTCAATACAGATATTTGATAAGGAACATTGTCTATGATTTAGATTTATTGTTAAATATTTGGGGAATGTTTTGGAAATTTAGTACATATTTTGTAGAATGGTTAATGAAATCCATTTCATGCATTTTTAGTCTCATGAGATGAATCAGTTGGCCAAATCGGACGGGTTCCTACCTACATACTTAAAGTGTCTTGAGGATAGATCTTGAAAGTAACTATATCGAGGATAGATCTTGATAGTTCAGAATTAAATCATTATAAATTATACTACTATTTTTATTACATGTTATTATTTTATTATTTAGAGCATCCATGGTCAAATTTCAAACTCATTTGACTATTTACATAACATTATTGATCATATTTTATTTCTTCCATATTATACTTAAGTTATTGATTAATTGGCATGTGTTTAGGTAATTTACCTTTCAATGATGATTATTATATATTGATTTATGTTAGGTTTTTCTATACATAACTCTTAAATCACATTTTAGGTCACCCTTATTTCGTTTCCTTTCCCTAGGATATGATGATGAATTATTGAAATGATTTTTCAAGGATGATGAGCAATTTAATTTGTTATGTACTAGGTTTAATTTTATTTTACCAATGTAAAATAGGTATCACATATGTATATGGTTTCCAAAACTTACAAACTTTTCAATACTTTTATATTTTAATCCTATATATATTTTAATGTAATAATGTAAGGCACTGGATCAGGGCTACTGGGGTCGGGGTCATTACATGTTTGTTTTTTCCAATAATTATTTTATCTTTTATTTTGATTTGTTTTATGGGGATTTAACTTTGTTACCCATAATAACATCATTGATTGACTATATTTTTAATGTCCGGATCTTTTTAAGGGGTTTCTTAAAAAGATTCCCTTTCATTGTGTTATATCACTTCTTCAATGATTATATTATTTAAAGATTGTGTGTAAATTATCCTTTTTTATTTATATTGAATTTCCTCTTATTTGGTCTGGATTAAAATGTTTTACACATAAAATATACATTTATTAATTCTCAATTCAATGATATGATCTTTGTAAGGTCTATTCATCTCAAAATTTGCATCTTTGGGATATATGTTTATGTTATTATCCTATATTACTTTATGATGTGTATATATTTACCCTTTACATGTTATATCATGTATATAATTATATTCATGTTATTTAGATTTTTATTTAAAGTATTTTATTTAATGAACATAAGATTCAAAAGATAACAAAATAGTAAGGATTTTTATGATATAATATCATCTTATTTCATGATTGTCTATGTTCAAAGTTACTTTGGGAGGGATCATATGATCATAATTCCTAAAACCACATATATTTTATTCCCACATGTTTATGAATGTGATTTAACTTTTTAATTTCAATTTCTCCCCGTATTAATTAAAGAAACACCATGAAGGTTTTTTTAAAGTAATACCAATATCATATCTTCTTTTAGATCAAGAATCATTCTCTTCCTTATCCATGTTCTCTAAAATGTTTTCAATAATGTTCATATTTACACATAAATTATTTATTATGTTAATTTTCAAGTATCTTTTACTTTATTTAAAAATATTTTCAAAAGTAATTTTTTAAACATTATTTATATGACACACTTTTACTCTTTTTTAGAAAAGTGTGAAAAGAATGTTTTATTTTAACCTATACTGCTTAAACACATTTTTAATACACCATTATTTTTTTATTTTAAGTTTAATCTTAAATAATATAATTTTATTTTCAATTAAAATGTTTTCCTAATATTATAGAAATTTTGTGTTTTTAAAAGTTCTTTTCAAAGTGGAAATGGTTTTTTATCAAGAAAGTATTTAGTGATCTTACACTGGAATTTCTATTCATCAACGATAAAAAATCAGTTTTTTAGCTATGCTGTACTAGGTATATGTTATAATGATACCATACATATTATTTATTTTAATGTATTATAAAATTCTCAATGATATTTTCATAGAACCCATTTTTTTTCATGGGTAAATCATGCTGTGAAAGAATAATGGTTATTGTTATATTTTAATGTGAAAGGTTATATATTTTTTCTCATTCTATTATACTTGGAAATATCTATGGATTATTTAAAAGTATTTATTTTATAAACCAAGTCTGGGTGGTTCTATTATAAACCAATTACAGATGGTCACATTATAAGCCAATGTCGGGTGGGTCTGTTATATTCCTCTAATTCATTGGGTAAAGATACAGAGTTAAACAGTTATAGGTTTCCTCTAAGAGATTATTGGAATTTATCAGGAAGGTTATTCCATTTTTATGATTAATTATAAGAGTAAAATTGAATGATCTTGCAAGATACCAACACATTTTCCCTAGGGTTTCAATGAGTTCTAATGAGTCAATGATTAAGGATTTCTTTCACAGGTCTCATGATTTTGGATATATATGAATATTATATTATGTTAAATATTTATGAAATGTATCATGGTTTATGATCTTTGTTTTTTGAGTATGAATTATCTTTTTTTATTATCTTATTATTTGATTATGTCATCCTAACCTTATGCTCATCTTATTATCAATGATGAAATATAGTCGCTAATGATTATTTTTACCCTTACTAATCATTTGATCTCACCCTTCATATTTTTTACTTTTATATAGGTTATGAATAATAATGGTAAATGAATTATGTTTAGAAAGGTTTCATGTGTGATGAATTTTATGGGAGATATTGAAGAATTATTGTGTAATAAAAAAATTGGTATAGTAGGAATAAATGACCACTTGAAAACATTGGTATTGTTATATATGATTTTGTTTTAATAGTCTATAACTCTAAACCTAAAAGGTCTATGGGTATATAAGTGAATTAATATTTCTATTTTATGTTATAAGTTTTATATGATTGAAATTAAGTCACATTTAATTTTATAAAATCCAAAAATGTTAAGATAAGGTTTTAAACACCATATTCTGAGAGTTCAGGTTTGAGGATTTTATAGTTGGTATCATAGTAAGGGTTCAAATTTTTTTTAAGTTATGATGTTTTCATTAGAGGTTAACAAAAGAGTTACATATCCCATTGCGATTTAATAAGTTTAAGGATGACCATAAGTTAAAATTTATAGACACCACATTAGAGATTTTAGGTTATGGGATTTTGAATTGATTAATTATATTTTGGGAGACATTTTATTAGGTTATGGAATAAGTAACCCTTAGGTGTTACATGTGTCTTAATTTAAAGGTTTATTTGAGAAGAATGCTATTATATTTTTAGGGAAGTAATATTAAGGGTATGATATAACCTTTGAGGATAAAATATTCTTTAATGATGAGGTTATTGGGGTAATTTGGGATGAAAGGTTATTTATTTATGGAATGATCTAAGTTAGACCATTGGTGTTACTGTGTAAATTTTGTATTTAAATATATTTTTTCTTCATATGAATGTTTATAAATTTTGGATATTATCTTACATTGTTCTATAATTTCAGTTTTTGTTAATATCTAAAGATATGATGAATAATATGTTCTACTTTTGTAGATTATATGATGTATTAGATGTTGATTTTAGTGATTCATGCATGGAAAATTCATCTTGAATACTCATATTTAGAAGAAAATATGAGTTTATGGTGAAAATTGGATAAAATATGAAATTATACTTTTTAAAGAATGTATATTTCTTAATGTTCTTGGTCTATATGGTAAATAAATTTCCTAAACTGTTTGAAAATGATCTTGAAATAAAATTATTATCCTATTAAATTTATTTTTTTGTGAATTGGTGGTCCTTTGTTACACCTTATTGGTTTATGGTTTTGTGGTCATTATCTTTCTCATGATCATTCAATTTCATGGGATCAATTTCCCCTATCACTCTGCATCATTATTTGGACATTAAAATTTTCCTCCATGTACATATTTTCACTTCACACTAATGTTATACTATTATTAAAACCTAGTTATTTTTATTCTAGATGATCTATATATTTATATGTACCTCTCCTCAAAATAAAGATTCATAAACCCTTTTTATGATATGGGTTTTCAAAAAATGGATTTTCAAATGT
The DNA here is from genome assembly GCA_963277665.1 of Viscum album. Classification (NCBI taxonomy): domain Eukaryota; kingdom Viridiplantae; phylum Streptophyta; class Magnoliopsida; order Santalales; family Viscaceae; genus Viscum; species Viscum album. The sequence goes on from OY728122.1 coordinate 1,196,611,271, forward strand.
TAATCCCTTGATTAATAAGTTCAAGATAAAATTGAGAGGTCAAAATTTATTGGGGGGGGGGAGGAGAATTTAAAATACTAATATTTTAAAATAATAATATTATTGATAAAATTCTTAACACACAACGCCGAGTTTGAAGAAAATTGAGATATACTATAAAATATTATTATTTAAATATGATAGATATAACCTAGATATTAAATTAAAACCTACAAATAATAATATCCATATTTTTAGAAATATGTCTTAATGTTTTATATAATCAAAATTAATTTATTAAGGAATAACTAATAAGTACTCCATTTTAGGTAAAGTCATTTTATGCTTCAAAAATACATTTTTCATCAAATATGTTTTATATATTTTTTATGATAAAAAAATAAAACTAATTTATACCAATTATATAAAATTTAATTTATAAAATTAAATTAATTTTTGAAATCATAATATAAAAATTATCTTAGGGTGAAATTTTAGGTTTTTTTCTAAAAAATTTATTTTTTCAGTGAATAGTGAAAATACTAATTTTTGTAAAACTGCCATTTATTTTCACTAAAAAGTAACATTATGTTTTGAATTTTATATTATAGTAATATAATTATTCTTTAAATACATATAATCTAATTAATTTAATTTTAACCAACATTATACGTATTTTTGGTATAAGTTCATTTTTGGGCTTAAAAATGTATTTTTCTAAAGAATGTTTTTCATTGCATTTTGTGTTTTTTCTTAAATTAACTTCTTCTAGTTATATATATTGAATATTGAAAAATTTATTAAATATTTGGAACCAAGAGGTTTAAATTTAGTGTATAAGACCATTTTTTTATTATGAATAGTAATTATGATAATATATGTCACCTTGATAAGGGTGAAATGGGTAAAATAAGGTTAAAACTATGAGATAAGGTCATAAAATAAAATAAAAACTTTTATTTATTTCTTTATAGGATTTTAATTTGACCATATTCATCCTAAATTTAAATATATGGAATTTGGTTTCATAAATTTCCTTTGATAATGAAATATATACCATTTTTAGTTAAGAAAATTCCAAAATGTCACTATGTTTCTTTTACTTTCTCTTATGTGGTCACATCGGGATAAGAAGATGTTATGAATTAAAAAATATATTTTTATTATAATCAATTTATTTATATTATGGTATTTTTTTTTTAAATTTTATTGATAATATAATTACCTTAATTGCTTACACAACACTAACACATTGCTTATACAAGAAACATAAAAATAAATGTGAATGATTTTAAAAACATAAAATGTAATTTTTTGGGGATGAATTATGGTATCACATGAATTATAAGGTTAAAAATATTTTATAATGTATTTTTAAGTGGATTATATAATAATTAAATACTTATATTGATGAATTGAATGTAAAAATATATGACTAGTTTAAAAATGAATTAATTATATATTATTTTATATAATATTATTTTAAATGATTTAAAAATAATAAAAATCTATCAGTAGGACAATTGGAATGGAAAATGGTATAAAATTTCATACATGGACTATTTCTGAACCAATTATTATAAGAACACAAGATTTAAGATATGTATACTTTTAATAAAATTTAATTAATTCAATAGGTTACATTGAACAGAAAATTATTACATATAGTATAAATAATCTAAAATCACATAGATAAAATAAAAAACTATATAAATTAGGAATGAATGAAATAAGAGGCTTTTTCTTGAAATTAATGGAACATATATTAATGAAATAGTAACATAACCTTCAGAATAGTAATTTGACCCTTATTAATGGTAATTCATCCAATAAAATAGTAACATATTATATGAAAGTCTAAAAAAATTTAGGCATATTATAAATGAAAATATGGTATAATTATATCATAGTATAAATAAATAAATATTTTGAAAATTATACATTAAGCGTTGATATTTTTATAAAACCTAAATATTTATTTATAATCTTGTAATTAATATATTTATTTAAAAGAAAATTTATTTTCATAAAACAATATCATAAATAAATATTTTTTAACTTATTATTATAAGATAATTTTAAGATACCTTACTAAATTTTTTTAAAGTGTCATAAATCAGTTATAATTTTAAAATTGTTATTTTTCGAAAAAATGATGATTTTAATTAAAAATTAATTTTCTAATTTTTTAATAATTAGTTTCATAAAAATAATTTCATTTTATAATTCTACATATTTAAAAATGGTTTGGTTGAATTTATGGCATTTTTCTAAAATAGTTAAATTTTTGGTGAATAGTGAAATATAATAATTTACGGTATAAGCTAAATACATGAATCATGTCATAGATTATGTATTAATATTTTAATATCCATTGGTTTAAAATAAAACGCACTAGTTACTATATTTAGTCACAATAATCATCACTATTTCTTTTCTTGAGACAAAATAATAAAATAATGATTAGAATAATAAAAAAACACCCCTCTCCTCCTCTATAAATACCACCCCTCACAACCTCTTATCCTTACTTCACCAAAGATTTTAAGCTTGTCCAATATATACCCAATACTCTTCCTAAAATTCTACCCCACTTCCATGATCCCTTGGTCTCAATAAAAGAGAAAAATCAATTTTCTTAAGGAGGTTCTCAAGGAGAAGAATTCAAGAGGTAAATCATTTTTCGTTCTCTTTCATTTTCTTTTAATTTATTTTTTTATATCCTTAAATCTAATATCCAAAGTAATATTATAATTATAGTATCCTATATATACTATAATTTTATTATTTTATTGTAAAATAAATAAAAAAACCCCCTCTCCCCCTTTATTCTAAAAATGAAAACATCGTCCATGAGGTGCTGATTTACAGCCTTTATGGATGACAAGTTTTTGTTTGTAATTTATGTCTTCAAGTTTGGTCATAGAATTATTATTTTAGTTAACATATACTATAATATATTTATTAAAACTTATTTAGGGCTCTTTAATCAATATATATACAGAATATTAATTCATAAGACAAAACTAGTTCGTAATGATCGAAAAATTCCAAAATAATCTAAATGGTTATCACTAACATTTTATCTAATGATTCATCCTCATAAAATATAAACAATTGAAATATATAACCATTTAACATTATATAATTTCATTAATAATATATAATTTCAATTCTGAAAAATTTCTCTCATTTTACATGATTTTCCATACATATAAACAAGTAAACCGATCATGAAAAACAAGGAAATGAACACTCCCAAACGATAACATTGTATCTTATAACTCCTCAAAAAGTACAAAAATTAACTTAATAAATTATAATAAATAAAATAAGAATAGAAAATTTAATTAATTAATTAATTAATGGATTTAATTTGATTATCCTAGACATTAAGACCAAGTACAAAACACATTCAGACATAAGGTATGGGACTTCATCTCAATTTCAATTTAACTAAGACTTACATGGTATTGTGAACCTAATAATTATTATGGAGTTTATTTACTACCCATTTTAGGTCATTTAACATTTGAAATTATATTCCTCTTAAATATTCATATTATCTTGTATTATAGATATGATTGGTGTCTAATCTATATACCATTTTTACATACGGTGGTTACTTTGAATTGTGAAATTTTGATAAATAAATATCCTATACCCAATAAAGATATTTTGATAAGTCACATTGTTCATGAATTGAATATATTTATGAAAAATTATTTGGAATTGAAATGACGGGTGGGGCCCGTTATATCCCCTCGATGCATCAAAAATTAACATGAGACAAAATAGTTTCTGATAAACCCTTTGTGTTTGTTTCCAAGAAGAATCAAATGGGTTACTACCCATAGAATTAAACCATCTTGATGTTATGATAATTCATGTTCCAGGTACATGACATCCTATACATAATAATTTTCTTCATTATTCAGTTATCTTTATCTAGAGGATTTTCACTATGAAAAAAATCTATGGATACATTTGTATTCTCAGATTATTAATGGAGTGTGTTTTTTAGTTATTCACCATGCCATATTGATCATATATAATTGATTATGATTCAATTATTATTGATCCATTTTTCTCGTATATGTGACCCTTACTAATCATTTGAGATAAACCCTTTAATTTTTTTCCTTCCCCAGGTTTTATTGATGAATCCTTTGAATAGGTGTCAAGAAAGAAATTTATTTTCTTTTGTTATGTTATATATTTAATTAAAAACTTAATAAAGGAACCTTGTATGTATCTTTTTTGTTCAAGACTAATAAACTTATTTATCCTTTGTGATGTGATCTCTTGTATCTATAACATTGTAATAAAATGACCACTAACTTTGGGATACTGGGTTCATAGTTTTTATAGTTGGTATCAGAGAAATTTTAGTAGAAACATTAGGAACTAGATTTATAAAACATAATTTAATGAATATAAACCTAAGATATAATTTGAGGGTATTCGTAGAATAACATCCTAAAATTTTGGTAACTATCAAGTAAGTTGTTTATCAAGGAAATACATCCCTATCTGGATAATAAAAGTAGACCTGGTTCTGGTACATATGTACCTAGGGTTAACAAGTTCAACAAGGTGTCTAGGGCCTAACTCAGAGTAACCTCGTACATGACAACAAACCTTACTTCTCACCAAGTTTTGCACTTTAGGGGGAAATTATTAGAATAATTCACATTCTCTTTACAAACCATTATGAAGGATTTAAATGTAAATCTATCCTTAAAGAAACCATGTTTATGATTTCAAGATTAGATATGCATAAATTTTCAATTTTTTTATGTGTTTTCTAGTTTGAAATTGTGAATTATGATTCATAACTTAATTTAGTATATGACATTTTTTTGAAATGTAGCCTAATGTAAGGAAATGAATAAATACCCATGGACAATGTAGGGGTTATCCCACAAAGAAAGTCAACACTGTTAGTGTTGGAGCTGACCCGATCATGACCCTATTTGGAAAAAATACTCATGTTATGAAGAATAACCATACTAAACCTATGTTGTACTGTTTCATGTAGAATAATCCCCAATATTTTAGTGAATTAATAATCCAGTGATAGGTGAGCAGTGGATCAAGTCCCTGAAAAGATATTTTTTGCATTGGGATGCAATGAAAATGAAAATCTAGTTATGGAAGTATATTTTCTCAAGGGAGATTCAAATAAATGGTAGTTATTGATCCAAAATACTAAAGAGGAATATGAAATTTAATACATGGAATAAAGAACTTTTAAAGAAACATTCTTTGATAAATACTTTCCTCATGACCAATGAACTGAAATGAAGATAACATTTCTTAGATTAAAACAAAGGGATAAAGATAATGTTGTAGAGTATGGGGATACCTTTAAAAGATTAGCTAGGTATTCTATAGATTACATATGTGATTTGGAAGAGAATATTGATAATTTCTTTGAAGGTCTCATGCAATTTATCCAAAGGGTATTAGATTCTCAAAAATTTTCATCATATGATGAAATAGTATTATATGTCATCAAAATTAAGAAGGAATTTGAAAGGTCATATTTGTTCAAGTGAAATCAAGATAAGAAGAGGTCTTATGATAACCATGGAAAAGGTAAAATGGAAAAGAAGAATAAGGGAATGAAGCAATTTACATTATGCATAAATTATAGGAATAATCATCTTGGTAAATGTTTGAAAGGCATGGGAGTTTTCTATAAGTGTGGACGAAAGGGTCATTAAGCTAATTAATGAAAGGGAAAGAAACAAATAAATAATGTTAAATGATTCAAATGCAATGATATGGGGCATTTTTCAAATCAATTCCACTAGCATTAGGGGAATCTACCATAGAAGAGGCCTAAGGGAGATGAGAAAGATTATGCGATCACCACAGTTGATGTAAAATTACCCAATGATATGGTGGAAGGTACATTAATCCTATCTTCAAATCTATATAATTTTTTATTTGATTCTGGATAATCACAAACTTTTATATCTACCCATTTTTTTAGAAAATAAGACATTTCCATTTTGATTTAACAAATGAGTTATCAATCAAAATTCCTAAGGGAAGTTTCATTTAAAAAGAAATGTGTCTTCCAGTCCCCTTTATAGCACATAAACATGCCTCAGTTTCTAACCTTATCATCATATTCTTGGAAGACATTGATATAATCCTCAGTATGGATTGGCATTAAAAATATGATGCAAAAATTTATTATAATATGAAGGAAATTATGATATGTGAGGAAGATGTAGAATCCCTTATCCTTAGGGAATAAACTTTACCATTATATTCTTATCTAGACCCCCCCTAGTATCTCTACTAAATAAAATTCTTGTGGAGTAATATCAAACAACATCTAGGGATTAGGAATGTATTATTTGAATTGAGGATGTACTAATTCTGTTGGAATACATTGATGTATTTCCAGAAGATTTACCTAGGAGAAACCCAGAGTGTGAAGTTCATTTTACCATTGATCAAATTTATGATACAAGACAAATATAAATGAATTATTATATAATGAACACTTTGGAATTAGTGGAGATTAAGAAAAAACTATAGGAGTTGCGTAATAAAGGATTTATTCACCGTAGTCTTTCTCTCTGGGGAGCCCATGTTCCTTTTGTTAGGAAGAAAGATGGATCCATGATGTTATGAATTGACTATAGAGGAATCAATGATATTATAATAAAAAAAGTATCCTCTTCATTGAATTAATGATTTATTAGATCAATTTCATGGAACTCAATATTTTTCAAAGATTGAGCTTCATTCAAGATATCATTAATTGTCTGTAAACAAGGAAGATATTCCAAAGATAAAATTTTGAACTAGGCATGGAAATTATGAGTTTATTATAATTACAATTGGACTAACTAATGAAACCTATGTTTTAATTATTCTAATGAACATATTATTTAAGGAATATCTTGATTTTTTGGTTTTGGTATATATTGATGATATCTTGGTATACTCAAAAATCTACGAGGACCATGAGAATCAATAACAAATTGTTCTGAAAACTCTGAGAAGAAAAGTGTTATATGAGAAGTTTAGAAATTGTTAATTTTGGCTTCAAGTAGTTTTTTCTTGTCCATATTGTCTCTAAGGATATAATTTTATTTGATCCTGTAAAGAGAAAGGAAATCCAAGAATAACATTTGCTAATGAACATAACTGAGGAATTTAGTTTCAATGGTTTAATAGGTTACTATCCACATTTTGTCTAAATTTTTTCTAAATTGGATAACCCATTAACCAATATCACACATAAAGGGGTTAATTTCACATGGATAAAATAATGTACAAAATATTTTGAATAATTGAAGAAAATATTGGTCAATGATCCAATTTTGACTCTTTCATCAATAAATGATGGGGTTTTGATATACAGTGACACATCAAATAATGGACTAGTTTGTGTCCTTATTTAAAATGATAAAGATACTTCTTATGCATCAAGGTAGTTGAGGAATAAAGGAAAAAATTATCCAACTCATGATATTGAGTTAGAAACCAATTTTTTTTCTTTGAATATATATAGACACTATATCTATGGTGAAATATATGAGATATATTTGGATGATGAGAGTTTGAAATAAATCTTTACATAGAAAGAACTAAACATGAAGAAAAGGATACGACTTGAGTTACTCAAAGATTATGATTGGTCACTACACCTTTACCCTAGAAAATAAATAGGGTAGTCGATGCCTTAAGCAAGAACGATCATGGACATCTAAAACATATGAGGACTGAGAAGATCCTATGTTTATTGATTTAGTAAAGATGGACAAGGGAATTTTTAAGGAAGAGGAAAAATCATTGTTGTTCAAATGATTACTAAACCATATTTATTAGAGAAAATAAAATTCTCCCAATATGATTATGATAATATTCAGAAGAAAATTGATGATTTTAAGGATGGGATATTGATAGAATTAATGTATGATGATGGAATTATAAAATTTGGGAAGTGGCTAAGTGTTCCATAAATACTAGAGCTAAAAGGGAACAATTAGATGATGATCATAACTTAGATTTATAAACACACCATGGTAGTACGTAGATGTATATAGATCTAAAGTAACATTTTTGGTGGGATAACTTGAATTGGGAAATTGATGAGTCTATGTTAAGGTGTCTAGTTTGTCAGCAAGTTAATTTTGAGAGACAAAATCCTATATGATTCATGCAACATATACCTATTCCTATGTGGAAGTGGGATGACATTACGATGGAAATTTTCACAGGAATACCAATGAAACCTATATAGAATGATTAAATATGGGTTATTGTTGATCGTCTTATAAAATTAGAACATTTTCTTACTATAAGAGAATATTTATCTCTTGAATACCTAGAAAGACTCAATATTAATGAATATTTAATTCTTCATGGTGTAACTCTATCGACTGTGTTTGACTGAGATCCCTATTTCACATCAATATTCTGGAAGAGCCTTCAAAAGGTTTTTGATACTCAGCTTTATTTGAGTTTGACTCATCACCCTCAAACCAACGTACAGTCTGAAAGGACTATTCAAACATTAGAATACATGTTGATAACATGCTAACATGACTTCCATGATATGTGGGATCATTATTTACCTTTAGTGGAACTCTCCTACCATAATTATTTCCATTCTATTATTCAAATGGTTTTATATAATGAATTATATGGAAATAGATGTCCCAATCCAACTTTATGGAATGAAGTTGTTGAGTGGAAAATTATAATTCCATAACTTATTAATGAGACAATGAAAAAGGTAAACACTATTTAGTATTATATCAAGGATGCTCAAAGTAGCCAAAATATCTATACAGACAACTCGAGAAAAGATTTGAGATTTAAAGTGGGAGATCATGTCTTTCTGAAAGTACCTCCATGGAAGAGTGTCATAAGGTTTGATAAGAAAGGGAAACTGAGCCCCACGTACTTCATATCATTTGAAATTTTGGAATGAATTGGAGCTATAGCATACCAAGTAGCAATTCTTCCAAGTCTCTCCAATGTTCACATTGTTTTCTACATATCATTGTTAAATAAGTACATGTTAAACCCAATGCAAGTACTCACCTATGAAGAAATTAACATGGAACCATATTTATCTTACTAAAAAGATCATATCGATATTATTAACACCAGAGAGAAGGTATTGAGGAACCCAATGAATTTTCTAGTAACATTTTATTGGAGAAACCATAAATTGGAAGAAGCAATGAGGGAACCTAAGGATCTAATAAAGAAGAACCACCTTCATCAGTTTAAAAGGTAATATTGGTGGAAAATTTCAAGGAGTAAATTTATGAAGGAGCGAAGAATATAACTCCCTAAGATTTATGGCATGTATCCTTTAAAAAAAATTCAATTCATTTGATATCTTAAATTGAACAAAAAATTATTTAATATAGTATAAATCATAAAGAATCACATATAGAACACAAAACAAACTCTATAATTGAGTAATGAATGAAATAATAGGATTTTCTTGAAATTAAAGGAACATATACCAATGAAATATTAACTTGAAATTTAGAATTGTAATGTGACAATTATGAATAATAATTTGGCCAATATAATAATAAATTCACCTAAAAACTTATAAATAACATGAACTAGTAAATTTATTTACTCCTAATAATAATCTCCATTTCTTGTCATGATCTAAAATAATAAAATAATTATTTGGATAATAAAAAATCCCCTCTCTTCCACTATTAATACCACCCCTCACCACCTCTTCTATACACAACAAAAAAGCCTTGAAACTTGTAAAATTTATACTCAATAATCTTTCCAAACCTATCCCTCATGTCTAGGATCCCATGGTCTCAAAAAAAATACCAAAATCAATTTCTTTAAGGAGGTTATCTAGGAGAGGAATTCAAGAGGCAAATCCATTTTCATTCTTTCATTTTATTTTAATTTATTTTATTCTATCCCTACCTATTATATAAAAATATAAATTATAATTACATTATATTATATATAATGGAATGTTATTATGTTCATGTAAAATCCATTAAAAACCCCCTCTTTCCCTTTTTTATTCTTAAAATGAAAGCATCGTCCATGAGGTTCTGATTTACCGCTTTTGGATGACGAGTTTTTGTTTTTCATTTTTTCCTTCATGTCGTGTCATAAAACCATTTTCATGGTTAAAAAGACTAAAAGATATGTATTATAATTTATTTAATATTTTTTAACTAATGTATATAAATAATATTAATTCGTAGTACAAAAATAATTCATCATGATCGAAAAAATGCTAAAAAAATCTAAATGATTATCACTAGTATTTTATCGAATGATTAATCGTCATACCATATAACCAAATAAAATATATAACAATTTAATATTATATAAATTAAATAATAACATATAAATTCAATTATTAATAACTAATATCATTTTAAATGATTTTCCATACATATATACAAGTAAAATGATCATGAAACCCAAGGAAATGAACACTCCATAATGATTAAATTTTATCTTATATATTAAAAAAAAGGAAATAAATGAACTTAATAAAATTATAAGATATAAAATAAAGATATAAAAAGTTATGAATTAATTAATTAATGGATTTAATATTATTTTCTAGGACTTTAAGATCAAGTTCATAACACATTCACTCATAAGGTAAGGGACTTTGTCTCAATTTAAATTTCATCGAGGCTTACATGGTATTGTGCCCCAAATTATTTTTATATGGTTTATCTAATACCCCTTTGAGATCATTTTTCATTGGAAATTATATTCCTCTCCAATATCCATTGTATCTTTTATCATGGATATGATTATTATCTAAACCGTATACCATTTTTACATATGATGTTTTCTTTGAATAGTGAAATATTGATAAATCTGTATCCCATACTCAATACAGATATTTTGATAAGTCACATTCTCATTTAATTGAATTTATGTAAGAGGAATTTTTTGGACATGTAGTGATATATGGAGCTTGTTATAGCCCCTCTATTCATCTACATGTCACTTGAGACAAAAAATTTGGCAACAAACCCTTTGTGTTTGTTTCCATGTAGAATTAGATGGGTTAATACCCACAAACTTAAACCATCTTGAAGGTTTGATGATTTATCTTCCATATACATGACATCCAATACTTAATAATTTTCTTCATTATTTAGTTAAATTTATCCATATTATATTCATGATGACAAAATCTATGGATACATTTACATTCTCAGTTAATTTATGGTGTGTGTTTTTTTGTTATTCACCATGCCATATCGATTATATATAATTTATTATGATTCACTTATTATTGAGTCATTTTTTCTATATATGTGACTATTACTGATAAATTAAGATCATCGCTTTTATTTTTTCCTTCCCCAGGATCTGAAGATGAATCCTTTGAATACGTGTCAAGGAAAAAGTTTATTTTATTTTGTTATGTTCTATGTTTAATTACCAATGTAATAAAGGAACCATGTATGTATCTATTTTCTTAAAGACTTCTAAACTTATTGATCCTTGGTGATGTGATCCCTTGTATCTATGACATTGTAATAAAAAGACCACAAAATTTTGGCTACTAGGTTTTGGGTTGTTACAATTGTTACCTTAGATGTAAATTTATAACCCTTAATGATTGAAAAATGAATTACCATAGTTAAGGATAAAAAGGGTTAATGGGAGGGGAGGGGGGGAAACTAAAGAGATAAGGGTTAAAATGACTTAAAAACATGTCTAAATCCTATTAGATGAGTTTATTTCAAGACTATTTCATATTTAATTCGAATTTAATCCAATTTTGAACCACTTTTCTATGAATTTTACTTCATAATATTTTAATGTTTTGAAAAATTACAGGAGTTCCAATCGACTCACTTATAAAAGGAAACCTTCATGCCTCTCCCCCTAACACATTTTCAACTCTATATATTAGAAAATTCTTACCCAAATGTATTAATAAAACCCCTTTACAAGAACTATAGGTCATATTTTTGTCATAAAACCAACCTTATAGGTCTTAAGGAGTAATAAAAAATAATTTTTTTAAACAAGATTTATATATTTTAATGGAATGTTTTTTGTATTATTATTTCTTCTTCTTTAAATATTCCAAACATATTTATATAAACACATTAGTATATTCCCTAAAATAATATGTTATTATGTTTATGTATTAACTTTAATCCATCTCTATATCCATTTAATGGGTAACAGAACCATCGTTTGTGTGTACGGTAGACTACAGTCTCGCGGACCAATGTAATTCATTTTCCGCCACCCCCTAAATGATGTTTATAATGATGGATTTAAATTATATATATATATATATGAAATTCATGAAATAACTATCATGATGAAAATATAATATATAATATATTTTCTTATAATTCCATCCATTGAAAAATGATAACATCATTCATGTGTATGTATGGATTACCACCTCCACAAAGTGATGCGATTCATTTTTCATCACCTCATCAGATGAATGATTTATATAAGTTTATTTAAACAGTTGATATGATATTTATCATATAATCATAATTATTTAAATATAAAATTATACCTACCTTTTTCCATCATGTTCATTGAAAAATGGGAATGTTAATTTTGTATATGTTTGAGATACCATCTATACGATTTTAATATAATTATTTTTTTTAAAAACTTATAGAGGTTGTTCTAAATTTAAAATTAATATTTAAAAATTATAACTATTTCATAATTATTATTATTCATTATAGGTAATTATGACCTTTTTTACCATGGTAAACATACCAATGTCATTTTGAAATTATGAACCGAACGTCCTCAAAATACCCGATGTTGGCTTAACTCATTAAGTAATTAAATATGTCATTCTAATAAATGAAATAAATGGTTTAATTATATTGAAATAAACATGAAAGTGGTTATAAAAAATGTAAATAATTAACACAATTTTATTATATATGATTTAAATGATATAAATAACAATTTTGGACTTAAGGTTAGATATTTCCAAACTCAATTTCTTTTCATTGGGTCATATTAACTGTTCATTGTCTATGTTATTAGAAAATTATTTTTTTGATTTCATATAATTATTTTATGTTTTATTTAAACTTTTTTTTGTGTGTTTTCGTTTTTTACACATAATCAATTCATTTAATAATTCTCTTTTTAATGTAATAATATTTGTAAGAGGTTTCTTAACTCAATTTACTTTCATTTAGTTTTGTTACTTCTTAATTTATTATATTATTCCAAGAATATGTGATAATTTTTTTTGATTTATATTTTATTTAAACTTTTTATGGATTTATAGTGTTTACACATAATATCTCCATTTATTAATTCAAAATTAAATAGTATGATCTTTGTAAGGGTTATTCATTCCAAATTTTCTTTCTTTAGGACATATATTTTTATTATAAACTGATATTCAATTTTTAAGTGAATTTAAACCCATATAAATTTCATATCATTGATCTACCTATATTAATGGTATTTAATGTTTTATTTGAATTTGTTTCTTTCACAAGCTTAAGATTCAAAAGTTACCAAAACTGTGAGGATTTTAAAGTCACAATCACATATTATTTCAGGATTGTATATATGTTAAAAGTTACTTTTGGAGGTATCATATGATCTTATTTTCTTGAAACAAATCTATTTTCCACTCCTTTATTTATTAATGTGTTATAAAATTTTAATTTCCATTTCCCCACTTATTTATTAAATAAATATCCAGGAATTTGTTTTTAAGTAAAATCAATAGTTTTTATTCTTTTATATTGAGAATATTTCTATTCCACATATACATTCTCTAAAATGTTTTATAGAATTTGTTTTTACAATTTAATGATTTCTCAAGTTCATTTTCAAGTATCATTGATTTTTTAATGGCCCGAACCTCTCCAGTTCATTACATTGTGAAAATATAGTGTTTCAGGTGCTTTGGGAGGAAAAAGTGACTCATTTAAAGTGTTTGTAAAAATCTATTTTTCCAATGGTAGCTCATCTAATGGTGAGTCGCACTAGTGACTCATGATGGTGAGTCAAGACTGGTAGGTGGAAATAGTAGGTCATGATGGTGAGTCGTAATGGTGACATTCAATGGCGAGTCATCCACTAGAATCTCAGAAGGACGAGTCGCAATGGTGAGTCACTGACTCTAGGTTTCCAGTAGTGACTCGCGACAGTGACTTGTACATCAGTGACTTGAAACAGTGACTCTTCCAGCAATGACTCACAATGGCAGGTCGCCAGTGGTGACTCACGATAGTGACTCATAAAACAGTGATTTTTCCAATGGTGACTCCTCTAATAGGGAGTAATCTAACAGTAGGTCACATATGGGTGAGTTATCTAATGGTAGGTCATCCACTGGTGAGTCATTTCCCTAATTGGTCAAATTTACAGTTTTTTCCTAGTTTTTCTAGTTTCACCCCTTTAACATTTCCTTTGATTTGAATTGATTTTAAAACCATATTAAAGGGTTTTTGAAGCTATTTAAAAGGATATAAAATATATAAATATATTTCTAATGCTCAGGAGACCTTTATATAGTCAAAACGTGTGGTCCTGATCGTGATCCTACTTTAATGTTTTTTGAAAGAATTTCTTATGTTAATACAGGATCTGGATTTTCTAAATCTGAGACCCTTTCTTCCATATACAATTCTATTTACCCTTTACACTGAGCATGCCTAGTTCCTTTCTTCCATGATGAGCCATGCATCGGTGTTGCACCCTTGGATCTCATTTCTCTAGAGCCCAACAGACCCACTATATTGGTAAAAGGAGGAGGTCTTGGTCATCTATTTCTTGAGGTAGGGATCCCATCATCTCTCTTATTTGTGTATCATGCAGGGTGGGTGTATGAATGTCATCTTGTGGAAGATAGCAGGATACTAAGTTAAAAAATTTAATTAAATCAGTTTAAAGATAAACATGCGGGGTTGGGAAAAAATTGACTTGTGTTATGCTTTGTTATCCTTTGATACTGTGTTTTTTCATGGGCTAATCACAAACTAAAAAACATTTCATTTGGTGGTATTTGTTTTTGAAACTAGAATTTCTTGTGAATTGTTATTATTAGTCTTATATCGAACGACTGTATATGTATGAAATTTATCAAACACATATACTTAGTCAAATAAATGAATGCCTATAGAGTGAACTTGATCTGTAATAACCCTTGAAATATAAAAGTGGAATTAAAGAATGAGTTTTTTCTAAATATGAGTACATTCAACCTTGTTTGGTGTGGTCATGTGCTTTGTGGGGTTCTGTTATTTATTGTTCCCTGTGCAGGTTGTGTGGTGCTACTGTTGGGAGTTTGGCTATGTGTATAGGGAGGTTCGAGTGGTTTAATGGAATATTAGCTTGAGTTATTGACTGAATGAGTATTTTTGTGTGGTGGGATTACAACCGAGTTGTATTTTGTTTGTGTTATTGGGTGTGGTGTGTTTGTGAAGCAGGGCTGCTGGGTTTGGCTGCGATGAGAGGTTTTGATGGGTGTGGGTATGAGACAACAATTGTTCTATTTGGTAGGATGGTTTTGGTGCGATTAATTTGAATATTTATGATGGAAGTGGATGATATGGGTGTTAAAATGAGTGTAAATATGAAGTGAGTTGCTTGAATGTGGTTCTTTTTCCTCTTTTAGTTTTATGCTATATGTCTTATTGAGTGGCGTGGTTGGTTGTTTCCCAGGTAGGTATGGAATGAATGAATGAAATTCTTAATAAGTAATGATATTTGGTTAAATGAGTTGGATGGGGTTATTAAATTAATTGTGGATTGTTGTGTAGTTGTGCATTTATATGTAGAAACAAAGGCGGTTTTGTGAGCTCATTAGTTGTTTGAAAAAACCCCTAGGTTGGGAAGAGTGTTTGATACAAATGTATATACTTTTAATTCCTTGTGATTTCTCTCTGTACCCCACCCTAGTTGAGAACTATGCACAAAAAACCCCCATTTTCATGGAGGAGTGTGTATTTTCCCAACATCCCAGTTGGAGGATGAATGGATAGTTATTGGATTTTCTATGCTCCCTCTTATAGGCATTGGTAGCGAAAGACTCTTCGAGCAAGTTGTGGTGCAGTTTTTGAGGCCCAGGTGTTTGTAGGTGAGGTGTTCTTTCCCAGGTGTCTATGGGATGAGATGTGGTGTGCTTTCCTAGATGTCTTCGGGATGAGGTGTGGTTGTAGCCCAGGTTTCTGTGAGCGGGATGTTCTATGGTTGTGGGAAAAGTGTCTACATGTGAGATGTTGCGAGCTTCATTTTCCCAGGTTGTGGGACTAGCTCTGAGGCCTAGCTGTGTGCAGGAAGGTTGTGATATAGGGCTTATGGAAGAGTGTGGAAGTGCTATGACGTTTTCCATTAGGGTATGAGAAGTTAACTAGTGGGAAGTGGTGCATGGTACCCAAACATTGATGTGATTATTATATGACCTTACTTGACTTGCATTATTTAGTGAGTGTGTATTTGTTAGGTTTGGATGTATAATATTCCTTGTTATGTGTTCTTGGTTTCTATTTTTTATTATAGGGTAATTAGTATGCCTCTCCCACTTGTGCTTAAGAGACTTTGGTTTTTCACTAATGAGTATACTTGTATATTCACCGTAAATATATAAAACTAATTTCTGGTTTCCAGGAGGACTACATGGACCATGATGGTCATTACTAGCTCAGATATTGGGACAGTTGATGTGTTGCTGCTTAGCCTTATTTTTGGTATTTACTTTAGAGACTCTTGTTTTGTGACATTTATATTTTAAACATTCACATGGGATGGTTTTGTATTTATTTTATATATATATGTCTTGGAGTTGTTTTGGGATTCATCATCATATCTCCCAATATTGTTTTCTTATAAATTATAATGTCACCCATATTGTGATTTCCTTGTACCCTTAGTGCTAGTCGCCACCCTAGGGCCTACTTAAGGTGGGAATCAAGGGGTCATTATCTCTATTCTTTATTTTTTAACTTTCGAGGGGAATCATTGGATGGAGGGGGTCATGAAATAATGATATCATAGAATGATGGTTGAGAGATAGGATTATGTTTAGATTTAGGAATAATGAGTATTTCATGGGTTGGTAGAGAAACGTGTCAGATGATCTTGGTGTGTGACATAGTCCAGGTAAGACTAGCTAGGCACGAGATTTTAGCCCCCCCCCCCCCGTGATTCGATGCAAGGACTCTGATCCTTCAAAATGACCAATTGATGCTACATAATTTTCAGGGAAGAGACCCTAGGAAAGGTACATGCCTCGTAATGACTGGTGTTCTTATTTGAATTTGGAATTTCTAGGAATTGAAATAAATAATGAGTTAAAAACAATCTTAAATAAAATTCCATAATACTCAAGCTTAGGAGTTCCTTGTTTATCTTTTTCATCCATGGAACATGGCCATCATTCGTGTGTAGTGAAGATAGTGGAGGACCAAAAGGATTACTCAATCGACCAATAGAGGGTCGATCAAGTAGAGGAGGATGATAAGTGGCAGAAGACACTACGTGATTTCTAGCAGTAGAATCTAGGAAAGTATGAGGGAAGTGTTTCCAACATAGAGATGGAGAGTTGGATTGGGTAGCTTGTGACCCCCTTCATCTTGATCTGGGATCCAACAGAGTACTGGGTTCCTTTGGCAGTGATTCTGAAAGAGGGATCTTCGCGTCATTGGTGGATGTTGTACCCAATATAGTTGAAATAGGCTGATGTTTTGTGGGATGACTATGAGAAGGAGTTCCTAGAGGAATTCCTTTCATCCACTACGAAGTGTGAGAAGAGGAATGAGCTACTCCCCCGCCAGTAGGGGAGTATATCAATATGGGAGATGGGGATTTAGTTCAAGGATCTCCTTCACTTTTCTATAGATATATTTTCGGATGAGGAGTCTCATGTGAGACATCTAGAGGAGGCACTTCATCCTTCTCTCTAGTATGTAGTTACTCCCATCCCCTTGCTGACATACTTGGAGTTCCAGAAGAAGTAAAAGGTAGTTAAGATGATTCACTAATGAGGAGGTCTATCATGTGAGGGGAGCCAGCAGGGTTCTTCTAAAGGAAAGTCTACCAGTAGATAGTCTCAGGTTCTAAGGCCTTCTAGGTTTCATCTAGTGGGGAGTCGACCTTATTAGTTCCCGTTTTGGCCATTTGGTCCCTGTGACTTTTCGAATAACTTCGGAATGAGGTGTTTCTATTATGGATCCCATGGGAATGTTAATATTCATCTCCTGATGGCCTTTCAAGCTCAGTATGATGGAGGTGGGCAGGTTCAGTGCCCACATCAATAGCAATTTTTGCTTATGCCATTTCAGTAATAGGGACAATAGGATCCTACTCCACTGAGTGGAGATGAAGAAGGTGAAGGCCAACCTCAGGGTGTTCCTTAGGGACCTCATCCTAGGAATGGTCTGAGAGGAGTTCATCAATAGAGGGGAAGAGGATATGGGTGTGGTCAATTACACACCACATATGTAGTAGTTCTAGTAGGGATATAGATCGTTCGAGGTATGATACTTTTTTTCAATATTCTTATTTGTGCTTTGTTTTATTCAAGAGTTTCACACTCCTTTTCTGCACCTGGTCTATCCCATTATTTGGGACTTGACGTAGAGAGGATTACCATTCCCTCGGTGTTGGGTTCTCCATTCGTAGGCCAGACCAGCTTGTTTGATGTGTGCTAGGTATATAGAATGATGATGAGAACACATCGATATCGTTGGGATTGCTTCTTGCTATATATTAATCCATACAGTGTTATTCTCAGCATTTAATGGTTGTATTATATGCATTATTTTATCGACTGATTTTGGAGGAGATTTGTGTTTTTAGATATGGATGGAAAATGTGTGGTTTTCATTGGCGAGCAGAGTTCTCAAATGGGCAGTCAGTGTGTGGAGCCTCTTGTTTCTTTATTGGATGAGATGTTAGTGGAATTGGGGGATGTTGAGATAGAGGAGGTTCCCAAAATTTTTGGTGAGTTATTGGATGTATTCCATGAGGAGGTTGTGACTCAGCCCCCTCAATGTGATGTTGAGATTGAGATATACTTATAGCCCGATTCTTGTTTGATTGAGATCCTTACCAGATGAAACCTTCTAAGTTGCGGAAGATGAGGATTTATATTAATCAATCGAAAAAGAAGGGATTTATCAGGATTGGTGTGTCACTTTAGGGTTCTCTAATCTTTTTTGTGAAGAAGTAAAATGGAGTTATAATGTTGTGCATAGACTACCGGAGGTGGAATCAGGTAATGGTCATGAACCATTACCCTATCCCAAGGATATACAATCTTTTAGACCAGCTGAGGGGAGCATGTTGGTTCTCTAAGATTGATCTATAGTATGCATATCACTAGTTGAGGGTGAATGAGAGTGATATCCTAAAGACTACCTTCAAGTGTAGGTATGGGAACTTTTTGTTCGTGGTTATTCTGTTCAGTGTTATGAACACCACAACCATTTTCATGGGGCTCCTGAACTATGTTTTCCATGAGTTCCTAGACTAGTTCATCTTCATATTCATTGATGACATCCTGATCTAATCAAAGTCAGAGGAGGAGCATACCAATCATCTAATAAATATCTTGGTGGTTCTCTGATTCCACTAGATATATGGTAAGTTGTCCAAGTGTATGTTCTAGACATGAGAGGTGCAATTCCTTAGACATGTGGCATTATAGAAGGGTGTAGAAGTGGAACCATTAAAGTATGAGGTAGTTGTTTCTTGGGAATCACCCAATAATGTGGCATAGGTTCATAGTTTTCTTAGTATGGTAAGCTATTACAGGAGATTCATACTTGATTTCTCTCAAGTTTTATCCCTTTTGACAACTGTGACGAAAAAGTACTAGGATTTTGTGTGGAGTAAATAGTTCTAGGTAGCATTCAACTATGTGAAGGGGAAGTTGGTCAATTCTATCGTACTCCATTTTCCAGAGGAAGGGGTGATGTTCTATGTGTTTTGTGATGCTTCCCATCAGGTATTGGGATGTATTCTATTGCAATAATGGGGAGTAATCTTTTATGGGTCTAGGTAGTTACGTCCCCATGAATGTAACTACGCCACCCATGATCTAGACCAAATATTAGTCATATTCATGCGGAATTTTTGGTGGAATTAACTCATTGGGGAGCACTTTTTGGTCTTCATGGATCACAAGAGCTTGAGGTATGTCTTTTCCCAATGAGATATAAACATGAGATAGTGGAGGTGGATGGAGTTTCTTTGAGAATATGATTTTGAGATCTTATACACCCCAGGAAAGGGTAATGTTGAGGCTAATTATTTGAGTAGAAAGTCATAGAGGGAGGTAGTTCGGGAAGCTGTAGATGCTTGGAAGGCGATGAAGGTGTTGGAAACCTTTCACCTAGATGCAAGAATGGATGGTGGTTGAGGCTATCTATTTCATATTATAGTCTAGTAATCTCTAATGCGATAGGTGGAGGAGTATCACTGGGGAGACTTGAAGCTGGAGGTGATGCATGATCATGCTGATTAGGGTGATGCTCCAGAGGGATGGTCAAAGGATAGTCATAATCAGATGTTATTTCATGGGAGGCTGTTTGTTTTAGAGGAGATGCATGAGGAAGTCCTCCATGTGTTTCATAGCTCACCCTTGGTGGTGCAACAAGGAGTTTATAAGATGTACAATTTCTTGGAAGAGTAGTTTGGGTGGCCCAGGATGAAACAGGTAGTAGGGTAGTTTGTTGGGAAGTTCTTGGTGTGCCAACAGGTGAAGGCTGAGCACCATGTTCCTAGTGGTTTTTTTCTGCCCCTAGATGTACCCGAGTGGAAATGAGATGAATTATTGATGGTTTTCTTCATAGGGTTACATAGGGATCAGGGAGGTTGCGATGCAATCTATGTAGTTTTGGATCGACTGAAGAAATCGGCTCACTTATTTGTGGTTGAGGAGTCGAGTATAGTAGATAACTTGGCCAATAGGTATGTGGATGAGGTGGTGCGGTTACATGGAGTTATGAGGTTAATTGTCTCAGATTGGGACACACATTTTACCTGACGAGTTTGGAGGGGATTGAAACATGATTTTGGCACTCAGTTATGCCTCAAAACTACTTTCCACGCTTAGACATATGGGAAAATAGAGCAGAACATCTAGATGTTGGAGGACATTTTATGGGCATGCATTAAGAATATGGAAGATCATGGGTGCGACACTTTCCCTAGGTAGATTTTGCTTATAATAATAGCTATAACTCTTCCATTGGCATGAATCCATTTAAATATTTTTATGGAATACCGTGTCAAACACCCTTGTCTTGAATAGAGGATGGGGAGACAACTGTTATGGGCCCTGAGGTAGTGTAGATCACAACATAGAAGGGTAAGCTTGGCCGTGAGATGATGAAAGCATAACATGACTCATATAAGTTATATTACGACCATAGGAGGAGACACTTATAGTTAAAGGGTGGGGACAATGTTCTCTTGATGGTTTCCCCTCAAAGTGGGTATCATAGGTTAAAAAGATAGAGAAATATTTTTCCAAGGTTCATTGGACCCTTTGAGGTTTTGGGGTGATTTGGTGAGGTGGAATACCAGCTGGCACTGCCACCATAGTTGGAAAAGATCCACACTATCTTTCATGTCTCTCAGCTTCATCGATATCTTCACAATGACTCCCATGTAATTGAATGGAGATAGTTGTATGTTTAATACTATGAAACATTTGTGTAATAGATGGTAGAGATTTAGGATCATCGGGAGAAGGTGCTGTGCGTGTAGACCATTACCTTGGTTCATGTGTTGTGGAGGCGTGGTGACCTAAAGGAGAGTACTTGGGAAAGGGAGACGTATATGCATGCCCTGTACCAAGATTTTAATTGAGTTTTATTCTCTCTATTTAATATTGTGTTGTTATGTTTGAACCTTGTTTTTTATGATGATATGTTCTCCTTACTTTGTGATGTGTGTGGTGGAATGTATGGTTAATTATTGACATGATGAAAGGGGAGGACTTGATTCATAATAGATATTCATTAATCTTGATGTAATTAAAACCATGAAG
This sequence comes from Viscum album, assembly GCA_963277665.1. Lineage (NCBI taxonomy): Eukaryota > Viridiplantae > Streptophyta > Magnoliopsida > Santalales > Viscaceae > Viscum > Viscum album. Next base: position 1,196,633,271 of record OY728122.1, read on the forward strand.
GAGAGTCATTTCCACCCATATTAGATAGTGTCTTGACCTGGAGGAGGGAACTCCATGATTCATATGTTTAGACAGTGTGTCTTTTGGTGCTTTTGTGGTGTGTCTTGGGGTCGTTTGGGGTAGTAGATGTCAGAGGAAGTGTTCTTGGATGTTGAGGTTTCACTCCATATTTTAAAAAACACTAGGTGGTTTATATTTATACTTTGGGGTGTCTAAATAGTAGTGGTGTTTCAAGTATATTGGGTTACTTGAGAGGTAACTCATGGAGTGTTTGTTTGGGATCCTCTTTCTTCTAGTTTAGTTTTTGATTCTCGAGGACAAGAATTGTTTGAGAGGTATCTAAGGTAATTTCTTGGAACTATATTGTCCATTACTTTAAAAAAGTATCTTTTTTACAGTGATTTGGGAGGAAACAATGACTCATTACAAAAGTTTTTAAAAATCTAATTTTCCAATGCTAGCTCATCTAACGGTGAGTCACACCTGTGACTTGCGATGGTGATTCAGGACCAGTAAGTGGAAACAGTAGTTCATGATGGTGAATCACAATGGTGAGTCATCCAATAGTAGATCATAATAGTGATTTGTGATGGTGAGTTGCTGATGGTAGGTCACTAGTGGTGACTCATCTAGTGGGGACTCACAACGGTGACTCATCCAGCAGTGACTCACAACGGTAGGTCGCTAGCGGTGACTGATGACGATGACTCATCCAATGGTAAATCGTCCATTTTTGTGTCATCCAATGAAGGATCATCCAAAAATGAGTCATATAATGGTAGGTCACCTAATGGGGAGTTATTCATTGGTAGTTTATCCACCAGTGATTCATTTCCACAACTTTTCAAATTTCCAGTTTTCCCATTTCTTCCAGTTTCACCCCTTTAACACTTTCTTTAATTTCAATTGAGTTTAACACCATATTAAATGGGTTTTGAATCTATTTAAAAGGATATAAAATATATATTTAAATTCTTAATTCTCAAGAGGCCTTTATATAGTCAAAACACATGGTGTTGATTGTGATTCAACTTTAATGGATTTTGAAACTGTTACTTCTATTAATGCAGGATGTAGAATTTCTAAAGTTGAGACCCTTTATTCCTTTTAAATTTTCCTTTAACCTTTCCATAGAGGATCCCAAATATCTTTCTTCCTGAAGGATCCATGTGTCTATGTTTCACCCTTGTATCACATTTCCCTAGAGCCCTACACACCCCTTGTTTTGGCGTAAGGAGGAGGCGCTGATTGTCTGTTTCTCAACGTATAGATCCCATCATCTCCCTTATTTGTGTATCATGAGGGATGGGTGTATAAATTTAATATTTTGGAATATATACGGATACAAAGTTAATAAATATAATTAAATCAGTTTAAAGATCAACATGAGGGTTTGGGAAAAAGTGACTTGTGTTCTGCTTTGTTATCCATTGGTATTGTTTTTTTGCATGGGCTTATCACCCACTAAAAATCATGGCCATTGGTGGTTGTTATTTGTGCACATAGAATGGATTGTAAATTATTGTTTCTGGAATTATGTTGAATGAATTTATATTTATTAAATTTATCAACCACATATACCCAATTAAATAAATGGATGCCTCAGGAGTGAACATTCTCTGAATTATCAAAGTGGAATTAAGGAACAAGTGTTTTCTAAATCAGAACACTATCTTCTTTATTTTGTGTGGTTGTGTGCTTTTGGTGGTTTTGTTCTCTATTGTGCCTTGTGTTGGTTGTGTGGTGCTATTTTTGGGATCATGGATATGTGTATGGGGTGTTTTGGGTGGAGTAATGGATTCTCAGGTTAAGGGATTGACAAATTGTGGAATGGATGAGTAGTGTTGTGTGGGTGGAATGAAACTGGGTTTTTTACTTTCATTATTCTACTTTTCTCATGTCACTGACTAATTAAATTTCTCACCCTTTATAGTAAGTTTTATATTTTTAGTAACCAAGGATGATAGATAAATAAATATTTATATTTTGTAATGAAATTAATTTAGGAACGTTCTAGAATATTCATATTTTCATGAAATAATAAATTTAGTAATTTCTTCAAAATACTCAACTTGTCCTCCTTTCAAGGAGACATTACTAATGATATTCATAATCTTCTATCTCTTCAAAATATATGATTCAAGATATCCATGTTTAAAATATACCAAAATGGATCATTTTCCTTCGGTTTTATGGATTTGAATATTTCCAAAACTTCACCAAGGATGTTTTTTTCAATATACTCCTTTAGAGTTCTAAAGGTAAGATCAATACAAGATGGGATATTCATAAATTTTCAATCATGTGTTAAAAAACCACATAAATATCATCTAGGATGATAATATATTTAGTTTTTTCAGTATATAGATTTATGAATCATTCTAGGATGGTAGATTATTTATATAATTCTATCCAACATTAACAACACATCCACTTCATTAGGTTATACCCTTGAGGTCATGGTTTACCTTCAATTCCCTACAAAATAAGCACATATAAAATTTATAAAGCTAAAAAAATAAGGTGTCTCTTCCTTGTTTCTTAACGTGAATAAAAAGTTTGAGATTTTCTTCTCAATTGGTTCATTCAATTTCATATACTCTTCATCCATACACATAATGAATTTTATTCTGATTGGGAAAACATGGATCATATTAGTTATTTTATTTCATTATGTGTGAATTTACTCTTCTCAAGAGCCTTTAAAGAAGTTTTATCACTAGGTGAAACCATACAATTCAATAAGTACTTTTTTTTATATTTAAATTATAGTTTTTAAATCTCTAGGAGTGTTTACATCCATGTTTCACCTCACAATAAGTACTTATTTTAAAATATTGCCTATCATTTATTGACAATGTCTTATGAAGTTTGAGATCATCATGTGTAATATTTCCCTTTACCCTTTCACTATCCTTTTTTGTGCTTCTTCAATATTTATTTCTTTATCTAGATCCTATGGAAAAATAAGTAGTATATAACTTGGTTCCTTGGAAGAATTATTAGATTATTAAAATGGATTATTATGAGTGTATTTATTTTAATTTTTTAGATGATACACTCATTTTAAACCTCTTGTACTTGCATTGGATATGACATGATTTTATCTTTTTATCTAAGGATCTCTCAACATTACTTCATGATATGTCATTGGTATAAATCTTATTTGAAATATTCTTAGGCTTATACCTTAAAGTTGTTTCTTTTTTTCTTTAAAAATTTCTTGGGTCTTATTTTTATATTTTATTTTGATACATGTTGAGATGAGAATGCACCAAGCTTGTGACACCATTATCTCATACATCACAAATATTTTCAAGCATTTGATTTTTTTAGTAAGGAAATGTTTTATTATTATTTGTTTGTTTTTTATTCACCCCTATATTTATCCTCCTTAACACGAGATTTAGTTTATTTTTTTCAACTTAGAGGAATGTACCAAAAATATAGTTCAAAATTATTAAATCTGGTGAAACACCCACATTGAAACCCAAAAATTTATCTTATTTTTTCTATAACACATGTTAATTTTTTTCCTAAAAAAAGGAATTATATTTTATAGGTTGTATTCACAACTTGTTGTGCTCTTCCTAGAGAACCAATTTAAATAATTACTATTTTATCCACCTTGGACATGGTGGTAGGTTTATCATCGCTTTTCTTCAATCATACTTACAAAAATATTTTTTTAAAACCTATAATATTATTGAAAAAATATTTTGATAAAAAATTAGAAAAAATTATTGATGGTATCTCTTCATTGATATCTGGTTGGGAAAGATCATCAAATGACGTCATGATCTCTTTATCATATGTTATAGGCATTTTGAAATCAAAATCTCCTATTGATCATTTTATTGAAGTAGATCTTTCTCCTATTTTTATGAAGACTAAATATGTGTCATTTTAAGATTAACTAATTTTAATTATAATTATAGACACCTTATATTGAGGTTGTTCATATGATCTTATATAAAAAACCACAATTTCCTCACAATCCCATTTTTATTCTATCAACATCATCATCTTGCATCTTAACCATATTTTATAACAATGATTCAAGTTCCATGATCCTTTTGGACTTCACTTACAATTAAAAATACACAACTTAATTTATTTTTTTATGTTTTTATAAAGTGTATGGATCATCCCTTCAATTGAATTTTAAACACCATATTTCTCATTAACTTCTTTAAGATTTTGTTTTTCAAATTTCATGGAACTTATTTAAATATCCACATTTCTTCTCTCAAAGGATCCAACCATCATAAAGATATTTATGCATTCTATAAATTTTTATTTTAAATACTTATCTATATTAATTATTAATTATTCAAGTTAGGTGATTTAATCTAATATGTTTCAAAGACTCTACAAAAAGGGTGATTATTTCTCTAGGAATACAATGAAAATATATTTTAATCAACTAAATAATATATCTTGAGAATTTTTAGATATTTAATTATCACCACTTATTATAGGTTCTTATTCCTATGTAAGGCTTGTATTAGAATTTTCCCATACCTCAATATTTCTTGGTATTTATTCCTATTTTTAAGAATGTAATCCTTTTAATCAATGGTGATTTGGACCACCTATTATTCACTTTCCAAGCTAGTTATTCTTTCTTTGTTGTAATGGAATGTAGAGACTAAATTTACTTCTTCGTCCTGAATAAAGTGGGAAATTTTATTTAACCCTATATTATCTATCTTTATTTTATTCATCATTGTCTTGGAATAAATATAATTATTCTATGAGATAAATTAAGACTCAATAAAACTTCAATTAATTGTAAATGTTTGAAATAAAAAAATATATTCTAAAGATAAAAATTTACAATATATAGAATCCAATAGAGGTGAACCTCTATATGATACCAATTTTCAAGAACACATTAGGATATGCTTAGCACCGGGGGGGGGGGGGGGGTTGGATTAAGATTTGAGGCTTTTTAATCAATCAATGTTTTTTTATCACTTTATATATTAAACATATCAGGATCTTGGTTCTCTTTTTTTCTCTTCATTTTCATATGAAAGTTCATGAAATTAAGTAAAATATACCACACACTATTTATATAAGGTTCACTACTCAGTAAGAGTATCCTGTCCTTACTGAATTTGGTGGTGAAAAATATAGAGATTCTACATTATAGTGAAAACCCAATTAAAGTGGGATGGTTGGAAGAAAAATCCTAATCCAAAAAATTGGTTCAGTACACTTGGGGGGGGGGGGTGCAGAAAAAATACAAACTACCTATACTAGTGAATTCTTAGTACATATGCAACCCCATTTTGGATATTTATACTACCCATATAGATAGTATTAAACATTATTATATTCATTTCAATGCTATGAAAGTATTACACCGTCTATGGCATTTTTTAAATGATATAGTGCTGATTTTTATTCTTCCTCTTATCTTAATTACATAGAGGAATTCATGAAACTCTTCTTATTATGAAATTTTATGAAATATAATGCACACAAACTTAATAGTATTCAAAACAAAAAACTTGAATATTTCTTTCCTTTTAATGGTATAAGGATTCTTGTCCAATCCTTCTCCATTTTTTTCCTGTACTAGTTCCAAAATTCTTCTCCTCTTATTTGTATTCCTTTTTATTCCACTACTTGTTCATCTAATTATTTTCTTTCGAGTACCTATCCATCTATAACATCTTCTTCCTTTGATACCTATTTGTTCATTTCTATATTTCATTATCTAGTAATATTTTGTCTAGAACTTCTCTATATGATATTGTTTATATGTAATCGGTTCACCTAATATCATTTTCCCAATCCCTTCTTCTTTTAGTAAATTTAATTCTTTATATAGTATATTCTTCATTATATACCTTAATAAACTACATGGTTACTTAAAAACCCATATGGTACTACTTTCTTTATCCAATACCTCAACCCAAAAGATACTCACATGATTCATGGTCAAAACCTCTATACTCATCTTAAAATAATATATCCATTTTTAATAAACCAATATCCCAATCAACATTTTCACAAGACACCTAATATACTTTATATATGAAAAAGTTATCTAATAATCAAGGGGGGATCATGAAATTCAAATCCAAAGTTTCCACTCAAAATGTCAATATCCCACTCAAATCATTCATTATTTGATTGACTTAAAAAATACATATAAATAGGAGTAAAAAATATTTATATAAAATTCCTTAAATCACAGTGTCAATGATCTACTAAAAATATTCGGAATCTCTAACTTGCTTCATTATATTCCCTTTGTGATTATTTGGGTGATAAATGTCTATCTTAGCATCCTTATAATGTTTGGATTTAAAAGACTTTGTAAAGATCATTAAACCATTATCCAATACTTCTATATAGAAACTTCTTAATTTATAAATCCTACATCTGATATACCATCACAAGATACTTCTTTATTTGTTTCCTCCATTGTCTAGTACTTCTTCAGAGGATTTATCAATCTAGAAATACTATTTTGGTATAATTATACCTAACACTATGTTTAATGGCTATGTACATAATCCTTTGTATGATGATTATTTTTTAAGATTCTATAAAATTTATTCATTTGGAAAATTTTATTTTACGACTTTACTTGTAAACCTATTATTTATACAAATTCATTTGGAATATTCTATTAGATAACTCAGAAACCTCTATTCAATCATTTAGAAAATTCTGTTCGATTCATTCAGAATCTATTATGTAATGACTTCACAAAATTCTTCTGTATGATGAACTCACAAATGTTCAATAATATTTATCTATCTAATATAAATTCATTCATAACTTCCATGTTTCTTCATCTAGAACTTCTTCAATATTTCTTTTATCTAGAACATCACAACACTTCTCTATTTGATGATATTATATATATTATTCTTCTGGTGGACACATTTGTATTTCTATTCCTGGTAAACTCAGCTAGTAAAAATATATAAGAAAAACACAGTTCCACAATTATTTCACAAAATCCTTAATTTATAAAAATTTAGATACAATTATCCTAATCCTATTCAAAATTTTTGGAACTTTTGAGATAAAAAAAGAGTCACCCAATTTTCTCACTTTTCACAAAGAATTTTCTTCATACAACAAAAAACATTAATATAAGTCACAAGGAATTGTGATGTTTTATCATGATGAACATATCACTAAGTACTATCTAATATTTTTTTCTAGAACACTCATTCTCATTTCTTTATAAGTACTATGATAGAAATATTTTTGTCCACCTTCTGTCTAATCACTACCATCTGCTAGACTTATTTCAATGACCTAATTTTTTTTTGACTTCATCAGATCACCTTGAAATGTTTGAATTTTATTTCTCTGTATTAAACACTCCATAAAAAAACCTCTTCATTATGCTATTAATAAATATTATTCTCTAAATATAAAAATACATTTATGAGACATTAATATTAGCTTATCAATAATCAAACGTAAATAAAAGTTTTAAAATAATATTTTACTATTAAATAACAAATATATTCCAAATATTAAAATGGAAAGAACACCATTTATCTTCATCCATGTTAAAATTAATTATTATCTTCTTCTCTTACTTATTATATTATTCAATATTCTTGGATTCTAACTTCTCTATTATATGCTTGGATACTTTAACTAAACTTCCAAGAAAATTATCTATCTAATCTATTTAACACATTATCATCCATGAAAGCCTTATTCTAGCTAACTATACACTTCAATATTTTATGATCATTATATATATATATATCATATTTCACCATAAAGATAATTTAACCATATTTTTAATGAAAAAATTACAACTACCAACTCCAAATCTTGAGTTGGGTAGTTTTTATCATAAAATTTTAATTAGCATGAGGCATAATTAATTTCCATATCATTATGAATGAGGAATCATTCTAGTACCTTATTTTACGCATCTCTATTTATCAAAAAAACTTATCCACTATATAGTAGTGCAATAACAGGTGAACTGACCAACCGCCTCTTCGAATCCTTAATATTTTACTTACATGCATCTGTCCAAAGGAACTTGGCACCCTACCATTTCAAATTGATTATGGGATTCGTTATCTATGATAAATATCTCAAAAAGTGTTGATAGTATCCATCCAAACCAAGAAAACTATATATCTCAATCACCATAGTCGGTCTGTTCTATTTCTCAACCACTTTTTTCTTTGAGAGTTCCACTGATATTCCCTCACATGAGACTATGTGACCAAATAATGAAACTTTCTATATCCAAAATAAAACATTCTAAATATGGAAAAAAACTTCCCCCCCAAGGTTTTCAACACACTCCTTAAATGATCTTCATTATATTAAATTCTCATGGAATATATAATAATATCATCTATAAAGATTACAAAAAACTGATCACCATCATATTTAAAGACAATATTTGTTAAATTCATGAAAATTAAAAGTGAATTGGTAAGTTAAAATGAAATCAATAAAAATTCATAATGACCTTAATTTATATAGAAGGATATATTGTGTATATACTCCTTCTTGAACCACAGTTGATGAAATCCAAAATAAATTTCAATCATGGAAAAGTATTAAGATCCATGCAGTTAATCAAACAAGTCATAAATATGGGGAAGTGGATACTTGTTCTTGATAGTGATCTTATTATGTTATTGAGAATCAATTCAAAGATGAATTAACCCATATTTATTCTTAATAAAAATTATAGGTTCACACTATAGTGACGAACTTGAGTTTATAAATCCATTTTCTAGATTATCCTAGATTTTTTCTTCAATTCTTGCACGTCAATCTGGGGTATTCTATTTGGTTTCATTGAAATATGCATAACACTAGGTATGAGTTCCATTAAGAAATCAAATTCATGATATAGAGGAATAATAATAAAGCCTTTAGTCAATAAATCTGTATATTATAGAAAAATTTCAATATCTTTAAGGTTGAGTTTCTCCCCAACCATTTCAGATAAATATTCCTCATCAATTGGTAGTAATACCCATATAATAGACTCATTTTCCATCTGAATTTCATATTTATTATCACACTAAAATATGATCATAAATTTATTTGGAATATGAAACTTGAATTCCAATACTTATAAATAAATATGATATATATATAATGAAATACATTTAATTCCCAAAATAACATTAAATTCAATTAGAGTTAGAATCGTAAAATTTTTAGGAAGAAAATTCTCAAAAAATTGTATCAGAGAAGAGATATTGACTTGAGATATGATCATTATACAATTAAAATTTTACAAAAATAATTCCACATATAATAGTTGATAGGGTTATATGATACCCTTAGAAAACTCATTAGATATAAAAGAGTGGGTAGAACCAAAATCAAATAAGACTTTTGTAGTTCTATAGTTGATGATAAGTGTACCTTTCCACACTCTATTTTCGTGAACCTCTTATGTGATTATGATCACATGATATTTTAATTTATCTCATATATTAAGAGGTTGTTGACACTAATTTTTTTCATTAAACCTTTGATTCAAGCACTAGTTGTCATAATTCCCATACTCTTTTTAGTTTTGTCATTGGAGTGTGGGTGCTATATAGAAGTTTTATTTCTAATCATTCATTTCATTGGATTGCCTCTTTACATATATTCGACATTCACTTACTATATGATATTCCTTTACACATTTGAAACATTTATCAATACCATGAAGAAAGTCCCCCCATGATTCTTTATACACTTATAGCTTAAATTTAGATTCATATTATTTCCTCCATGGTTTTTATTATTATAATTTCCTTGATACTCTATCATTATATTATAATCAAAGACATGATATTTATAGTAATATACACCCTCCATTTCTACATTAAGATAAAATAAAATTATTTGGTCATTTATACTAAAGTCCCTTAAATCTATATCCAATCAGAGACTTGATTTCAAGAAATTGAATAACCAATCGATTTTATTTTAGGGATAATGAAAAAACTAGAATCCTACCTTGAAAGGATTGTACCATTTTCCTCATAGGTAACAATAGATTCATCATACTTATATATAAGCTTATATAATTCCATTTCCATTTTTCTATAAAGAGTTTGAGAAATGTATTTACTATAAAATAACCTCTTAAACTCGTCCCATTCCATGTATTCAATTTATTCATTTTTCCTCATATTCTTAATTATATTACACCACTGGTCTTCTTGTCTTTCAAATGATAAAATACAATGAAAACATTTTCATGATCTAAGAGTTAGAGAATAGAAAATATCTTTTCAATGGCATTGATCCATTTCTCAACATCTAGTGGATCAGAGGACACATAGAAATAAGGTGGATTTTACCTTAGGAAATAATTTATAATGTATTGGTCCCTCATTTTTTCATTTAAAATATTAACATGATTCATGTATTGAGAGATTTGTGTGAGTATAAATATTTTTTTTTATTCCAAATCCCATTCCATTTGGTTGATCTAGAGGAAAATCATTGAATAGTTCTTTAACATTCATTGTTAACGTGATTTCTATAGGTTCTATCCATTTTATAATTCCAAAAAACATTGTGCAATAATCAAGCTTCAATAACCAAAGTTAGAAATCACATAATAATTAAAATTATTCCATATATGTCTTAAATTATGACACCTTATTATCAACCTTTGACACTTTTTTTCTCTCTATATCACATTAAATTAATCATATATAATCTTAATTTATAACATCATATTATTTGAAACCAAATATCTAAAAATAAATAAATCTTAATTTGATACCAACTATGGTGGCCTAAGTATAACATATATAATTTTTTTTATCATTTTAGATGAATATTGAATATATTTCACAATAAAATATGCTCATAGACCATGGAATTTTCTTTTTCTTTTGAGACTAGATACATAATAAAATTATTTCAAAAAACTTCTTCTTCATCTACCATAAATTGTTTCTCTTATAGTTCCTTTTTTATAAATTTCTTACTTAAGACCATTCTTTATAATCCATTTAAAATTGAAACATAAGATAGGGTGAGATTAGATGCTTTTTAAGGGTAAACAAGGGATATAAAAATCAATTATCATATGAATGTATAAGACACACATAATAGTATGAGATCATGATTATAAGATAATTATTTCATATGAAATCTATCATTGATAAAAAATCATTATTTAGGGTATAAATCTTTATCATTTAAATAAACATGAGTTATAAGTGTGGGGAATCATAATTAATAAATCATAATCCATTTGAGAATATCATAATCATAAAAAAATGTCATAAGAATTTTTTGTAATAATCATAAGTACAAAAAATAATTTCATTAGTCAAGACTGACTACCAAAACTATTGTTGTAGAAAAATTCCATTAGTGGATTGAGTTCACTCCCCATTCCATCATTTCCTTTATCAAGGTTCACTCCCAAGTCCATAATAGTGAGAATAGTTCCTTATCAAATTGGTTTCACTCCCCATTATACTCCATATTATCTCAGAAGATATAAATCATTACCAAATGTAGTGATATGATTTAATTGACAAAACTTTTGTATAATTAACACCATATATATGTGTGTAACATAAAATCATAATATCATTCATCAATTGATTATAGAAAAACCTGTGGAAAAGAAATGGGTTTAATAATCATTTCAACATCACATAATATAATTCCTTACAAATATATTACATGGATTGAATCATTATATCATATCCTAATTGAATAATAATAAGCATCACATGATATTGACCTAGATGAAAATTACTTTTAAAAGTGTATTTTATTTTTTTTGAAAATTAGGGAAAATATACTTTTCCCTTTATATATTAAAAAAAAAATTTCTAGAATATTGGGAAAAAACTTTAATTGAAAATAACCTTGGAATATTTTAATATAATCATCAAATAAAATACTGTTCATGGTTATCAAAAAATCTATTTGTACCCTAATCATTAAAACCAATATTCTTTTGACAGTTTTTGTAAAAAGTACAAAAGTAAATCATTTTGAAAAAGAAAAAACATTCCTTTTAAAACATTGAAAATAAACTAAAATATAGATTAAAATTACTTTAAATAATAAAATAATCATATAAAATATCATTCTTGGAACCATTTTAATTAATATGGACAAGGATGAAAAATTTAATCAACCAAAGAAGAAATACAATTTACTTCTATTAAAAAAACATCCCAATTTTTTTAATTAACAAAGAGATTAAAATGAAATAAAAAACATGATAAAAATTTAAATAAATATATAAGAATAAAATATATGGGGGTTATAGGATAAATATCACATAGTTTACCTCAATGTAAATTTTATATTGACAATCCTGAAATGAAATGAGATTGTATCATAAACCCTTTCCTGAGATCCTGTATTTATTCATATGCATTATCATGTGACTGTATAATTTATTTGTATTATAAATATATAATATAACCATATTTTTAATTTTCATATAAAATAATAACCCTTTATAATTTTCAATTACCCATTTTTTTTATAAAATTTCATTTAAATATACATTTAGGTGAAAACTGGTCCATATTCTATGCATTTTTTCGATGGTTCCAACCCTTAAACTATGGTCATGGTTTCAAAAAATATTTTATATTAATAATTATAAGTTTCTTATTTATTAATTATATACACTTTTATAACCATTCATATAAGGCGGTGATGAGAAATTAACTACATTACTTTGTGGAGATGGTAGTCCGTACATACGGATGTGTGAAGTTTCAACATATCAATGGATAAAAATAAATAATGGTAAAGAATAATTCAGCTTCAAAATATCATAATTATATCATAAATATAATATATATTAAATAAATATATCTATATGACCATCCATGTAAAAATTAAATGAAAAACGAATCACTTTTCTTTGTAGAGTTGGTAGTCCACACACACGCATGAAAAACATTGACATTTATCAAAGGATAAAAAGAATGTATAAAATGGATGTAAAATTAACGTAAAACCAAATCATTACATTAAATATTATGATAAAATCATGTTAATATGGAAATAAAATATTTATAATAGGTTTAAGGAGAAATAAATTCAAAGGGATTTGGTGAAGATGATTACCTATTATTTGAGAAACCTCTTTTGGATCTCTTCTTAAGGACCCTTGGGTAATTATTTTAAGAATAAAAGAAACTATAGGAAATGTATATTTAATTTCATAAGATATTTTATTTAGGTATTTTATGAACTGTATGGGTCAAAATGTGATAAGAAGTGAAGGGATAAAGTTCCCTTTTATAAGAAAGGTGGGTGAAAAACATGTAAATAATTAAAATTTTAAAATATAATGTCATACTCAAGTGAATGTGGTACCAAAAAAAGAATGTTTTTATTATTATACAAGTTATGGTATAAATATCTTCAAATAATAAAATTTCTATAATTTTATGGGATATTTTAAACAAAATATCTTAGTTTAGCGCCCTTGATAACCCTTTTTTAACATTAACATAGGTGGTTTTTTTTACCATAGTTACTATTAATTTTGAAAAAAAGAAAATTCCCTCACTACTAAAATTAGACACATTGATTCCAAATTTATAAACTATTTTATCTAATTTAATTAATATAACTAGCCAAAATTAATTTTAAAATAAATATGTAAAATAATAAAAATGTTTTTTTTGCAAAATGAGTTTTTAAGCGTAAAATTGTATTTATTCTCATTCTATTCCCAATAATAACCAATAAATACATGTTTAAAATAAATTATTTAATATATTTTATACAAATATCATTAAAATAATTCATAAATAATGACTAATTTAAATACGATCAAAATCATTATGTGGAAAAAAATAATTTCTAAGAAAACATCACTTTTTTACTTTCAAATATTTTAATTTTTATTTTTTACCAGTTGATAAACATTTAATTAATTTTATAAATGTGTAAAAAATAATTTTCATAATTTATTTTGACTTATCCATACACTCCAATCCAATAGCTATGTAATAACAATCACATTTATCAAAAATATTTCAATTGTATATCACAGTTTTTTTAAACTTGGTGTTGTGTGTAAATAAATCTATCAAAGACATAAAACTTATTAAAATAAAAATATGTCATAAAATATCTGGGTGTTACATTAAATATTTATTTTATTTAATGAATATAGATTTCAATTATTTAAATTTCACGAATCAATACATGGTTAAGCTTGATCAATTTGATGGAAATAACTTCTCCCATAGGTAAGAAATGATGATATTTTTTACTTAAAATTTGGAAGATATATTACATAATGAATCCAAATATTTGAATTGTTCCACCCATTCCACATAAAACAATAGAAACAACAAATAATACAATCGATCAAGATGAATCCAACAATATTCAAGAATTAAAGAAGCTATGTGAAAAAGTTTAACTTATTTATCTATGACATATTCTAAAGGAATAGTGAAATTGAATTTATGTTTTCTTCCAAATAATGAAGATGGTGCACAATAGTTTTAAAAAATTAGAATTAATTTATAAACCTGAAGAGTATTGTACAATTAAATTTAATGTTTCTAAGTATATGAATTTTTAGATGGTTGATAATAATCCCATACTTGAAAAATTTAAAAATTTACAAGTTATCATGAACAAAATCAGTTCCCCTTATACACGATTACCAATAGTATTATAAATAGTAACTATAATGACATTATTTCCACCTATGTGGAAAGAATTTTATATGTATCTTGTTAGAAAATGTGATGATATTTATCTGGAGAAAATTTATAAATGACTTTAAATAAAATAACAATAAATTTTTAAATATAATTCATCAAATATAGTTTTTCATACAAAGAAAATATCACTAAGGTGAATACTTCCTATAAAAATACCCTTCAATACAAGAATAAGAATCAATAATTCATGAAAAATGGTAATCCTTCAACAAATAAAGGACATTGTTTTGTTTGTGGTAAATAATGGAATTAAATGGGGGAATAATATCTATATAAAGGAATCAAAACATGACTAATATTTTGTCTGGGGAAGATCTAGTCATGATGATATCTGAAGTCAATATTACTTAGATGGTGATTGAGGGTGGGTTTGATTTTTTTATTTTTATACATGTGTGTATGTATTTTCTGTTGTTATTTTTTTTTAAAATGATTAATTTCCAAAAATAAGTACATAATGGGAACATCACATGCATTTCAATAGCTTGTAATAGAATTATGAGACTATATTCTACTTCTAGAAAGAAGGTGACTCTTTTGAATTTTTTATTTGTACCCAAAATCAAATTATTTTTTTTCTTTTAGATATATTTTATAAAAAGGTTTTTAGGTTTTATTTGAGTTTTATAAGGTTATATTGTCAATTAGTGTCTTTTTTTGGGGAAAGGAATTTCTATAATGGGATATATCAATAGTTAGTTGATCTAACCAAATATCCATCTTCTTACATTGTTGTGCCTTATAACTTATGTAATGATCATTTATTACACATTATATCTAATTCATTAATGTTAATGAATAATTTTATACTCAATAATATTTGAAATAGATTAAATTAATGGGAAATATGTGTGGAATTAGAAAATAATACAAAACCATTTAATAATATTTAATAGAATTCATACTACATGGTTTAATTATTTCTAATATTTATAAGATAAATGGTTTGTTTCCTCATAGAGGAAAAATTTGTCTTATTACTTTTAGAGATAATTTTCATTGAAATTTTTACTTATATTTGTGTAGAATAAATTAATTAATTTTTTATATTTAAGAAATATAAAATTAGAAGTAGAAAATCACTTTGATGGGAAAATTAAAATTTTACCATCTAATAGAGTTGGTGAACATTTCACCAATGATTTAAATTATTTTTTTTGTGAAATGAATGATATTATTGATCAGTTAATTATATAATAAACCCTATAATAAAATGGTTTAGTGGAAATAAAGTATCATATATTAGTGAAAATAGTCAATTGAATGGTCAATATATCAATGATACTAATGAAAATTTATAGTAAAGCATTAATTACTTCTTGTTATATTCATAATATAATGGATTCATGAAAATCTACATTTTCACCTTAATAAATATAGAAGTTTAGGAAACATAAAATTTCAAATTTTATATTATGGGGTGTTTGGATTATTATAGGGTTCTTTGTCCTAAATGATTAATGTTGGAATCCAGTTATTTAAATGGTTTCTTTGTTAGACATACATATAATAATAATAAATACAGAATTTTTGATTTTAAAGATAATATAATTGAAGAATATTGAGATATATAATTATTTAGAGGTAAAATTTATGAAGATAATGTAGAATCGTAAGTTCCACACACACACACACACATATATATATATCAGCTACTCAATTGGATTCAATCCTAAATGAATAAAGTATTGTTGACTCTTAGATTATGTATAAAAAGAGTATTAAACATAGAAAATATAAGTATCTTTATCCAAATTTTATATCTCCTAATTTTTTAAATTTTCATTTCAAAATTTATCTAAATAGAAATATTATAATGAAACCCAAAATATATTGAACCTTATATGATTATCAAAGATCTTATTAGGAAGCTATTTCTTCTAGAGATGAATCATTCTGGAAAGTGAAAATAAATAAAGATATGGATTTAATTATAGTAAACAATAAATTTTTAATTAATAAAATAATAGAAATTTCAATTCCAAATGGGAATATATGATTTTTAGAATAAAATATGATTCCAACTGAAAAATTCAATCCATTAATGAAAGATAGGTGTCTAAAGGATTCAATGAAAAGGTGTTCATTGATTATTTTTACACCTAGGATCTTGTGTCTTATATGAGTTCAATAAGGATTTGGTTTACATTATCATATTTACCTCATTTTTTTTTCATTAAATAGAAGTTAAAACAACCTTTCTAAATTCTTATTTTGGTGATGATATTTACATAGAATAATTAGATGGATTGTTTAAAAGGAAATTAGAATATAAATTATAAATTAATTAAATCCATCAATGTCATAAGTAAACACCAAATTTGTAGAACGAAAAATTTAATTATTTTATAAGGTCTAATTATTTTAGACACAAACTTGTTGATATGTATATTTTCATAAAATTGTAATAGACTATGGATGTTTGGTTTGTCTCCATATAGATGATTTGTAAATTCGTATAACTAATGTGATTGGAATAAGTGATACCAAATGATAAATTTATTCTATAATAAAGATATAAGATCTAGAATTAGGTGATACTATTATAGGTATAAAAATAATGGAACATAGTTGGGGATATTATTTTAGTGTTTCTTATTATAATAGTAAAATGTTGGATATACTCATTCACATTGGTTTCAAAGTTTCCAACAATTATTTTGAATCAAGTGTGAAGTTGATTACTGATACTAGAATAGATATTGATAAAATGAATAATAAAGTGAAATTGGATCCCTTATGTATGAAATTCATTTTACTAGGTCTAATATTTCATTTTCAGTGTGTAAAATTAGTAGATATACTAGTAATATATGAATGGATCATTGGAAGTGTGTGACAAGGGTATTTAGATACATGATGGAGACTAATGATCTAGGATTATTCTATAATTGTTTTCGAAATTTTTTAGAAGGAAAACCTAATGAAAGTATGATTAAAAAGGTGGATGAAAACCAATACACTTGTTTGTTACTGTTCACTATTTGTGGAGGTATTGTTTCTATGGAGAGTAAGAAACAAACCTGAATTTTACATTCGACGATAAGTCTTGAAATTTGTTCCTTTATGGCATGCAAGAAATTGTAATTTTGGATTATGGATCACTTATTATATTTTCATTTATATATTAATATGATTCCTAATATTTAATTTCATTGTGATAGTGAGGCAATTCTATCCGGAGTATATAATTTCATATATAATGGGTAGTTTATAAACATCAGTTTAAGGTATTTTTATGTGTGACAGTTACTGAAAAGTTGTACCATGGATTTTTTATGTGAAATATTATGTGAACATAGCTAGTGCTTTTATAAAATATCTATTTTGAATGATTTTCCATGTTATTAATAAATAAATGGGGCTAAAAACCAAAAAGTAATAATTTGGAAAAAGGTTACCCAACACTCCTTTGGGTTGATCCTAATTAAGTATTTACTTGTCAAAAAATATTTCTATAATTTATGTTACATACTAGGTCGAGCTTCTATCCAACTTGACATCAGACCCAATCTATGACAAGGCCCTAGATGCTTTCCCTATCAACCTAGTCTAGCGACTAGCAATGAGCATAACAAATATCAATGTAGGAATGATTTACCCTATGAAAAACTAGGATCAAACAATAAAACATAGCATTAAACATAAAATAATAAATACTAAACATCGATGAATATATAAACAGGATCCAAATGAAACAAGTGAACCAAAATGAATAATAATAAAAACACTAAAGCTGAATCGGTACCCGACTAGATCTCCACATGACCTGATGGTCACTAACAACCATAAAAACCAACAACTCTAGAGGAAAAACTGAACCAAAAAGCTGAACCTAAAAAAAATATTGGGTCTAATGAACTAAGTTGAACAATTAGGGTGTGTGAATAAACAACCCAGTAGGTAAACACCAAAAAGTACATACATTTCCTTTCCCCTAAACATTACTAAAATTCTAGTTTTAAATACATATAATGGGAGTAGGTTTTTATTATTTTAAGGATCAAAAATAGATTTTCAAATAAAAACCCTATTTAGATACATCACAACACTTTCCTTTTTAAAAATTGTTTTCCCAATTTTAAAACCAAATTCGAAATAAGAAACAAAACAAGATGATAAAATATGGCTATGCTAAAAATAAAAAAAATTGGGCAGGAAGGCATAAAATACTAGAGCATGAAAATCTAGTTCATCAGAAATAAAATAGAACATAAAAATATAATCCAGGGAATTTCATAAACATATCTAGAATCAATCCTTGGACATACTCATATTTGACTCACCTGTTGATGTATGGTGCATCTCCATAGTCAAAAACCAATTGGATGATATAAACTAGCCTCACCAGTGGAACATCCCACCATTCCTTTCATCAAATCTAGGGGTGCCAACCCATATAATCGATGTCGATAAGTAACCATAACTAAAACCTCTATATGATTCCTATAAATCTTGTGATAATAGTACATGGTGAATGGGGAGGTCATTACACATATGGAATTGACTAACAACCCACATATTACACCATTCTTTATCAACCCAAACACTGATACAACCTATGAAATGATCCTCTCCTTATAGGGACTACCATAGAGGTTCCCATGACACATCGATCCATCTCAAAGTGACAACCAGACCTAAAAATCACATGGGTTTCAAAACCATTTTCCCAAAACACCAAAAAGTACCAATCATCCTTATCATTTATAAATCCAATTAAATTTCTAAACCATGTAAAAAACCTATGAGAAAACAATATTTAAGTTCAGAAGATTCCAAATGGGCGTTCATATAATTTAGTCACCAAAGAACACTTGGAAAGGTCAATAGGAAAAAATTTTAGAACCACATTTTAAAACCACATTTCAAATCAATTAGGAACTAAGGAACCATTTATAAAATAAGAATAGTTTTAAGTAAACCATTTGAAAGATATGAGGGTTAGTGAAGAGAATAAAGAATATGGAACAATGTTTCAAAATTTAGATTTAAGAGGGTTGTTTTTCTAATGGAATCCATTTTTAGTTCTGAGCCCATACATATGTGCACACCGTGCACATATAAATGTTACAACATCCAATAGAACACCTAAAGCATCACCAAAATACACAATTTTCAATTTAAGAATAAAAAATAAACTTGAATCCATTTTACACAAAATCATAAAACCACAAAGAGGCATCCAATCGACACAAAAAACCCATTTCAAAATGAAATCCAAATTATCAAAACATAAATATGGACAAAAAAAAATCAAAAAATACCCAATTTTACTTTTAAAAGGACAATTGGTTTTTTAAAACACTTCATATACATATATATAGGTATAATCTTGGACATTCCTTGAAAACCAATTTTAACCAATTTTTTAACATGAAATAACCATAATAAATCACCTAAGGCCATTAAGAGCATTAATAAAAAATTTATAAATTATTTGTAATCAAATAAGAATCAAATGGAATGTTCTAGAAAGGAAATTGATAGAAACAACTACCACAATAATGTGCGCATGCTACAAAACCTTCAGGGATGAAAAAACTAATACCAAGGAATGATCCACACACTCTAAAATAAAATAAATTGAACCACATTAAAGAACCCTTAACCAAGGGTTTTTCTAAGATATAACCCACCCAAGAAAGAACCAAGAACCAATAGAGAGAGGAGAGGAGATGAGGAAATTGACCAAGAAACTCAAATAAATCCACCTTTGAACTTTTGGGGAGAAACTATGGCGGGATGGTATTCAAAGGGAGGGGGGTTTGTGAGCCCTCTCATATGACAAAAACTAGACAAGAGGAGGTGGGAAAAAATTGTATTTAAAATAAGGAAGGGTAGAATATGAATTTAAAGAGTTTAAAACACCTGGTCAACTCAAAAAATTTGGTCACTCAGTTTTACAAAGTTTGAACCAACTGTGCACACCCCACTCGAGAAGGAGGATACCCACATGGGCTTGGCACACAATTTGGGAAACCATGTTCCAACCTTGTAAAAGAGTTCAACCAAATTGTAGATCCTCACTAAAATCTTGCCGCACAGTTTCCTCAAACTATGCACAAGTCTTGCGCCTTGTCTCTAACACCAAAAGAAGGCCACTTGGTTTCTATTTTTACTTGCATGGTTTGGGATAAACAATTATGAAGTCATGTCGGACACTCTCTTCAAGAAGGAATTAAACCATAAAATACCTATACCTTGATATACCACTTAGTTTACCTCCAAACCATGCACTCAAACCATGCATATATCCAAAATACACATGAAACATTCGAAAGTTAAAAATTATCAGTGTAAATCAACCCAAACCTCAACCAAAAGATCTGACACTGAGAAAATAGAAAAATATAAGAAAAACTGTGGTCGGGATATGACAATGTTTAATGGTATAGATGGTTTCTATAATATATTTTATTTCAATATTTTTGGAGTTTGTTCCTTAGTACCAAGTGAATTTATACTTTCAATTACCATAATATTAATAAATATCACATCATATCATGATTTTCATATATTTTTCCTTAATTTGATAATATAGTTAGATTATTTTCATCATAAAATGCATGAAATAGATCCTCATTATAATAATAACCTTGAAATAATATTAAACTATTATAAAAAATATATTCTATGGTATAGATAACATATACCTAACGAGACACAGATTATGTTTGACTATTATCTTTTAGATGCTCATATAACATTGCTACTTTTTCTCAAGAAATTTTCACTTGTTAATCTCTAAGATATTTGGTTATAAGGACAAAACTAATAACTATAATTTGATATATAATATGTGTTATTATATATTCCTATTTTTTTACTCGAGTATTGGTCCGTAGGATTGATATTATTATGAATGTATATAATAAATCATTGGATTTTATGTATGTAAGATAATTATGATGATAGATCCTTATAGTGAGGTAATATACATTGGGTGCATCATAATTAATATAAAATTAATAGATTAAATTATTAAAGGATTTTTACCTCAAGGGTTAATGATAGAAGATATATATGGACATTTCATTGAGTTGCAACATCCTAATTAAATTTATGTCCACAATAGTTTAACAACATATTAATTTTAGAAATTAAAAAAATGTAAATCAAGAATCTCGGTTGATGAAACAATTATGAAATACACATTCGGTCACACACTAAGTGTTTCTAGAATCTCTATTAAATTCTATTTTAATTTAATATTAAAAATAAATTTCATTCCTTATTTTTGGTTTAATAATTATTTAGTTATTAGTGATCACATAAATTCAATCAAAAGATATTTGAGTTTAGAATATGTGAGTTGGATCATATATTTTGTTTATAATTCACTAGGTAGTGAATAAGTAAATATTTATTCAGTGGTTTAATGAATAGATTAATATAAATATTTATCTATTTATAAAACTATTAAAATAAATATTTATTTATATGTTATGAAAATAAAACATTAATTATTAAATATTTATTCACAATTTTATTGAATTTAATATTTATCTATTTATTGATCAAATAATACTTATTCACTTGAATAAACATTTTATTATTCAAGGTTCAATAAATTCTAATGATGATTAATAGGATGAATTTAGGGCTTGATGAACAGGATATATTATTCCATGGGTTTAGCACATGGCTTGAGATATAATAAAACAATATGTATTTTTTTTATTATTTTGATATTGGATTTCTTATAATAACAAATTATATAAAAGGATCTTGTGAAATTATTAACTTTTTAAATCTAGGTATAAAAACATGATTATATCATTTTTGTGATACAATGATATTTTTTTGAGCATAAACAATTCTCTCTATAGAAATATCTCAAAGTTAATACAAATTCTCAAGAAATAATGTCAAGAACAAATAGAGAATAACCCCCTCCCTCCCATTAATATGAGATTATAATAGGAAATATTTGTTTTAATACCTGATGAATGATGAAAGGTATTTTTTCCTTCAATATATCACATGAAATATGAATATAAACATTAAGATATTTATAGAGCACATTGAGATATTGATAGAGGAATTATTTTTTGGATTCTTCAATATAACCATGAGACCCAAAAGTGACAACCAAATTGATCAAGAATAATAGTAATTATCAATATGAACTATTGGTCAGAGTAAAAAATTCAAGTGGGGGGTGTTTTGAGTTTCATATTAAAATTTATATTTAAAATAGAATTTAAAATAAAATACCTCAGTTTGAAATACAACCTAGTTAACTAATAAAATAGGTATATTTAGTTTAATTCTTTCATATAACCTATCAAAAGACCAAAACAAACTCAGTTATAATTTTTTTATGACTATAATTATATTTTAAAATTACTCTACTCACATTAAAAAATATAAATATCACCTAAAAAATTAACTATCAAATAATAATTTTCTAAAAAATATTTTAAAAAAGAGTATGTAATACTTTAAAAACACAATCGAATAAAAACAAAAGTTTCATTCTCAAGCTGTGACCTATTCCACTCTACTTGTAAGTCACGCACTACCTAGCTAGTTTATTAATGTAAAAATAAATTCATAACCTGGATTGGGTTTTGTAAACAATAGTGCATAGGGATTTCCATGAAATACACATAATATTCCACAGTTTTAGTAGGTGTATAGATATGAAGAAAAAATAAGAAAGTATATAGTACCCTCTAATAAAAAATAGGATAAAGTATTAATAAATATACTTAATAAAATAATCATAGCTCAATATTATGATAAAATAGATAGAAATAGAATAATAAATAATTTTATACAGATGTAAATTTATGTTCTATTATTTTGTAGACGTTTCTTCCCTTCTTGATGCTCATCTTTAGATTTGGTGCTAGGATGGGAAGATTCATGGTTGTTATTAGATACTATAATGTTGTTTTGATAAGAAACATACTATCTTTTATTTTTTATTTTTCACTTTATTTAAAAGAATATTTGTCATGTGTAGGTGTCAACTCATCTTTATCTATCACCAGTCTTCTACAAAAGGAAAATTTCCTCCAAGAAGATCCTTTAAAAAAATCACCAAGAATCCTTATAATTTACATGAAATCTAGGAAAATTAAAATCTTTTGACATTTCCTTGAATTTTTCATAGAATGTGGTTGAAAACTATTATATTTAAACTTAATAACCACCTTTAAACATAATCTATATAGGTTATCTTTTTCAGCTAAACCATGACAGGTCCATCACTTAGAGAAAAATTGATTAGATATTTTTGAAAGGTCATACGATTGATGGGTTAACTTCACAATCGATCCAATAATTTGGAAAACTCTGCACAATCTCTTGTAGTCCATACAACAACTTCAAGACTTTGTTAGAAATATAATTTTCCATGCGTCCCCTTCAATACAACTTGATGTCACCTAGAATCTAATGGTTTCTTTACACCATCATGTGGTCACTTCAAGGAATGAATAAAAATATTATAGATGAAAAACCATGATGTTGATTCAACTTCCCCTTGTGGTCGATCCACTAGGTTCATGGTCGATCCAACTAGATGTGTTTTAGATCAAATTATTTGTTCTGTTGATCAAATCCTTTTGGAAAATACTGATATCTATGGTCACTCTAAGATATAGCATCTAGTTAGTCGAGTCCTTTTAAATATTTCTTTCTTGTTCAATCTGAAATTCATAAGGTTGAAAAATTATTTGTGTGTTTTATCCTATACTTTTTAAAATATTAACTTGTCTAGATTTCTTCACATGGTTGATGGACACTTCATGCGGTCAATCCAGAACTTTATAAAATTTATCTTTTCCAAAATCATGATTTATAATCTAGATCCTTTGGATTTAGGATTATTCCAAGAATTTTCGAAATATTCCAAAATTATTAGAAGAAATACTTTACTTCAGTGAAACATAAAAAAATGTTTGAAACATGTAAACATGATTTTTTATTATTAAAATAAGGAATTGGTGGACTAAGCCATTGATATACCTATTTTTGATGATTAAAAATCATGGAATTACTAGACACACACAATAAATTAATCATGTAACTAATAATAAATAATTAATGTGTGAAAATTATATACATTACCCCCCCTTTTGAGACTATAAAAAAGAATACATAAAGGGTGAAAAAGTAAAAAACACAATAGATATGAAAATAAAGAGTATAAAAAAAATAGAAGAAGATGAATCATAAATATTTCATTGATATTAAAAAATAAGTTATTAAAAATACCTATTAAAATACCTAATTATAATCTAAATATTATTCTGGAAGGGTTGAGGGATACATTGAGTCCTTTTAATTTCAAATGATAGGAGGTAGAGGAGGCATATGGTGAGGTGTAACAGAAACTCCTATAATCATGAGGTACTTGGAAATAAGACGAATCTCTCCTAGTGCCCAAGGAAAGTTGAGACTAAAGTGTTTGGTCAGAGGTGAAGTAGGAGGATTGGAAGCTATAGGTACTTTAGTAGCTATAAAAATTGAATTATAAACTTTTATTATAGCCCAGGTAGGAGGTAAATAGATGATGGGAACTTGATGAGTCAAAGATTCTAGAACTGGATCATTTACAACATACATGTAAGGCTCAATAGTCCTAGTAATGTATTTTATAACTATGGACCAATTCACTATTACCTAAATAAATTTACCCTTAAATTACATGAACAGATCCAAAATGGTTAAAATAATTAACAAATTTTCTACAATTCCTTTAAATGAAACTATTATATGAGGAATCCTACAATCTCTTTATAATGATTGAAATTGATTTTTCAAATATTCCTTGGTGTAAATCCTGTAAAGATAAAAATTTATGGATACATTGATTATAGATTTTTCCTTAGAAGACTTGATATATTCAAATTTATCCATATCATAGATATTTTATCCATGTACAACCATATTTATCTGAACTTTATTTTAATATCATTGACACTATCTTTTATACAATTAATTTCTTCATGTATAAGCCTTATTATGAGATACTTATCTATAGAAACTAATGTATAAGAAAATGTTAATGTTCTTGAAGTACTTTTAGTAACTAAAATATATCTTCTATCCATTATGGAATGTATATCCAATAAACCATCATGAAGGGATCCTATATATCTTATGGGCTCTTCCATTTTAGCTGAAATGCTCATAATCTCATGAGTCAAATTATCAATCTTGAGAAACAAATTAGGATATATATGAGCTAATACACTTTCAATTTTATAAGAAACATCTTCTTTCTTGTCATACTCTTTGTAACTATTAATACTCAGAAATAATTCGTCTAAATCATTCATTATATCCTTCTTAAACTTAATAAAATTAACAGAAGTGATCATTGAAGAGGGAATAAAATAATAAAAATATTTTTTTGATGTAGCACTAATTGAGGGGGATCATGGGTAGAATAAAGAGATAAGTTAGAGATATATTCACTAAAGTCATACACTGAGGGTCTCTTCATAGATCCTTCATTATCTAAAAATATACCTTCAGGTCATTCAACTTCATGGATATAAAATTCAGATTCTTCCATAACGACCACCTTGGTTGTAAGGGAAGAATCATAAAAAGTTTCACCTAAAAAATGTTTACCAAGATAGGTCTTAGAGAGCGAGTAGTATCCAAAAGTTGAAAAATATATTTAGAGTAATCAAGTTTGAATTTTTCATCTATATTGGTGAACAAAGACATCATAATATAGGATATGAATCTTTAGATGCAACTAAAATGGAATGATATTCTAGATTAGGATTATTTTCATTATGATCACCGCTATCTCTATTCATACCACCACCATCAACACAAGAATATAAATCCAAATTAATTAAATTATTATCATGTGAATAATATTTCATAGGAGGTTTGGAGTCAAATATAGGGTATCCTATTTCAAACATTAAAAGACTCTCCTTAGTAAGAAAATATTCTTAGCCACTCCCAAAATCTATGAGAACTATTCCAAATAGTAGAGATCTGATAGTTTTGTTTACCTTAGGAGTTCCTCCTTATCTTACTGGTTTAACCTCAATAGAGACCCCGAAATGATTTGGAACTTCAGGATTATAAGAACTTCCTAAGATCTCTTAATATGATTCTCTATCTTCATCAAGTACATCCTCCGTATCTTGAGAAACATATTCATCAGAGGAATATTTAGCCTCAACTATCTATTTCAGATATAATTGGATCTATGGTATCTTTGCGTATAGTTGAGTTATTTTCAGTATTGAACCTCTCATATTACATATCTTTATTAATTAACTACATTTTCTTCGAAGTATTCCAACTTATTTTTATCAATTTTATTTTGGTTTTTTTAAGATATAAATCGCCAAAATAAAAAAAACTTTTCCAATTCTTTTGAAATCATCCTTTGAGATACAAGTAGAGAAAAAATAATATTTTGGTAGGAAAAGGTATTAAACTTTGAATATGTGTTACTAATATTTTCCATATAACACATCATAAATTTAGGTATATTGATTTAATTTATATAAACTTTCATGTATATGAGGAATAGGTCTTAGTGTCTAATTGTGCTAAAATTTCCCTTTTTATAGAAAATTTTGTGATATATGAACATTAAGTATAGAGTACATATATTGACCCAGGTCTTTTACACATATTATTACATGATTATTAACATATAGATCCATTAATTACAACCCAAAGACACTGAGTCTTATTGTTTTTGGAATACTAGGTTCATAATACATCAACGTGATTCTAAAATAAAACACCATTATTTCATTCTTTATAATGAGCTTCTAAATCACTTCGATCTCCAAAAACTACATGGGATAACCTAGGGAATATATAGGGAAAAGGGGTCAGCTAAAAAGGCCAATAAGGGAATAAAAATTATAAGGAAACAGAATAGGTGAGTCAAAAGAGTAACATGATATCATAAAAGATAAGGATCAAGGGTAATCACGTGGGAGTATAACATAAAGAACGTGGTATCTTAAGATCATGGCATCATAAGAAATGTGGCAGAAACATATAACATGACATAAACATGAATCAAGGAAAAATAACTAAGAAACACAACATTGTTTAAAAAGTCCTATAATGGATTATATTTACTCTCTAATAACATAAAAAACACCTCATGAAACTAAAAAATTACCCAATTCATTGGAGTGCTATCTGGGAACACCCATCCTAACATTTTCATGATTTTGTGTGCCATAAAATGGAAATCAATCAGACAGAATAAAAATAAGAATTAATCATAGAAAGAAAAGTAAATCCAGGGTAAAAATTTATTTAAAAAATAATTTAGATAATGTTAAACATATTTTTTTAAAATATTTTTAGAAAATATGGATATGGAAGAAAATAATTTTCTACCAAAGAGAGAAATGATGACATATTTTCTTAAAAGAATTATATCAATTATTTTAAGAAACAAAGAGAGAAAAAGGGTAATATTATTTTAAAGTTTCATGAATAAATAGAGTAGAATAAATTTAAAGG
Source organism: Viscum album (assembly GCA_963277665.1). NCBI lineage: Eukaryota > Viridiplantae > Streptophyta > Magnoliopsida > Santalales > Viscaceae > Viscum > Viscum album. The sequence goes on from OY728122.1 coordinate 1,196,661,464, forward strand.
GTTTCATCAGTCAATTATCAAATAATTTCCTATAATGGAAATTCAAGAATAAAGAATCCTAATTAAAATGAGATTGAAATATATATCCTTAAAATTTTGGTAAATTTTGAATCACAATTACCATTAAATAAGTATCTAAATTGTAATATAAAATATTATGAATTATGAAGGATTCATGCTATAATATGTAATGGAACTATATATACACCATTTTAAATAAATTTGGTTCATAAAGGAGAAAGTGTCTCAAAGAAGGATGTTTTGAGACAAAACCCTTACATCAACTCCATAATTTTTTTGTATGTATTTTATATCCTCTATAATAAACTCATATAAATTATTTTTTTATTAAGAATATTTTATGGTTTAAACCCTTATACTTAAACCATTTACTTCATGTATTTTAGTAATGTATTTAATTACTTAATTAGTGGTGTCCATGTTTGGTGTTTTGAGGAAGCTTGGTTCATAATTTCAAAACAACATCAGTGTGTTAAAAATGGTCAAAGGGGTCATTATTCCATATCTCCATAATAGTAATCAGGAAATAATTACCATTTTTATACCTAAATTATATATTTAAAACCAAAAATACAATATGGTTAAGAAAAATGAACTATGCTGTAATCATGTAGATGGTAGGTCATAAGTACTCATGAACAACGTTTCCATTTTCAATGATCATCATGGAATGATGGTAAGTATTATTTTATCTTTATATAATGATAATTATATTATGAATATAATATTATTTATTTAAATACATTTATAAATACAATCCATTTGATGAGGTAATAAAAAATGAATCTCATCGCTTCGGGAAACGGTAATCCGCCATGCACACAAACAATGTTATCAATTTTCAATAGATGTTAAGGTAAAAAGGTATATGGTATGTTAATTTTAAATAATTATTAATATGTCATGAATATAATATATAAACATTAAATGAATCATCATGAACATCTATGGGCTGCGTTGATGGAAAAAAATTACATCAGTTCGTGAGGTCGTCTGCTGTGCACATGATTAATGATTTCTTTTCACATTTGATGATAGAGTAGATAGATTTTAGTCATTAAATTAACATAATAACCTCTAAGTATATTATATATATTAATTTTATTATATCAACATATTTTAATTTATTTTTTGGATTTGTAATAAAAAATAAAACAAAACACCCGGTTAAGAATAATACATATACTTTAGAAAACTTTTTTAAGTTTTCACCAAAAGCCTTCCTTAAAAGGTTTTATAATAAAATAATGGATTATATAAAATTTGGAGGAAATTAAGGATGTTATTTTTTAGGGATAGTCTGGGATATAAGGCTTTGGATGTGTGAATAGAAAAGGAGAGGTGGTTCCATTTTAAAATTTAGGAGTTCCATTTTTGGTGAATACCCAACAATTTTCAATAATGGAAAGTATCAAGATAATTACCTCCAAAATTGATAAATAACAGTGTGGAGGGGTTATAAGGTAAAAAAACCTCAAAATTTCAAAAATAATAATTTTAAACATATCATTCCATTACACAATTTAATTTAACCCATGACAAACTGGTTTTAAAATTAACTATGGTAATAGTTTTTTATTATTTTTACCATTCACTATAAAAAAAAAATAAATTAAAATTATTATATAATAATTATTATGATTATTCAAAACATGGAATTATTTTTATCAATTTATATTTATAGAATTTACAGGAAATAATTTAAATTTAATCACACAAAACATGTAAAAATAGTTTTTTCAAGTAGAGCATTTTCAAGAAATAGAATATATTTTATTAAATTTATGACAAGAAATAATAATTTTATGAACATAAATTCATTTAAATAGATGTATAATATATGAATTTTAAATGAACTATGTTTTTTTAAATGATATTTTTTTTCTTAAGAAAATGTGTGTTATATTATAGTATCAAAAAAGAACCATATCCCTTTAATAATGATCAATACATTATTTAGATGAAAAACCAATTAAAATTACAAACATTAAAATAAGAAAAAAAATAAAAAATAAAAAATCCAAAATGGTAAAATATGGATATCTAAAATATGTTAGAATCGTCACCCCTAAGACTAACACAATAAAAATAAAAAAATATTAGAAAACCAATAAACATCTTAGAAAATGAAAATATATAAACTTGGAAGCAATTTTTGTAAATATTGAATGAAATAATGAGCATGTATTTATATAGTATAAAGGAAAATGTGACCATTAGGATTTGACCAATTTAGGATTATCGGTCAAATATGACCTTTGGCCAATATAACCATTGGAAAGTTTTACCATTGGGAACTATACCCATTGGTAATAATTTTAATGTTATAATTAGTGTTTATAAGTTGTAATGAAAAAGGATAATTACTATCGAAAGGAGAAGCAATGACCTCAACCAATATATTCATTCAGTATGAAGCCCAATTTTCAGAACATGGGAGGGAGGTTTTTTCACTGGGGTTCACCTTTGACCAAGCCTAAGAAAAGATTTTAAAAGTGAATCTTGTACGTAATCACCTATGAGATATGTTCAAGTAAGTAGAAATTACCACTTGGTCGATGTTAGTAATGTCACCCCATGAATCTGTCACTATTGAACACCTCTCCTTGAGATCATACACAGGTGTTATAAGGGGTTATGTGTCTAGGAATTAGCTACTTAATGTGTAATTCCTTTGTATAAATAAAATTTTTATTTAATCAATACCATTTTTATAATAGTTTTGATTAAAAAAATGTATGTTTAATTGAAACGAATTTGATAAATTGAATTTTCTGATAAAAATTATACTTTTATGAAAAGATATAAATTTTTTATAATAAACAAAGGATTTTGAGTAATATTAATTTTAATTAAATAGTATTTAAAAAACACTCTTAAGTAAATATAAATGATAAAATAATTTATTTTGTCTGAGGAAATTTTTAAGTGTTAGAAATTTGACTATGCCCTACAACATACTATTTTTTTTAAAATAAGGTTTTTATATTTAAAAGATAAAGATTTCATATTTATAGAATTATTTTGATAAAATGAACATCAATTTTGAAATCATCACACAAAAATTATGTTATGGTCAATTTATGATAATTTTTTAAAATATTTTATTTTTCTATGAATAGTAAAAATATAGTTTGGTTTTTTCTATATGTTTATTGACTTGATAATTATATCATAATGATAAAATAATTAAATAAACACAACTTTCTACCAGAAATATGTTATTTTATTAATATCAAGTGTTTTAATAGATTTTAATCAATTATCAAACCTATACATGACTTTTTAAATTCTAAAATTGAAACTTTGACTTTTAAAACATTAATTTGTGGAAATTTTAATTTTCTATTCCAAAAGAAGAAATAAAAAATACTATTCAGTTCTAGTGGATTAAAAAATCATAAAATGTGTCCCATATTTACAAAAACCATTGGAAAAATACATGGGTAAGTCAAAGGATTTTATTTTTCCATAACCTATATTTCCAAGGCCTATATTTAGAAATTATTAAAAAAATCATCCACTTTTTCTATAAATACCCTCCCATTTCTCTATTTACATTCACTATAAATACATCCTTCATAATGTTTTAGTAGTTTTTCCTACGAGGGAGTCCACCCAAGGTGTCCTCAATCTCCAAATGTTGAATTCCTCAAAATTTATTAGTAACTATTAAAGGTAAAGGAATTGTACTTCCTTTCTCTTCAATTCAATAACCTCCGTTTATATGTCTTCTAAATGATTTTATTACTATTTTATTACCTTTTTTATCGAATACATAATGAAAAATTATTTTTTATAAATTGGAAACCCTTTTACCCTCCCATTTCACCCTTTTCTAAACCCACTTTTTATACCCATCATGATCTTAAATTTACTTCTCAAATTTTTCTCCCTACTTAATAAATTCTACTTTATTTTTTTTTGTGTAGATACCCACAAGTTTTTATTTTACATGGCTATTCACCTAGATGTAATTTTTATTTTTTTTATTTCGATATCGCACAAAATAAACCCACATTCCCTTTTCATGGGCTAAAAATTACATTATTATCTTATCTTTAATCATTTTTGTATGTCATGATCTGGATTATAAGCCCTTTATTTTTCTCCATGTGTTATAAAGTAAATGATTGATTATGATATACATGGATCACATTAATTATTATATATTAATGGTGCACCCTAATATTACTCAAATTATTGGGGTAAATATTTTAATCTCTAGATATGACATTCATTATGATACCTTAGTGAATAACCATGGTAATTTTCATTTATGATACCTTGGTGAAAAATCTTGGTGATATGCATATGAATGTCTCATTAAAATATTGTAGACACATTTTCATATTATTATTAATGTTATTTTTGTTATGATATGTCTCATGTTATCTTTCTCATGCCATGATTATATTCTTCATGTCATTATTGACATTCCTCATGATCACATAAAATATGTTTCCTTTAATGGGCCTCTTTGTCACCCCTTTCCTTTGATGTATTTACCCAAGATCTGATATGCAGTAAATATACATATGATGAACCCATGAGGATGTATTCAGATTAATTTATAAGAATGTTTTAAGTATTTATATATTATGTACCTTATTTATAAGAAACAAAACATTAACAGATCCATTGTTTGTACCATGTAATTAAACATTATGAAATAATAAGGTGGGATTCCATAGTTTTTATCAAAGAATACTTTAGTTATTTTTGGGAATTAGGAATATTAATCCTTATTAATAACCCTAGTGAAAAGTTTAAATATAGGAAAACATATTGGTATTTTGTGAAGTATTAAGTAAGTGGTTTCTGAGAAATTAAATCTCTATCTCGATATGAACAAGTGGATGTGGATTTAGAACAAATATTATTAGGGTAACACCAAAAAACAACTCATTTAGATAGACTCGATTGGAAAATGGTGGTTGAAAATGGTCCTTGATCCACCCATGGGTTTACACTTCTAGGGGATATTTTTGGTTAATACCAAGCTTTTTATTAACCATTATGATGGATATTTAGAAAATGTAATTTTTCTTAAAGACATAAATATTTAAGAATGATGGATTAAGAAATAAAATTACTTTATAATTATATTATTCTTAAAAGAAACACATTTCTCACTAAAGATTTCTTATTTTATAAAATGGTGGGAAATATGAGGAACCCCGTAAATGATGATCATAATAGATGATTCCCTGATGACTGTCCGATGGAAACCAAAATGGAAAAATTCATTATAATGATGAATCGACTATCTCATGTTGTGAATAATAACATGAATCATGTTTAGTGTCAAGATTCACATCGAAGGGATTAATATTACATTGAGTCCTTCATGTGTCAATAAACACCTTCTTTTAGAGGATCTACTGACCCATTGATTTCAGAAAAATGTATTATCTCTATAGAAAAGATATTTTCTATAATATATTGTTTAGAGCAAGAGAAACTCACCCTGTATATATACAACTTAGAAGGAGGAGCTGATCAATAGTTGATATTGATTGAAAAACAAATCCAAGAAGGGAGATTGATGTTACGGAGTGGGAAGAGTTTATGGGTATTGTTTTCAATATATATTTTCCTCATTCAATGTGATAAAAAATAGAGAATGAATTCCTTGGGCTAAAGGAGAAGGAAAATGAATCAGCTGGAATATAAGAGATGAAATTTTCAATACTTTCTCCAAAGTCCTATAGCTTTGTTATGGAACCAAAGTGAATTATTAATAGATTATCCAGTGGACTAAGACCTCTTATGGGGAGAGATTTATTACATAAAGACTATGAAAACTATGAGGAGATAGTGAGGAGTTCTATGAAAGATGAATTAGATATTGGATAAATTAATTGGTCACAAAAGATTAATGAAAAGAAAAGAGAAATGGATCCAAACTCAGGGAGGAACTTTAAAAATGGGAGAGGATAAAAGAAGGTGAATCATCCCTTGTGAAACAAATGTGGGAATAATCAAATGGGAACTACTATCTTAGGAGTGTAAAATGTTACATGTGTGGAAAATATGTCCATATAACTTAGAACTATCATTGTGAGGAGAAGACTCAACATCTCAACACTAATGATAGAGGGATGATGGTGTAGGACCAACTTAAAGTTCAAATTTTCATGTGTGGACAACATGGGAAATTTTACAATTAATATACAAATCAGAAAAAAATGGATGTAAATCACCATCAACCTGAACCTAGGTAATGGGATTAAGGTCAATAATTTTTCATCATTACGACTGAAGTAGAGGCTACAAAGGATGTGGTGGGAGGTTCTCTCATTGTTCTATCAAATATAACAATTAATTTGTTTGATTTAGTTTCTACACATTATTTTATTTCTTCCATGTTTAAAAATAATAAAAAATCAATCCCAAGAATCTAGAAGTAGTGTTATCATTCAATACTCCTAGAGGGATTATCCCAGAATAAACAATGCATAGAAACTCTAGTATTTACTTTAGTGATCACAGTCTCATCCCAAATTTAGTAGCCATTCCCAAGGTGGAATTAAACACTATGAGATATAATGGATATCAAATATAATTATAATATCAACCATAGAAGCAATGAAATATAATTAGTTTGAATGGAAAACCAACAATAATTTTCAAAGTAAAGATATCTCGACCTAAGATTTTTCTAGAAGCACCTCTTGTATTCTTCATTATGAACATGATTAGTGGTGAGGGAGAAGGAAATGAAAGTATTAATATAGAGAATGTTCCATCATTCCAGAATAAATTAAAATATTTCCTGATGAATTACCCAGACCTCCCCTAGAAATTGAGGTAGAGTCCTCCAATGAAATCATACCTGCATCCAAGTTGATATTGAAGACCTCGTATAGAATGGAAAATTTGGAGCTTGAGGAATTAAAGAAACAAATTCAATATCTTTTGAAGAAGTGATTTATTTAACCAAGTGTGTATTCTTGGGAAGAACCTATTCTCTTTGTGAATAAGAAGGATGGATTAATATAGTTTTGCATTGATTAAAAAGAACATAATGTGATCATAGTAATGAACAAGTAACCACTCCCAAGGATTGATGAATTATTTAAATAGCTTCATGGGGATCAATTATTATCCAAGATTGATCTTGGATATGGTTGTCATTAATTGATGGAGATGAAATAAGATATTCAAAATACCGCCTTCCAATCAATATTTTGGCATTTTGAGTTTGTTTTTGTTAGGTACACTATGTTAGATACCCGGAGGGGTAGGGGGGAGGGGTAAATAAGGGTATGACAGATTAAAAAAACTTCCCCTATTGATCTTGTTTCATTCTTATACAAAACTTTCTTCTATCTTCTTCCCATTTCAGAGTATGAAAAAATCTTAAATCAAGCACAAGACACATCAATTTTACTTGGTTCACCCTCAGTGGGATATGTCCAATGAGAATACACTAGCGATGTGGAGATGTAAAAATTCCACTACAAGAACACAACTTTTTACAAAGTTCGGAGTGGATTCACTGTCCCCATGGTTTACAACCACTCACAATATGAAAGCACACTGCTCTATCAACTAAAACGTGATCACGACTTGTTTAGAAGATCTAATCACACTTTAAAAACTTTTAGGTCCATTAATTATCCCAAATGAATGAATCTTACTATGTATGTAGATGCTCTATTGAATTTCCACTTTTATCCACTGATGAATATCCCTTTACCATAGGTGTATTGGGAAATCTACCCACATTCACACTACCCTAGAATGACCAACGCACTTCTCCAAGCCTAGAATGCTTCTCTATGCTTGGTGTGCAAGTGTCACCTAACTACTTGCAAGACACTCCCTTCTCCAACTCATAACTTGGGCAACTCACACCCTTTTATGCCTAAACCAATACTGATGCACAACTATCAAATGGAGTTAAACTTATGAATATCCTTATACTTGCACACCCAAACCACCACTTGCGTGACCAAACCTACTTGCATGACTAGAGATCAAAGTTTCTCTAAGTGTTGAGATTATTTGAAAATGAGGAGGGGTTTCCCCCTATTTATAGGCATTTTGGGAACCCTGAGCACGTTACACAAGTCTCCTCCCAGTAAGAATGTTCGGATGCCTTAGTCTCTGTAACCTACTCACCTTGAGCGCCCAAATTTTTTTTGGGATACCCTCTTTATTTTGCCATATTTTGATGTTCTAATCTTGAAAAACATACGGCGTGAAATTTTACAAGCCTCTAAGAAACTAGTGTACAATTACCTTTTCCAAAAAAGCATTTCTTCATTTTTCCATTTTGAGGCCCAAAAATTTAGCAAACACTAGAAAATGGCACCACCTAGTATCTTCTCTTTTTGTACCACCTCCAGATATTCTCTTACTTTTTTGAGGTTTTTCTTTAAATCATGGATTGTTGAAAACATATCTTGAACTCAAAATCATACCATATAAACCCCATTTTTCACCAAATTGAACATCATGGTATGTATTGTCAACAAACCCAGCATGGAAGCCCACTTTGTCAACAAACACAATAACAAAAAAAAATGATTAAATGATAACTTGAGGGATTTTTGACAAAAAATATCCCCATTTGGTTTTGTTGAGTACTCTTATTATAATGATTCTCTGCACTTTGATACCTCACTAAAGATCCTTCCATCATCCACCATCATTTGACTTTTGTAATACAGATAGTGACCAAAGATTTAATCACCATATACTTTAAGCCCACATGAGCAATGCTCAGTGTGAGAAATAAGAGTAGTATGAAAAGTTAATCAATTAATCACTTATTTTATAACACTAACTGTTGATACTATATTGATACCTATAAACTGATTTCATCATGAACCTCAGCTATCATGATATATAATCTTTGATCGATCACTATAAGCTTCTTCAGATTTAATACTCTCCTCCTTAAATTCTTAGGTTCTTGTGTTTTCCAAGCTAACCTCTGGATGACCACTTCAAACACCACATAATTTCATAATGGTGATCCCCCTATCAGCTCTTTCACCTATTTTGATAAACTCCCCTATCTTGCTACTCCACCTGTAAGATTATCCTCACGTCTTTTTCAAAGACATTTACTCCTTTCTTTAGCCACTTTTTCTCCCCCATTAGGATTTACTCTTTCTCTCCCTTTTTCAACGAACCCAAAGTTCAATCCTTTGTAGTCTGAAATAGAGTTTAGATAACAGATTAGTACAGTAAGGAAAACACACCATACCTCAAGGAGAGGGGGTGGGGTCCACATCCACATAGTTTCAAGTGTGGGGAGGTGAATAGACTACCATATCTAGTAGATATCTCCCCAAAGAATCCTTGGGTAATCCCTATGTCAGAATTTCGAAAACCTGTAACTCTGTAGGAACATACTCCAACTTCACCATTCCATACTCAACCTTCACCCTAATAAAATGATACTTTATCTCAATGTGAATTGTCCATGAGTGATGGAAGGAATTTTCGATGAGATTTATATCACTTGAGTTATCGCACTGGATTCCGATTGGAGACTTCACTTCAACTCCAACATCGTCAAGCTGCTGCTTGATCCATAATAACTGTGTGCATGCTTGATTGGCCGCAATAGACTCAACTTTCGTAGTGATTAATGAAATGAAATATTTCTTCTTTCTTAGACAAGAAATACACAATCCAACAAGATAGAAACAACCTCTTAATGTTTATTTCCTATCATCCGCTCAAACGACCAAATCTGCATCTGTATATCCCAACCACACTGGCTAAGATTTTTCATCACACATCAAACTGAAATCCACAGTGCTCTTAATATACCAGAGTATTGTTTTCACTGAAATCATGTGGATATCCTTGGTATTACTTTGATATCTCACTGCTTGGAATGTAGTGAAAACAATATCAGGTCTTGTCTCTGTCAGGTATAGTCAAATCCTAATAACCTACCTTTATTCGGTTATATTAACTACCTTTCCATCATCATATTTTGATAATTTAATTTGGGTAGAAACTTGAGTCTTCATCTCCTTGTAATTTTCCATTCCAATTATTCTCAGAACCTCTTTGTCATATTTGGATTGAGAAATGGAAGTTCCATTACTTCCTTATGTCACTAGTAAACCAAGGAAAAATGTCATCTCTTTAATCACTAACATTTCAAACTCCCTTTTCATGAATTTGGAAAAATTTCTACACTGAGCTTCATCTAATCCTCCAAATATTATTTCATCACCATAAAACAACACCATAAACCTTTGATTACTATTTTTGTTGAAATAGAGATCATAATACACTCCACCATGATGAATGCCAAGCTTCTTCAAATACTGATTAGGTCTTGAGTACCATGATCTTGGTGCTTGTTTCAGCCCATATAGAGCTTTATTCAACCAAAAAACTTTGTTCTCATCTTCATGAATGAGAAAACCATCTGGATGATCAATATAAACTTCTTCTTCTAGAGCCCCATTCAAAAATTCTAACTTGACACCCATCTGGAACACTTTGAACTTTCATTGCACTGCTATGGACAAGAATAATCTGATTGTTTCCAGCTGGTTCAAATGTAAAATCAACATCAATACCCTATATCTGGGTGTATCCTTTAAATAGGAAACATGATTTATTTTAGATCACAACCCCATCTCCATTCATTTTGTTTAAAAATACCAATTTTTCCTGATGAAATTATTATCTCTTGGCCTTGAAACAATATCCGACGTTTGATTCTTCTCAATCTGGACTAGTTCTTTATTCATCGCCTGAACCCAATTTTCATCTTTAGTTGTATCAAATAGACATTTATGTTCAACTTGATATAAAAGAGATGTCTTCTGCAGTGACTTTATTCTTCTTGTTTGAACTTGTGTTGTCTGATCACAAATGATATTATGCCTATCAATTTTAGCTCGACTCTTTGACTTCTTTGGAGATATAGATTTGACTTCTTCTTGTTCATCATCAATATCTTCTTCTGAGTTAGCATCTACTGCTTCTATGCCCCTAGTGTTACATTCATCTTCATCAATTTCATTAAGAAATTTTTCACTGTGCTATTTAGTATTCTCTTAATTTTCCATAACAGTGACATCATTTCTCTTAAATACTATTCCCAACCTCTTGTTAAAGCATTTTTATACTTGTATTTTTCCTAAGTATCCAAGATATATCCCCTCATCTCCACATGAATCAAATTTATTATGTTTTTCTTTGTAAAGAATGAAGCACATACTTCCAAAGAATAGAAAGTATTTCACTGTTGTCTTCTTTCGAAATCGTATCTTGTATGGAGTGTTTCCTTCCTTCAGACACCAAAGAGCCATGTTAGAAATGTAGACCAATGTCAATACTACTTCCTTCCAAAATTTATCTAGTAGGTATTTTTCTATAAGCATTGTCTTGGACATTTTTTTGATCATCCGATTTATCCTTTCAACCACTCTATTATGTTGGGGAGTTCATACTGATAAAATGTGATGAATTATCTTATGTTTCTCAAGATTTTCTTCTTCCTGAGTGTTTGTGAATTCCGTACCGTCTTCTGTACGAAACATCATAATGTTTTTCCAAATCATCATTTTAGATTCCCTCTGATACTATTTTAGGAAAATAAACACATTGGACTTAAAAGAAATGAAAAATACCCATTCCAAACTACTATAATAATTAATCAATATGACATAACATCTATTTCCATCAATTGATCTTGGTGAGATAGGTCCACAAACATCAGTATGCACCAATTCGAGAACTCTTGTAGACTTCTTTTCATTTTCATTGTATGTATTTCTGATGATCTTCCCCTGTTGAAAAGCATTTCATGTATGTGTATGATCACATGATAACTTGGGGAGATCTATAGTATCATCACACCTTACCAGATCTTCTCAGGAGGGTTGGAATATATGACCAATTCGTTTATTCCATAACTTGTTTTCCTCCGCTCTGGATAAAAAACACACATCTTTAGCACCACTTACATGGTAAAGATTTCTATTTATTTTTTCCCTGTAGAATCACAACACCACATCTTCCGTTGATAATACACACCCTTTTTGTAAACCTTATAGAATTCCCCGAGTCACACCAGTGACTGATGCTGAGAAAATTGTGTCTGAGACCTTATACCACTAAGACATCAGCATGTCTTATTTCTTTTCCCAAAACCTAGCCTTTCCCAAGCCAATACTCTTCAGGATTTCATCATTTAAAATCTTGAAAACTACTTCTTTATTATATTTTTTTCCTGTTACAATATTCTTATTACCTATCATGTGAGATGTGCAACTGCTATCAAGGATCCATACACCATAATTATTCGATGCTTTGACGGAAATTCTTGCAATCACTGCCTTCTCAGCACTTTTCTTATTAATCTATTTTTTTTGACTTCATAATAAGAATGGATTTGAAATCATGATCTTACTTGGAGTATGATGAACCAGATCCATCCTATAGAGCTATAAATCGATTTTGTGTTTTCATCTCATTTGTTTATTCTCTGATTTTCTACTTAGGACCGCGCAGGTTTTATTTTGGAACATTTCTCTACATGATTGATGTACAATATCTATCCATGTTCCCAGATCCTCCACAAAAAAAACATTTTACATCAAAAGGTGTTCTATAATATTTTGATCTATTTGGATACTATTCTCTCTTTATGATTCCCTTCAGTATCTCTTGGCTATGGAACATACATTCTGTGAATGTCCCATCTTTCCACAACAATTAAACCCGATGTAGGTTGCATTCCTATTTTTCACCTCTTCACATCTAATTTCCCCTCAGGTTATCTGTATTATATGATTTTTCTTCATACCCAAATCATTCTTTAAATTTGGATCGAGTGCTTGCTGTCTGACTTCAACTTTCAATGTTTTTAATTTTCGGTCAATCCCCACATCAGCCTTAACATATGAACACAATTTTTTCTTCTTTTCTACTTGAATAATATGATCCACTTTCTACTTTTTGGTCTTTTTATTGATTTAATTTACTGGTATCATACAAGGAGTCAAGTGTTCTTCTTGATCCTTTACATTTTATTGTAGACCGATAACTTATTATTCAAGTTCTTCAATACACTTTACTTGATATTTCACTATGTTATTCGAGCCATCAATTTCCTATTTATGTTATTGAACCTTGAGTTTATGTTCATCAACATTTTATGAGATCTTAGACCTAGAGGAATTATGTTTTTCAATTTCCTTTACTAGCTTATAATTCTCTTCTTCCTGTTTTTTCATATAGAGTTTGGCATCAGGAACCACTTTTTTGGAATTCTTTATTTTTTTGGGCAGACATCTATCTCCTCAAGAGATGCATTTAATTTAGCTTCCATATCAACCCTTCCTTCAACTTCTTCTTCTTCTTCATCAACATAGATTTATTTCTTTTTTTGAGAACTCCCAGTAACTTCCACCATATAATTTTCTCCACGATATTTTCAGTTCCCTATTTCTTTATCCTCCTCAACCTCAAACTCATCCGAACTGTTACATTCTTGTGAAAGAAGATTATTTTTTCCTAAAGAAATTTTTCTTTAATTGTTTATTTCCTTTCACATAGGATAAAGAATTATTCTTTAGAATTTATAATTCATCCCCATCATCTTCTTGAAACTTATTAGGGAACCTTTCTGTAAGATTTCCCATCATTCCACATCAAAAACATGCTAGTGGGGGTTTCCCTTTAAACTTTTCTTTTCCTATTTGTAGGTTTTATGAAAGGAACGATATAACCTCATCTAACTTTTCATCTTACTGAGAATATTCAATGGTGAGATTCTTCATGGCCTTGAATTCCACCTCTATATATTTACTATTTTCCCCAACATCATTATCATCATTTATCATTTCATATGAAACAAGGGTTCTTTGCAGGTTATCTAATGTCAGCTCTTTCATGTCTTTATCTCCCAACACTGAAAATTCCTAATTGAACTGAGGTGTAATTTTATTTAAGACACACTACACAATGTTTATGTCTTAATTAACTTCTCCAAGACCTCGCATGTCTTCCATAACAATATTTACCTTGTCAAAGAATGCATCAAAAAACTCATTTGGGTTCATTATAAGATCTTTATACTTGTTCCACAGAACTTTAAGCTTTGCCTCTATAACCTTTTTATCTTTTTCATATATATTCAATAGAATTTCCCACATATCATGTGATGTTTTTCATGACATCACCTTCATATAGAAAGCATTAGATAAGGCTCACCCTAAGCCATTGATTCCCTTAGCCTCAACATCTAGTTCCCTTTTTCAGCATCAGATAACACACCACTATTGATGTCGGAAGAGATACCTTACATCAAAGCTGTAAACAAATCCATTCTGTAACACCACAACCCCAGTTACCCAGAGCCGGTGCATTATTTTAATACATTTTAACGGTTAAAAGATATCAAGTCCGAAAGGACCAATTATTTTAGCAGTCTTGGAAAATATATTACATAAAAAAACACAACATTACAATTTCTAACATAAAATACAGCATACATAATCCTTTTAGAACTCTATTATTATCATATCCTAACAATTTATATCAATAATAATACACTTCTTGTAACATTGAGAAAATGAAATATAATAAAGGGGTGAGATAATATTCCTAATAAGGGTAAACAATATAACAGAAGATATCAAAAATAATTATAAACTTGTTTGGCAAGGTATAAAATTGAAACATAAGCCCTTTAAACATAAAATTATGAAAAAAATTAAAAAGATAAATAAAATAATGGCACTTAAATATTCCCATGGATATTCTACTAGTCGAATAATCACATGTAACATAAATAACTAATCTTATAATGATGGAATGCATAATTCTGGACATCTTAACCACAAATCCAAGGCCTTATTCCAAGAACCTAAATATAAATTTTGTCATGTCCTTGTACAAAGATAGTGGTTTGTCTCATGAGGCCTACTGATGAATAGAGGGGCTATAATGGGCCCCACCCATCACTTACTAAGTCTACTTCATTTCTCATATGAAAAGTCTGAAAGATAACATAATCATTTGTATTAAAACTTTCATTTGAAATGTTAATAACTTAACCAAAAACCATGAATGGTATAAAAATAACACATCTATAGTCAAACATATCATAAATAATTCACTAAAATATGGAATATTTTATTATAATAAATCAGCCTCAATCAAGAATAATATATAGTAAATGAAGTTAAAATAGTAGAAAATGATCAGTAAAACTCTTTGCGAGAAATATACCTTTTTCATGAAATAATTTAAAAATCACACAATATATAAAGGAATTAATTTAAAAGTGATTTTTGAATAAATGTTTCCCATACCACTTTGAAACTTTTTAAAATAATTAACATTTGAAAAAAATCAGGTCTATATAAATAAATCCTTAAATTCATTTTGAAAATATGGAAATTAATAAAATAGATTTAGAAAAATAAATCTTTAAGACATTTAAAATGATGATTTAGTTAAACATACCATACCAAAAAACCAAAAAATATTATTTTAGAATTATTTTATGAAACATGGACATTGATGATTAATATTTACAAATAAATACTTACACAAAAACAATCTCGGATAATAATGAGATTGAGGAATTGACCCTTACCTTGTACATTCCACTAGTCGAGGGTATGTTAAACCTCCTATATAATGATAATTGTATGTTATTAAATTATACTAGAAACATAACCATATTCATATTTATGATATCATATATTATTCATTAATTACTTTATACTACCCATTTAATAAAAAATTCTATGTTAAAGTAACATTTCAGGTAATAATCACTTTCTTAATTGTACATGTTTAAACTTGTTATTCTTGATCGTATCACATAGATCATGATTTAAATACTTCTAGAATATAAAAAATGATTTATATATAATATATATTTATAATATAAATATGTTTAATATATAGATATATGAAATGGAAACACCGTTCATGGAGACGGTAGTCTGTACAAACGCATGAACGTTTTTTCCGTTTTCTTATCGTATCATATGAAAATAAGTAAAAGACCTATATTTATCTACATAAATATATATTATTATAGTATAAATATTATTTCATATATATCATACTTAATAAATATATATATTTTTATAAATATTCTTGAATGATGATCGTTGAAGATGAATCTCATCGTGTCGTGGAGATGGTAAGCCGTACATACGCAGGAGAAACAATATCATTCCATTGAGGGTGAAACAATGTTTAATTAGATGGTATATTATATATAAAGAATAATTAACATGTTATATTTATTATTTATATCAATTATACTAATTATTATACCCATCCAAACAATGAAGTATTGAATAAAAAAGTACACCACGATGTGGAGACGGTAAGCCATACGTACGCATGTATGGTGACTTTATCCTTCATAGGATGGATAAAATAATTAATATAGTTGTTCCATATTTATAATAACATCAAAGTATGTATAAGGTATTATATTTATTATTTTGGTATCGTAACAACAAATAAAGAGTAAATGGAAGAAGAAAATTACATTGAAAGAGGTGATGAAATAATTATCTCTTCTTTGGGTGATATCTTTTGATTTGGAAAAAAGGGATCCTTAGGTTTGATTTTTGATCAAAGTAAGGAATCAAGGATGAATTTATGATAGTTTAGAGGATATTTGGTCAGGGTTTTTCTGATAAAAATGGCTTTGGAGGTGTGACTTTAAGAGAAGAGGAAGTACCCTTTTATAAGAGAGATGAGGTGCACTTTAGGAAAACTTGAAATATTATTTTATTATAATATTATTTGCAGTTTCTAATAGCTCCAAAAGAATTTATTTAGAGTATAAGGTGGGTATGGATCTAAAAACTCTCAACCAATATATTTTAGACAAGTTTTTTTCACCATATTAACCATATCTTATATATTTAAATTTTAGTTAAATAGTTTAACTTTTAGCAGGTCTTCTTGTAATGTTATATTACATGGTTAATATTGTTACTATAAGATTCCAAGAGAACCTCAAGTCAGTAATTAATGACATATATAAAATTATATATGTCCTTTTTCTGAATATTATATTTTTAGGAATATTAAATTATTTAATAAAATAATATTTGTTTTAAAAACTCATTTATGACAATTTTGACACTATTTAGTATTAGTTTTTTTTGTGAAAGCCATAAAAAATTGATTAGTTATAAAAAAATACATTGGATCAACCCTAAAATGTCATGTTAACTTATAAAATTAGTTGATAGCATCAAAAGTTTCAATTTACATTTATTTTAATATTTTTGATATAAATTATTTTAATCTTTCATTAATAAGCTAATTACCACATCATCATTGTGTCATAAATAAATTTAATTATTTAATGTATAAAAATTATAAATAAAATACTATGATGTAGGAAATATTTTTATATTTCTAATTAATATTTATATTCTAATTAATATTATTCATAACCCTATATTAAAAATGGTTTAGTAATTAAAATTTTAATTTAACACTTTCAAAACTTCTTTAAATAAAATATAATAAATGTCCTAATCTAATCCAAGTTGGTCAAAATGGATCATAGTTTTTTCTTAAGGTTGAATTTTTTAGAAATAAACTTATCCAATAGAATTAAAACATGTTTTGGGGTAATTTTATAATATGATAATATTATTTTTACCTTTAATTACCCTATTTACTTTTAACCGTGGTAAATAAAATTCAAAAGTTACTATTCACCAAAACTATTTTCATCATATTGAATCACATTTTACTTACTGATTGCAACTGTGTCTGTATATTTTTTGAAATTTAATTCAAAGGAGTGGTAAAATTATGATTGATGCAAATTTGCAAATGTGCCTAGAAGGTGGGTAAAATACGTTAAAATGTTCATTGAAATTTTATATGTCTAATCCTATTATAAAATGACTAAAATGACTTAAAATGAACAAATATATGTATTATGTATCTATTTTTACTTTATGATAAATTATAATTAAAAATAATTATTTAAATGAAAATTCAGTTTTTATGTACTATGTTGTATTTTCACTATTCATAAAAAATTGAATGTTTTTAGAAAAATACCAAAAATTCACCCTAAGATAATTTTGATATTCTGAATTCAAAAATGAATTCTATTTTACCAAATTCAATTTTTGTAGTATCTAAAATTTATTTTTTTTATTATTCACAAAAGGAAGTAAATACTTTTCCTAAATATAAACCTATTTTAACAAAACTTTTACATTTCATTATAAATATGTTATATTTATAAAAAAAATTATAAATAAAATTTAAAATTTAATTTTTACTATTCAAATTACAATATTTAATTCATAAATAAATATATCATTTGAATAATTATAATAATAATGGGTTTTTGTGTGGAAAATCAATCTAGCATATAACGCAAGCCAAGTTAGTGTTGCGTGAAATATAATCTATTAAATTACTTTAAATAGATTACATTATATGAAATCTTGGGGTGTTACATTCTCCCCTCCTTCAATAAATTACATCCTCATAATTTGAAGATGTTCCTCGAAAATAAAAGGTTGAAAATTAATAAATACTTTTTTGGAAAACCAACATCGGTAGTAGGGTTAATAAAATTTCGCCTTAATAAAAGTTAAAGGGAATTGAAAAAGTCACCACAAAATTAGGATTTCAAATAGGTGAACATTGGTGGAAATCAAAGATACATAACCTAAGGAAAAATGTAAATATTTATATGGATTTATTGAAGTCATCAATAAAAAACAAGTGAACAATAAATGAAAAATTGAGGGCCTCAAAGCCACAAATATATGATGATTTAATGTATCATAAGTTCCACATAACATAAGTTATTAGGGTAACAAATTTGTTTATACAGTTTTTTTAAAGAGGAGGGATTAATTTACTATAAAGATAAGAAATCAAGAAAACATACTTGATTTGATTACATACCATAATCATAACCTCATTAGTTGGTTGTTCTTCGATATATTTTCATTTCATCCCTTACAATAAGAAATGAATGTTCAAAAATGATTTTTTATGCCTGAAGCACAATTGATAAATCATAAGGTATTCAAGTATTTCCTTAATATTCTATATTTTTACAGAAATCCAAAAGGATAGGTCAATGTATCCAATAAATTATGCTTTATCCTCCAACAAAATATCAAGTTCTCAACTTACTCCATTCCAACCTTTAGACTTATCCCAAAATACTTGTGTCCAAACTCAGATTCCAAAAATTTATATGGGAGGTAAACATAACAAAGAACTCTTTTTTCCACATAATAACATGTTAATACTTTCATCATGTATTTTCTTAAAACATGGTAATTCCCTGAATTACCAAAAAACCTTATTGAATACATTCATGGTCCCTTATTCCTTATAGAATAGTGGATATACTTTTTAAATCCAAAAATGTTTTAAAATTCAACAATTATGGAATAAACAAAAAAGTAATTATTTCCAAGGTAGTCAAGTATATCCAATATAATTTATTGAAATAAATCATCTCTTATTCCAAAATAACTACCTATGTATCAGGACCATATTAAGGTTTGTCTTTCCCCCAACCATGTATTTTACAAAAAGTTTAACATGCAAGAGAGTCACTTTTATTAGTACCATACAATCTCAATTCCTCAATAAAATAGTACTACAACACTATCCTTATTTATTTCCATAATTCTGTACATCATTGATACCACACTCAAATGACATAATTATTCAATCTAGAAACACATATACATTAATTATACCATGTCAACTATAGTAACAACTTATGCTTGAACATGATCATGTTGATTAATTTGATCTATATTTCTTTGAAACTGAGGACATTTATTTGCATAATGCCCAATTTTACTATAGTTGAAACACTGAATATTTGTCTTTTCTTTGTTCCCTTTACATTCTTTTTCCTGATGAACTTTTTCTCCACACATATAACCAACACCCAGTTCTTTCAATAACTTCCTATGGTGATTCATTTCATAGTTATCACATATAGGAAAATACCTCATTTTCTTATTCCCTTTATCCATATTTCACTCTATCATCATCTTTATCTCCTACTTCCCTTCAAATCCATATGACTCAGAGAATTATTTACTTATCTTATTAACACATGATACTATTTCCTCATTTGATGATAATACATGAGAGGCTATTTATCTTCTAAATGTTGGATTAAGACCATGAAATATAAGATTCTTCTTACACTTTGGTACTTGTGCATTGGTGTGGTAGTCATTCCTTCCACTAATCTCAATTTCTAAACAATGTCATACACAAGATTAGGTTAGGAATCGTAATTCATGATTCTAAACTAGTGAAATACTTAACATATATAGAAAAAATTATGAAAATATAATCTCATAATCATAAGAATGGATTATTTGTGGAAAATTTAATCATAAATACTTCATAATGGTTTATAATGAAAATGTGAATTATCCTAAGCATATCCCCCAGGTGTGTCAAACCAGGTGCGTAGTAAGGCCCGTTGTTGTGTACCAGGTTACCCTGAGTCAGGATCGGAACACCTTATCATAGTTTTCACCCCTAGGTACATCCATGCCAGAACCACGTCCACTTGTAGTTTCCAGACATGGATATATTTCTTAGAATACCCACATAATCTCTACATTACCAAAATTCTTGGAAGTTCTTCTTCACTAATCCTCAAAGTCTACCATAGGGTATTGTTCTATAATCATATTTTATCAAAATCCTGTTTCCAAGGTTTTTTCTAAAATTACTCTGATACCAAATATAATTCCTCAACCCCAGTTACCCAGTGCTAGTGCATTATTTTAATATATTGGCAGGATTACAAGGAATCAAGTCCCGAAGGACTGAATAGTTTAACAGTCTTGTAAAATAGATTACATTAAAAAACATAACATTACAATTTCTAACATAAAATACAATATAGATAATCCTTTTAGAACTCCATTATTCCCATATCTTAACCCTACATATCAATCCTAATACACTTCCTGGCATCCTGGGAAAATAAAAAATATGAAATTATTGAGCTCAGATGCTCTGTAAGGATAAAAAAATATAGAGGAAGATATCATAAATAATTATAAACTTGTATGGAAAGGTATAAAATTGAAACAAAATCCCTTTAAACATAAAATTCATCATAACATGGCAAAGATAAATAGAATAATTACACTTAATTATTCACATGGATATTATACTAGTTGAATAATCACATGTAACATCAATAACTAATCTCATAATGAAGTAATGCATAATACAAGACATATTTTCCAAAAAGTCAAGGACTTGTGCCAAGACCCTAAATAAAAATTTAGTGAGGTCCTTTTTCCAAGATAATAGTTTGTCACATGAGGCCTACCGATAAATCGAGGGGCTGTAGCAGGCCCCACCATTCACTTAATAATTCCAATTCATTCCTCATATAAAAGGGTAAAAGATAACATAATCATTCATATTAAAACTAGCATTTGAAATGTTAATACCTTAACTATGAATCATGAATGGTATCAAAATTTCACATCCATAGTCAAACATATCATAACTCATTTAATACAATATGGAAGATTTTAATATTATAAATAAACCTTAATCAAGAATAATATCCAGTAAATGATGTTGACAGTTGAAAATGATCAGTAAAACTCTTTGAGAGAAATATCCTTTTTTCAAAAAATAATTTAAAAGTCACAAAATATATAAAGGAAGTCATTTAAAATATATTTTTGAATCAAAGTTTCCCATACCACTTTGAAAATTTTTAAAGTAACATTTTAAAACAATCATGTCCATATAAATAAATCCTTAAAATCATTTTGAAAATATGGAAATTAATTAAATAAATTTAGAAAAATAAATATTTAAAACATTTAAAATGATGATTTAGTTAAATATACCCTACCAAAAAACCTTAAAATATTCCTTTTGAAAAAATTTTATGAAACATGAACATTTATGATAAATATTTCCCAACAAATACTTACACATAAACAATATCAGATAATAATGAGATTGAGGAATTAACCCTTACCTTGTACTTTTCTATAGTTGAGGGTACTTTTAAACTATTGTATAATGATCATAGTATGTTATTAAATTATAACAGAACCATATAAATATTAATTATATCATATATGATTCATTTATGACTTTATACTAACTATTTAATAATAATTTCCATGTTAAATTAACATTTTGGGTAATAATCGCTTTCTTTATCGTACATGTTTTAACTTGTTATTTTTGATAGTATCACATAGATCATGATTTACATACTTCATTAATATAAAAATGATTTATATATAATATATATTCAGAATATAAATATGTTTAATAGATAGATATTTGAAATGGAAACACCGTTTATGGATACGGTAGTCCGTACATACGCATGGACATTGTTTCCGTTTTCTTATCATATATTATGGAAGTAAGTAAATGGAATATATTTATATAAATAAATATATATTATTATAGTAGAAATATTATTTCATATATCTCATTCTTAATAAATATATATCTTTTTATAAAAATTCTTTAATGATGATCGTTGAAGATGAATCTCATCACGTCGTGGAGACGGTAAGCCGTACGTACGCACGAGTGACAATATCATTATATTGAGGGTGAAACAGTGTTTAATTAGATTTCATATTATATATATAGAATAATAAACATGTTATATTTATTATTTAAATCAATTATACTCATTATTATACCCATTTAAATGATGAAGTGTTGAATAAATAATTGCACCACGACATGAAGATGGTAAGCCGTACATACGAATGTATGGTGACCTTTTCATTCATAGGATGGATAGAATAATGAATATGGTAATAGAATATTTATAATAACATCAAATCATGTAGAAGTTACTGGATTTTTTATTTTGGTATGGAAAAACCAAAGAAATAGTAAGTGGAAGAAGGAAAGAACTTTGAAAGAGGTGATGAAATAATTACCTTTTCTTTAGGTGCTCCCTTTTGATATGAACAAAAGGGAAACTTATGTTGGATTTATGATCAATGTCATGCCTCTAGGATTAATTTAGGATAGTTTGGAGGATATTTGGGTAGGTTTTCTGAGACAAATGGCTTTGGAGGTGGGAATTTAAGATAAGGGGAAGTACCCTTTTATAAGAGAGGTGAGGGGCAATTTAAGAAAAGCTTGAAATATTATTTTATTATAAAATTATTTTCGGTTTATAATAGTTTGAAATGGATTTATTTTGAGGATAATGTGGGGATAGGTCTAAAAACTCTCAACCAATAGGTTTTAGACAAGTTTAGGTCACCATATTAACCTTATCATTTAGATTTAACTCTTAGTTAAATAGTTTAACTTTTAGAATGTCTTCTTGTATTTTTATACTATATGGTAAATATAGTTACTATAAAATTCCAAGATAACCTCAAGTGGTTAATGAAATATTTAACATTATATAATCCTTTTGGTATAATATTATATTTTTAATACTATTATATAATTTAATAAAATAGTATTTGTTTTAAAAACTCATTTATGTCAATTTTGACACTATTTAGTATTTTTTTGAGAAAGTCATAAAAACTCGATTACTTAGAAAAGAATAAATTGAATCAAACCTAACATGTCATATTCACCCATAAAATTTGTGGATTACAAAAAAAGTTTCAATTTACATTTAGTTTAATATTTATAATATCAATTGTTTAGTCCTTCATTAATAAGGTAATTACTGCATCATCATTGTGTCATAAATAAATTTGACTATTTAATGTCTAAAAATTATAAATAAAATACTATGATAGAGGAAATATTTTTATATTTATAATGAATATTTATAGTCGAAATTATCTTATGTATAACTCAATATTAAAAATGATATAGTTAATAAAATCCAAATTTAACACATTCAACACTTCTTTAAATAAAATATAATAAATGTCCTAATCTAATCCAAGTGGGTCAAAAAGGATCATATTTTAGTCATAAGGTTTATTTCGGTCGAAATACACCTATAAAATAGAATTATGACATGTGTTGGGGTAATTTTATATAATTTTAATATTATTTTTACCTTTAATTACCCTATTTACTTTTAACCATGGTAAATAAAATTCAAAAGTTACAATTCTCCAAAAATTATTTTCTTCCCATTGAATCACATTTTACTTACAGATTATAATCATGTCTATCAGATTTTTTAAATTCAATTCAAAGAAGCAGAAAAATTATTTTTTATACAAATTTTCAAATGGGCATAGAAGGTGGGTAAAAGACGTTAAAAAATTCAATAAAATTTTATATATCTAATCTTATTATAAAATTAATCAAATGAATTAAATTTAACTAATATATGTATTATGTATCTATTTTTAATTTACGATAAATTTTAATTAAAAATAATTATTTAAATGAAAAGTCGATTTTTATGTACTATGTAGTATTTTTCACTATTTATAAAAAATTGAATTTTTTCAGAAAATAGCAAAAATTCACCATAAGTGAATTTTGATATTATGAATTAAATAATGAATTATATTTTTCCAAATTCAATTTCTAGGAGTATCAAAAAATAATACTATTATTATTCACCAAAGGACATAAATACTTTTCCTAAATATATACATATTTTAACAAAACATAAACATTTCTTTATAAATATGTTTTATTTATAAAAAATTATAAATAAAAATAAAATTTTATTTTTATCTATTCATATTAAAATATTTAATTGATACATAAATATAACGTTTAAATAATTATAATAATAATGTGTTGTTTCACAGAAACTCAATCTTGTGTATAACGCAAGTAAAGTCGGCGTTGCTTGCAATATAAGATATTAAATTACATTAAAGAGAAAATGTACTACGAAATCCTAGGGTGTTACACATTATCAATGATCAGAAGTAGTGTTGCATCCGATTCTTCCATAATTGAATGTTGTTTCCATCAATGATCAGAATCCCTTTATGATTGGTGACCTCCATTGAGAGAGAAACACTGATATCGGACTTTCCCACTGATACAAACTTTTTGGTCCACTAGGTTAGATACCTTAAGGGGGGGTGGGGGGGGGGGGGTGAATCCAGGCCTAAAAGATTAAAACAACTGCCCTTGTTGGTCTTGTTTCATTGTTAGACAAAACTCTCTTCTCTCTCCTCCCCATTGCAGAGTATAAAAAAATCTTAATACAAGCACACGACACATCAGTTTTTCTTGGTTTACCCTCACTGGGCTATATCCAAGGATAATACACCAGTGATGTGGTGATGTACCAAATCCACTACAAGTGCACCACTATTTACAATGTTTAGAGTACACTCACTGTCCCCCTTGGTTTACAACTACTCACAATAAGAAAGATCACTGCTCTCTCAACTAAAGTGTTCTCATGAATTCTTCATAAGATCTACTCATAGTTTAAATACATGCAGGTCCATTAATTAACATAAATTAATGCATCTTCTTCTATATGTAGATGCTCTTTTGAAGTTCTTATTTAATCCAGTAATGAATACCCCTTTACCATAGGTGTATTGTAAAATATTCCATCTTTCTCCCAACCCTAGAATGACCAGTGCGCTTTTCCAAGCCTGGAGTGTTTTTCTATGCCTAGCGCGCAAGTGTAACCTAACTACTTGAATGACACTCTCTTCACCAACTCAGTACTTGAGAGACTCACACCCTTTTACACCCAAACCAATATTGGGGTGTATCTATCAACTGGTACACAAATTTTGAATATCTTTATACCTTCACACCTAAACCACCACTTGCATTCCCAAACATACTTTCATGAATGGAACTCGAATTTTCTCAAAGTGTTGATATTCATTGAAAATTAGGAAGGGAATCCCTCTATTTATAGGAATTTTTGGCACCTTGAGTTCCTCCAGATCGTCTATTACTTTGTTGGGTTTTTTCTTTCAATCATGGATTGTTGAAAACTTCTATTGAACTAAAAAACTCACCATGTAAACCCCCTTTTGTCAAAAAATTGAACATCTTGGTTTATTGTTTCATCAAACACAACATGGAGGCCCACTTTGTCAACATACACAATCACCTCAAAAATACTTCAATGATACTTTGGGGGATTTTTTGCCAACAGTTGTTATTCCCTTTGGCTTGACTAATTCTCCAGCTATATTTATGGATTTTATGAATAGAATCTTTAAGAACTACCTTGATAAATTTGAGTTAGATTTTATTTATGATATTATGATATATTATAGAAGTCACAAGGAGTAAGAGGATCATCTATGGGTTATATTGAAAACTATGAGGAGGGATATGCTATTTTGAAATTTCATAAACTGTGAATTTTAGATACAATAAGTTGTTTTCTTGGGGAACATTGTAACCAATAAAGGAATATCAGTTTACCCTGCCAAGAAAAAGGTTGTGGTGGAGTAGCCTCACCCTACAACAATAACTAATATTCATAGTTCCCTTATATTAGAATGATATTATATTATGTTTATGAAAAAAATTTCATGAATTTGTAGTCCACTAACCATGTTAACTTGAAAAAAAGATAAGTTCCTTTGTACAAAGGAGTGTGAAGAAAGATTCCAAGAACTGATGAAGAGATTGGTTACTACACCTGTGTTAACTCTACCCTCTATCGGAGAAGGATTTTTTATTTTCTATTATTCATATTTGAAAGGGATTGGAGGAATCCTCATAAAAAATTGTATGGTTATTGAATATGCATCTCTAAATTTAAATCCTCATGAGATTAATTATCCAACACATGACCTGGAGCTAGATGTGGTTATTTTATCTCTGAAGATGTTGAAGAACTATCTTTATGGGGAGAAATTTTATATATACATAGAATAAAAAAGTTTTAAGTACATATTCACATATAAGGAATTGAACATGAGATAAAGTATATGGTTGGAACCTCTTAAAAACTATGAATATTTAATTATTTATCACCCCAGAAGAGAAAATAGAGTCACTGATGAATTAAGTAAGAAGGACCCTATTATGTAGTAAATGATGAGGATTCAAGGAGATCCATTGATCAAGGACCTAGTAAGGTTGTAAATAGGAATCATGGAGGAAGGGAAATAATTAATCCCATACCAAATGATTTCTCAACCATCAATACTAGAGAAGATTATGAGTTATCAGAGATAGGCTCCTTTATTACAAAAAAAGATAAAGAATGTGAAGAATGAGAAGTTTCTTGAGTCAAATATTGATCATGAAGGTATACTGAAATTTCATACAAGGATACATATCCCAACTATTTTAGAGATAAATAAATGACTAATGATTTAATCTCATAGATCTACATTCTCTATAAATTCTATAATCACTAAAATTTATAGGGACCTTGATGATCATTATTGGTGGGATAATATGAAAAAAGAGATTTCCAACTACACTAAAAGGTGCTTGGTATATCACCAAGTGAAGGTGGATAGAAAAATTCCTAATGGGGTATTGAAACCCCTACCCATACTAGCATGGAAGTGGGAAAATATCATTATGGTCTTTATCATTGGTCCCCCAGAACTTCCAAAGGAAATAATGTGATATAGGTTATAGTGGATTGATTGACCAAACATCAAATTTTATTTCTATTCAGGAAGATTTCTCTTTGGACAAAAATTCCAAGATATATGTAAAGGAAGTGGTGAGGATGCATGGGGAGAAACTTTATATCATTTTTGAAAATGATCCAAGGTTCACATATAATTTCAAGAGAAGTATTCAATACGATCTAAATACTAAATTGAATTTCAGTACAACCTATCACCCCCATATTGATGGCCAATCTGAAAGGTCTATTAAAAAAATTGAGGAAATTATATGAACATGCTAAATGTAATTTAATGTTGGATGGGATTAACACCTCCCAGTATTTGATTTCTCATACAATAACATATTCCACTATAGTATTCAAATGGAACCCTACAAAGATCTATATGGGAAGAGATGCAGAAAACCTACTTGTTGGGATAAAGTTGGAGAGAAAAAGATTCTTGGGACTGATATTGTGTAAGAGATAAAATAAAAGGTTCATTCAATAAAAAAATATATAAAATATGCTCATAGTTTTCAGAAGAGCTACATTGAAAACTATTGAAGGTACTTGGAGTTAGATGTTGTTGAAAACGTTTTCCTTCGAATGTCACCGTAGAAGAGAGTCAAGCTATTTGGGAAATAAGTTATACTTATCCCCAGGTACATTAGCCCCTATGAAATCCTTGATCACATAAGACTAGTGGAATATAGGCTATAAATTACACCAAATATAGATCAAGTTCATGCTGTGTTCCACAAATCTCACTTGAGGAAGTATATATATGATTCCTCACATGTAATAAATCCAAAGTTTGTAAACTTAGAACATGACATATCTTATAAGGAGCATCCAATGGAGATCTTGTACTATAGAGACAAGTTTCTCTACAAAAAATACTAACTACATCGTCAAAGTGTTGTAAAGTAACCATAATTTTGAATAGGTGACATAGGAACCAAAGGATAAAATGAAGTAGAAGTTCCTTCACCTTTTCGCAACCAATAATACGATATGAAATTTTAGGATGAAATTTTTAAAGGGGGAAAGAATTTAAGGACCTAGGTTTTTTAAAAGGATATTTTTTACTGAGTAAATGTGTGTTATATTATTTTATACAAAACAAAACCATATCTATTTAATAATGATCAATACATTAGTCAGATTCGAAACAAATTAAAATGCAAAAAATTACAACTGGAAAAAAATATAAATTTAAAAATCCAAAATGGAAAAATATGGATCATTCTAATCTATTAGAATTATATCCCTAATACTACCATTATTTAAATAAAAGAAAATATTTATAAACTAGTCAAAATATTAGAAAATTAAAATATATTACTTTGGTAGGAATTGTAGTGAATATTGAGTGATATAATGAAGTGGTTTTTATAGAGTATAAAGGGGAATGTGACCATTGGGATTTGACCAATTTTGGACCCTTGGTTAAATAGGACCATTAGTCAATATAATTACTAGAGAATTTTACCATTGGGAACTATACCCATTGGTAATTATTTTAATTTTATAATTAGTGTTTATAATTTATAATGGGAATGACGAATTTATGGATAAAGGAGAAGTGATGAAGTCCACCAGAAAAGTCACTCCATATAAATACCATTTGTTAAAAAATGGGAGGAAGGTAGCATCACTGGGGTCTTCCCCTGAACAATCCTAAGTTGAGTTTCAATAAATGAATATTGAAAAAATGGCTACAGGATAAGTTCAAGTTAGTAGGAATTATCCCTTGACTGATATTATCTAATAAGCCCCATAAATCTATCACCATCACACACCTTACCCTTAGGTCGTAAGTGAGTGCTATAAGCGGTTACCTATCTAGTCATTAGTTAATTAAAGTTTAATTACTTTTTATAAATAAAAATATTATTCCATCAATTCCATTTTAAGAATATTTTTTCTTAATAAAATATATATGTAATTGAGTTGAATTTGATAAAATGATTTTTCAAAAACTAATTTTACTTTTTAGAAAAGATATACTTCTTAAACAAACAAAGGTATTATGATTATTATTTATTTTAATGAAATACGATGTTAAAAACACTCTTATGTAAATATAAATAATAAAATAATTTTATTATGTCCTAGGAAATTTTTAAGTGTCATAAATTTGACTATGCCTTATAACCCACTAATTTTTTAATAAATGAGGATTTTTATATATAAATGATAAAATTATCCTATTTATTTAATTATTATGATAAAATAAACATTTTTTTGAATAAGAAAATATAAATTCTATTAGGGTGAATTTATGATAATTTTATAAAATAAATTATTTTTCCGTGAATAGTAAAAATAGTCTTTGTATTTTTTGTTATGTTTAATGACTTCATAATTATGTAATAATAATTTAATAATTAATTAACACTAATACACGACCTAAAATATGTTATTTTATTAATATCAATTATTTTAATTGATTTTAAACAGTTTACAAACTTATAAATGACTTTCCAAAGTCTAAAATGGAATCTTTGGCTTTAAAAACATTACATTATTGAAACTTTAATTTTTGATGCCAAGAGAAGTTAAAAAAATTATGTTTTTTTATGGTTTAAAATAAAATAAAATGTTTCTAAAATTTCCAAAACTATTTTATAAAACCATGGGTAATCAAATTGTTTTTTATTTTACACAACTTAGATTTACATGGCCTATATTAGGAAATTATTAAGAAAATCCTCTAATTTTTTATAAATATCCACCAATTTCTCTATTTTCATTCACTAACAATCATTAATACATAATGTTTTGGTATTTTTTATTCCCATGGAGTCCCTAGAGGTTTCCTCAATCCTCCAAGGTTTTATTCCTTATGATTTAGGTGTAACTCTTCAAGGTAAGGGAATTGTCCTTCTATTCTATTAAATTCAAGAACCACTTTTTATATGTCTTATAAATGTTTTGGTTACTATATTTTATTAGCTTTTTGATCACTACATTATTGAAAATTATGTTTTATCAATGGGAGAACCTTTTCACCTCTCATTCTACTATTTTCTGAGACCCCATTTTATACTTTTCAAACTACAAGATTTACTTCTCCAATTTTTTCTCTACATAAGAAATCATATTTTATTTTATTTGTGTAGATACCAAAAGCATTTTATTTTTCTTTGGGGTATTAACTTATATGTAAAAATGGTTTATTTTATTTTGGGATTTACGCATAATAAACCAACATTTTATTTTCATGGTCTAAATATGTCATAATGATCATGTCTTTAAGAACTTTTGTATGCCGGGATCTTGATATGAAACCCGTTCTTTATTCTCCACGGGGTTGTAATAAAATGATTGAATATGATCTATATAGATCACATTATTTAATAAATATGAAGTGTTCAACCTTATATCACTCCAATGCATTTGATATATAATTTAATCTCTTTAGATGACATGTTTTAGAATACCTTAGTGAATAAGCTTCATAATATTCATTTATCACACCTCGGTGATAAACATTGTTGATATGCTTATGAATATCTCATTTAAATGTTGTAATCTAATTTTTATGTTATGATTAATGTTATTTTTTATGATATTCCTAATGTTCTATTTCTCATTCCATAATGATATTCCTCAGGTTCTTATTGATAATCCCTATGATCACACGTAAACTTTATCCATTATTGGGTCTCCTAATCAACCCTTTCCTTTGATATTTGTCCCCGGGATATGATATGAAAAAATATACTTAGGATGAACCCATTATAATTTATTCAAGTGTATTTAGAATAATTATTTATGTTTTCTTATATTATGTACCTAATTTCCAAGACACTAAACTTTAAAAGATTGCTTGTTTATACCATGTAATGAAAAGTTATGAAATAAAAGGCGGGATTACATTGAATTTCGTTAAAATATTTCCTTAATTGGAGTTATTTTAGTTAATTAAAATGGATAATATTTTTTGGTTTAAAAATTGTTTGCAGAAACCTGGGTTTCTAAGAATAAAAATAAACTTATGCCAAAATAAGGGAAATTGATGATTAAAATTAAATTAATTAATTTATTATAAATAATTTTTTCATATGACAATTTAATACCAAATCCAAAATGTTATTCAACTTTTAAATTAATTTATTTAATGAAAATAAATTTCACTATTTGAAAAATCTGTAATTTTCCTTGTTTATTGACAAATAAAACATTTTAGAAAAATACCAAAATTTCACTCATAAGTTAATTTTGATATGCTGATTTAAAAATTGAATTTCATTTTATAATTTGACATCTCAAAAAGTTACATAAATTAATTATAATATTTTATCACAAAAAAATAAAAATAATTTTTGAGGGAAGATTTTTTTTAGAATTAGACATCTTTATTAAAAATCAAGTTCTTATTTATTAATAATTTATTAATAAATTTATATTGACTAGAAAATTTATATATATTTAATAAATTGGTTAATACTATTCATAAATTTCAATTTAATTGATATTTTATACTAGTAATATATTTTATGGGTTATTTATGCTTGGTGTTGCATGTCCTATATACTATTGAACATTATGTTCTTTCAAAATCCAAGGATGTTATACTAAACAAACTAGTAATATTAATGAAATTTGGGCTTTGATGAGTTTTCATTTGTTAACTCTTCAAGAGAATTTCTAAGATTGAAATTCTTATTATTAACATGATATGAGATTTGTTAGTCTTCAAACACACCAGGGTGTTGTAATTTAAAAATTTCTTCCCAAAATGTTTTGGAGATATCACATTCTTGACTGTACTAAATGGTTTTAATGATATCCACTTAAATTATTACTTCGAATCCATATTTAGGTAAAACTCTTTCACAAATAAAGTATAAAAAGGATTATTTTCATCTAAAATACAATCTGTCCATCCATAATGGAGCACTATTCTCCAAATTATAGAATGAATCATTCTAAACTAGTTTTAATCAATATATTTCTTATGAGATAATTCTCACAAAATAATACGAGGCTTTAAAATATTTTTGGATATAATAGAGCTCACATTTGAAAAATGGATTAATTAGAAGATTCAGGAGTGTCTCCCTGAAATGATCTCTTCATCTCAACTGTTTACAAAAATTTGAAGGCTAAAAGGATAGTTATTTGATAATAAAGGTCTAAAAAAGCTTCTAGTTCATGTTTGAAAAGAGATGTGATGATTCAAATTCTAATTTATAATATTGAAATCATTAATGTGTCTATTTTAATGTAAAATTAAGTAACATAAATACTAAAAAAAGATAAAATATATACATTATTTTTAAATAAAAATTAAAAAATTATCTCATAGTAATTTAAAACATACTAAAAGATAAATAATAAATAACTTAAAAAATATTAAATACATTTAGTGATTCCTAAATCATGTTTGATATAACTTAATCTCTCATAATTAAAATTATTAGTAAAGATGTAAGAAAGATGATGTTATGTGGTAAATAATCCAAGAGTGATATCTCCTTTTTGAAAATTATATCTCAATAAGAGATGTATTATTTCAAGGTAATTTATCCTAGAATGAGTCACAGGATTCTTAATTTCTTTATAGAACTTTTTTTTGTCACAGTTTATATAGACATGTATGAATTTATATTCATAGTACAGTAATGTGTGTTTAGTATGAAAAATTATTGCACAACATCTCCCTGGAAATATAAATTTAGCTTCATCAATAAATAATTCAATAATTTTTTTCTGACTACACCATGATACCATAGATTTTCTAAAAAGTTTAATTGATCCAAAAATTATTTTTTATCAAACTTACAACCAGAAAAATTAGTATCATAATAACTAATGAAATCAAAATCATGTCGTCTAAAATAGAACAATCCTAAATTAGTTTTATTTTTGATTTGTTAGAAAACTATTTTAACTATAATTAAATGTTATTCCCTAGGGTTTTATTGGAAATGAAAAAACATACACACATTAAACAAAATATCAGACCGACTAACTATCAAGTAATTTAAACTTGCTATCATACCTCTGTAAGTTATTTGATCAATTGTTTTTGTATTTTAATAAAGATATAGTTTACTGGTGGTACTCATTGGAGTATGACTACCTTTTCAGTTATCTATGAAAAAATGTTTTAAAATTCCTTTTGTGTACTTTAATTTCTTTAGAAAAATTCCTTATTTATTTTGAAATATTTTGAAAACCAAGAAAGAATTTTAGCTCACCCATTGAGCTCATTTTAGACTCATTTTTCATGAATTTTAAAAATTCAGTATATAAAAATTGTTTGGATGATTCGAGAATAATTCCATCAACATATATTTTAACTACTAAAATATCCTTTTAAATTATTATTATAAATATGGTACAATAAACAATGAATTTTTAAAAATATTTTAAATAATAAAATTCCTAAGACAATCATAACAAGCACTATGATCTTTTTTTAAACCATGAAGTGATTTTGTTTGTTTTTAAACATGATTTAAAAATTGAGTATTTTAAAAGTCAGGGGATTTTAAACAAAAAAACCCCCTCAATAATATAACCATTTAGAAATTCACTCTTGACATCCATTTTATATAATTTTATGTTTATTCAAGCTACATAAAAAATTAGTATTCATATGGCTTCATGTCTAGCTACTGGTGAAAAAGGTTTCTTCACATTAAACCCATATTATTGACTATAACATTATAAAACAAAGATATATTTATATATAATTGTTGTGTTAGACACATTGACCTTATATTTTCACACCCACATAGTTTTAATGGTTTATTAGACTTTAGATCTATCTACTAATTCTTAAAATATATTTCTTTCAAGCTGATTCAGTCCTTCTTGAATTTCTATTACCCAATGTTTATCATTGATTGATTAATTTATGTTCTTAGGTACATGTTATGATAAGAAGGTTTTATGTTTAACTTGGGTTTTTAGTGTGGTTTTGGTTTGAGTAATTTTATCTAGGTCTCTTACAATACTATCCTTGAGACAGTTCTTTAGGGTTATAATGGTTCTAGGTATTCATATACTCAGGTTTTCCATGTCTTCTTCTATATTAAAAGTATTTTTATGGTCTTTAATAAGAGATTTATCAGGTAAATCAGCAGAAATATTAGAATATTTTGAGGTATTATTGATCAATAGATTTAATATATCAACCTAAAGGTTTAATAAGATATGTTTTAGTTCATATAGATATGTCTCATCCAAAGTGACATGAACATATTTTTCCACAATTTTTATTTTCTTCTTAAATACCCTATAATCATTACTAGTGGTTGAATAATGAAGAAACATTCCATCATTTATTTTTGGTGAAAATTTATCTAGATTATCCTTCTTTATTTAGAATATAATATTTACTTCCAAAAACTCTAAAGTAACTTATTTTTGGGTTTCTACTATTTTATAATTCTTATGTAGTTTTATTCATGGTTATTTTGATAAGAAATCTTCTAATTACAAAACAATATGTGAAAAAAGTTTTATTCAAAAGTATATAGGAGTCTCAAATTCACTGAGCATCATTTGGGAAATTTCTTAAAGAGTCCTATTTCTCCTTTCAATAACCCTTTTCTATGGAGGTGTTTGGGGTATAGAGAATTTGTGAGTATATCCTTATTATGAGTAGAGATACTCAAAATCTTAATTCTCAAACTATCGACCATGATCACTTTGAAAAGTTTTGATAGTGATTCCATAAATGTTCCCTACTAAATTTATATATTTTGAAAATATGAAGGTGCTTCATTTTAATGGGAAATTAACAAACCTCATGTATATCTTTAATAATCATCAACAATAATGTATTAATAGTTTTTTTCTAGCTAAACAAGAAACTACAGGTTTTCCAAATAAATATATGTTAACAAATTCTAGTAGTTGATATGTATAAACCTCTTTCCTTAGGTTGAAAGAAATTTTGTGTTTCTTTCAATTTTAACAAGGGTAAAACCCTTATTGTTTAGAGAACTCAAACTTTTTTAGATACATAACTAAACCTCTCTTATTTATATTTTTATGTGAGTATATATTTAAGTGTCCTTGTCTCATATTCCACAACTATTATTCTCTATGTAAATGAAATAAACAAGAAACATTTTTAGAAAATAAATAATCTTAAATAACACCATATACCTTATCATTTCTAGTAGAATTCAATATTAAATAAGGATTATAATCATAAATCTTAAAAGTTTTTTTTAAAATTTAACATTAAAAATATCATTACACATCTGTAAAATACTAAGAAGATTCTATGTTAAACCATCAATAATTAAAAATTCTTAAATATGGATTGATTCAATGTTTCCAACTTTTCCATGTATAATATTCTTTCCTTTTTAATTTTCAAAGAATGTAACATGTATATCATCCTACTTTATATGATTATTGAAGCTTGAAAAGTCTCTAATCACATGTTTATAACATCCACTATCCAGATAAAATACATTTTCTATTGGATCTCTTCAAATAATTTTCCTTTGACAATCAAATAAGAAAAGACTATGGTACCCATATTTTCTGGGGTCCTGAGAATTTAGAACATGATGTTTTTGGAATCCACATTTGTTATATATTATTTCTTAAAATATATAAAATTAAGTTATAAATAAAATAATTTTTAGGTCTAATTTATTTTTTATTTTTTGAAAATCTAGTATTTTTCTTGTAAACTAATGTCCGGTTTTTAGAACAAGAAATAAAATATTTTTATATATCTTTCCATGTTATCCAACTCCATAACCAATTCTACATTTGTTTTTGGATTTTTTTTGTTCACCTAAAAAGATATTCAACATTTTTTTACTATCCAAAAACTATTATAAATCTTTTTCAAGTAGTTAATTTACTAATTTCAATTATGTTTTTTAATCTAGTAGATTTAAATTGTTTTCTTTTTCTATACTGAGCTCAGATTTATCTGAAGGACCTAAATAATAGACCTTTTTCAGAATTATATTTTCATTTTAGCTCGTTAAATGTGTCTTCCAACCAAGAATGGTAATCATATAGTTCTCCATCATAAATTTCATAATATTTAGATATATGAGTAGAATAAGTAGAGGGAACATGATAAGTAATATACAAAAATTAAATATTTTCCTTTTCACTTTTATCTTATCAGCTTGAATCTGAGTGACTAGTGCTATCTAATGATGCACTCCAAGGGAAATTCATTTATTTATTTAATAATTTATCCTTCATAGTATACCTCTTCTTGTAATGGAGCTTAGGATAATAATTTTTTTCATATATCTTTTCCTTTTACATTCATAGCTCGTGATCTCATTTAAAGAATCATCATTTTCCCAATTTTCCTCATATCTCCTCATTTTTAATATTTTCCTTTAAAATTTTACTTAAAAAAACTTATTCTATTTTTAAAACACAAATATTCAGGCTAACTAATCCATTTTCTTATCAATGTCAGTATCATCTTTACTTTCACTTGAACTACCTAGTTTGAAAATTTCTTTGGATTTTTAATGTGACGCTTTAAAATAAATATATTTCTTTATTTGTTTCATCATATTTATTTTTAAATTTAATATCTTCTTAATACATTTTCAATTTTCTAATTGATTACTGGTCTAGTAGTTTATTTACCCTAAACGATTCTCGGATAGATATTGTAGTACATATCCATCAATCTTGTAAAAATATCAAAATCCTCCCCAGTTGAGCTTTTTTAGTCATCCTTTTTCCTAATTTAATCACACTAGTTAGGTTATCATTTATCCTAGGACATTTTTTATAGATAGGTTCATTAAGATTTATCTTGAAAGTATCGTACTTGATAGTATTTGTATTTAATCTCAGTTCCTTCACATTTGTAGTGCCTTATCAAAACATAGAAAGGGTATACTAGATTTTATATGAAGTAACACAAGAATATATCCTACCAAATACATAATCTTTTAAAGAAGGTAATAAATCCTTCATAGCATTGTATTTTGAATCATAAATATTTTTAGTAGGAGAATCCCATTATTATATATAAGTTTTAGGTTTTTTACATTAATATTCAATATAACCCAAAATATCCCAACCCATACTTTGAAGAATAATTTTAATATTCATTTTACATTGACCATAATTTATACCATTAACCTAAGGTGGTATTTTTTACACTGATCTTCAAAAGTTTCCCACATAATTAAAAATTATAGAAAAAATAGAAAATAAAATCCTACTAAAAACACTATTGAAGTTAAATGTGATTAGAGATATGGAAAAAGAAAAACCTTTGATACTAAATGTTGGTCGTAGTGGACAAATTAATAGGGGTGAATTGAGTTTCTAATTAAAATATCTTTTTAAAGGATAATTTAAAATAATATACCCCAATTTTCAATACAACCTAGTTATTTAATATTGTTGGTATATCTAATTTTAATATTTAAAAAACTGCACAAAAGTTCCATAAAAACATTATTATAACAGTCTTCTCACTATCCTAATCATTTTTAATTAATATAATAACATTAAATAGTAGAAATATCAATTATAAATATTAACCATAAAATTATTATTTTTCAAAATATATTTTAAAACATAGTAAAGGAAACTTTTAATTCATAGAGGAATAAAAAAAGAGGTTAATCTTAGGTAGAGTCCTAGTTCTTTCTAATTGGTTGTCACCCAATACCAAGCATATTTTCTAATAAAAAAAGATCCAGAACATGGATCAATGTTTAAAAATAAAAGCACATTGGGATGTCCATTATATACCAAAACTCTTCTATTGTTTCAATGAGAGTACAAATATGAAGAAATAAAATGAGAGAGTATCTAGTACTCTCCAATACAGTATTGGAGAAAGTGATAATAAATATATAGTGTAAATAAATATCAATGTGAAATTACACTAAAATGGAGAGAAAGAGAAATGAAATAATTGGATGCAGTAGAAAATTGATGTTTTTTTATTCTATACATGTTTCTTCCTTATTCAATGTTTTTCTTTTGGTTCAACGACAAATACAAAGACATGATTTTGTTTTTAGATCTTTAAATGAAGATACGATAAGAAATATATTATCTTTTAATTAATATTTTTCATGTTCCTAAAATGTATCATTTTAATGCAGATGCATGGATCCATATTTTCATATCTTAAATATTCTATAAAAGGAAAATTTATTTCAAAAATAGTCAATAGAAACCCATTATTACAATCCTTGTACATAACATGAAATTTAGAAATATTAATTGCTTCTAACTTCACATTTAATTCTATATTGAATTTTGTTAGGAAATATCACATTAAAATATAATACCCACATTGAGACACAATATATTTAATTACACCGTGTTAGTTAAACCATGGTCAGTCCAATACTTATTGAAAAACATGTTAAAATTTATTGTAAGATCGTATAGTCTATTTATTGACTTCACATTTGATATAAAAATTCAGAAAAATTATAAGTAGTCTTTTTTAGTCCATATGATTACTTTAATACTTCATAAAAAATATAATTTTCCACATAGTCACTTTAACTCAATATAAAGTCACTTGGAGTCTCATGGTCACTTGACTTCATTGTGCGGCTGCATCAATATTTGATGAGAAATATGACATTTTGGAAAACCATGAAATTACTTCAACATAGACATATAGTCATTTGGTTGTTAATTAAGTTGATCAAAGCATTAGAGATATCTTCCATGGTTGATCCACTGGGTGTATAGTCGATCCAGTAGGCATGCAGTTGATCGAACCAGTCAAGTAGTCAATATAATCATTTTAAAAAGTCTTGATAGCTATGGTCTCTATGAGATATTTGATTTTTTGGATTTATTCCATTGTGAAATTTATATCATGGTATATTTTATAGATATATTCTTAAAGAATTTGTAGTGTGGTCGATATTTTGTTTTTTCCAAGGCTTAGATTGTCCAAATTTCATCGTACGATCGATGGACTCTTCATGCTGCCAATACAACATTTAATGAAATTTAGATTTTCCAGACTAATGGCCTATAATTTGGATTATTGGGATTTATGGACATTCAAATGATTTTTGAAATAATATAAAAGTTCATAAAGAAACACTTTACTTCATTGAATATAAAAATGGTTGGAA
This sequence comes from Viscum album, assembly GCA_963277665.1. Lineage (NCBI taxonomy): Eukaryota > Viridiplantae > Streptophyta > Magnoliopsida > Santalales > Viscaceae > Viscum > Viscum album. Next base: position 1,196,701,088 of record OY728122.1, read on the forward strand.
ACATAGAATCCTGATTTATGGTTATTAAAATAATTAATTAATGCACTAAGATAACACGTGGTAATTACAGTTTCAAATTTATTAAAAAGTAAATTTAAAATATCCTATATATAAATTATAGTGTTTATTTTCTTATTTGTTGAGATATAATTATTTAAAAATGATGAAAAACCATTATTTAGGTATAACCCTATGGATTCTGCTGCACCCCATAACCTTCAAGTTGCATCATATATGTCACATTATAATAGTTAAATATTTATTAATTTTAAATCAATTTACACATTTATTTTATAATATTAATTTAAATGTTTTCATTATTTAATACAAAAGTTGAGACAACATATTTTTCTAAACTCATATGACCATGAACAAAGAAGTAACAGATGAATAATGCCTGAAGATACTATTTGAAGGTGTCGAGAATACCATCCAAATGACATATATTCATGGTTTATATTAAAAAAATTACACATTGAGTACCCTTGGTATATATCATATAGAGGAGGCATGAAAATCATGGAACACCCTATGGGGTTTGGTACGTGGTGTCATTACATACCATGTATTGAACACCAACAGAACCTCAGATTGATAGGGAGTATATGGAATGTAATAGGTCGACACACCATTTAACCCCACATGAAACCAACTCCCTATAAATTGCGGTCCTCCATGTGGATGAATAATACAGTGTTATTACACACTACATATTGACTTCTTGAAGAGAAAATTTCATAGAAGTGAGTTACATAGTGTGTAACTTGTTATACATGCCGTGTAACCTAAGATAACACAAGAAAGGTATGTCATGAGATTATAATACTTTCTTGTGGGTCCTGATAAATGGATTACATATTTTTTTTACTTTTCATTCCATTTAAATTTGTAAAAGACATGAAAAGTACATCCTAAGATAGGAAAGCTGTTTGTGTCAACATGCAGTATAATTAATTTCACAAACAAGTATGGGCCCCCTTAAATCAGGCACCTGATTTGGAATGTAGAAAGGGGCTAGGGGAGTTATCACTCCAAACATTATGGTGTAAATCACTTGGGAATCAAATATACATGCACATAAGTGATTTATACCAATAAGTAAAATTAACCATCCAGTGGAATTCTATCCTAATTTTAGAATCACCAACCATACATTAGAAATCCATACCAAATTAAATAAATTGATTTAGAAATATAAACCAGATAGTAAAAACATAACCAACATAAAAACTACAATTCTCCATCATAAAAAAATAATATTAGGGTATCAAATACAATTAAATATTTCACAAAGATTGAAGATCCAAAAAAAGAATATTAAAATAAAATGAAAAAATATCTGGCACTACCTCCATGTGACCTTAAGGTCACCACCCATCCTATAAAGATAAATAATCTATGAATTATATAAATATAAACCTGAAGAAATGACTTTAGTCATGAGATCAAATTCCAATAGGTATACAAATAAAAACTATACCACATTCAATACCTTTAAATAAAATATACGTTTCCTGGTAATCTAAAATAAAAATTTTAATCATATATTTTTTTATTTTTAACTAAAAACCAATTCAAAAATCATTTAAATTATTCCATTAAAATATTTCCATTAAAAATCATGTTTTTTATACATTTTAAAAAAGAATTCATTTTTTAATACTAGGTGATTGATTTAATTAGGAGAGTTCTATAACCATTCCAAAACATTGATTCTTTTATTAAAAATTAATCCAATAACTCTTTATAATAATATAGAAGAAGAAAAATGATAATAATAATAATTAAAACTATAATGCTAAAAACACAACATACCAAGGGCAACACAAGTAGTAAAAACTACCACCGTAATAAATAAAAAATAATAAAAATAATAAAAATAATAAAGCTAAGTATTAGTGATCACATTAATACCTAATAGTTGGGGGGAAAGTATAGAACATACTAAAACATGGTTCATCATATTGGTGTGACTGATTTAAAATTACCACCCTAACACTTGGTTTTACCCTAAAAATCCTAAGAAAGTTTAAAACGTTCAATAAAAGGTGTAATACATACTATAATCCATTAAACAGAGAATAATCCTAAGCTAGTGAAGCATGTGATCTCAAAATTTCTACTAACTACTCTCAGATCCCCATGATATATGAAAGGAGGGTGAGAAAATAATTAGTATCAAACAATGATATGAATATATATATTTATATATGTGATTAAAAAAAATAATCATAGGTAAGCCTCAACCCCAAGCCTATTTTATGAATAGACCCTTACTATAAAATTATTCAATTAAATAAGTGTGTCTTATACTTGGGATACTATCAACAATTTCAAAAAAAACCAAACTTGGGACATATTATAAGGGTGTTTTTAATAGGGAAAATCATTTTCAAAATAATAACTGGGAATCCTAAACATGATTTGAAAACAAATTTATAAAACCCCATTTTTAAAGATCCAAGAACACACATAAAAATTCAAGAAACTTTTTAATACCAACTTGAAGAAAAAAACCTCTTGAATTATAAAAACTCATGAATAAAGGCCATTTTAGCATTTAATATAAAATTAGTGTGTATGGTTGAGTAAATAAAATTGTGCTTGAAGATATAAATTAAAAAATCCATTGAATTTAAATAAAACTGAATTTAAATTTCATTTTCGTTTAAAATAATCCTAAAAAATATTTTATAATATCCCTTAATATACAATGAATAATTTTGAATGATAAAAAAAATCAATTTTACAAAATTAAAAGGCTAATATAAGAGTGAAACACCCTCAAATCAAAGGTAAACAATCCAAAACATTAACCACTGGAATAACATAAATCTAAATATAATCCATACAACATAAAGAAAGAGAATCACAAGGAACATGGTAAAAATATCACCCTGGTATTTGGTCAAAGGTAAATATAGTTGGGGGATAAGATAAAAACCATTTAAAAAGAAGTGAGAATGAAGAAAAAAAGAATAATGGGCCTTAAATTGAATTAAATCCTTGAAATTGAAGGAAACGAGCAATAAATCAAGGGGGGGGGTGGGAGCTGGATAAAGTATTGGATCTCCCCCAAGGATACGTTACATGAATGGGGGGGACAAAAGTGGGGTCTTATTTCATAAAATATAAATGGTGTTTTAAAAAAAGTTTTAAAATCTAGGTAGATTTCATGGTTTGGCCACAATGTTTTCCAAACCTTGTTTTCCTGAATGTATACAGTTAGGCACCTGTATGGTTTGGGAACATTGTTTTGAAAACTATTCACTAACCATGTGGAATGGATCTAGAAAATTAGAGAAAAACATGCATTCTTATTGTGCAGTTTCTCAGAACTATGCATAAGATGTGAACCAAAGAAGTTCCATGATAGAGTAACCCAATACAACCTCCTCCTAACCATGAAATACCCATGAAGACTAACCAAGAACATTAAAAATGAATTATGAAGTTCTTATATAAGGGTAACCCACACAATTTTCACTAAATCATATTCCCTTAACTATGTTCCTCTAAATATTTAAGGAAGGGTACTCTACATAGTTTGAAAAAAAATGTTTTGAACATGTAATCATACTAAGAGATAGGAAAAATATTTTAGAAAACATAAAATTTCACACCTAAAAATCCAAAAACCCAAGAAAAAAATAAGGATAAATAATAAAATAATATAATAAGGAAAATATATGATATAGTGTTTTAATTCTCAAACAATAATAATTTGTCCTCCAAAAATAATTGATAGATATAGTTGAGAAATAAAAATAAAAAATAAGACTCAAAACTCTCAAACACGACTTAAATCTCATTGACAAGGAACACTATGGCCTCACTAAGGTGAATGGAATGTCATTAACTATTAAAAATAATCCTCATTTACCAACCTTAAATAAATCTCAACGAACCATAAAAATTGTAACCATGAATCTAGTATCTCTCTACCACCATAACCATTGATATGGATTTAAGTTCCCAACTTCCAAACATTAAAATTAAGCACAATAGATTATTAAATAAATTATGGATAAGAATAAAGGCCATAAAATAAAAATATATCTTAGATAATTATTGATATAATAATCTTAATATATAAATGTGTAATTCTCAATAGAATGATCAATCATTGTGGTCTACTCATAAAATTATAATTTTACTAAGGCATCCTTCCCTTCAAGATCCAAACAATGGTAAAAAGGACAAACAAGAAGATAAGGCTAAAACAATATCCAAACAAAACTAATACAAGTTTAAAAAATTCATAAGATACAAATCCAACAACAAGGACTATGAATTTCTATAAACATAGGTCAAATAATACTTGATGAAGGGAGGAAACTATGAGAATGGATAAATAACAACTCAAATAGTAGATAGATTAGAAATGGGTACTACAAGTTAAATTAGGGAATCCTTCAAAGGGGAAAATATCGATCCACATCTTCTATGCTTGATTCCATTACAAAATGTTTACATATGGCCCAAATGGACACAAAACAAGTAGGACTTATGAGATTTCTAACACAGTTGATTCAAATGACTTGATATATCAAAACAATGGAACCCTAATGTACTACCCCTAAATGAATCGAATGAAGAGATACAAGATGACCTATTAACACCACTACCCACCTACCCAAACTCATATATCATCCCATTTCTATATAAAACCCACCTAATCTATAAATAGAGAAAATGGAAGTATCATTCAAGTCAAGCAATTCTAGTAAGATTGCATCAACTTGAACTGACTTCCTCTCCACATTGATTTAATATGTGATTGCAAAATACTGCACCCACGAATGAAGATCAATATGAAGGACATGTTAAAGTAAATATATAAATTTATCCCTTTCCACTTTCATAAACTTAGAGAAATATTTTTAGAGGAAATAAGCCTTCAAATTTTCCCATGAAAGGTTCTATTGTGGATTATTTTTAACAATAAACACCCACAACTTCCAACTCAGACCTTTAAGCATAAAGGTAGAAAATTAATTGTGAGATATTTAGGAGGGTCAATATGTCTAAATATCCTTTCAATACTATTCAAAAACATTTCTTCTTCATGATGATCCAAATGAACATTAAAGAGAGGAGGTTCTAGCTTTAAAAACTCTAGAAGTATATCTCAAGCTCGATCAACTAAGAGGCTCACTAGTAGAGGAACACCCGTTACTTCCCCTTGTGAATACTTAAATTCATTGGGGAGGGGGGCACTCTAAAATAATATAAACACTATATATAATAAAAAGACACAAAGTTATCCAAATACATAAATCCAAACACTAAAATATCAATAAAAACCAAAAAATAAATCCATTAATGTCAAATAATTCCATTTACACCAATATTAAGATCATTTCAAATGAACATTTCTGATCCTAGAAGATTTAATATAAGAAAATATTTTCATCTCATCCAACAGAACCCAATAAATTTCTTTCAAAAACCAAACCTTAATAACTGAAACCACCTTTCCCATAAATCTATTTTAAAAAAGATTTTAAAATGACACACACCAACCATTAAAATGGGTGATATCATAAAAAATTATATTTTAAAATACCCTTTTAAAAAAATACAATTTTATTAAAAATTTGAACCCTAAGTTTTTATTTAAATTAATTTGGTAAAACTTATTTTGTATTTTCCAAACTATAACCTGATTATTTTTACTAATATTATATAATAAAAACTTGTGTTTTACTGTAAAAAATTGAACATTTCACAATTAAAAAATTAATTAAAATGAAAGGAATTATAACAAAAAAATTAAACAGGGGACTAGTTTTCGCATGCATCCTGACTGCATGGCTTTGAAGACAACCTGATAACTCCACAACTACCAATTAAAGAAACTTCAAAACATTTAATTGAGATCTACAAGGATTTTCAGGCCCTATGAGCTCGTTAGGTACAATGAGGTCACTCCCATTCTCATACCCCAATAAAAAATACTAAAACAACTCTAATGAATTAAAAAAAACCAATGATAAAAGAAAATAATAGAAATCCCAAGACTCAAAGTTTAATTCCCATGGAAACTCATGGTTCCAAATGTGAAAGCACTAGAATGACTATTCCCACATGTTACTCTAGAATTTCGGTAGTCCTATATTCAATCTACAATTACTTACTGAATAATAAAAGTTTCTATAATAATATTTTTTGATGAACAAGTCTAGACCACCCCTGAACCAAACACTCAAGATTTACCATAGAAAGGCCTTAGGGATATTATTTATATCCATGGTGTAGTTAAAAGAACCAAGGAATTAGATATACATGCATGTGAATGATATTTTACAATTAGTATATTTTAATATCTAAAAAAATTCTATTAGAATTATGGGATGAAAAATCCATACATTGGACATCCATTCCAAATCAATTAAAAAAAAATATTTTAAAAAAGGAAAATAAAATATAAAGTGTGTAAGACACACAAGTTCACATAATAAAACAACGTAGGTAAGGGTGTCCGATTCAATGAATGCAAAGGTTTTGATAGATGATACATCAGTAGTACTAAACAAATTAAAAAAAATTTAATTTCTTCCCCTTTTCACTCTAAGGTCACCACCCTTCCTCTGTCCAAAAAATCTCCACGAGTGATCATAATTTGAATCCAAATATGAAAATGATTATAGGAATGAACACAAATACCAATAGGCTTACCAAGATAAACGACGCCCCATGCATCTAATTTAAATAAAATATCTATTTCTAAATATTTTGAATATATTTTTTCAAATTAGGGTTTTAAATTACACTAAAATCAAAATAAAAATCCATTTCTATTTTTTACTTTAAAATATTTTCATTTAAAAACATGAAGGTTAACATATTTTTAAAAGAACCTTCCATTTTTATAAAACAAGTGTAAGATTTATTATAGAGAGTTCTAAAATATTTCTAAAATGTTGTATCATTTATTTATAATAATAAAAAATTAATTTTTTAAAGATACATAATAATTATCAAGTATAATAAAAATTATGATAAAAATAATGATAAGAACACAACATATAAAGGGAAATATGATCACTAACCAACTATCAGCGTAACAAAGGAAACATAGTCCAAACACTAAGGCTATGCATTGGTTATCAAGGAAATATATAATATTTTAAGGGAAGTTATAGAATATATTATAACAAGATCTATAATATTATCATGCGTGATGTAATCTGTCCACCCAAATTAATTAGTTACCCTACCTAGCCCAGTCGAGGGTAAAAATACCAATGTAGGGTATAATTCCAACTCAGAGCCACTGACCGAAGAATAATTCAAATCTAGAGTAGTCTGTTCTCTTAAAAGTAGCACTAGATAATCTCATCATCCCATAATATATTAAATGAGGTGGGGGGGGGTGAGAACATAATACTATAATACAATGATATTAATTTACATACATGTACAATTTCATGAAACAAGAATCATAGGAAAGACTTATCCTTGAGCACCCATCTTAGGAATAGTCCCTTAAAATTTAATTATTTAATATAATAAACATTTCATATACCATGTAAATCAAAAATAATTTGAAAATAAACAATATTAGTGTAATATTCCAAGAGAATTTTTATCAAGTAAATCCATCTTTCAAAGTGCCAACAAGGAATCCAAAACATTATTTAGAAACTATGTTATTATACACCCTTTTAAAAAACCCAACACATCTATAAAAATTCAATAAATATTTAGAGACCAATTTGAATGAAAAAAACCACTTGAATTATCAAAACTCATTAATTAATTCCTTTCAATAATATCACCAAATAGTAGCTGTGTATGGTTGAGTAAAATGAATTATACAAAAGTTATAAATTTGAAATCCTTTTTCATTTATATTATAATCATGATAAATTTATTTTACTTTCAAATAATTCTTAAAAATACTTAATACTATAATATATTATCCAATAATTTTTTTAAATGTGTATGAAATTATTTTTACAAAATATGATGGCTAATATAATGGAAAACCTACCTCAAATCAAAGGTGAATGATCCGAAACATCGAACATAGGGCGAACATAATCTTGAAGACAATATACCCACACTGAACATGAAGAATCATAATTAATAAGGAAAATCCATCATCACAGGGTTAATCTAATAGGAAATTTAGTAGAGGTAAAATAGAAAAATAAGGAAAAATAAGATATAAATTAGAAAAAGAATAATAATGGGATTTTCCTCAAAGATACTCCTTAAAATAACTATAAAAATTTCTGAAAATAAAAGGGATGAGGAGAAAGTCTTGGATCTACCCCTAGGAGTATTCTCATGAATTAGAGAAGAAAGAGACATTGGAGGAGTCTTATTTAATAATGGAAAATGGGGTTTTCATAGAAGTTTTAATTTTTCGCAGATCACATGGTATGAAAATATAGTTTACCCAAATATGTGCCAGGTATACACCCCTCATTAGAAACACATGGTCACCCCCATGGGTTGGCTTCATAGTTTATAAAACCATAAAATAACCCTGAAAAATGTATCAATATAAATCCACAAACATTTCATATTTTTTCTCCTAAATATGTAGAATTCGTGCACCAAATAACTCCCTTATATGGTCAACCCCGTATGGTCTCATAATAACTATGTGGTATCCATGAAGGCTGACCGTGCACATTCAAAAAATGAACCGAGAATACCCTACTTATGGTTAACCTCCATATTTTTTTTAAAACTATGAACCTTAAAATTTTTGCACTAGAAGAGACAAGGAAGGGTAATCCACATGGTTTGAAAAACCATGTGGTGACTATACATGAATACCATGTGATAAGAGAAAACATTCATATAACTTAAAATTTAAATATTGAAATTATTTAAACCTGTAATATACCACCCTTTTCTGGAGATTTTTGGGGATTATTTTTCGGTATTTATTTTTGATTTGTTTGAGAATACATTGAATGGTTTTTTCCTTGGGGTGAGTTTGGGTGAAAATTGGAAAATTTGGAAGTAAGTGGGTAAGTGCACTATTGGCACACGATTTTACAAAACTATGTACCCTAACCCAACAAACCATGAAAACCCAATCAGATGGGATTCACACTTAGAGTTCATGGTTTTTCAAACCTTGCAATATATTAGGATGAACCATGAAACCCATTGATGAGTCACATAGTTAAGGTGCACAATTAAGGGAAATTGTGGGCCCTAAGAAGCAAACCGTGTGTATGAGATTTTAATCCCACAAAAATTAGTTCTAAAATTTCAGAATCCCCCATCTTAACCCCAATTCATCCTTAATATATCCTTAATGTATTTTAATGATTTTGGAGCCTCCCAGACATATTCAAAGGAATTTCGACCACTATTCTTCGTGATATAAATCCCAGATTGAAAATCAACACCCATCCCAGTAAGACGATCTGATCCCATGTGGTTTCCTTCTAATCTACCATATCCCCCTCATCTTCTAGAAGGAAGATATAATCTATTTTAATTTATCTAGATCTAATATTTTTATATCTTGATAAAATATTGTGGGATATTTCTTGTTCAATATTAAATTAGGGTTTAAGATCCAGATCTTGTACTATGTCATTGTCTCCCACAAATTGTGGATTCCCATTGGACGATCGCTTGCCATTGAATAGGTGTTGGTGGAATATTTTTAAAATCCCATAGTAATGAATTAAATTACATGGATTTTATTATAGAATTGATATTTGATGATTTTAAATTGAGATTCTTAGATTAAATTAATTAATTTGGTGAATTAATTAATTAAATGTTTTTTGATCAGGAAAAATTAATTTTTGAATTAATTATCATAATATTGAATTGTAATATTTGAGGAATAATTGAGATTGATTAAACTGAGATAATTAATTGAAAAATTAATAATAGAGATATTGAATTTTTGATTTGGATAGTTAATTGTTGAATTAATTATGGGATTATTGGTATTTTGGATTTTGATTAATTAATTTGGGAATTAATTAATAGGATTGATGTTCTTAATAAACTGGGGAATTAATTTTGGGGATTTATGTGATAAACTAATTGTTTATTTTTAATTAAATTGATGTGATTATTTAATTAGTGAATTAATTAATGGAAAGTATGTACTTAATTAATTGGGGAATTAATTAAGGGGATTTTTATGATGAATTGATTATTGAATTAGTAATGAAATTTATGTGTTTACTTAATTGAGAAATTAATTAATATAATTGATGTTATTAAATGATTGGGGAATTATTTAAGGGGATTTGTGTGATTAACTAATGGGTGAATTAGTAATGGAATGATGTGAATATGTAATTCATGACCTTGATTAATTAATTAGTAAATTAACAATGTGATTTTTGTGATTTGTTTAATTATGAAGTGATGATTGGTAATAGTGAAATTCAATCATGTGTTTTGAAATATTAAGGATGAAAATGACATTCAATTATGAAATAATGAATTCTAATAGTGGAATTCAGTCATATATTATGAAATATGAAAGGTAATAATGGAATTAAATTATGAAATGATGAATGATAATAGGGGAATTCAGTCATGTGATGTAAATATAAATGGTAACAATGAAATTAATTTATGAGTTATAAATGGTAAAAATGGATTTTAGATATATGATATTGTTCGAGTGTCCTTAGGATCATAGCAGTTTATGTGGTAAAATAAAGAGTAATTGAATAAATGTAAACTTTTCACTTTTTTACTAGTATTTAATCTTTATAAAATTGTATACACTATTTTGACTGGATATTTATTTAGAAGTCATTGGTGGTGAGATAGTTAGTCATACTCACACCCTTATTGGGATTCCTGACCAGTATCTAAAAACATTTCTTGGTAGGAAGACATATTAAGGGAATATTCCTTATGTTAGGTGACTAAGTCGGGATAGAGCATGGATGTGGGAATCCAACATGGTTCGAGACCCACTTGGGAGTTTCCAGTGTCTTTAGCTTTGAGTTTTCATTTTTAAACATGAAGTGTACTTTGGAATGGAATATTTAATGTTTCAGTTTTGGAATTGTATTCCATATATTGGTCATCATGTGATATTGGTAGTATTCTTGTTATGGTTATATGTTATTACATTGTTTTTTCTTATTTTATGCTGGTATATTACTTTGATAAAAGAGGGTATTGTCTTCCAATGATTGATATTAGAGCCTATCTTCTAGTCATAATCCTCTAGTGTATGGGGAGGCATGCTTGAGGTCATGTTGCGGTTCGACTCCGAGCATCAATGAGTGGTACCTGGGTTGAGACATTACAAGGTGGTATCAGATGAGTTTTCTTTTATTTTATTTTTTACTAATATTTGGAAAAGTTACAATGAAGAAAAGAATTAGCTATGTATTTGTTTAGAGATCATGTATGGTAGTAGATAACCCATGTTCGAGGGTAAAATTCAAGTACCTAGGATGGGATTTTTATTATTGATGTGTTTTTTTACAGTTGATGCTATTTCACCTCGAGTGATCCACTTGTCGTGTGATGTGATTATTTTTTCTGAGATTTTATGAGATTTGACATGTATCCCAGAATGGAACAATTTTTTTGTATGCAATAATAATACTATAAAATCATGATTATTTTTTGTCATGCATCATTTTATGTATGCATGAGAAAAGTTGTTCTAGGTATGTTTTTTAAATTGAACTTTTTTACTTGATTGTTTAAATTTTAAAGAAAGACGTGCCTAATGTGGAATTGAAAATGGTTTCTGATATGAAATTGAAAAATCATGAAAACTTGGAATAAATGGGAGTCTAATTAGAATCTTTAATTTGAGAATTAATTTATCTTTTTAACCGTGACCTAGATTCAGGATGGTTAAGGGTAGTGATAATGACTTGGGTTTGACCATGTGGCGAGGTTTGGGGAATCAACTTGGTGTGACTTATTTTAATTTACTCTTACATAAATGTGCTAAATTGTGTTATGTGTCCCAAGGCATGTTTTTACATTTTAAATAAATGTATCCATGAAGGCACATATTGATAGGGAGATAGGAGGACATGGATTGAGATGATCCACCAAAAGTGAAACCTGAGGACCCAGTAGTGATGGGTGAGGAAGAAGGAGATAAGTTCCCTAAGAAATTTTCGTGGTTTAAGAATTTTAGGGAAAGAGTCTGAGGGTGGGTTGTGAAAGGAATGTCTGATATGACAATAAGTATTTCATTGCATCTCTCTTCGACATTTATCAGAGAGGGTGGACCTGAGGTAGCAGAGTTATGGGTTGAGTCCATCTCGACTATAATTGACCATTCAGGGACTCCTTCTAAGATGAGGGTCATGTTGGTACTTACATGTTATCAGTATCAATGAATCATTGGTTAGATGTTTAGGCTTAGACATGACATGCATATATAATTTCCTAGAAGGAATTTTTGGAGATGTTCCTTGAACACTTTTATCCAAAGATGTTGAGGTAGGAGAGAGAAGCTGAGTTTATGTAGTTGACTTAGGGGAGTATGTCTGTGATGCACTATTCTGATCACTTTATAGATTTTCATCATTTTTCTCTAATGTTGGTAGGGGATGAGACAACTATGACGAGGTGTTTCTAGGATAGACAAAAATTTGAGATTAATTCCCAAGATAACCTATTTCAGTTAATTTTTTTTTGGGTTGGTTGATCAGGATCTCAAAGCTTAGTAGAACTTGAAGGAGGATTCAAGTATTGGAAATTTGGTTTCTACTGGTTGATCTGGAGGAAATTATTCAGAGGAAAGGAAGCATCATTATAGGGGTGATATCCATGAGATAGTAGTAAGAGTGTCCAGGGGAAGGATAAGTTACACATTAACTTAACTAGATTATTTGTCACCAGTGAGGTATGGAGGCCCACTATCATAGAAATTATACCCGACCATCAGTGGAGTTTTAATATTGTGGTAAGATGGTACATCTATAGTGGTTCTGCAGGAACTAGTGAGAAAAGTGTAGTGATGGAGGAGCTAGATAGAATAACAGCGAGGGAATGGAATCCTCCACACCATATAAGTATATTATCTAGAGTTATAATGGAATAAGAGGTAGAGGTAGTGGAAATAGTGCTTTTGGGAAAGAGAGACTATATCAGTATATTGGTATATCTAAGGGAGATTAGGCTACATCGTAGAGAAGAGGTCTAGGACAGTTACATGTTATTTAACATACACATGTGTATATCGATACTGGACAATCAATAATGAGAGGTAATATTCTTGTTTCTTATATAATATCAAGTTCCTTATTTGATTCTCATGCCTCTCATTCCATTATTTTTGAAAAAATTGTGAATAGTTTGAGCTTTAATGTGGAGTTCACTAATGGGGTATTTATGGTAGATACAACATTGGGAGTAATATTTAGAGACATATTTTTATGCAATGGGTGTTCTCTGGAGGTTGGGTAGTATCATTTTCTATGTGTTTTTACATCATAGATATTTCTTTATTTTACTTGATTAGAGGTATGGACTGGTTAGAAGCATACTAAGAACACATTTTTTTATTGTAGGAGAGTTAATTTTATATCTCATAATAGTGATAACTATATTCACCATGGAGAGTGGGATATACATGTAGGCCGAGAAGGTCCAATTACTCAACAACTGTGAGGGATCACAACCTAGTTTTATAGTCTATTGTTGGATGACAGTGCAGTGAAGCACTATTTCTTTCCACCCATAGTGGACATGTTTCAGAATGGGTTTCCTAAAGACTTATCTAGGCTTCAACCTAAGATAGGTGTGGAGTTTACAATTGAGCTCATACCGGGGGATGATCCATTTTCAAATCCACCATAAAGATGGGCACTGATAGAGGTTCAAAAGCTCATGACTCAGCTGGAGGAGTTGGAGGATAAGGGGTTTATCTATCTGAGTACATTGCATTGGGATTCTACAATATTTTTTATGTAATGAAGTATGATAAGAGTTTACACTTTTGAGCCAATTTAAGGATGTGCAATTGGATGAATGTGAAGAAACTATGCCCTATTCTGAGAATCGATAACCTACTTGATCAGTTTAGATGATCTTGTGTTTTCTACAAATCAACTTGAGATTAATATATCATCAGTTAAGAGTTAAAACTTCTTATATACCTCAGACTACTTTCAAAATCATGTATGGACTATATGAGTTCTTCCTAACTACATTTGGGTTAATGAATGCACCCATAGTGTTTATGGACTTGATGAACTGAATTTTCCATCCACACCTAGATCAGGTTGTGGTGGTGTTTGTGGATGAAATCTTGGTGTACTTTAAGACTCATGAATATCATGACCAACATATTGATATATTTTTATGTACACTAATAGAGAATCAAATATATGATAAGATATATAAGTGTTAGTTTCTGATTGATCAATTACATGTCTTGGGTCATATCATCTTAGAGGAAGTCATGTCTGTGGACCTAGATAATGTTCATAATCTGGTTTTTTCGAAGAATCCCATGATTGTGTTCGATATTCGAAGATTTCTATGGTTGGATGGATATTATCAAAAGTTTATTCAAAAATTTTTCTGATTGGAAGCACCACAGTAGGGATTGACCAAGAAGGGGTAAAGTTTGAATGGTTGGAATCATGGAAGAATGCCTTCCATGATTTGATGAAGCATTTGACATCGGAACCAATATTGATCCTACCTGAGCAAGGTGAGGAGTAAATAATGTTTTGTGATAATTTTGGGATTAGACTTAGAGATGTGATGATTCAGATAGATTGATTTGTGGATTATGAGTCTCGAAAGATGAGGAATCATGAACATAACAAACCTATGCACAACCTCAAGTTAACAAAAATTGTTTATGATTTGAAGTTTTGGATACATTATCTATTGGGTGAAAAGTTTACTACGTATACAGATCACAAGCACTTCAATTATGTCTTTTCGTAGTGATATTTGAATCTCCAATAGAGGATATGGGACGATTTTATGTGGTCAATAAATTTTGAGCTAGAATATATGTCTGATAAGGGGAACTATGTTGTTGATGTTTTAAGAGGAAAAATTCAAACTCATGTAGTTTAGGAGTCTAGTGCTGAGTAGAAGATGACTACTTTACTAAATAAGATGCATGTGGTGGTTTAGGAGAGCGCAGAGCAGATGAATCTTGTATTTATTTTAGTAGAGTCTGCACTTTTGAGCTAGATTAGATACATACTTTATAAGGATCCAAAATGATTGTCCATGAGGGGAATACTTAAAGTTAGGGAGTCAGTTTCCAATTTGACCATATATGAGGATGAGAGAATCTATATTAGGAATCTGGGTGTTATTCTTATGATTATACGGTTGGAGATGATATAGGAATTTCATGCCTTGAAGTGGGTGATACATTTAGGTGTGACCAAAATATACCATGAACAATATCAGTATTTTTGGTGGTCTATCATGAAAAGTGATATAGTAGAGTTCGTGACATGATTCTACCCCTTCCAATAAGTGAGGGCTATGCAACAATGACCTGGTGGTTTATTACATCTGTTTCCCATTCTGAAATGGGAGCAGGAAAAAATAACCATGTATTTTTTGGTGGGTCTCCTGATGATTCCTCCGTAGAATGATGTTATCTTGGTGATTGTGGGTAGGTTGAAAAAGGAAGAAAATTTATTTCTGGTATGGGAGACTTTCATAGTGGATATGCTAAGGTAATTGTACATTTGAGAGATATTTCATCAGTACATGGTGACATGATCTACTATTTCAGATCATTATTCCTGCTTTACATAAAACTTCTTGTAGGTATTATAGAAGGTTCTTGGTTTGTAGGTTTTTTTGAGTACGACCTTACACCCACCGAGATATGGGTAGTCGGACCATACGATTAAGATTCTTGAGAATATGCTATGAGCATGCATTGTAGAGTTTGGTGGGGCTTGGGAAGATCATCTAGCTTTGTTTGAGTTTTCCTATAACAATATTTATTAGGATACAATAGAGATCACACCATACAAAGTACTTTGTGGAAGGATATGTAGATCTAATATATGTTGGATGGAGGAAGGTGAGTCAGAGTTACAGGGACTGAGTCTCTTGTAGGAGACTCTTGAGTAGGTTCAGTTGATTTTGAATAATATAGCTACATCATAGAGTAGACAAAAGGAATATGTTGATATATGTTGATGAACCCTATAGATTATAGAGGGTGATCATGTATTCCTTCGGGTATCACCTAGATTGGGTCACGACATGATACATAGATAGGGAAAGTAGGCACTAAGGTTTGTTTGACCATTTGAAGTTATGGAGAGAATCAATCATATGGCATAATGATCAGATCTTCCATAGTGATATAGTTCTATTGATGATGTTTTCAATGTGTCACAACTTAAATAGTATCACCCTAACCCTTCTCATGCAATAGATGTGGATGATTTTGATCTTGAGATAGATGCATCCTTTGAGGAGCATCCGATACATGTGTTTCATTGTAGTGAGAAAGTGTTGCGGTGAAAGACCATGCCGATAGTTTGTGTATTATGGAAATATTTGTGTGTGTAGTAAGAAACATGGGAATAAAAGAAGATATGAGGTCTCAATGGTCTAATATTTTTGACTTGGAATCTTATGTTCTTGAGAGTACAACTTGAGGATGATCTGTTATAAGGTGGGGAGATTGTAAGATCCTGACCTTTTTTGGAGATACCTTGGGGTTTTTATGTATTATTATTCATTAATTCTTTAAGAATACTTTAATTGGGGTTTTCCCCAGTGTGTTCTTGGGTCAAAATTGGAAATTTTGGAATGAAGTGGGAAAGTGCACAGTTGGTGAACAATTTACCCAAATCGTGTTCCCTAG
The DNA here is from genome assembly GCA_963277665.1 of Viscum album. NCBI lineage: Eukaryota > Viridiplantae > Streptophyta > Magnoliopsida > Santalales > Viscaceae > Viscum > Viscum album. The sequence continues at coordinate 1,196,717,886 of OY728122.1, forward strand.
CCCAGTAAACTATGAAAAACCAAACAGAGAGGATTCACATGGCTGGTGCATTTCAATCCATGTTCCATATAAGAAGTAACTGTGCACCCCCTTGATGAGGCACACATTTAAGGTGCATGTTTAGGGGAAACCATTCTCCCATAGTAGAAAACCACGCATACAAGATATTAATCCCTAAAAAATTAGTCCTAAAATTTCCCAATCCCCAATTTCAATGCCTATTCAGCCCTAACTCGACCCATATTGTATTTCCATTATTTTGGAGTCTCGAATATTGATTCCAAGCCATTTTAAATTCCATTCTTCCTGATATAAATCCCAAATTGAAGATCTGTACCCCTCCTGGTAAGAGGATCTAATCTTCTGTGGTTTCCTTATTTTTTCCTGTCTCTCCCTCAAATTTTAGAGGGATGTTATCCTTTGTATTATTAGATATAGATCTAGGATTGTTATATCTATATCCAGGATCACTGGATCATTATTTTTTGATGTTGATTTAGGGTTTAATATATATATATATATATATATATATATCATTCTACATCTTTGGGAAACACAAATAGGGGAATCTCGTTAGATGATAGCTCATCAAAGAATAAATGTAGACTATAAAACCATAATAATTTAAAATATTTTTATTTGTGAATAATTTTTTTTCTATCATGATTTATATAAAAACAAAGTTAACATTACAATGCATGTGTGAACAACTTTCTTCGATATCATGCATTACATGAAACACGAATTTTTACCTAACAAGAGTATATTATTAAAATATTATTATTTAATATTATAAGATATGACATATCCATTCAATTAGTGGCTATGAATAGTATTAACTATATCATGAAATTATATGTTTTATAAATAAATAATATTAATTAATTTGTTACCAATTGATTAGAAATAAAAATATATATACTAATTAAATATAAATGATTTTTTTTTATTTTTATACATACAAATGTGTTTTATCTTAATAAATTAAATTAATCAAAATTAATGAATTATATTAATGAAATAAATATAATATATATTTAATAAAATATTTTTTATATTTATCAAATAGATTTTATAAGAATAATATAAGAATGAATCCAATTTTATACATTAAAAACTATATATTTCTAAAGGTAGTTTTGCCACATTTTGATGGAACACTTGTTTTAAATATAGTTTTTGAAAATTTTATATATTATATTTGATAAAATAAACTTATACTTTGAAATAATAATATCAAAATTTATTTTGAATTAAATTTTTTGTATTTTCCTAATATGTTTCTTTTTTAGATGAAGAATGATAAAATATTGTATTTTAATTGAAAAATATATTTTTCATCTAAATAATATGTAGTGTTAAATTATATTTTTATTTTGTTTTAAAGAATAATGAGATCAATTTTATTTATTTAATCCTACTTAGTTCATTAAAATTAATTTTACATTGAATTTTGATATAAAACATTTGAATCTTTTGAACATTTTTACTTTAATAACATGTTTTCTCATTTCATGAATGTGATTAATTTTAAATTAATTACTATAAATTATGTGTTTTTAGTTTTGAAAAATGGATTCAATATCTGCAATTCGTGGGAAAAAATTATGTAAATAGGTTTATTTTATTTTTGTGTGCTATGAATAGTAACTTTAGTAGTTTTTTAATTAACCCACTTAAAGGTAAATCAAGTAATTAAGTGTAAAAATAATATTATTAATGTTATAAAATTACCCTAAAACTTGTCCAAATTTTATTAAATGAGTGGGATTAGAAGAAAATCATCCTTGAGCTAGGATTATAAACTTTTTAAGTAACTTGGATGAGAGTATGATATTTATTATATTTTATTTAATGAAAATTTAAAGATGTCATACTCATTTTTTAATAAATATATCATTTTTAATATAGGGTTATAAAAATGAAATATTATACTATATATATTCATTTAAAATATAAAATGTTAATATACATCATGATAATATAGTTTTTATTCTTAATAAATAAATAATATTTTTAAAGGCTTATACAATGATGATGAAATAATTATTTAATTAATAGTAATATCAAATAAATGATTATAAAAATATTAAAATAAATATAATTTGACATAAATAATGTCATAAAATAAATTTATAGATAACATTTACTAGTTAGTTATATATTAGAAGTGTTTTTTGGTGTATCTTATTTTATTGATATTTGTAAATTTAAAACTGATGAATAATATCAAAATGGCCATTAATGTTATATAAAAATAAATAATATTTTATTAAATGCTATAAAATTGTTAAAAATATAAAATTAGAGAAATGAATGGGATAAAATTAAATATGTAATAAATGATCTATTTAGGGTTATTATGTCATTTTAGAGTTACTATATTAACCCTTAAAGAATAAAAACAAATGTTTCCATGGTAAGAGTTAAAGAGATTAATTAAGGCTTAAAGAAAGACAATAAGTTTTATAATGTTACTTAACTTGTCTAAAAATTATTTACTTATAGTATTTATAAACATAATAATCTTATATTCTAAATAAAACACTTTGGTCCCATTTTTAATAAAAAATTAATTTATATTAATTTATTATTTTGAATATTTCCAAGAGTGTACCTCCCATCTATTATAAAAGGGAACATCTTCTTCCATATTATTAACACTTAATAACCTCTTTTCTTCATCCAAAAACTATAAACATATACTCCCAAATACATACCTTCATTATAAAATATTTTCATTGGGAATAAATCCAACCAAAGAAGTCCTTTTGTGAAAATCAAAAGGAGATACCCAAATAAGATGTAAAATTCATCAACAAAGGTTTTCAGTTTATTTGTTCCATGATCCCCCTCAATTATTATTATTACATGATTATATAATAACCAAATTACCATGGATATATTGATATTTTGTTATTATATGGTTTAAACCTACACTTATACACTATTCCATCTAATGGGTAATGAAATTACCGTTCTTATGTATGGAGAACTACCGCCTCACGAAATGATGTTGTTCATTTTTCCTTTAACTCCTATCATGGTTGGGAATTATGATGGAAACTATATTTTTATATGATATATATGGTATTTATAATTTCTTTATTCTTTTTTAAATATTATATAAATCTTTCCTTTATGCTTTCTATTTTTTGTAAATATAATAACTTCGTTTGTGGATGTGTGGACTACAACCTCCTCAAAACAGAGTGAATCGTTCACACAATACATGGAAGGTATTAAGTATTATTTTAATAAAAATAGTTTAAATATATAAAATAAATAATGAACTATAATTATAATATAAATCATATACTTTTTATACTTTTAATATGATAATGAAATGGATGTTGCGTTCATGCTTATGTACGACCTACCATCTCTATGTTTAGTAATTTTCAGGTCATATATCCAAATGTTATGGACTATTATAAATATATATTTAATGAATATATATGATATTCAAATAATGTTTTACATTATTTATATGATTAAATCATGAACTAATTAATAGGAACAATAGGTAACATGTCAATACATACTGGAAAAACTAGGCAATTAACACCCAAAATAGTAAAAAATAATGGTTGATTGTTAACAAATAGGTAATTATAAATTATAAGAAGTTAATATATGGTATTATAAAAATTAATATTATTATTTTATATATTTATAATAAACCTATATTTATTTTACTAGACTTTCAGACACATACGAAGGAAATTAGACCTAAGGTAAGGGTTAATTTCGCAGTCTAATTATTATTCAGGATTATTTATATGTTAATATGTGATTGGGAATATTCATCATCTCTGTCTATGTTTCTTAAAAATATTTTCCAAAATTTATTTTTTACTATTATCCTATGAATTTTTATAGTAATTTTTACCCATATTTTACATTTTAATAAATGGTTTAAAAGGAATATTATTGTGATTTTCCAAATGAGGTACTTTGTGACTTTTTCAAAAAAATATGGAAGGAATATTTTTTAAAATTATGTGGAATGAGTGGATTTTTATAAATTCATGAAGCCTTATTGTTTTGAATTTTCATTTAAATGTTTACAAGGTTCTTTTCAAAGGTAATTTTTTCATTTAGAATTGTTTGGATTTTTAAATAAATGATTTTAACGTAAAAATAAGTTTTTTCCTAAATAAATTATAACGATATTATTCAAATATTTTCATTTATGTCAACACAATTTTGTTGGATTTTATTATTAATTTAGGTTTATCTCTTATGATACCATCTACCATATTTTATTTAAGAGTTTATGATTAGTTTGACTGTGAATTTTCTATCTTGATTCCATTCATGGTTTATGGTTAAAGTATTCACATTTCATATGCTAGTTTTTTAATATAAATGTTTATGTTTTTTATATTTCACCACATTCATATGAGGAATGCGTTTTAATTAATAACTTATGGGCGGTGCCTACTATAACCCCTCGATACATCAGTAGGCCTCACGAGACCAATTAGTCTGGGTATTGGCCTAGGCCTTACACATTTATATATGATGTCTTGGACGAAGCCTTAAAAATATGTTTATAATGTATATCATTATTAGTTCCCTCATTACGAGATTAGTTATTGATATTCCATGTGATTATTTAATTAGTAGAATATCAATTTGAATTTTTTTACAAAAATTATTTTATTTTCATTTATTGTTTCTATATTATGCTCAAAGATTATGTTTAAATGACTTGGGTTTTAGTTATACAACTTTCCATAATGTTATGAATATTTATTCATAATATATTTGATTAAACATTTAACCTTACTGAGAATATGAGATCATACCTTTTTTATGTTTTATGTTTCACAGGATCCCATGATGTATGTTATGAATTGTATACAAGGTTAAGCTAGGGGAATAATGATGTTCTTAAAGGATTATCTATGATATATTTATGTTTTAAATTGTAATGTAAGGTTCATATATGTAATCTGTTTTCAAAAAATACTAAATTTATTGGTACATTAGGATTCAAATATTCCATATATGGAAATGTAATAAATGAGGCACCGAATCTGAGCTACTGGGGTCAGAGTCATTACAGTTGGTATCAAAGAATGTTTAACTATGAAATTGGATAATAGATTTAGAAAACTTAGAATAGGTAACATAAACCTAATGTGTAATTGGAGGATAATTATAGAAGAAAATCCCAAATAAACCATGTTTATGATTATGAGATAAGATACACATAAAATTTTAAATTTATTTTAATTAATTTTCTAGTTTTTAGATTATACATTACGATATGATCTAACCCAGTGTATATCGTTATTTGAAAACAGGGCCTAGTAGAATGAATGTGAACCTAAACTATGTATATGATAGTAAGAAGGATCATATCATTCAATTACTTAATCCAATATTTCGAAGGGAAATAGTCTCCCATGTATTCTCATCATATAATGACATGGTATCATATAATAACGGGAATGTTAAAGAGTACTCTATGTATTATGGATTTTGAGGGAAACATGAGAGTAAGGGGAAATCTGGAAAAAATATGGATAAAGGGAAGAAGAGAAAGAAGAATTTCCCCACATGTAATAATTGTGGAAATAATCTCCCCGGTACATACTTAAAAGGAATGAGAGTTTTCTATAAGTGTGAAGATAAAATCCATCTTTCTTAGGATTTCAAGGATAAGAAAAAAGGTTTCTAATGTATAATGATTTAACTAAAATGAGACAAGACACTACACAAATCAATTTCTCAGGAGTAAAAGGAGTATACCCCAAAGGAAGCTAATGGGTCATGGTCTAGAATATGATACTACCATGGACGAAAAAGAATAAATAATGTTCTTATGTTGGGATTCAAGAATTATTTCATTTAAGTATTTTATCAATGATGTACAGGTCATAAGAATTATGTAATATATAATTATTGTACTATAGTACAATTTCATTAAGGATTTGAGATCCTACGTTTAATGATACTAATTAACAAGAAATGTGACTTAGTAGAAAGTTAAACTTTTTGGAAAACATATGGTTAAGGGAAGCATAAACCTTAATATGTTCCTGATACTGAGATAATGATATCAAAATAAAGTAATGATTTATTTGGATAAAGTAAATTGGATAGTAATGACTACCACAAAATTGAATAATGGTTTCTTGAAAAAGTTTTTTAATCCATCATTGGTGGAGTTTATAACATTTCTGGATTATATCCAATAATCTTTGTTTTATTTAATGAATAAGGAAGAATTTATTTATTTAATATAGTTTTATTGTAATTAAATTAATTATCATGTTTCAAGAAAATACATGATGAAGGTAATCACTTGTTTTGTATGTGAAAAATAATATTTTCTTCATGTTTTGGAATGATTAATGAAAAGTTCATTATAGAAAATTTTACTATTTATGAAATGGTTTAAATTGATATATGGAAAAGGTTTTAGAGGTTAATGTATTACTAGATCATATGATGTAAATTGTGCTATGAAATGAAGTAGAACTAGTTCAAGAAACAACCAAACGATACGATTGTGTTTATGAAATAGAAACCTATTAGGTAATTATATTTATCATACATTATTATAGAGTGAAAGATTTCTCAACTCAAGGAAAAAGATCTAAAATCCAAAAAATAATATCATTTACCTTAATTTTTATTGAATCAGTAGTACTTTCAATCATCATAGAATTTAGGTATTGAGACCCTAAAATTTCCATTTATATAAAACACCAATTTAATCTTATTTTTCACTCAATAACTACTTTCTTCGAAAGCTTATGTTATACAGAAACCAGTATTTTACCGAACAATATTATATTATTAAAATATAATTATTTAATATAATAAGATATAAATTAGTCATTAAATTAGAGTTTATGAATATTATTTAATAAATTATGAAACTATATGGTTTAGAAAAATATAAGACAAATTCCTTGGTTACTAATTTGTTATAAATGAAAATATATATAGAAATTTAATATAAAGGAAATTTTATTTATCAATATGCTCCCAAAGGTGTTTTGTCATAATAAATTAAATTAATCACAATTAATGAATGATATTAATTAAACATATATATTATATAATTAATAAAATATTTTTGATATTTATAAAACATATTTTATAGGAATAATATAAGAATTAATCCAATTTTATCCATTAAATGGCTATATATTTCTAAAGGCAGTTTTACTAAGTTTTAATGGAGATTTTTTTTAAATATTGTTTTTGACACTTTTTTAGATTATATTTGAAAAAATAAACATCATAATGTAAATAGGAATTTAAACATTTACTTTGACTCAGTTTTTGGTATTTTTTCTGATAAGTCTCATGTTTTGATGAATAATGATTAAACAATATATTTTTGTTTAATTTTTTTTCTAACAAATTTTTAATGATAAATTGTAATTTTAATTGGTTTTTATGTCTAATTAGTTAAATATTTTATCATTTAATACAATTTAGTTCATTATAATCAATTTAAAATTTAATTTTTATAGAAAAACAATTCAATATTTTGAACATTTTCACTTTAAAAACATGTTTTCTCATTTAATCAATGAGATTAATTTTAAATTAATTACATAATATTTTTTATTTTGAATTTTTCAAAATGGATTCCATATTTTTAATAAGTGTGTCTAAATTATTTATGTTGGTATTCATTTTTGGGAATTATGAATAATAACTTTAGTAATTTTTTATTAACATGGTTAAAGGTAAATCATGTAATTAAGGGTAAAAATAATATTGTGATTATTAAACAATTACCCTAAAACTTGTCCATATTTCATTAGATGACTGGGAGTATACCAACATAATCATTGGTATGATATTATAACATTTTTAATCCACTTTTATGAGAGTATGAAATTTATTATATTTTATTTAAAAAACATTAAAGATGCCATACTCATATTTTTAATAACTATGTCATTTTTAATATTGGAATATAGAAAAGATAAATTTGACTATAAATAGTCATTTAAAATCTAATATGTTTATATTCATCATGATAAATTATTTTTAATTTTTTTTTAAAAATAATCACCTTAATGACTTATACAATGATGATGCAGTAATTATTTAATTAATGGGAATATCAAATAATTGATTATAAAAATATTAAAATAAATATAATTTGACATAATTAATGTCGTCCAATAATTTAATATAAACCTTTTACATGTTTGTTATATATTATAAGTGTTATTTAGAATATATATTATTTTATTGATTTTTGTAAAAGTCAAAGTAATGAATAGTATAATTTTTTTTATTAATATTATATTAAAATAAATAATATTTTATTAAATGATATAAAAATAATTAAAATATGACATTATTTTAAATGATTTGGATAATACTAAATATTTTATAAATGATCCATTTTGGGCTCTTTTGAAATTTTAGTTTTATTATATTAACCGTTAAGGAATAAAAATACATGTTGTTATGGTAAGAGTTAAAGGGATTAATTATGGGTTAATGACCAAAGGAAAGGGTGATAATGTGACCAAAAATTGTATTAAATTTTTAGATGATTTAGACCCATACTATTCTCATACCTTAAATAACTCACATTTGATCCATTTGGAATATAAAATTAATTTCATATTTTGAAGATTTCAAATGTGCCCCTCCCCTCTCTTATAAAAGGGAACATCTTATTATCTTTTATTAACACTTAAGAACATAAATTTTTCATAAAAACCTATCCAAATATAATCCCATAGTCCCTAAATTCATCCCAGAATATTTAATTTGGGAAGAAATTCAACCAATGAGTCCTTTTGTGGAAATCAAAAAGAAATTCCCAAATAAGAGATAACATTCATCAAAGAAAATTTTAATTTTATTTTTCCTTGAATTCCATAAATTATTCATATTCATTGATTATATAATAACCTCAATCTACTGAATATAATGTGTTTTTTTCTTATAAGGGTTATACCTGGACTTACACACACTCCCATTTAATGGTTAGCAAACTTATCGTTCTTGTATACGTTGATCTACCACCTCCCGAAACGATGTTGTTCATTCTTTCTTTTCCACCTATAATAGTTAGGAAATATGATGGTTACTCTATTTTTTATACAAAATATATGGTATTTATAATTTATTTATTCTTATGTAAATATTATATAAATCATAACATCATGATTTCCATTTTTTTAAATACAATAACTTCTTTTGTGGACATGTGGACTACCACCTCCTCAAAACGATGTGATTCATTCACACTATACATGGAATTTATGTAGCATTTTTTTAATTAAAATATGTTACATATATGAAATGAATATGATACAAAAATTATAATATACATCATTTACTTTTTATTCTTTTAATACGATAAATAAATGGAAGTAGCCGTCTTGTGCACTTACAACCTACCGTCTCTATGAATGATGCATTTCACTTCCTATATCAAAATTATATGGATTATTATAAAAAAATATGTAATTAATATATAAGATATTTAAATCATGTTTTAAATTATGGAGATGATGAAATCATGATCTCATTAATAGTAACAACAAGTAGCAAGTCAAAACATACTCGAAAAACATGGAAACTAACACCCAAAATAGTAAAACTTTATGGAAGATTATGACAAAACATGTAAAAAGAAATTATAATAAGTTAATATATGCTATTATATGAATTAATATGGTTATTTTATAGGTTTATAATAAACCTATATTTATTATATATGAGTTTTAGACACATACATAGGAAATCAGACCACAGGTAAGGGTTGATTTCACAATCTCATTATTAGTCAGGATTTCTTATACGTAAGTATCTAATGGGGAATATTTATAATCCATGTCTACGTTTTTTAAAATTTTATTTCCGAATTATTATTATTACTATTATCATATGAATTTTTATTGTCCTTTTTACCCATGTTTTACTTTTTATAAAATGGTTTTAAATGAATATTTGTTTTGGTTTTCCAAACTGGGTACTTTGTGAATTTATAGATGAAAATATGGAAGGAGTGAATTTTTAAATTATGAAAAAATGGGAATATTTTTCTGAATTCACGACACCTTATTACTTTTAAGCTTCCTTTACAAATTTATATGGTTATTTTCAAAGGAAATGTTTTCTTTTATAATTGCAAAACTTTTTTAATAAATGATTTCAAGGTAAAAAATGATATTTCTCTCAAGAAATTTTAATTTTTTTATATTTTCATCTATTTCAAAATCCTTTGTTTCATTTTATTATTAATTTAGATTGATATATTATGATACCATATACCATATTTTATTTAATGGCTTATGATTAGTTTGAAAGTGGACGTTATATCTTGATACCATTCATGGTTTCAGTATTCACATTTCACATGGTAGTTTTTCAATATGACTATGTATATTGTTTATGTTTCTACATTTACATACGAGGAATTAATTAAAATTAGTAAGTGATGAGAGTGGCCCAATATATCCCCTAGATGAATTTTTAGATATCATAAGACAAACTAGTTCGGGCATTGTCCTAGTCCTTGCTTGTTTTTGTATAGTTTCATGTCCGAAGCCTTGACAGTTTATTTATGATGTCCTACATTAGGCATTACCATATTTTGAGATTAGTTATTGAAATTCCATATGATTATTCGATTAGTATAATAACAATGTGAATATTTTTAGGAATTATTTGTTTTTTCTTTATTATTTACACATTATGCTCAAGATTATGGTTAAATGGATTGTGTTTTAGTCATACACCATTCCATAATACAATTTTTATTTATTCATAATAGATTCTGCTTTACGGTTACCCTTAATGAGAATCTGATCTCACCCCACTGTTATGATTTATGTTTCCCAATATTTCAAGATGTATACTATGACTGATATGAAGGTTTAATCTAGGAGAATAATGGTGTTATAAAAGAGTTCTATATTTTGTATTTATGTTTTGACTTGTAAGGTAAGGTTCATGTAAGTAATATGACTTCCAAAACTCCTAAAATGATTATTCCTTTGGAATTATTATCTCAGATCTTTTCCAATGTAATAATGTATAGCACTGGATCTGGGATACTGGGGTCAGGGTTATTACATAGGTGATATATTATTAAAATACCATATTCTTGATTTCAATTATGTGTATGTAATTATATAATTTCTATTAGATGATTATCAATTGAGTTTCATAGAATGAATTTATTTATCTAGTGAACTAATTAATTAATGGTTTGTGAATCAGTAATAACTAATTTTTGAATTAATTAGTAGAATATTTAATTGTGGGAATTTATGAATAATTGAGGTTGATTAAATTGAGATAATTAATTTTTGAATTAATTAATGAGATATTGAGTTGTTTGATTAGGATAGTTAATTTTTTAATTAATTATGTGTTTATTAGTATTGTGGATTTTGAATTATTAATTGGTGAATTAATTAATAGGATTGAGGTTCTTAATTAATTTGGTAATTGATTAAGGGGATTGATGCGATGAACTAATTATTGAATTAGTAATGAAATTGATGTGATTAATAAATTATTGAATTAATTAATGGAAATGATGTTCTTAATTACTTGAAGAATTAATTAAGGGGCTTTATGTGATGAACTAATTATTTAACTACTAATGAAATTTTTGAGATTAATTAATTGGGGAATTAATTAACGTAATTAATATTCTTAATTTACTGGGGAATTAACTAATGGGAATTGTGTACTGAACTAATTATTTAATTAGTAATGGAATGATGTGAATATAAAATTTTTGAGCTCGATTAATTAAATTTTAAATTAGTCAATGTGATTTTTTTGATATATTAAATTATGAAACGATGATTGGTAATAGTGGAATTCAGTCATGTGTTATGAAATATGAATGGTAACAATGTCATTAAATTATGAAAATATAAATAATAATAGTGGAATTCAATTATGTATTATGAAATCTAAATGGTAGTCGTGGAATTAAATTATGAAATGAGGAAAGGTAACAATGGAATTAAGTCATTTATTATAAATATGAATGGTAAAAATGGAATTCAGTTACATTTTATGAATGGTGAGAATGAAATTAAGATATATGACATGGTTCTAGTGTCATCCGGAACCTAGTGGATTATGTGGTTAAATAAAGGGTAATTGAATAAATGTAAATAGTTTAATTTATTTTCAGTATTTATTCATTTTACAACTATATAAATTTTTTTGAATGAATACTGTTTTATACATCATTAGTGGTGGCCTATTGAGTTGTACCCACAACCTACTCGGGCTGCCTGATCTGTACCTGAATAGATATCATGGCTGTATGACATGTTAAGGGAAAAGGACCTATGTTAGGTCACTGAGTTAGGATGGAGCATGGATGTGGGAACCAAATGTGGTTCATTACCTTTTTGGTAGTTGTTAGTGTCTTTACCTTTTTTATTTTCATTTTACCACTTGACATGTACTTTGGCATGGCATATTTACTCTTTAGTTTTGGTATTGTATTCCTTGTTTTGGATATCATGTGTTATTTATACTATTATGGTTAGGTTATATGTTATTATGTTGTTATTTTTTCACTTTCACTATTGTATGAATTTGATAAAAGAGGGTATAGTCTCCCCAAGATTGATATTAGACCCTTGTAGTTAGTCTATAGCCTCCAGCGTGAAGGGAGGCATGCCTAAGGTCCTATGACTGACTGGCTCAGGGGCACCGATGTTTGGAACTTAGGACAGGATGTTACAAAACCTAAGAATGAATATAATTATAAATAAATAAGTAAAATAACAAGTAAAATAGAGTTTGAGGTGTTGAAATTAATAAAGAAACAAATTACATAGTGTATAGCTGGATCTACAAGCTCTATGACTTGTGTTATTTTGAAGTAGGTATATGCCATGTTATTTTTGACATGTCCTGTGAAAAAATATTATTATTTTTTATTTTTTGTATAATTGTATATGTACATGATGTTTATAGTCATCATAAATTCTATTTACTTAATGGGAATAACTAGTAGTACACACCATGTATATTTAGGGAATATCGTGTAGTCATACATGTGGCCGAGACCACACTACATAACCCAAGGAATATTATATATATTATATCACAATATGTCGTGTGGATATTAATTCCAATAACATAAAAAATATATGACAAGGACTATAAAAATCATAACACACTCACCATATCACATGAAAAAACATATCATGTATGTATTAAACTCCATAAATGGATTTAATGAGATATAGAATGGTACACTCTATGTGTCCTCTAGTACATGTTATGTAACGACCCAAACTATTATCAATGAAAATTCCTATTAATCTAATTAAATTACTTATTATGTAAAATGGTTATATAACATATTCATTTCTTTGGTTTTATGTTTTTTGATTTTAAAGTACCTTTAATAATTGTTATCATTTCTAATAAAGCTGTTGAAAAATAATCACATGATTAGTATAAATATAGGGCTTTAACAAATCCAATTTACTCAGAAAAAGGTTGCGATGGAATCATCCAATAGAATTACTCCGTATGAAGCCCAATTTGTAGAGTTCAGAATGGAGGTAGCGTCACTAGGCTTCACTATTGACCAAGCCCAAACCAAGCTTCAACATGTTAATCTTGAACAGAACCGCCTATTGGAGAAGTTGAAGTAAATAGAGATTACCAACCGAGCGATGTTATATGAGCCCCCCAAGAGTCTATCCCCATCACACACCTTACCCTTATGTCTTATGCAGGTGTCATAAGGGGTTATGTGACAAGACCCTAGAAAAATAATTATGTGCGTTATTTTTGTATAGAATAAAGAATATACATCCATTTTACTATTGTCACTTTGTAAATAGTATTTAAAGAACAAATAGAAATTTTAGTTAATATTAAATTTAAAAAATATATTTTGGATGAATTAATGGATTTTTGAATAAAATAATTTTTTTAAAAAATATTATTAATAAATTTATTTTTATTAAATATAAATTATAGTATAATTTTTATAAATAAAATTTTAATTTTTATTAAGGTTTGAAAGCCATTATTGTCCAAACCCATGAATTTTTGATAAATGTCAGTTTTTATTTTAAAATTAAAAATTCAAATATTTATAAAATTATATAGAAAAATAAATATTATTTTTGGAATTAGGATGTCGAAATTATCCAATGGTGATTTTTTTATAATTTTCTGAGACAATTGAATTTTTGGGTAAAAATTAAATGCCATTTAAATTTATATTGTGTTTTATAACATCTTAATAACCCAATAGTTATGTAATACAATACTATAAATGAAATATTCGGCCAATATATTTTTTATTTTTAAAATAATGTGATTTTATATTTTTTAATTAAATTTATGGTGCCTTAGTGGACCCTCCAAGACTTATAAAACATTTTAACATTTAAAATTGATTTCCTTAAGAGTGTGACTCACCTACACATAATCTAGAATGATATTTTAATAAGATATCCCATTGTCCATATAAAATAATTTTTTCCACTCCCATTTGGAAAAAACAATGGGAAAAACCATGGTATGGTTTTTGAATTTGATTAGTTTATTATATAGTGTACAAAATCTAAATAATAAAGAATTCAATCTCTTTTACTATATAAACCCAACCAAGATCCCACTTCCTCTTCACTCAAAACCTTTGGATATCTACCAAACTTTTCCCTCATCTCTCTTTAATCCTCACATGGTTACCCAAGCTCTCAATAATCCTCTCTCAAGCCTCTCCCAAGCCTTCAAGATCACAATTCCATGTAAGGGATATCTTCCTTTCTCATTTCTTCCAACTTTATTTATGTTTTTTTCCCTTTTAATTTCAATTAAAAATGTTGGGGTATGATTTTTCAATCCCCCATACTTCTCTCCTTTTTTTAATGATGATATAACCCTTTATCTCTCATTAATTACTGCCATGTACACACGTTACATTCCGTAATTCCGTAAGGTATTTCTCTCTCCTCATTTACATCCAATCTATTCTTTTGTATTATGCATCTAAATTCCATTAAATATGTTGATAAATGTATCTATATGACCCCATTACTTTCTACTGCATTTAAATATGCTGAGATACCCCTATCTATCTCATCAACCATTTTTATAAATCCTTAGGTCATGCTGTTATAATGCCAAAATTGCACTGTGATTTTCCAAGCCAAAGTCATTGTGTAGTGAATACCATGCCCATTTTTTTATAAAGGCTATTCACCTTTATGAACATTTACTTATTTATTATAGAGTTTCATGTATTTATTCAACATTCCTTTATCATGGAATAAATTATGATGTTTAATGAATCCATGTTGTATGATCTATGTGGAACACTTATACATGAAATGTAATGATTAAGAAGGGTTCACCCTGATAGCACTCCAATGAAATGGGTAAAGAATCATATCATGATAATTCAAGTGCAATGTGGTTTTACTCATTCTAATTCAAGTGAAATTATGTTTTACTCATGGTCCATGTGCAATGAGCCTTGTCTCATTCTAATATCATGTTAAATTTTATTGCCATATTTCCATGTTATGATAATCATGCTATATCATGCCCTTATGTTCATGTTTCTCATATGCTCCATTGATATGATTATTTCCTAACATGTACTGTATTATTAATTTTATACCTTGTTTACTCCCTTACTGGGCTTTATACCTCACCCTTTTCTAATGAATTTCCTTAGGTTATTCCATACAATGCTAAGTACGAAAAATGTGTGTGGTCAGGTGAAAGTAATTTTTAATAAAGATGTGTATTTCATGTTTTAAGTTGTTATGTAATGTTTCTAAGCCCCAAAACACTATACCTATCAATATTTTATGTTGTATAAATTTAATGTTTTATTTAATAAATTATGTAGAAGTTTGGAATAAAGATCAAGGTTTTTATAGTTGATATTAGAGGATAGGTTTAGTTATTTTTGGGACTAGGATTAGAAAACCCTAGTGAAATATTTAAGGATAAGACTATGTATAATAAAATAATCTATAAATTCTAGTGAGTATAGAATAAGTGGTTTATTAATAAAATACATCCCTATCTAGATTCTAGCAGGTAGAGGTGGCATTGGCACAAATGTATCTAGGGGTAAAACCCGAAAACCCTGATTTGAGCTAGAATCGAATGGGAACTAGTTCACGAAAATAGGCCTTACTGCACTCTTGGTTACAACACTCCCATGGTATATTCTTTGGTAAATTAATATTATTATTATGAACCATTTTTGTGGGAATAAAAAAATTCCCCTGAGTATATATATTGGGAAGTAGATCATGGATAACATAGATTGAAGACTATAAATTCATAAGTTAAGGAAATAAATGTATTTTACAAGTCATAAGTTTTTTCTTTGGATTTACCTTTATGTGTTACCCCTAACATTCTTTTATTCCAGCCAATGGTCGGTAATAAGAGTACTCAGGATAACAACCGATGTGAAGATCAATGTGATGACTGTTCTAATGAGATTCCCAATTTAATGAGAGAAAGAATCATGAAAGTTTTCATGATACTATCTTAGTTAACTCATGTTTTGAATAGAAACAAGGGTTAAGAGGAACATTCAACCCCCATAAGGAATAACAAGTCAAAATCTAGATATTCATGAGATTAAGGCCTCATACATTTAATGGATCATCGGATCCCTCAATCTGCGAACAATGGATCAACTCCATTAAGATGTTCTTATCCATCAATAAATGTTCTTTACAAGAGAAGGTACTTATAGCTACATATCCTATAGAGGGTGGAACTAATCAATGGTGGACATTGATAAAAAATATGAATCCCGAGGGGGAGATCGAGGCATTGTAATGGATGGATTTATGGAATTTTTTTTTCAACAAATATTTTTTCCTCACACCCTCCAACTTAAGATAGAAAGGGAATTCCTTACCCTCAAGAAAAAAGACAATGAATCCATTAGAGTGTACAAGGGAAAAATCAAAAGAATTTCACGATATGCCTCTTTATTTGTCATTACCCCTGAATGAAAGGTTTAACTCTTCATTGGTGGGATAAAACCTAGCCTATGGAAAGCCCTCAGGATCCATGACTTTGAGAGCTATGAAGAAATTGTCTGATTTCACCTCAAAGTTAAAATGGAGATCGATGAATCTCAGGAGTATCATGGGGTTAAGAAGTGTAAGGTGAAATTCAATTCTGGAAGTCCGATGAATAAATCAAATGGTACTAAGAAAATACAGCACCCCACTTGCCAAATGTGCGGAAATAATCATCCTAGAAATTTCCAAAAGGGGATGAGGAAATGCTTTAGGTGTGGCAGAGAAGGGAACCTGCACATTATCTTCCAAAAAGAAAAGCATATGGCTGTGACAGAGGAAAGGAATACTTCATTAGATCCTCAAAACATTGTCCATTGATTTAACTAAAAAGAACCATGGAACTTGGAAAACCATTTCTCTATGCCAAGGGATTTCAGAGGAAACCAACAACCTCCAAGGCAGCAAGGGAGATATTTTTCCGTCACTACCACCAAAGTGAAACCTGAAAAAAAATTGGTGATATGTATGCTAGTTATTTATTCAAGAATAGAGAACATAATTTTTTATTCTAGTTATACACATTCTTCTATATCCCGAAAGTTTAGTAGAATGATCCCAACACCACCCTGAATAGTGGAAGAAAAGATGCCGGTGAGAATGAAAAATGGGGATATCAATGAATCCCATGGATATAAATCCTCCCCTGTCATAATTTGTGGATTTAACTTCCCATAGAACCTCATCATACCCCCTATAGTGGAATTTGAGGAAATTCTTAGAACAGATTGACTTTACTTATATAGAGCCAACATAAATTTCAATGAGATGTAAATCACTCTCCATATGGAGAAATGACCCCCAATTCTATACAAGTGCAAGGAGGATGATGAATCTTATTTAACACCATCATCTCAAGATTGGATATTATTTCCCTATGAGAACAAGTACCTTCCTCAGATGATTTAGTTTAAGGAAGAAACCATCCTTGAAGACATTCCTATTGTGAGGGAATTCACTGAAGTGTTTCCTGAGGAATTTCTTGGTCTTCCTCTTAAAAGATATGTTGAATTCTGAATTGTTCCTATACTTGTGGTGTTTCCAATATCCAAGACTCTGTTTAGAATGGCTACTGTGGAGCTTGAGGAGCTGATGAAAGAACAACAGTATAATCTAGATAAAGGGTTTATTCACCCAAGTGCTTTACCATGGGGTGTACCAGTCCACTTTATCCAGAAGAAAGATGAGTCAATGAGAATTTTCAATGATTATCATGAGCTCAAAAAATCACAATAAAGAACAAGTATCCTATTCCCCTAATTGATGATTTTTTTATCATCTAACTAGAGTATAACTCTTATCCAATGTGTATTTTTGGTTAGGATATTACCAAGTAAGGGTAAAGAAGGAGGATATCCCCAAGACTACTTTTTGTACAAGATACATGTACTATGGTTTCAGAGTAATGCCTTTCAGACTCACTAATGATCCAATAATCATCATGGACATGTTGAATAAAGTCTTTAGAGATTACCTCGACAGATTTGTGGTAGTCTTTATAGATGATATTCTAATATACAGCAAAAACAAGGAGGAGAATGAGTAGAATCTAAGCACTTTACTAGAGACCTTGTGAAAGGAGAAGCTCTATGAAAAGTACAAAAAGTGTGAGTTATGGTTGAAAGAGGTCTCATTATTGGGTCATATCATCACAATAAATGGGATATCTGTGGATACCTCCAAGATAGATACAATGGAGGGATGGATTAGGCCAACATCAGTGATGGATATCTACAGCTTCTTGGGGTTAGCTGGATATTAGCGCCAATTTGTGAGAAATTTCTTACAATTGCAAAACCCGCTTACCAAGATAACTCAAAAAGGCATCCAGTTTTTATGGAGTGATGAATGTGAAGAGATATTTAAGGAGTTAAAAAGGAGTCTTATCACTGCATCAGTTCTCACAATACCCAAAAGTGGATAACTTTTTGTCGTATTTAGTGATGCTTTGAAAAAGGGCTTGGGCTGTGTGCTGGTGTAAAATGACAAAGTCATTGCAAATGATTCATGGAAATTGAATGGTCATGAGAAAAACATTACAAAACATGATATGGAATGGACTACCATAATATTCACTTTAAAAATTTGGTGAAATTACCTCTTTGGAGAGAAGTGTGAAATATATTCAGATCACAAAATCCTTAAGTATATATTCACAAAAAAAGAGTTGAACATGGGCCAATAAAGATGGTTAGAGATGATCGAAGACTGTGACTGCTCAATCCATTACCACCCTAGGAAAGAGAACTAGGTGGAAGACGCTCTACATAGAAATTAACCATCAATTTTATCATTAATGATAATTGAAAAGGATCCAATCTTCTTAGATTTGATGAAGATGGACATGGGAATCATAAAGAAGGGAACACCATCAATCCTTTCACAAATGATTTCTCAACCGTCTCATTTGGAAAGGTTAAAGGATGCTAAAAAGGAAGATGTGGGAATTAAGAAGAATATTGAAACTATGAGAAATTAGAATTCATTAGAGTTTAATGTTAATGAAGAAGGAATTGTGAGATTTGGGTGAAGACTATGTGTTCCATCAAATCTGGAGTTAAATAAAGAACTTTTGGATGATTCACATAGTTCTAATTTTATATTCACTAGGAAACACAAAGATGTATTGAGAAATCAGAGAGAATTATTTGTGGGATAAAATGAAGAATGAGATCACTTAGTATACATCCAAGTTCTTGGTATGTCAGCAAGTGAAGTCTAAGAGGTAGAAGTCCAAGGGGATGACACAACCGTTACCCATACCAGTATGAAAATGGGAGAACATCACCATTGAATTTGTCACCAGAATTATGAATACATCCAAAGGAAACAATGATATCTAGATTATTGTGGATCATCTTACAAATACTGCACACTTAAATTCAATTTTGGAGGATTTCTCATTGGATCAACTAGAATGTATATGTATCAGAGAAGTGGTATGGCAGCATGGAGTACCACTATCGACTACATCTGATCAAGATCCAAGATTCACCTATATGTTTTGGTAGAGTCTTCAACATGCTCTGAATAATAATCTAAAATTTAGTATAGCTTATCATCCTCAAATTGATGGAAAATATGAGTGGAAAATTAAAATGCTTGGGGATATGTTCAGAGTATGCAAAATGGACTTCAAAGGAGGATGGGATCAACATCTTCTTCTAGTTGAGTTCTCTTACAATAACAGTTTCCACTAAAGCATCCAAATGGATCCTTATGAATCCATTTATGGGAAGAGATGCAGAACACAAATATGTTGGGATGAAGTTGGGGAGAGAAAACTCCTAGTTCTAGAAATGGTCTAAGAAATGGTGGAGAAGGTCAAGACCATCCAACATCACATTAAAGATGATCAGAGTTAACAAAAGAGCTATGTTGATAATCATCAATGAGATCTAGAGTTTTGATTTCGGAGACGCGGTATTCCTCCACATATCACCGTGTAATAGATTTATGAGATTTGGGAATAAGGGAAATCTTAGTCTAAGGTACATAATCCCTTTTGAGATCCTTGATCACATTGGAGCAATGGCCTATCGACTAGCACTCCCAACATACCTATGTCAAGTAAATGATATATTCAATGTATCACCCTTGATGAAGTACATACCTGGCCAATTTCATGTACTCAATCTAAAGGTGGTACCATTGGAGAATGGCCTATCCTATAAAGAGAAGCTTGTAAATATCTTAGATCATAGGGAAACGGTTCTAGGAAATAAGACAATTCCCCTCATTAAGGTATTGTGGCGAAACCACAAGTTTGAAGAGACAACATGGGAATTAGAGGAAGTGATGAAGCAGAGTTACCCACATCTGTTTTTGTGTGGGAAAAGGAAAATTCTAGGGAAATTTTTTTAAGGGGGAAGATTGTAACAACCTAAAATTTTATCAATGAAAATTCCTCTTGATCTAATTAAATGTCTTATTCTTTAAAATAGTTATTTAACATATGAACTTATTTGGTTCTATGTTTTTGGATTTTGAAATACAATTAAGAATTTTTATTTTTTAAAATAAAACTATTGAATAATGATCACATGATTAGTATAAATATAGGGATTTCAAAAATCCAATTTAATCATACAAAGGAAGCTATGGACTCATCCAATAATTTTTCTCCATACAGTACCCATTTTTCTAAGCTTAGAAAGGAGGTAGTGTTACTGGGATTCTCTCTTGACCATGTTTAATCCATGCATCAACACATTAAGCTTTAATGGAACATCCTACAGGAGAAGTGGAAGTTAATAGAGATTACCACCCAAGTGATGTTATCTGAGCCTCCCCAAGAGTCTCTCACCATTGCACACCTTACCCTTTGGTCTTATGTAGTTGTTTTAAGGGGTTATGTAACAAGACCCTAGAACTATGATTACATGCATTATTTTTGTATATAATAAAGAATATACATTCATTTTGCTGTTGTTACTTTGTAAATAGTATTTAAACCACAAATAGTATTTTTAGTTAATATTCAATTAAGGAATAAATTTTGATAATTTAATTGATTATTGAATTAAATAATATTTTAATAAAATATTATTAATAAATTTATTTTTATTAAATATAAATTATAGTATAATTTTTTTGAATACAATTTTAATTTTTATTAAGGTTTCAAAGCCATTTGTTTCAAACTCATGAATTTTCAATAAATATAGGTTTTTATTTTAAAATAAAAAATCCACATATTTATAAAATTATTTATATAAAGTGAATATTATTTTTGGAATTAGGACATTGAAATTAAACAATAATGATTTTTCATAATTTTTTGAGACAATCAATTTTTTGGGTAAAAATCAAGTACCTTTTAAATATATAATGTGATTTATGACATTATAATGACCCAATAGTGATGTAATAAAATAAATGATATGTTAGGCCAATATATGTTTTATATTTAAAATAATTTTATTTTATATTTGTTTCATTAAATTTATACTGCCTTAGTGGACCCTCCAAGACTTAAAACATTTTAACTTTTATATTGGATTCTTTAAGACTGTGACTCACCTCCACATAAGAAAGCCTGATTTTTAATAAGTTCAGATATTTTCCATATAAAATAATTCCACTAATGTTTAGAAAAAACAATGGGAAAAAACTATGGGATGGTTTTTGGCTTTTATTAGTTTAATATGTAGTGTCCAAAACTGAAATAATAAAGAATTCACTCTGTTTTCCTATATAATCCCACCCAAGATCCCACTTCCTCTTCAATAGAAACCTTTGGATATCTAAAAACCTCTGGCCTCATATCTCTAGAATCCTCTCATGGTTCCCAAATCTCCTAATATTCCACTCTCAAGCCTCTCCCATGCCTTTGGGATCACACTTCCAAGTAAGGGATCTCTTCCTTTCTCATTTTTTCCAACTTTCATTATATTGTTATGACATTTTTATTTCAATTAAAATGTTGGGTTATGATTTCCCACCTCCCCCATACTTTCCATTTTATGCTTGAATGATTAGATACCCATTTATCTCTCATTAATTCCTCCCATGTACTCCCATTATAATGCCAAAACTCCGTAAGGGATTTCCCGCCCCTCATTTACATCTAAGAAATTCTTTTATATTATGCTTCCAAATTCCATTAAATAAGTTCGAAAATGTATATATATGAACCCTTACTGTAAAATTCATTTACACATGACTATATACCCCTTTATCTCTCTTAAACATTTTTATAAATCCTTATGTCACGCCGTTATGCGGCCGAAATTGTACCATGATTCTCCAAGCCAAAGTTATTGTGTAGTGAATACCATCCCCATTTCTCTATAAAGGGTATTCACCTTTATGCACCTTTACATATTGATTATAGAGTTTCATGTATGAATTAGACATTAATTTATAAATCCTTATAAATCCTTATGTCACGCCGTTATGCGGCCGAAATTGTACCATGATTCTCCAAGCCAAAGTCATTGTGTAGTGAATACCATCCCCATTTCTCTATAAAGGGTATTCACCTTTATGCACCTTTACATATTGATTATAGAGTTTCATGTATGAATTAGAAATTAATTTATCGTGGAATAAATAATGATTTTTAATGAATCCATGTTGCATGATTTGTGTGCCACACTTAGGCAAGAAATGAAATGATTAAGAAGGGTGCTCCCTGATAGCGCTCCAACGCATTGGGTAAATATTAGTATCATGATAAATGAAGTAAAATGGGGGTTCAATAACGATAATTCAAGTTCAATGAGGGTTTAATCATGCTCTATTTTAAATGGTCCTTAGATCAATCTAATATCATGTTAAATGTTGTTGCCAAATTTCCATGTTATGATAATCATGCTATATCATGCCTTTATGTTCATGTTTCTCTTATGCTCCATTGATATTTCTATTTACTAAAATATACTGTATTATTAATCTTATTACTTTCTAAACCCCTTACTTAAAATTATATCTCACCATTTTCTTATAAATTTCCTCAGGTTATGCCATGAAATTCTAAGTACGATGGAATGTGTGTGGTCATTAAAAACAAGTTTTTAATAAAGATATGCATTTCATGTTATAAGTTGTTATGTAATGTTCCTAATCCCCAAAGACACTAGAAATATCTATCTTTTATGTTGTATCAATTGAATATTTTATGTAATAAATTATGTTTAAGTGTGAAATAAATAGAAAGGTTGTTATATGTCATGTATATATTAAATTTCAGAACTGATTTTAAACTGAAAAGAATATTTCATTATCGTGTGAAACCGTTAATATAAGTATTGTACACAATTAATTTTTGTTAAAATAAAATTTATTCAAAAACATATAGGATGAGAATACAGAAAAGTCTTGTAGACTATTTGGATAGATTATTATGATAATGAGTTTACTAAATAATTAATATTAATTAATTAATTTTAGAAAAAGGAATATTATAAATGAGAATGAATTAAAATAAATTCTGGAAAAATTAAATGCATATTCATATAATTTGATTGATATTAATCATTAATTAATTGTGTATTTGTTGGATTTAATTTAATTTAATTATTATAGCATAGGTTTTATGTGATAATTTGTTTTTAAATTAAATATTATGATCTTTGTAGCTTCCATTCATCTTTTATTATGTATGGGTCTATATGTAAATTTTTTATTTTATATATCCATACACCCATATTACCCCTCAAATTCAAGTGAGTAACAATATAAAAATGAATAAGTTTCCATAGAGAGGATACTATTGAAGACCCAAGTTGAGGTGAAAATAACTAAGTAGATACATAGGTTAATGGTGAAATGAAACAAATTGATCAAGGAATTGGATCAAGTCTTGTCTATATTATGCTTGTTGAACCCACTAGAATACAAAATTATCATTATCATATCACATGTTTATTTTATTTTTCAAGTGCATGGTTATTTATTTATTTGTGAAGGGATTTTTTTATTTGGATGATTAAATGAAATTATATAATGTAAATAAATTAATAAGTATTCTATGATGAAATAAAATAATGTTATTATAAATGAAATATTTTATCATAAATGGTTAATTTATTATTTAAAATATATATAATTTTAACTTGTATGTGAATAACAATATAAAAAAAAGTTTACACATTATTTAGATAAAATATTTCATAAAAAAAACTAATCCATATTTTACCTTTCATTACCAGAGTTATAATGAAACCATATATTTCTGCATTACTCTAACCTATGTTAAGAAACATTCATTTATCAATAAAATATAATAATTTTTTGGTTGACATAACCAAGTTATCTTCAAGAGTAGTTCCCTTGCATGACTTTGTGTAACTTGGAATTTGGGTTTAAGATTTTGATTAGGGTGTCTAATCAAAAGATCAAGGAATTGTGATTTAATGCAGTTATATATCATGACCTACCTAATTACATATTTTTAAATTGACAAGTCCAATAAATAGTTTATTTGAATATTAATATTGATCCTTTCCACAATAATATCCAAGTGATCAGACATTTTGAATCAAAAACCAAAAGATATTAGGAATTGATAAAATTATCGGAGAGTAATAAAATTAATTTATTATATAACGAATGGTAATCATAATAAAGATCAAAAATATTATTTTATTTAATATTGAAATTATAAATGAAAAACAACAGGAACTCAATTATTATTCCAAGACAAAGAACATTTTCTCACAAATGCAAATTTCCAAGAGTAGTATAGTCTCTTATATTATGCACTAATACTAGAAAATTTGTTCTATATTATCAAATCCCCTATTCCCGATTAGTAATAATAATGAGAAAGAAAAGGTGAAAAGGATGCTTATTATAGATACATAGAAGGTGATTTAAATGTTCATTGGATCATGTTATCAACTATGTCTAGAGATATGAAGATGAAACATATGGAAATGGATACTTGAACATTGATATCTCATCTCTTAGAACATGTACATGAGAAAGAGAAGATAAATATTAATGAAATTATCACTATAATCTAAAAGCATAAACTATATTATAGATACCTTTATAGTGATCTTTCTTTGGGGATGTTGAATTACATCAATCTATTAGAAATTTTGAGATTTAATATGGATTAGAAATAATACATTAATATCATATTATCACCATAAACCCCAAATATTATCTTTATTAAATAAGAAGTATATAAGGAATAGTATGGTGAAGCTACGAAGAAATATTTTAACTATTGTTATCCAAGTTGATGGGGATTTTTGGGTATAAGGATCCTCTATCCATATGTTTAATAAAATGAGAAAAACATGAAAATCCTAAGTATTGATCATAATCAAAGGATACTTTTCAATTCCCTTAAATGAAAAAAAATATTTAAAGGGAGAGTAATGAACATGAGAATATATGCCTCACGTGTGGAAAGAAAGTTCATTGAAAGAGGAACTATAATGAGTTAAAGGAGTAATCCAAATATTTAAAATTAGGTATACTTATGATTTCATGTAATATTTACATTTTACTTCTTTGATATTAAATAAAATATATAACTTATATATTTTTATACTAATGCAAGAACCAAGGATTTTGAGTATGATTATAAGAATTATGGTGAAATCTCTATGTAGCTATAATAGGATGATTACAAAGTTAAAAAATATAAGTTCAAAACAAAAATTTTCTTGTGGATTGATTCTTTTCAAAATTTTATTTTTTATTTAGTGTTAACAAAAAATTTATATAAATTCCTAGTTATAGGAACAAAGAAACATTTTTTCATATTTGAAATGAATGTTTTAATATAATTTCATACATAATACTATAGTAATACTTTAATCATAGATATGAAATACTGGAAAATAAGGATGAATATAAAAATATAAGACCCTCTAAAATTTATATTTTTTATTTTCTATTGAAAACAACATATTGGTTTGGGATATTTGGGACCCATACAGGCTAAACCAGACCACCAAACCACCAATAAATAACCATAAACACATATTCAACAAAAATTTTTCAAAATAAATATTTTAAAAACCAACAGGACTATAGAAAACTAGAGTGACGATTGAGTTAAGAAGGACTCACAAATCATGGGTCTCATCGAGACCCAAATCTCTAGCTCTGAACCACATGATGCTAGACCACCGTAAAAAATCTCTTTACTGGTGATTAAAACACCCATCACAATCTAGTTAATTAATCATTTTTCAAAATAGATTCACAAAATAATAAATCTTAAAACAACTCAAACCACTATCTTCAACCACCACTTTGATGAAACAACAACCTAAATTAAATAATAATAGTAGAAAACTATCATCATGATGAGATCCAGACATCTAGAGTTCAACATAAACACCTAAGGCTACCAAAGATACACCACCATGATAATAAAACCAATAATATCTATTTACCACTAAAAATAAGATAGAAAAATTAGAAGAAAACCACTTGCATCTAAATTCTCACGAACCGCCTTCACCAAAAGGAGGGAAGGGTCAGTAGATTTCCAGGCCCTTCCGTCTTCAAGTTAAAGGAGAGATAATGACCCCCGAAACCTGCCTTCAATAGGTCCACAAGTGGCGACCAGTGCCAAGGGTATAGAATCACTCCCTAAATGGAAGGCATTACCCTTTTTATTTTAATAAGATCGGGAGATAAGATAGTAAATCCCACAACACCAAAACTAAAAGTGCAAGTAAATCCAAAAAAAACCATTCCCATATGTATGTTTCAAAATTAAATACCACAAAGTAAAAACTAACTACAAAGGCAAAGTACCGAAGAAAGAAAAATAGAAACTGCAACTATTCCAAAGGTTCTACGCTAGTAGGGTCTCGCACGATCCCCGAAGTCCTCCTGGAAACCTGAAAACAGTTTTATGTACGTAGGGTGAGCATACAAGTATACTCATTAGGGAAAAACCTAAAGGTCTCATGCAAAAATGGGGAGGAATACTAATGCCCTGTGAGAAAAGGGATAACCAAGCACCTAACAAGGAAACTAAACAACCAAGCCTCACTAAGGCACACTCCCCGAATAACTCAAGTCAAGTAATATATAGTAATAGCATATCGATGTTTGGGTACCCCGCGCCACTTTCCCACTAGTTATTGAAGACATCCTATGCATCAAACCAATCTCGCCATTCTCACCACAGTCCCAATGCCACACCCTTCCCGCACATACCTGGGACATACCCTCACACAGTACCACTGCGAAACCCCGCCGACAAACACCTGGGCCACAACTGTCTCACGTAACCACGCCTGCAAACACCTAGGCCAGAACAACCACTTCCACACCCGAAGACACCTGGGCTAGAAGATCCACTGCCATGCCCGAAGACACCAGGGCCTCATCCCGAAGACACTAGGGAAACCACCTACCCACACACACCTGGGACAACCACCACACCACCCTACCTGAAGATTCTTGGGCTAATAATGGACTTCAGGCTGTCACAGCCTGCCCGAAGATACTTGGGCTATCTAGGAAAGGGAGCAGAAAGGAGATAATAACCATCCACTAATAGAAGTGTTGGAAAAAATACCCTCCCCATGAAATGGGGGTGTTCGGCACTAAGTTCTCAACTTGGGTGGCACGGGAATAAGAAACACAAAACTACAAGTATATGTATAGGTAACAAGCACTCACCCAAAGTTTAGGTTTTTCTTCAGCCTGCCTAAAGAACACATTCAACACCCACGTCCAAGTCACAATCCACACCAAACCAAAACCCATATGTCTCATCTTTGTTTTCATGTTTAGTAATAATATTAGATGAGTTTTTTTCACATACTTGGGAAACTAGCAAGCATAAGCACAAGCCAAGATACTACCCCATGTTCCCAAAACCCAAGAGCCAATGGCTTCTCAATAACAGAGGATCCCACCCAAATTCGTGATATGAGAAAGGTAATCATGCGGCCTCAAATTCACAACCAGCAAAACCATAACAACAGGGGATCCCCTCCCCTCCCACATCACCCAGAAATCAGCCCGTGAAAGAAGAAAAATCAAACCACTACCACCAAAGCAAAGCAGGCCCATGCGGGTATTTTCATATTTAAACGATTTAACACACTCCATGATTCCAATTCATCTGTACTTGTAACCGGGTTTATCACAACAGAAAATGATTGATCCTAGTGCTTTCAATTTATTTAGCTGAATATACATAATTAACCAATTTCCTTTACATAGAAAGGGTTCACAACCACAATAAAAACTATTTAAACATCACCATAGGTAAGGGTTCGTTAGTTCACAGAGAAAGACCACCAATGACCATGATTTTTAGTAGGAGTATACCTGCACAATTCAGAAATAATTAATCATGGAAGAAGAGAAAAATAAAGCAGCATCATCGGTCACACCCCTCCCCTTCGTTCTTTAAAATCGATTTGTTATCTTCTTTAAAGTTTGGTTAATTCAATTCTACAGGAACAATAGCATACCCACCCCACAAGATACACAGAAAGGAGAGACGAAGGTGAAACCCTACTTGATTGATCGACGATCGAAGTTTATCTTCATGTATCGGGAACAGAAGATGCGTGATTTTCAGGGGTGGGGCCTCGGGAACTCAAGGACGAGCAGAAAAATTGATGGGAGGGTGATCGAGAAAAAGAAACCCAGGGAGAACCCTTTAGTTTATAAGGGCCGAGGATGGTCGAGATAAGAACATGAAACCGCATAAGGAGCGGGGTTGTGGGTTAACCACGCATCCCCACACGTCATTAAAGGGTCCCCGCCTTTAGGGGTGGTTAAAACCGATGCACACACAGGGTGACTCATTAAACATTCAATTAAACGCCATTTATGGGCATTAATGGGCTTTAAAACAAGCTTAAAGTGGTCAAAATAGGGAATTTGCACCAAAGGAGGTGCTACTGAAAAACTGGGGGGGGGAGGGGGGGGGGTTAGGCTAGGTCCACCGGTTAGCCGAGCTACCGGTAGGCGGCGGCTACCGGTAGGCCGAGCTACCGGTAGGCTGCAGCTACCGGTAGACTGAGCTACCGGTTGGCTGTGGCTACCAGTAGACTGAGCCATTGGTAGGCCGAGCCACCGGTAGGATGTGGCTACCGGTAGGCCGAGCTACGGGTAGCTGAGCTACCGATAGCCACGCTACCGGTAGGCGGCAGCTACCGGTAGACCGAGCTACTGGTAGCAGAGCTAGCTGTAGGCCGAGCTATGGGTAGGTCGAGCTACCAGTAGGCTGCGGCTACAGATAGACCGAGCTATCGGTAGGCCTACCGTGGGTCAAACTTCACTGAGAAGTTGGGATGGCCTCCCAGACCACCCAAAACACATCAACCACTAGATTTTTACTTAGTAATGGTCCTCCAACAACCCGAGCCATTACATCAGATACCTCTCAAAATATTCTTGCCCTCGAGAATCAAGACAACCCATATAGAAATAGAGGGTCCGAAAAACCACCTCGAAAGATACCTCTCAGGAGTGAACCTCATTGTCAACTAAAAACACCTCCCTCTCAAGAACCAAGCAACACACCATGTCAAATTGGCCAATCATGTGGGTTGGGGAGTCTCTTCTCCCATGTCAAGATACTATCCACTTTGGCCGAGACTGACTCGCCCGAATGAGTTTAATCGCATCCACCTTAGTGCATCTTGATTAGGGGTCGGGTCTTCCCCTCTCCATAGCCAGGACTTTTCACACACATTCAGAGGAAGAAAAACCACATATTTTATATCCAACAAGGTAAAATTCTCCATCACAACAAGTAAAAAAAAGTAAAAAATTCAAAGCAACTTTGGGTACTGGGCACACATATGTGCTTCCCTCTCCCACGTACTCTCCTCAAGCCCACCATATCTCCATAGCACATGAACCAGGGGAATGGTTCATCCACGAAGCACCTTCTCCTCACGATCCTCGATCATCACTGGTCTTTCCACAAAGGTCAAGTCGTCCTCGATGTCTAGATCCCCCCAGTAGAGGATGTGCGAATTGTCGCGCAGATACCGATGAAGCTGGGACACATGGAAGACGTCATGTATCTATAGTAGCGGCAGTGGAAACGCTAGATGATAAGCCACTTCATCCACCCGCCGAAAAACTTTGAAGGGTCCGATGAACCTGGGAGAAAGTTTACTCCCCTTACCAAACCTCCGTTGTCCATGCCGAGGGGATACCTTCAAGAACACGTGGTCTCCAACCTCAAACTCCAAGGGCCTACTCCTGGTGTCATCATACGACTTTTTTTGGTCATGGGCCGCCTTCATCCTTTCATGTATAAGATAAACCTTTTCTGTCATGCTCTGCACCACTTCTGGGCCAAGGATGCCCACCTCTCCAACTCTAGTCCAACACACAGGTGAGCGGCATGGTCTCCCATAAAAGGCTTCAAATGGGGCCATACCAATGGTAGAGTGATAGCTATTATTGTAGGATAACTCTATCAAATGTAAGTGTAGCACCCTCGATCCTACTGAGTCCGGGACACATGCCCGCAACATATCCTCCAAGGTCTGGATGGTGCGCTCTGTCTGTCCAACCGTATGGGGATGGAAAGCAGTGCTAAGACGTAGCTGGGTGCCAAAATAATTCTTCAATCCTCTCTAGACTCGTGAGGTAAACCGTAAATCCCAATCCAACACTATGGATCTCGTAACTCCATGCAGCCGCACCACCTCATCCACGTATCTTCGTGCCAAAGCATCCACTGTACTCGACTCCTTAATCGCCAAAAAGCGAGCTGATTTCGCTAACCGGTCCACTACTACCCAGATGGCATCGTATCCCCCTTGAACCTTGGGTAGTCCCATAAAAAAATCCATCGAGATGTCCTCCCACTTCCACTCGCGGACATCTAGAGACTGCATCAGGCCACCTGGAACACGGTGTTCAGCCTTCACAGGCTGACACACTAGGCACTTGGACACAAATTCTACCACTGCTCACTTTACTCCGGGCCACTAGAACTGTCTCTTCAGACCCTGGTACATCTTGGAAACTCCTGGGTGTACCGTTAGAGGAGAGTTGTGGAACTCACTAAGAACTTCTCCACACATCGCCTCTGTAACAAACAACTTTCCTCCGAAAAGCATCCGGTTCTGACCATCCTCCGTCCACCCTTTCGGAGCATTGTTCTGGTCAACTCATTCATGAATCACCTCGCACTCTGGGTCTCCCCACTGAGACTACTCCAGTTGCTGAAATAGAGATGACTGCACTGTCATCTGGTATAGGCAACCTCTACAGCTATCCATCCTTGCATCCAGGTGCAAGACAACCAACTCCTCCATCGCCTTCCAGGCATCTACCAACTCTCGGACCTTATCCTTTTGCAATATACTGCTCAAGGAAAAGGCCACTACATTCCCCTTCCCTGAAATGTATGAAATCTCGAAGTCGTAATCCTGTAGGAACTCCACCCACCTTCGCTGCTGCAAGTTTAGGTCCCGCTGGGAGAAGATATACCTCAAGATTTTGTGATCCCTGAAGACCAAAAAGCGTTCTCCGATGAGGTAATGCCACCATAACATTAGCGCAAAAATGACCACTACATACTCCAGGTCGTGGGTGGAATAATTGCACTCACAAGGGCGTAGCTGCCTAGACCCATAAGAGATCACCCCTTGTCGCTGCATCAACACACATCCGAGCCCTTTCCCTGAAGCATCATAGAACACCTCATACGCCGCCCCTTCTTCTGGTTGTCTCAGTACTGGGGCACTAACCAGCTTCTCCTTCAGATAGCTGAAGGCTTCCTCACACTGCTCACTCCACACGAAAACTTGTTCCTTCTTGGTCAAGGCTGTCAAAGGGGATGCAACTCGGGAGAAGTTGGGTATGAACCTTCGATAGTAACCGGCCAGCCCGAGGAAACTGCGAACCTCTACCACATTATTGGGTGCTTCCCAGGAAACAACTGCTTCAACCTTTTATGGGTCCACTGCTACCCTCTGCTTGGACACTACGTGGCAAGGAAGTGCACTTCTCGCATCCAGAACATGTATTTTGACAACTTCCCATAAAGATGGTGCTGTCAGAGGACCTACAAAACTGTCATCATGTGCTCCGCGTGGTCCTCCTCTGATCTTGAATAGACCAGGATATCGTCGATGAACACAACTACAAACTGATCCAGGTACTCCCGAAAGATGGAGTTCATAAGACCCATGAACACATACGGGGAGTTCGTAACACCGAAAGGCATGAATATGAACTTGAAGTGTCCTTATCTGCATCTGAATGCCGTCTTCGGGATGTCACCCTCTTTCACTCTCAACTGGTGATACCCAGACCGTAGGTCGATCTTTGAGAACCACCCTGCCCCTTTCAGCTGGTCGAAAAGATTGTCTATCCTCGGAAGAGGGTAGTGATTCTTGATCGTCACCTGATTCATCCCCCTTTAGTCTATTCACAACCTGAGACCACCATCTTCCTTCTTTTCGAACAAGACTGGTGCACCCCACGGTGACGCACTTGGTCGAACATAACACCGCTTCATCAGATCGTCAATCTGAATCCGCAACTCCCGTAGCTCTGAAGGTGCCATCTGGTAAAGAGCTATCAAAATCGGACGAGCACTGGGCTGCAAGTCTTTCCCAAACTCGATATCACGTTGAGGGGGTAGAGTCGTTACCTCCTCAGGAAAGACGTCCATAAACTCACTAACAATTCCTGGAACCTCCACCATCTCAGCATCCACCGACTCTACTGATAGCTCGACTAGCAAAGAGGGGAGGGGTCCCTCTCACCTACTTCCCTTCTGACTGCTCTGCTCGCCAATGAAAGTAATGTGTCAGACACCCATTTCTGAGAACACAACCCTTCCTTGGAAGAAGTCGATGAAGCCACACATAGAGAACAACCAATCGATGCCTAGGATGAAATAGTAATGCTGTATCTGTAGTAGTAGTAGTAGATCCATGACCGACTGATGTGGCCCTATCATTGGTCTGCATCCTTGACAAACATATAAAAAGTCGGTCTAACCTCTGACTGGTGCGCTCAGCACCAGGGGCACAGGAAGTCTCTCGGCATCTAGACCCAAAGCACATGCTAGACTGGGTGAAACTAAGGAGTGAGAAGCTCCAGTGTCGAGAAAGGAATAAGAAAGGGTTCTAACGAAACTGATCGTACCTCGAATGACCTTCAGTTCTGCTGGGATTGATACTTCCGAGGCATGCAACTGCCCACGCCCAGCTCCTCTGCCTCTCAGCCATCAGCCACCTCCCTGACCACGCCCTGTTCGAGGTCCCTAAGGAGCGCCCTGAGGTCGGCCTCCTCCTGCAATGTCTTCTCTCGGAGGAGCGGGAGCTCGCTGGCCCTACTACTGCTGCTGGAAGGGCCTAGATAGAAGCTGCTGCTGGGGCGGGTGCTGGGCCTATCTTCCCCTTCCGTACTGTACTCAATCGGGGAACTGATTCCGGAGATGTACATGGCTCCCACAGACGAAGCACCTCGGTCCTGGGCCCGAAATGAAAGGGCGAGGACCGGGGGACCGGAACTGGAACTGCTGTGGCCTGCTCCATGCTGGTTGGAACCGAGAGGGTCCTGATGCTGGTGGTTTGGTGATGACAGCCTTCCCCTTTGATGATCCCAGTTGAATCCCCTCTCGTGATACACCTCCATGTGTGTGCGTCCTCTCCACCACTTCAACCTTCTTCTGGACCTCCAAGTATGTCGTCAGGGTGAAGGGGGTAACAACATACTGGATGGAGGGTCAGATAACCTCCTCTAAATGCATTTCCCGAGACTCTTTGTCTGGAAAGAGGTCCGGAGCAAAACGTAGGAGGTCCTTGAATTTGATTCCCATCTCCCTTACTAACATACTCCCCTGCTGGAGGGAGAGTATCTCCTGCCTCTTCTCCGCCTTCATCGTAGAAGAGAGGAATTACGCTAAGAACTCCTTCTCAAAATCAGCCCATGCCACCTCAGCCTCTCTCCTCTCCCCCAAGTAAAGCGTCCACCACTGACGCGCCGATCCCTGCTTCTGGATGATGGCCAGAGGGACCCAGTACTCGATCGGCTCTCTTCTGATCAGCCAAAGTAGCCTCATGGGCCTCGATCGTCCGCACCACACATGGTCACCTCCCAGGTTCCATAGCTTCAAGGTAAACAAGGAATTCCTCAGCCCAAGTAGTACAAAATGTTGTTCTTAAAATTTCTTAAACTTCTTATTTATTTAAATTTCAAAAACAACCATGAAACACGAGAACACAAGTAATTATGATGCATGTACCTTTCCTAGGGTTTCTACCCTGCAATCAGCGTGGCCTCACTTGGTCGTTCGGTAGGTCCAGAGTCCTTGCATCGGATCACAGGGGGCCCTAAAATCCCGTTTCCTAGCCGGTCTTCCCTGGCCTAATTAATGTACCATGATTATCCAGCACTGTTTCCCTACCATCCCATGCAATCCTCATTGTGACTAACTCCACACTCCATTCTATCTCTCAACCATCAACCTCTGATACCATTCTGTCGTGACCCGCCTTCACCAAAATGAGGGAAGGGTCATCAGATTTCCATGCCCTTCCTTCTTCAAGTTGAAGGAGAGATAACGACCCCCGAAACCCGACTTCAATAGGTCCCGGAGTGGGGACCAGTGCCCAGGGTATAGAATCACTCACTAAATGGAAGGCATTACCCTTTTCCTTTTAATAGGATCAGGAGATATCATAGTAAATCCCACAACACCAAAACTAAAAGTGAAAGTAAAGCCAAAACAAATCATTCCCATATGCATGTTTCAAAAGTAAATACCACAAAGTACAAAGTGACTACAAAGGAAAAGTACCGAAGAAAGAAAAACAACAACTGCAACTGTCCCAAAGGTGCTGTGCTAGTATGGTCCCGTGCGATCCCCGAAGGCCTCCTGGAAACCTGAAAATAGTTTTATGTATGTAGGGTGAGCATACAAGTATACTCAGTAGGGAAAAACCTAAAGTTCTCGTGCACAAATGGGGAGGTATACTAATGGCCGCACACTCCCCAAATAAAGCAAGTCAAGTAATATATAGTAATAACACATCGATGTTTGGGTACCCCGCTCCACTTTCCCACTGGTTATTGAAGACATCCTACGCATCGAACCAATCCTGCCATTCTCACCACAGTCCCACTGCCACACCCCGCCCGCACACACCTGGGCCATACCCTCACGTAGTCCCACTGCCAAACCCCACCCGCAAACACCTGGACCACAACTGTCTCACGTAACTACCCCTGCAAACACCTAGGCCAGAACAACCACTGCCACGCCCAAAGACACCTGGGCTAGAAGACCCACTACCACGCCCGAAGACACCTGGGCCTCATCCCGAAGAAACTTGGGAAACGACCTACCCGCACATACCTGGGCCAACCAACACACGACCCTGCCTGAAGATTCTTGGGCTAATAATGGACTTTAGGCCATCACAGCCTGCCCAAAGATACTTGGGCTATCCAAGAAAGGGAGCAGAAAGAAGCTAATAACTAGCCACTAATATAAGTGTTGGGAAAACACCCTCCCCCATAAAATGGGGGTGTTCGACACTAAGTGCTCAACATGGGTGGGGTGAGAATAAGAAACACAAAACATTAAGTATATGTATAGGTAACAATCACTCACCCAAAGTTTAGGTTTTTCTTCAGCCTGCCTAAAGAACACATTCAGCACCCACGTCCAAGTCACAACCCACACCAAACCAAAACCCATCTGTCTCATCTTTGTTTTCATGTTAGTAATAATGTTAGATGAGTTTTCTTCACCTAATTGGGCAACTAGCAAGCATAAGCACAAGCCAAGATACTACCTCATGTTCCCAAAACCCAAGAGCCAACGACTTCTCAACAACAGAGGTTCCCACCCCAATTCTTGATATGAGCAAGGTAACCACGTGACCTCAAATTCACAACCAGCGAAACCATAACAATAGGGGATCCCGTCCCCTCCCACATGACCCATCAATAGACCCATGAAATAAGAACAATCAAACCACTACCAACAAAGAAAAGCATGCCCATGCGGGTATTTTTAGATTTAAACGATTTAACACACTCCATGATTCCAATTCTGCTGTACTTTTAACCGGGGTTATCACAACAGAAAAAGGATTGATCTTGGTGCTTTGAATTTATTTAGCCGAATATATGCAATTAACCAATTTCATTCAAATAGAAAGGGTTAAAAACCACAATACAAACCATTTAAATATCACCAGAGGTAAGGGTTCGTTAGTGCATAGAGAAAGACCACCAACGACCAGGATTTTCAGTAGGCGTATACCCGCACAATTCAAAAATCATTAATCATAGAAGAAGAGAAAAACAGAGCAGCATCATCTGTCACACCCATCCCCTTCGTTCTTTATAATCCATTTGTTATCTTCTTTAAAGTTTGGTTAATTAAATTCTATAGAAACAATAGCATACCCACCGCGCAAGATACACAGAAAGAAGAGATAAAGGTGAAACCCTACTTGATTGATCAACGATCGAAGTTTATCTTCACATGCCGGGAACAGAAGATGTGAGATTTGTAGGGGTGGGGCCTCAAGAACTCAAGGAAGAGCATATGAATCGATGGGAGGGTGATCGAGAAAAAGAAACCCAGGGAGAACCCTTTAGTTTATAAGGGACAAGGATGGTTGAGATATGAACACGAAACCGCGTAAGGAGCGGGGTCGTGGGTTGACCACGCGGACCCACATTTCATTAAAGGGTCCCTACCTTTAGGGGCAGTTAAAACTGATGCACGCACTGGGTGACTCGTTAAAAATTTAATTAAACGCCATTTATGGGCGTTACTGGGCTTTAAAACAAGCTTAAAGCGGTAAAAACAGGGAATTTTCTCCAAAGGAGGCGCTACTGAAAAAACCCGTGGGGGTTTAGGCTAGGTCCACTGATTAGCCAAGCTACCAGTAGGCTGCGGATACAGGTAGATCAAGCTACCGGTAGGCCAAGATACCGGTAGGCTGCGGCTACTGGTAGACTGAGCTACCGTTAGGCGGCAGCTACCGGTAGGCCGAGCTGCCGGTAGGCTGCGACTACCAATATACTGAGCTACCGGTAGGCCTGCTACCGGTAGGCTAAGGCTACCAGTAGGCCTATCGTGGTTCAAACTTCACCGAGAAGTTGGGATGGCCTCCCAGACCACCCAGAACACCTCAACCAATTGATTTTTACTAAGTAATGGTACTCCAACAACCCGGTCCATTACATAAATGTATAAAACCTATAATTACAGGAACCTTTTTTCCCACTAAATACATAATATCAATGTTTCATATGATTAAAACATAGATAATAGGACTAAAACCATTCGAATGTAGGATAGAGGGTCCTGAACATAGACTTGAGAGGAACACTAAAAGCTTCACCTAAAATGATAAATAATTGAGGTTACCACAAATAAATTTTCTTTAGATCTTTATCATTATATGACGTATAAAAATGGTTGATATAGGAAAGATGAATTGAAAATTTTTTATGGAAAATATGAACCAATAAATCATGGGGACCAATTTGAAACTGAAAAGAGGAAGAAATCCAATTATTAAAAGGACACAAACTAAAATGAACCCAGTAATGAAGCAATAAAAAAGGGTATACAAAAAATTAGAAGATCACCATGAATAAGAAGAAACTTGTGTCTATGATATCATGATAGAGGGTAATAACCTTAGCTAAGGGTGCATGATATCTCTGAGAGAGATCATCATTATCAAACCTCTATTAAAAGATATAAAAATGTAAATCTTGAATAATACCTAGTTGTGGAGAGATAATTCTTATTCACATAAAACTAGATGTAATTGTCCTATATATACCAATAAGGGTGTTTGTACTAATTAGAGCTAAAACTCTTAAGTATTTTGATATAATTTTTGTTATAATTTATTAAAAAAGGAACCTCTAAAAATAATGATCATAAATCCACAATTCATCAAGAGTTAGTCTTATAATACATGTGTGATATAGAATAAGGATACGTTATAGGTAAATTCATGTACTCCTTGATACTATCATAATAGGTTTTCAAAATTTAAAACAAAAGAAATGAAAACACTTATAAATATAGATAAGATTATTTGGGTAGGCTAGTTAGAGAATATATTAACCATGCATTCATTGATCATTTAATTGTTGAGTATAGCTACTCTATAACTCACATTACCTTGTACACATTAATAAGGTGATGATAATATATGGAGAATTTATGAAGAGGCTTATAGGTATTGGAATTATTCTACGATTCCTTTCATGAGATATTTCACCAAGATCAGTGTAACTAAAAACTATTTTCCAAATATATTAACTTATGGATATTGTATAAGATGTAATGTTATGGAAATACATTATATCACAACATCATTTTTTGATGGGAACTATTAGATAAAGATAATACAAGAAAAAATTACATGAAGGAAACAAATAAGTGAGTCTTAGTTAATTATCCCAATTATATTCATTATACTACAATCCTTATGATATGATAGTATTAGTAATGTGATGGATAATGTTTCTATAATAGGGGATCACTTAAATTTTTGAAATATTAATACAAGTCAATACAATAATGAATTCAAGAATCCATATGAGCATGATTTGGAATAGTAACACTAAACTATATAAGATTTAGTGTGAGGAGTTATTTCAGAGACACATAGTTCATTGGAATGTTAAAACCAAAGAGGTGGTTTTAAATTCACAATGATATGTAATATATTATTTGATAAGAATAATTAATATTTTAAGGAAATAGTAAATTAAAACTTGATTTTATTTGAATGTTTATATGAATCCCAATATGGGGTCCATTATCTAAAATCTAGTTCTACAATTTGGTCGTTTCTATAGTTTATGCAATTCCTTTAGTGTTTATTAATGAATAAACTATAAATGCATGGTAAAGTTTGTACCAATGAGGACTAACTGTTTAATAAAGGTTTCATGTGATATCTAGGAATATTTTATGACAAAACCATAAACTAGTCATAATTCCAAATATAATATAAAAACACTTCCCAAGAAACTTCTATAATCATTATATTGGAATCTTTTATGTCAATATTTCCTTCCTTGAAGAAAAAAATGCGTAATATGTATGTATGAACCAAATAGAAAGATTAGTGACACTAAATAATTCTAATAAGAAATACCAGTCTTAGATATTACTTTAAATATTGATGCCAGAATCCTGATCATGAATAATAATTTTAATAAATACTTAAAAAAGATTGGTTTTATTAAGAAGGAAAGTTTTCCATGTTTTGGCAAGAGGTTAGTGGGAGGGATATAGTTTTATAAGGAAAATATATATATTATATATTGGAAAAAATGTAAAATACTTAAATTTAGTCAAGAAAAGGTAAACTATATTTGTCCAAGACTGATTTTATGTAGAGAACCAATTTCTAGGGAACAAGATATTATGCTATAAATCTATGGTGTTTCCTAGATCAAGTAATAATACATTCAACATAAACATATTTAAAAATAAAATATGAATCAATTTTAAAGAAACGTATTTCAATTTCATATTGACTATAATATCTCCATTTTGATGTGTTAAAATACAAGAGGAGATAATTATGAATTGAATTCCATATTATGATTTTCATTATAATATATATAATATCCCATGATATTTTTTTTTATTTTTTTAGGAATAATCAATAATGAGAAAATATCAAATAGGAATAAGAGAATTATAAGAGGCAGAAGTTAGAATAATCTTATATTAATTGATAAATTGAAAAGGATAAGTCCCCAGTACATGGCGAAGTTTGAATAACAGTTTTCAAGGGGATACAAAAAGAGTTTTACTATAGATTAATTTGATATAATATTTTAGTTAGGATATGTAAATTAGAAAGATATGATAATTTAAGAAAATGGTTTTTGTACATACATAAGAGAGTATGTTGCAACTTAACAAGTTTTTTAGAAATGATTTTTTTGAGATACTAATATTATGCAAAGACAATAAATTATTATCACAATATATATTATAATAAAAATAATACTATTTTATTAGCCATTATATCTTGTTTTTACCAAGGAAAAAATTTAAATATTGAATGAAATCACATCTTGCGCTATTTTATTGGATGGGTGAATTTTTAATAAGCATAGTAGACACAAGATAATGTGGTAGTCCCAAAAAAAATAGTTACAACTCAGTAAAATCATTTTTATAATGACAGATCTAACAAGTTATTAGTTATAAAATTGATCTAGTGAATGTGTGATTCTATTGAAGTGGGTTCCCTAAAACCACCTGACTTTTTACTTTTTATTACTCAAATAGTAATAAATATATTATCTTAGGATGTTTTTTATTATATATAACATCAATGTGACAATTTACTTAGATTATTTTTTCCACTAGAATAATAGTTGGCTTCAATAAGAAGAATCATTAAATTCATTGAAAATATTATCAAACACATGTCCTATGGTCTAAATAACATGTCTCTTGTGAGACATAGATAATGTTTAACTAGAAGGTGTAAGTAGAACATAAGACATTCATACTTCTTCCCATGATTTTTTCAATTTGTAATATCTAAAAAAGAGGTTATGAGGATAAACCCATCAATAATAATTCCACATGCTATAAGTGTCATTGGATATTCCTATCCATGGATGCATGTATTTGTCCCCATATATATTACTATTATTAATTTATTTCAAGAGTAACATATTTTTACGTATGGAAGAAACAAAGTGACATCATATTCTCAAAATGTGGTAGAATATGTTTGTAGTGTCTAAAGTGATCTGAAATTAATTGAATAATATAAGATAATATTTATCCCTTCTAAGTTAATTGAAGAAGCTATCTTTGGAAGATTGATTTAAATAGAAATGTTTAACTAAATTCAGGTCCATGGTAGTTCATCCATGTGTTCATTTAATAATGTTAATGAAGGTTAAATAAACCATATAATTTTATGGAACAAGTATGAATCATGATTTATCTAATATGAAGACCAATGTATTATAATACACAGTAAAAATATTTTGGGAGGTTTTTGTGGTTGTGACATTAAAATCTGTCTCTACGGGTTCCTTGAAATGTTTCTAGACACCAAACAAAGACTTTAGGTATGTTTAACTAATTACACTAAAAAAGAGGCCTAGTGGTTTACACACTAAGTTTATTCCTAATCTCAATTAAATTTTATTTGAATTCAATTTTAATAATAAATGTTACTCATGAATTGTAGTTTAATAATTTTTTAGCTATAATTAATTACATAAATTAAATCACCAGATATCTGAGTTTGGAATAATTGAGTTGTATTTTTCTCTTTTTCATTATTCACAAGGTAAAAAATTAATATTTATTTATTTATAATTCTAGTAAATATATTAAAATAAATATTTATTTTGTTAGTTGGATATTAAAATAAATATTTATTTATGAGTTTAATAAATATAATTATTGTTAACAAATATTTATTTATGAGATTTTTGAATATAATATTGATTATTTATTAAGAAAATTATATTAATTTATTTTAATGAATAATTTCCTCATGTTTTAATAAATTTTGAGGTGGTTTGATTGGTTGTGTTTGGGGATCGATGAGGATGATATGTTTATTTGTGATTTTTGAACTTGTCATTGGATATAATAATAATAATTATATTATTATTACTATTATAATTATTTTAATAAGGGGTTATTTAGAATAAAAAATTACATAAAGTGTCCTTATATTATTATTAATTGTTTAACCCTAATTATAAAAACACGATTATATCATTTTAGAGTGATTATGAGAATTATTTTGTATAATAGATTCTCTTTATTGAATTCTCTAAAACCTGATATAACTTTTATTGAAATATCTTGATGCAAAATAGAGAATAATCATCTTCTTTCCTATCAATAATAAGAGATAATATTTGTTTTTATTAAAGATAAATTATACACGGTGCTTGGTCTCTCCTCACTAGAACCCAATATACCAATTTCATTATTCAATGAATTGTGTATCATGTGTTGATACTGCTAGAGAAATTATAGTTTTGATTGTTCACCTTAATGACAAGACCATAAGAGTGTAATCCAATTTGATCAATAATATTGGGAATTATGAGTCCAAGTTTAATCTAGTATTAAATTAATTTTGAAAAATCCTCTTGAGTAGATTATAGATTTGGTTATTCAAGTTATTCAAATACAATATGTTAAAAATGATGAAAAACCATTGTTGGGTACTTTCATAACCACATCTAATGTGCCCCAAAACCATCAAATATCACCCATTATGATTTTAGGGTTTGTTTTAGCTCTTAAAGAAACATTAAAACTATCAGAGTTGTGTAGAGATAATAACCAGTCCATGAAAAACACATCAAGGGGCAAGCATGAATAGAATTAATATTTCTCAAAGTACAACATAGTAGATTACCTAGATAGTATTTAAATGATAATTTTTATCAATCAATCATTATTTCAAAGTGTTATTATATATTTTTCAGTCATTTCAATATTGTATGGAAATGAAAAATAGTGGTTGTTTTTCTATGTGGTGAAAACAGGCATGAAATGAAAATAATGAATAAAAATCCATGAATTGTTTGTAATAATAGAATACATCCCTAGAAGAAAACTTTTTTTAATCCATAAATGTTTTTCATTTACAATTGAAATCATTTCTAAAAAAAGAACTATTAATCATCCTTAAATATCCACTATTTATATTTTGCAAACATAATTCACTTCCAAGATATTCATAGACATCGTGGAAACAAATCAACTTATA
Organism: Viscum album; assembly: GCA_963277665.1. Classification (NCBI taxonomy): domain Eukaryota; kingdom Viridiplantae; phylum Streptophyta; class Magnoliopsida; order Santalales; family Viscaceae; genus Viscum; species Viscum album. The sequence continues at coordinate 1,196,761,150 of OY728122.1, forward strand.
GTAAATAATGAATTGCATATATTAATAACGTATGTAAAATTATCCTAAACTGGGATCCATCATATATCATTTCATCTTCTAACACATACAAATCGATCATATAATGAAAAATTTAACAGATTATATGGAGATAGAATATGACAATTGAAGAGATAAGTTGAAGGTGTTTAAGAGTAGTGAAGAAATTAAAATCCCATTCCTATATAATTTCTATAACAATCATGACTTTAGTAACTCAGAGCCAGTGTTTACTTTATTACATTGTTATAAGAAATAACAGATCACACCATAACATATTATCAATTTATCATACCTGAGAGACATTATACATAAATAATTTCAATATTAAATAGAAAAAATAAAATATAATATGAAAAACCATTCTCTAATCCCAAAATATCATTCAATGATTCCCTCTTCATATCCCATGAAAGGAAAACAATAATAATGAGTGAGTTCAAATTGTCAGTAATATTTTTGGACAATGGATGTTATCATGAGTATAAAATGTATTAAAAATATGGTAGAGTGGATAATTAATACAAAATATATTTAATTAATAACTTGAAATTAAAAATGTATCCATTTAATATATCAACATGAAAATCATATGGATAATAAAAATTTATATATTAATGATGGAAATACATAATACTAGACATCAGGATCTTACCATCATGGAATTGTTTCAATATATCAAGAAATTTACCATCATGTCCTTATTCCAAGAAATTTTAATGAATGGTTAGGTATACTCAAAATACGCAAAAATATAGACAATTGTTTGTCTCATGGGATTTTTTTGATGCATTAAGGGTCTATATATAACTACGCCCTACCCATCACTTATATATATATACAATGGATTACATATATATTGAATAAATAATATAATACATAACCAATATTCATTATCAATAAATAAATATCCAGATTGAATACATAATATTGAATTCCAATATTTCTATAGTAAATAAAACAACTTTCTTAACAATATTCCATAAAATAAAACCATATATAGCAATGGTATATGGTTACGAAAACAAATAAATGATAAATATATCTGTGATACTGAAACAATATACATTAAATAGAAAAATAATATCCCATGAAAAATTTTTATTGATAGATAGGATGATAAAAATAAAGTGAATGATAAACAAATAATGTATAATCCATAAAGGATAATATAAGACCATCAATTTATCCGAATAAATGTTTGGAAGTAATTGAAAAAATTTATTGAATTATAGAGTAAAATGTAAGGGATAAATAAAAATTAATTTCCATAAATATTTTTTCACTTTATTATAAAAACAATAATATAAATCATACCCATTTTTTCATCCTATTTGAAAATAATACCATTTTACTTTAATATAAGAACTAAAAATTTATAGATCAGTGGAAAAAATATTTTCTTTGAAATATAATTGAAATATTTAGAGTATGATAAATATAAAACAATGTTCATGGTTGTAGAAAATTCATTAATATATTATATATTAAAAACAACATTCCTTTTAGACATTTTTAATAGGACAAAACAAATATTTTCTAAAAAAATTAAAAAATTACATTTAATTTTTTAAATGAATTATAATGGTGTTGAAATAGAAATTTATTAAAAATAAATTATAGCTAAAAACATTTAAATTTTTTTAATCTCATAGACATGGAAGGGAAATAATCACATTTTAAATGAATAAAGAGGTCATTTTTGATTAAAAATATTATTTCAGTATTTAAGTAAAAAGAGAGGAAAAGTTAGAAGAAAAACCTGGGAACCATTGAAGTAATTAGAGGAGGAAAAAATAAATGGTTTTCAAGATGATAAAGATCATATAATTCCTCTATTTTAATTTCAAACATGAATAATATAGAATAATATTGAGATTATAAAATAAACCTTTACTAATTTAATAACTTTTGAATTAAAACACCTTAAGAGATAAAACTGAAATTAGAACATCAAATACCATAAGTAAAGTATAATTAATTATATAATATTTCATAGTGGTATTATATACACCATATAATTTAATTTAGGTGAAAAATATAAAATATGTCTCAATTGAGTGGACCCGAGATGAAAACTTCTTACATAGGATTCCAATTTTGTCACATACACCGTAATCTATAATAGTAAATTTGAATTTATTAAATAATTTTTTCATAATTTTTTTATCTAAATTTCTTTTGAAAAGTTCCTTTTATAATCTTATGACATCCATTCATAGTATAATTTTTTCTTATGTCAACCACTTAAGGTTGTTCCATCAATTTCTCCAAAATTAATTTGGCATATTGAAGATGAGAAAAGGTGTTATGAAATGGTTCATTCATACCTAGAATGTTAATATTGCCAAGAATATTATTTTAATAATTTATTTATAATTTTATCAGCAACCATTAAAGGTGGTAATAAGGAAATTAAATATATAATTTATGAAGGTTGATGCTTGTACGTATGCATGATTTCATTTTCATTTTCTTAATGGTTACAAAAGAGAGAAAGTATATAATTATTAATCATTAAAGAAACATATTTATGTTTTGGATATCATATATATTCATAAAATATATCATTATTTCAAACCATTTAAGTCATAGATGAAAGATGAATCACATCTCTTCATAGAGGTGGCAGTCTACATTTATGCATGACCGACATTATCATTTTCAAACAGACAGAAGGATAATATTATATATGATGTATTCTCTTTAAAAAAACATAATTATGTTATAAATATCACATATATTTACCTTAAATTAATCAAATTAACCAACCATCAAATTATGTAATGAAAAATTATATATATCACTTCACCGATATGGTAGTCCGTACGTACACACACAAGATGCTTTCATTTATAATTAAATGGAAATGAGGTATGTTGGTCTAGCATAATTATCATGAGTGGGGGGGGGGGGGGTTGGTTATTTGAGGTTCCAATATTAAAATCTATTTTTTCTAAAATAAAAAATTTAAATTCCTTCAATTTAAAATGCTTTCTCAGTTTACAAATATAACAACCATATATAATTTGACAATTTAAAATACTTTCCCAAATGATCAATCAATGACTAGTTAAAAAATTGAAATCATTTTATATTTAAAAATTAAATGACATATATATATGAAACATATTATATGATTGAATTTTACATGATAACTATAAGAGTATATTTTACTAAACTCAATTTGAAAAATACACAATGAAAATCAATAGCTATAAAAATATTATTGAGTGAAGTTAAAAAAACAACGAAAAAGAAAAATTACACACATACTGGAATTGAATAATCGGTTCTATCTTATCTAGTTATTGTTCCTCTTAAATTTTTAATAATCTACTAACAATAATGTTTCTTAAAATCTAATAAATAAATATACAACCTAGATCAGTGTTTTAAAAAATAGCTACTCACATGTTAGTCCAGGATATACAAATACTCTTCAATTGTTATTTATGAGATAATAGATGTAAATATAAATACAAGAATGTGTATAAGAATACTACTAAATACAATGAATTAGAAGTTATTAATAAATATAAAATAAATACAAAAATGAATATATATGTAAAGAAACATAGAGAGAAAAGAAATCAAGTAAAGTTGGATATTGCAAAATCTATGATCAAATTTTTGTTAATCATAGTGGTTATCATCCTTTTTAAATTTTCTATAAGGGTATCAAATTAATGTTTCATTTAGTGTAAAATTCCTCTATTTTTTGACTTTTCATTCATAAAACATAGTATTGTAGGTGAGTGAAAATTCTAGAGTAAACCATTAATACACAAACCACCTTGCATGAGAGAAACTTCATAGTATCTAAAGATCATTTAATAAAAAGTATCAAATTAGATATGATCATTCTAATACTGAAATTTCTTAAATACTTTGACAAATCACCTTAAATTCCAAAACTATCCATTGGGATTTATAATATTAGTCATAATATATTTTTCACCCATAGTTGATGCAAAGTTATATTTTCGTTGATTTACCCTTAGGAAATCTTTCTATAACAGAATATAAATAGTTGGTAAGTTGGTTTTAATTTTTTTATTAACATCATAATTCAATTCATGATCAATTGATTTATTTCATTTGGTTTGTTGAAAGATCAATGTGAGGTTTGTTGTATTTCTTCTCGTGGTTTCTTTATAATTTAATTTTTTTACTATCCAGCATGGTCGATTATAATTCATATTATGGTTGATACACTTCACCATGACGTCACTCTAACACTTATAGAAATTTATTCTTTCTTAATTTAGTGATCATTTGGTTACTTATCTTATGTTTTGGTTGATATTCACCTTCTCTTATTAGATCCAACACTTAAAATAATTTTATCTAATCTCTATTGTCATTTCATGTGGTAGGTAGTTTGTCTTAATGTGGTCTCCTCACATAACATCTCGTGGCTTCTATAATTACCAATTTTCACATTATTTTTCCAAATAATCACTTTACTATCATAAAACACACAATTAATTAAAAAATATTAGAAAAAATATTTGAAATAATTAAAATAGGTAATTCTTGAGTTAGGACAACAGTATACCCCATATAGATGATTAAAAATATTGAAAGGATAAAAGTTCAAGGTGAAGCATTAATGTCTCAAAAATGAATGTTTTATTCAGTTTTTTTTATAAAATTACCATTAAAATTATATAAATTGTGATTTCATATTACTGTTCTACCCATTTTTAGAATAATAAAAAAGGTAATCATGATTAAAATAATTAGTATGTGACAAATTTAATCTTGATAATAATAAATATAATGATTTAAAGAACAAATTTAAATCATTTATAATAATTTTTATACAAAATAAATATTCTGTATCTAATAACATAATCATAATCCTAATCAAATTTCTTATCCTATAGGATAGATAATCAACAAGAGCATTTAATTTATCATGGAAGGCTGATAGATAGTCTGAGGTGCATGATAGGATTATGAAAAGGAAGTTATAGAAATGAATTTCATCTAGAAATAGGTTTGAAATATTTAAAAATATTTACTAGAGTAAATTCAAAAAGAGGCACAAATGTGATTGTTGATACATGAAGAAAATATATAGAGGCTGTCTATATTGAAGGTATAGGTAGTGTTGAAGGGGATATAATAGAAGTGAGAGAACTATAGAGTTATTTCTCAATAAACTAAATAAATTCCTTTATGTATAAGTATCCTTACTCTATAATTGAGAAAAATTATCTCTCCCCATTCATATAAATCTCTATAAGATGTTCTTTTAACTTCAACTTATCAACCTGAGATTTGAATTATTGAGTCAAATGGGGCAACTGAAGGTATCTAAATAGAGATTTAAAAACCAGTTTTAAATCTATTTTTATTAATAATTACTCAAATAATGATTAATTAATATTTTGATCACTTCCCTGTATCATCCACCTTACTGAGAATACCTTCTTATACCTCAAGGGGTTGAGCTACATGATACGGATGACCAGAAATTCCCATTTCTCATGTATTAGAAAAGAAAACCAAAATTTATTTTATCTCACCTATGAAAAAATGTCTAATAAAATTTTCATCCCCGGAAATATTAGCTCGAGGGAGAGATGGTGAATCATGTGGAGGAGGTGCATTGAAATAATATGCATATACCATTTCTTTCAAGTACCTATATTCATGATTTAACATTTTGTCTTAATGTTTTCTAAAATATATTCCTCTTATCATCATAAAATTTAAATATTGTCTTTCATATGATCAAAATTCATAAACAACATAGACTGAATATGATCTATAAGAAGTTAAACAGTCTTGGAAATATTTTTTTCTTTTCCAGTTGAAACGAAAGCTCCAAATATCAGAAACAATTATCTAAGAAAATTCATCAAATTATATTTGACATCTCCTAAATTTTATTTAGAAATAAAGGGATATGTATTATTTGGAATATACAGTTTATATTGTTCAATAGGTAAATATAATTCATCCATTTCTTCTAAAATAATGCCAATCTCTTTAATAGAAGACACCCTACCATCTTCGTTAAAATATTAAAAAATATTTTATTTAAACATCCAATCAATCACAAAAATTAATTAAATATATCACATTAGATTCATCAGGTTATTTATCACTATTGTTCTTAGATTATTCAACATTTTTTTTCATATTAATTTTGTTAAACACAGTATCTAAAACTAATTGAACTGTTATATTAATCTCACATTTGGGTAACAATGGTATAGGATAATGAGGCTCAATACTTTATTTAGGATCAATTTAAGTAACAAGATACCCCTTAGGTTATTTGAATACATATGACATGGAAGGTCCACAATGTCCATATAGACTTCCCCCATTATGGGAATCATTATAATTTGAACCATATTCCCCACTTAGAATATGGTTCCCATTAAATTTTCCATGGAGTACTTTCAATCACTTTACTTTCTATCTATCACCACCTAGACAAGTGGATATTTTTTTGAATTTTTTTTCTATAAATAATTATTCACTTTCATCAACTTCACTAGAATCATCATCATCAGATTTAGATCCCATATCAACAAGATCATTAGAAACCCCATCGTTAGCAACAACATCATCAGCATCATCCTCATTTACATTTATTTTCTCAAAGGGTATAGTATAATTATGTTAAGGACATCTCAAGGAGACAACCTTATTAGTAGGGTGTTTTGTATCAGATGAACCATGAGAGTCACTTTATTCATTAAAAGCTATTGAAGCTTCATCATTATAGTATAAAAAATCATCATATTCTTCTTCATCCAAATATTTTAATGACTTGACATTATGATCATTATGTTCATCCATAGAGAAATACTAAAAAACCTCATCGTGTTCAAATCCTATAACTTCTATATCCTTGATTCTTGTAGGGATTTTTAATAGATTAAACTTCTCAAATAATTTTTAATTATCAGTAACCAATATGTTCTCCCATGGATTCAAATTTATCCTCATCATTTTACAAAAAAAATTACAAAAATATTCCCTAGAGGTTATTGAATTTTCCTCCCCTGGAGGAACAATTATTTTGAAATAAAAAACATCCAAGTTAATCTTAGGGTACAACATTGAATTAAACCTAGAAATTGGATCTCCCAATTCATCCATGTGCCTCATTAGATAACTAGAAATGATAATTTATACCCCATTATTCATTATACACAAAAGGAATATATAATGTTGTATTAAGATTCTAAAATCCCATTTCCTTTGAAAAAATGGTTTATGAGCTTTAACAACATTCAATATTTGTTGTTAAGATCCACAATACTATGTCCTCGAGGGGTTCCATATCATGTTATTTCTAGCAGATCCATTTCATATTCGAATGTCTCCTAAAACATATAATAATAACAATAGATGTACTCATAACAACATTTATAAGGAATCTTGAAACCCTTGGACCACATATAGGATGAAAATACAACCATATTTCTATTTATAGATATTCCAATGACATCCTACATATCACTAATTTATAGTTATATATTTTTGTTAAACTATATTAATAAACTTGAATAAAATAGAATTTTTTTACCAGTAGAGCATTCCCCCCAACCATTCTTATGAAAAAATTTCCAAAAATCAATACTTATTATCAAACCATCACATTTTATATTCAATTTTTGGCTGGAACAATTGAGTTGAAAAAATGAATCCTAATAGGTTTTGATAGGTGTGATTGATGAATTTGTCCTTCTATTCAAGAAATATGAACCTACATGAGAAGAGAGTGAAAATGGGTACATCCTCCTAACCATCTTCCACTAAGATCCGAAGTTCTGAAGGCTAGATATTTTTTTAAGGAAGAGGATCAAGATATAATTATTTAAGATAAAAGGTGTTTAGGGTCTTAAGAGTGAAAAATGTTTCATATTATGATTTAGGTATATTTAAAATTATTTTTTTCTTCAAACAGTAATGCATGGGAAATATATATATTTGAATTTAAATTTAATTAGGTAAACCTGAAAATTTGAGTGACCATGTCAAATGTATTATGGTATCTTGAATAATCAAGAAGCTTATTATAACTTGATATAATTTAGTATCATGACTTAATAAATGATTAAATATTCATGTAAGCTTTGTTTCTTATGGTATATTAACCTACCAGATGACCATTATTTACTACAAATTTCCATGGTATAGTAAAATGACCTACTACATGGTATGTCCTTAAGTCATCTTAATCCTTATAATTAGATGAGACCTTTAAAAAGAGAAAAAAAACTTTTTTATTTTTAATGAAATATAATTAAAATTAATGGTAATTAATCATAACTCACTCATGTATGGTATACTTATTTTTTTCAATGTTCAAAGGTTTTATAGAAATATCAAAAAGCTAATTCTTAGTACCAATGAACTCAATAGCGATATCCCCATTCTGAAAATTGTATCTTAAAATGTTATATCTTATATCAATGTATATAGTTCTATATTGAGATAAAAGATTCCTAGAAATAGAAAATACACTTGTATTGTAGAAATTTATTGGAACATATTATAATTTTTAACAATAGTTTAGTAATGTTTGTTTCTTACATAAGATTCTTTCAAAACAATTTCTAGTAGTTATGTACTCAACTTTAGTAATAGATAATGAAAATAAATTATGATTTTTTACACCAATAAATTAGAGACTCCTAAAAATTGGCATGTCCTAGAGGTGTTATTTATCTAACTTACAAACACTAAAATCTACAATTAAAAAACTAACAAGTTCAAATGAATTATCTATTGGGTAATATATTCCAAAAAATGGTTTTATTTTATAAGATGTTTAAAAATTCTTTTTACCACTTTTAAATGTGTTTCTTTCAGGTGTTCTTTAAATAATGTGTACAATAAAGATTATATAAAGCTTTATTGTAGTTATGTAATGTAAAATCCCAATCATACCTCTATATGTATTCTAGTATACTCATTTCCCAGTTTCATCCAAATATAGTTTACAACTTATAGTCAATGGTGTACCACTTTCTTTTGAACTATCTAGATAAAAATATTATAATAAATATTTTATTTATTTACATTAGTTCACAATAATTCCATATTGGTTTTCATAAATTATAAAACCAATAAATAATTTTAATTATCCCATTAAACATATTTCAATTTTTTTTCACAAGAATTGAACATTCAACACTCAAATAATTTTTAGATTAACCACAAATAATGTCATTAGAATAAATGTTTACTACTAAAAAATATTTTTATATTATTATAATAGTGAAATTAGTATTTTATATTCCTTTTAAAAAATAATTTGAATTAAAAAACAGTTGATCCTATCATATGAATATTTAAGAGCCTGTTTTAAACCGAATAGTTCTTTAGATTTTTTGAAAACAATATTTGGTAAGTGGGGGTTGGAAAACATTGGGGTTGTTAAAACAACATCCTCAATAACATAACCATTAAGTAATAGAATCTTCAAATAAATTTGATATAGTTTTAAATTATTATATACTATATATGAAAGAAGTATTCTAATGTATTTAAGTCCAACTACTAGTTAAAATGTATCTCCATAATCAAAATCTTACTGTTTATTATAACCTTATGAAATGAATATAACAATTTTCTTACTATAGTGACAGTATCATCAAAAGTTTTTCTATACACTCATTTAGTTCCAATATTCAGGTTGTTTTTAAGTCCCTCAACTAGTTTCCAGAAATATATTTTTTCAAAATGATTCATATCTTCTTGAAAAACTATAATATAATATTTATCATTAATTGATTAAGTGATGTTATTAGGTTATAGGTGTGAATTGAAGATTTTATGTTCAACCTCATTTCAATTAGGGGTGGGTTTGAGTTCCCCTATCATGATCACATACAATAATTTATAAAAGATGGTGACAATGGGTACTAAGAGTTTGAAGAATCAAAGTATGTTGTTCTTCTAAGTTTTGTTCAAGGTCAGTCTAATCAAGATAGTCTATATTGGGAGATTTATCAAATAAATTACTAGTATAATCATATTTCTTATAAGTGTTATTAATATTAAGAGTAGACATATTATCCTCAAGGTTATATATATAAGTTTTGAGTTCATCTTAATCTATCTCATAAAATTTGATATGAACAAACTATTTTATAACTTTATATTGCATTCTAAATATATTATATACTTTACCAGTGCTTGAATAACCTATAAAAACTAATTTATAACTCTATGAAACGATTTTTTCACAATTATATTTGTAATTTATAATAAAAACTTCACATAAAAAAACATTATAGCAATCCATCTTTCATTTTATACCATTCCATAATTCATAAGAAGTCTTCTTTAATATTTGTCTAATCAAAACTGTATTAATTATATGACAATATATGCTAAATTTTTTTACCCAAATATATATAGTTAAGTCATATTCACTAGTATTAGTCTTGTAAATTTATTAGAAATTTATGTTTCTCATTTCACCAAAAATATTTTGTTATGGTGTTCGTGGTGTAAAAAAAAAATAATTACATCCATTTTTTGAACATAAAGATACAAAGTATTTATTATCAAATTCATGGGATGATAAAATATTAATAGTTTAATGAAAATAACACTAAGTTTATTTAAAAATTATTCATATTTACAAGAATACGAATAAGAGTCTATTTTGTGATCTAGGAAAATACGCATGTGAATATTGAATAATCATCAAAAATCTAATAATAATAGTGTTTTAACCTAGATTTTAAAATATATAAGGCCCCAAAAAAAACATGTGAAATAATTATAGGGGTTCATAGGTTGAAACATATTTCTTTAGTTTGAATGAAATATTTTTTTCTTTCCCTTTTTAGGGGATTACACACTTTATCTTTTAAGAATTTTAGTTTGGGTATATCCTTGAAAAATCATTTTATAGTTAGCTTCCTAAGAGAGTTTATATTATAGTTACCTAGTGTCCTATACCCAATCCAATATTAACTAAAAATATAACTTTCATGAGGAAATAATTTGAGATCAAAATGAATATAAATCATCAGTATAAACATTATAATTTCTTATTGAAGAAAATATTAGAACATTCATGGAATCATAAATATTTCAAGAATTATTTTCAAATTTAAAATTATATCTATCATAAGATAATTGAGATATATGTGTGATGTTATATTTTATTCCATTAACAAATACAATTTTATAAATAAGAATTTTTTTAGAGTAACCAATTTGTGTAATGCCAATTATATTTTCTTTTTCATTGTCATAAAAACTGATAAGTCCCCTATAAAATTTTATTAAACACATAAATATTGAGTAGTCTCTAGTAATGTGTTTGGAACATACATTTTCAAGACAATGAAAACATTTTCAAGATATCTTTAATAAATTTAATTTAAAAAAAAAATCAAATAATAAATTATTTTGGTACCAAGATTTTATTTAGTCTACGTAATTTCCAAATTAAAGGATTGATAATCCACATTTTTATATGCATGTTAACTGATGAGTTATCATATTTAGTCAAAAAGGACTCATTAGGTCAAAATTAATGAATTTTTTTTTCATTATTAGAAGTCACTTTAGTTATATAAATTATGGTTTTATTCCATGAACATGTAACAAAAAAGTTTATATACCATTTTCTTTACTATCTACATGTATATCCAATTATACTATTATTTTTGGGCATTTTATAAATTCACAATATCATATTAAAGGTGTTAGTTATATTGGTAAATTGTTTTAAATATTTTCTTAGTGTCTCATTTTCTAATTTTAAAACTTTTTTTATTATAGTAGTTTGGAGTAATTCTCCTTTTCAATAGAATGTTAATTATTATTATTATTGATAGATGAAGAATTCACATTTTATAAATTATTATTTTTATATTAAATTTAATTCATTGTGGTTGGAATAATATTGCATTATTCAATTTTTTTCATTATTTATTTTAGTATAATATAAAATATCATTATTAGAAAACTAGAAATAATAGTTTTATTCTATTCCACTATTATAGTGGCCATAAATCCCAATTTTTCCTTCTCACTGGTATAATTACTATATGATTTAGAATCATTAGAATTATACTCATATTCACTCCACATTTACTTCCTTAATTCCTTTGGTTTCTTCTCTCTATCATCATACTTATTTTTATATTTTTTTTAGGAAAATCATCTTAAATATTTTCTTTGATATTACACTGATGGAGGACAATGACACTAGAAGAGTAATATTTATTAGACTATTTCCAATAGTTTCTTCTTTTATCATAATTTATTATGTAATTTGGATTAATTTATATTTTTTCCCTTTTTATTGAAATTCAGGAATATTCTATCTTGACGAGCCATCTCCTCATCACTATCCACATTAGATTAATTTTCACATGACTTTTCATCTTTGATAATATCATTAGTTTTTGACTTAGATGTTTTAAATTCAACATTTTTCTTCCAAATATCAATATATTCATTGTTAGATTTTCATTAATATTTTTATATATTTAAATTTTCAATTAGTTATTTGAATTATAGATTTCTAATACCATATTATTCTCTAATAAGAAAATCACTACTTCTCCACAAATCAGGTAGGCATCTTAGTAATCTGATAACTTTTTGTTTTTAATCTATTGGCTATCCAAGTTCCATAATATCATTATTGATCTTATTAAAACTGTAGTAAAATTTATAAATAAACTCATCAAATTTAATCTTTAATGAATCATAATTCTTATAATATATATTCAATTTCTTTTCTTAAATATTCGAGGTTACTTCATGAGAAACAACTAAAGTGTCCCAAATTTCAAAATAAGTAGCACAAGATATTATCATATTAAAATCAACTTCCCTTAATGAACAAAAATAATTTTTTTATAGATTAATAGTTACTATCATCAGTAGATTTATATGGATCATCCCATTCCTTTCTATAATTCTTGGTGTTTTTATATTTATCCTATATAGTTCCCTATTTATTAAAACACAAAATTTAAAAAACGATTTTAATTATAATTTTCCATTACGAATAATTAATTCTATAAAAATAAGGAGGTTTATTGGTTTCATAATATTCTAGCTCATCACATATAACATAAAAATAATAAATAAACATAAATAAGGGATCTTTCCCTTAACACTTGATCAATGTCAAAATTGAAAATAAAGATTATAAAAAACAGAGAGCTTAGAAATAAAAACATTTGTGCTATGATACCAAATTTTTGTTCAAGAAGAATGATCAAGAGGGGTGAGGTGGGGGGATTAAGCTTCCAATATTAAAATTTCCACTTTTTAAATTTATAAATTTAAAACCCCAAAATTTAAAATAACATCACACTTTATAAATGAAAAAAGATTATAAAATTTTATACCTTAAAATACACTCTCACAGGAACAATCAAAGCCTAGTTAAAACAAATGAAATTATTTTTTATTTGAAAATACTCTATATATATCAAACACAATATTCTTATATATATATTTTTTTGAAAACTATCAGTGTATATTTTTATAAACTTATTTTGAAAAATATATAGGGAAAATAAACCATTATAAAATGATTCTTTAATGACGTTATAAAAATTTTGTAAAAAAATGACATGAATAACTAAATTGAAAAAGATGTTATCTCTAGGATATAAAATTTTCCTCTAAAGTTGATAAAATCCAATTCTAATAACGTTTATTAAAATAAATAAATAGATCCATAACCTAGATCAAGGTTTTATAAAAACACTAATCCAAAGGTAGTCAAAAATATGAAAATCTAGTTCTATAATTCATCAAAAGATAATTTATGTATAGAAAATGGTACTAATGAGTATTAGAGTACTCCCTAATATAGTGAAAGATAACTTTTTAATACATATATTTCAAATATAAGCATAACCTAATATGTAATGAATCATAGAGAGTAAAAAAATAAATTAATGTTTTATTTTTTTTAAATATCTAATCGATTATCATTTAATCAAAAAGGTTATCCTCCTTCTATGATTATTTATTTGGATTAGGAATTATTATTTCAACAATTTTGAACTTACTTTGAGTTTTTACAGCTTCATATAGTAAGTAAAGTATCAAATATGAATTAAAATTATAGAGTAAATCCCTAGAACACCAACCACTTTGCTTGAGGGAGGATTCCTAGTATTTAAAGAGACTTATCTATAGAGTATCCATTGATAAATTATCATTATAAGACTAATAGATATTATTTTCGTTTATATGTATCATTAAATTATAAAACAAACCATTGGGATTTTGAACATTATTCATAGTAGCTTTGTCACTTTCAGTTGATGCAGACTCAACTTGTGGTTGATTCACCCTTAGGTAAGATTTTTTCTCTCATTATATCCATGAGGTTGGTTGAATTTAGAATTTTTAGTCACTCTATAATTAAATACAAAATTTATTGATTTCATTCAAATAGTTTCCTAGAAATTCAACATGAGGTTTCTTGAAATTTCAACACGTGGTCACTCCACATCCTTAATACGATCAATTCAATACATTGATTTTTTAGCTATCTAGAATGGTTAATTGTAATTATTTTTATAGATGATCCACTTTATAATTAGGTATCTCTAAAACATATAGAAAACTTGTTAATGGATACTTCAATGATCGTGATATTGTTCTCTTAACTTTTAGTCAATAAAATCCTTCCTATAGTAGCTCCAATAATATAAAAAAATTTATCTGACTTCCATAGTATCATCACATTATGGGTAGTATATATTTCATTTGTTTTTTAACCTAACATGTGATATATTCCACACATATTTATATTTAACTTTTTTTCAAAAAAAATTTAGAATCATAAAAAAACCATTCATTAGAAACATATGAAACATGATTTATGATCATTAAAAAAATTAATTATTGGACTAATCTGTAAAGACCTGGAAATTTCAAGGAAAATTTTTTCTTAATTTTCTTTGGAATTTTAGAAGAACGCAGTTTCTGATGACGCCTGATTCCGAGGCCCGGAGTGCCCGGAATCAATTTCTGAAGTTTGGATCGGGTACGTTCAGTGAACGAACGAGCGAGAATTCCTATCTTTTGAACCAGTGCTCGGAATTGAAATCCGATGGCACCGATGAACTCGCAAAGCCGGTAAACGCTTAAGAGAACCTTTACCGTAGTTGCGTTTGTACGGAAGAAGAAGTTAATTAATGGGGTTTAATTAAGAAGTAAATAAAATTGTTGGATCAATTTTATTTTATTTCAAGGTGGTTAATTTCTCCCATGGGAAGTTCGTGGTGGCGCCCACATCCACCCAACTTCCCATGTGTGGATAATTGAAAGGGTGGGGCCCACACGAGCCCCAACCTTTCACCTTCCCCCTTTAAACTCCTTAAGTCCCCCATTTAAGTCTTGCCAACTTAACTCCTCATTTATTTTTTTACACCTCATGTTAATAACATGAGTGAGTTAAGTGTGGGTTTTTATTTTCAAACTCTCAAATTTTCAAAAGCCTTTTGTGATAATAAAATAAGTTGAGAACTTATTTTATTTGGGTTAGTTTTGGGTTGTTTGAGAGCTTTTCGAGAGAAAGCTAAAGGAAGTCTTCTTCTTCTTCAACTTCGACGAAGAACGCGAATAACACCGTTCTTCAACGAAGAACATCTCCCCCGAAGAACGCGACGTCTACTTCCAACGACGTTTCCTCTTCGAACGAACGTCGACGACAACGGAATCGACGTTCGTTTACCGCGAAGCCCGACCTCCGTTACGCTCGTATTCCGCGGCTCGATTGACGTGCACCGTTCCTGAACCGAGGTAGGGGAATTTTATATGTTTCCTCTTAACCTTGAGAAAAGAACGACGAGCGCGGACCAACCATTACCCGGTTGATCCGCGGACCGTTCGTCTATGTGGGGTTACATTGGTTGGGTGTCATCTAATTTCATGGTTAAGTATGTGGTCAATAATTTGTTGGGAACAAATGTTTGATTTTCCAATTGATATCACTTAACGCGGAGGGCGCGGGCCGAACGAACACGACCCGACAACCCTCCGTAGTTTGTTTTTGATGCGCGGTTTTGGAGACGACGAGAAAGCAGACCCGTATTGGAGTTGGAGGCATCCATTCTGAAGATCTTGATCTGAGAAGACTGCCGGTGAAGACCGCAAGTGAATCGGACCACCGGAGCGCGTCCGGTGGTCCGCAGAAGGCTGCGGCCGCGCGCCACCTCGGCGCGGCGGCGCACCGCCGGAGGAGCCCGCCGCGGCTGTGCCGCGGCGGTTCAGCAAGTGACCGGTTTTTCCGACCGCGGGTGATCTGGAGGAGGGACCCTGAGGGTCCTGCGTGTGAAGTAACGACCGACCTTAGGCCAGACAAGTTCCGGATGAATCGGGGTTTGAAACCCCCGGTGGTGTCAATTTCGGCGGGCCCCCACGTGGGGGGCCGTTTTCATCAAAGGCGCGACATAATGCCACTGCGTTAGTAAAATAAAGGGGGCAGGCGCCCCCCCCCCCTTTTCAAAATGGATTGGCCTTCGGCCGAGCTGGGCAGCACGTTGGGCGAGTTGTGCCCAGCCGGACCGGTCTGCCAGGCCGGGCCGGGCCGACCCGGAACCGGGGCGGGTTGACCCAGTTCGGGCCGACCGGGGGGGGGGGGGGTCTCGGGCCGGGTCGGTCCGGGCCCGAAACCCCCGTTTTCGGACCATTTGGGTTCAATTTCCCATAACTCGGGCTACAGATCTCTGATCGATGCACCGTCAGTTTCGTAGCGATCCTTGGAACGAGACGGCATTTCGGTATATCGTACTAAAGGTTTTGGAATACTTTGAGTTTGGCCGGGTTGGTTCGTACACGAAACCAACCGGGCCCTCGGAGCGGAAACACTCATATCTTGAGCTTCAGATGTACGATCAACGTGCCGTCGACTTCGTTGAATTCTTCTAAGTGAGACAGAACTTTTGGCATACTCCGCCTGAGGTTTGGACGTAGGTGGAGTACGGTCGGGTTGTTTTTGCCTTAAAAACCAACTGGGACCCTCGAACGAAAAAGCCAATAACTCTCAGACCGGGCGTCCAATTGACGCGCCATCTATTACGTTGAGTTCCTGTTGACGATACGGAACTTTTGGATACATCAACTTCAGACTATGAGTCAGTTGATGTATCAGCCTCTCGGCTCGTGGAGCGGACCCTCCCGAATGAGCTTGCTGTGTGCGGGAACCCTAGTGCCGACTGCGACTGTGACTTCAACGACGACTGTGTAGAGATCCTCAGTGGATTTGACGATGATGACTACATCACTCAGCGATCCTACGGGGTTCAGTGCTACAGATCCTGTGTGGGTCCGATCCTCTGTGGGCCTTTGCGGGGATTAGTACCTAACGATCCTTTTTGGATCTAACAGCTTAGATGATTCAGTACTGGTCTTGTAACCTATGTGGGTCCCAGTATAGATGAATTAATGACGACAGTTGGTCTTGTATCCTATGTGGGTCCTATCTGTGCTGGTCCTGTATCCTATGTGGGTCCCAGCTTTGATGATTCAGTGCTGGTCTTGTATCCTATGTGGGTCCCAGTATAGATGAATCAATGAAGACAGCTGGTCTTGTATTTTATGTGGGTCCTAGCTATGCTGGTCTTGTATCCTATGTGGGTCCCAGCTTTGATGATTTAGTGCTGGTCTTGTATCCTATGTGGGTCCCAGTATAGATGAATCAATGAAGACAGCTGGTCTTGTATCCTATGTGGGTCCTAGCTGTGCTGGTCTTGTATCCTATGTGGGTCCCAGTATAGATGAATTAATGAAGACAGCTGGTCATGTATCCTATGTGGGTCCTAGCTGTGCTGGTCTTGTATCATATGTGGGTCCCAGCTTTGATCATTCAGTATCTTTGTCTGATCATCTCCTTCACCTTTTCGATGATGTATACCTGTGTGAGCTGAAACCTGTTTTGCTTCCTTTGTGGTTTGAGTTGTGCTATCCTGTGTGGATTACGTTTTTCTTACCCGTGTGGAATACGTTTTGCTTCCCTGTGTGGAATACGATTTGATTTCCTGTGTGGACTGGGATGTACTTGGGATTTGTGGTTGGAGCGTGTTGGAATTGATGACTTAGGTATATGTATGGGCATATACCTAAGCAGTGTCAGATGTTAATTCGTGATTTATCCTTCCTTTGTGGATTATCCTTTGTGGATTTTGGGAGACCTTCGGGGGTCTCGGGGTCCCTACTGAGTAGCTTATACTAACCCCTGTACGGGCTATGCCCGCACTACGTTGTGTTGGTTGCAGACGACAGACAACGCTGATCACGGTTGAGGCTTTCGGAGCAGGACGGTACCCGGAGGTGGACCACTGGGCGGACATACTCGGAGTAGACGGCGGGACCCGAGGAACTGCGGAGGCTATCTGTACACACCCTTCAGGAGGGACTTCCAGTGGACGCCTCGAGGCTGCAGTTTTACTTTTCAGTTGCTG
This sequence comes from Viscum album, assembly GCA_963277665.1. Classification (NCBI taxonomy): domain Eukaryota; kingdom Viridiplantae; phylum Streptophyta; class Magnoliopsida; order Santalales; family Viscaceae; genus Viscum; species Viscum album. The sequence continues at coordinate 1,196,779,611 of OY728122.1, forward strand.
TTTTCCCTTTTAGTTGTACTTTACAGTTGGGCTTGTATTTCCGGTCCCCTTATACTTTCAGCACAACTTGTTTCAGTTTTTACTTAGTGTTTACTCTTTCCTCTTGCTTACTCTGTTCTGGTTGTTTACTTTACAAAGGAAATTCCTTCCCTGTTTATCAGGATTTACGCCTTGGTGCTAGTCTCCAGCCCCTGGCCTATGGAAGGCGGGCTTGGGGTAGTCACGACACGGGCCCCGAGGACGGGTCGTGACAAATTGGTATCAGAGGAGTTCGGTTCTACCGCAAACTCTGATCTTTCTTATGTGTAAATAAATAGTGTTCAGCGTATTGGGTGTGGTTATCAGTCCAGGGAGTCCAGTGTTGGTGTGGCGGCCGACGTATCCGTACACCAGGACCCTGACTTCTGATTTCTGACTTAATGCACGAAAACATTGATTGCATGTGTGTTCAAGTTTTCTTTGTGATTACTTGTGTCAGCTCACCGGGTATACTGTTCTGACCATGGCGCACCTGTTTCCTTTTCAGGATGGCCCCACGACGGCAGCCAGCTAGGGTTCTGAGAGTCGAGCGTGATGACAGCCCACCGAGCGACGAGGCCTCGGAGCAGGGCCCTTTGTCAGCAGTGGCACCGGCGGTAGCTATACCCGCCGAGCCACCGATGCTTCCAGCACCAGCTGCTGACGATGCACGTCGCCTCAGTGCACTGCATGAGTTCCAGCGCCAGCGACCGCCCAGGTTACGCGGGGAGACGGACCCCCTGGAAGCCGAGGACTGGCTGGAGGCAGTAGTGAGAGTTTTTCGATTAGTGAGAACACCAGCAGACTGATGGTGGAGCTTGATGCTCCCGGTGCACGATGTCATCCTTGGTATGGATTAGTATCATCCATGTTGGGATTGACTGTTTTAGGCAAAGAACGTGGTTCATCCAAAGGATGAGACCTGATTTATCTTATTGGAAAAGAAGAAATCATAGCAGCTCTTGTGGGACCAGAGGTGGTCCAGGACATGATAGAGAAGGTCCAGGTCATCCAGGAGCGGATGAAGACAGCTCAGAGCCAATAGAAGTCTTTCGCTGACAGGAGGCAGAGGCCACTAGAGTTTGAGGATGGCGACCACGTCTTCATGCGGGTCTCACCTCGACGTGGATTACGGAGATTTGGCTAAGGTGGAAAGTTGTCTACATGCTTCATCGGACCCTTCCAGGTCCTCAGTAGGATTGGCGGGGTGGCTTACCGCCTAGTTCTACCACCTTTGTATCCCTAGTTTGTGTTGAAGCTTTACGGGGACGTAAGGCCCTGTGGTGGGAGTAATGTAAAAACCCGAAAATTTCAAGGAAAATTTTTTCTTAATTTTATTTGGAATTTTACAAGAAAGCAGTTTCTGACGGTGCCTGATTCCGAGGCCCGGAGTGCCCGGAATCAATTTCCGAAGTTTGGCTCGGGTACGTTCAGTGAACGAACGAGCGGGAATTCCTATCTTTTGAACCAGTGCTCGGAATTAAAATCCGATGGCACCGATGAACTCGCAACACCGGTAAATGATTAAGAGAACCTTTATCGTAGTTGCATTTGTACGGAAGAAGAAGTTAATTAATGGGGTTTAATTAAGAAGTAAATAAAATTGTTGGATCCATTTTATTTTATTTCAAGGTGGTTAATTTCTCCCATGGGAAGTTGGTGGTGGGGCCCACATCCACCCAACATCCCATGTGTGGATAATTTAAAGGGTGGGTCCCACACGAGACCCAACATTTCACCTTCCCCTTTAAACTCCTTAACCCCCCATTTAAGTCTTTCCAACTTAACTCCTCATTTATTTTTTTACAACTAATGTTAATAACTTGAGTGAGTTAAGTGTGAGTTTTTATTTTCAAACTCCTCAATTTTCAAAAGCCATTTGCGATAATAAAATAAGTTGGGAACTTATTTTATTTGGGTTAGTTTTGGGTTGTTTGAGAGCTTTTGGAGAGAAAGCTAAAGGAAGTATTCTTCTTCTTCAACTTCAACGAAGAATGCGAAGAACACCGTTCTTCAATGAAGAACATCTCTGCCGAAGAATGCGACGTCTACTTCCAACGGCCTTTCCACTTCGAACGCACCTCGAAGACAACAAAATCGACGTTCGTTTCCCGCGACGCCCGAACTCCGCGATGCTCGTCTTCCGCAGGTCGATTGACGTGCACCGTTCTTGAACCGAGGTAGGGGAATTTTTTTTGTTTCCTTTTAACCTTGAGAAAAGAATGACGAGCACGGACCAACCATTACCCAGTTGATCCGCGGACCGTTCTTCCATGCGGGGTTACTTTTGTTGGGTGTCGTCTAATTTCATGGTTAAGTATGTGCTCAATAATTTGTTGGGAACAAATGTTTGATTTTCCAATTGATATCACTTAACGCGGAGGGCGCGGGCCGAACGAACATGGCCCGACAACCCTCCGTAGTTTTTTTGATGAACGCTTTTGGTGACGACGATAAAGTGGACCCATATTGGAGTTTGAGGCATCCATTCTGAAGATCTTGATCCGAGGAGACTGCCGGTGAAGACTGCAAGTGAATCGGACCAACGGAGCGCGTCCGGTGGTCCGCAGAAGGCGGCGGCCGTGCGCCACCTCGGCGCGGCGGAGGAGCGCCGCCGGAGGAGCCCGCCGCGGCTGTGCCGCTGCGGTTCAACAAGCGGCCAGTTTTTCCGGCCACGGGTGATCTGGAGGCGAGACCCTGAGGGTCCCGTGTGTGAAGTAACAGCCGACCTTAGGCCTGCCGAGTTCCGGATGAACCAGGGTTTGAAACCCCCGGTGGTGTCAATTTCGGCAGGCCCCGACGTGGGGGGCCGTTTTCATCAAAGGCGCGGCATAATGCCCCGCCATTAGTAAAATAAAGGGGGGCAGGAGCCCCCCCACCCCACTTTTTCAAAATGGCTCGGCCTTTGGCTGAGCCGGGCAGCGCGCTGGGCGAGCTGTGCCCAGCCGGACCGGCGCCTGGCCGATCTGCCAGGCCGGACCGATCCCAGCCGGGCCGGGCCGGGCCGTTCCAGGCCGGGCCGCCCTGGAACCGGGGCGGGTCGACTCAGTTCGGGCTGACCGGGGGGGTCTTGGGCCGGGTCGGTCTCGGGCCCGAAACCCCCGTTTTCGGACCATTTGGGTTCAATTTCCCATAAAATAGGTTACAGACCCCCGATCGACGCACCGTCAGTTGCGTAGAGATCCTTGGAACGAGACGGTCGTTTCGGTATATCGCACTCAAGGTTTCGGAATACTTTGAGTTCGGCCGGGTTGGTTCGTACACGAAACAAACCAGGCCCTCAGAGCGGGAACACTCATATCTTGAGCTTCGGACATCCGATCGACGTGCCGTCGACTTCGTGGAATTCCTCTAAGTGAGAAGAAACTCTTGGCATACTCCGCCCGAGGTTTGGACGCAGGTGGAGTATGGTCGGGTTGGTTTTTCCTTAATAACCAACCGAGCCTCTAGAACAAAAATGCCAATAACTCTCAGACCGGGCGTCCAATTGATGCACCGTCTGTTGCGTTGAGTTCCTGTTGACGATACAGAACTTTTGGATACATCAACTTCAGACTATGTGTCAGTTGATGTATCAGCCTCTCGGCTCTTGGAGAGGACCCTCCCGAACGAGCTTGCTGTGTGTGGGAACCCTAGTGCCGACTGCGACTGCGACTTCGACGATGACTGTGCAGAGATCCTCAGTGGATTCGACGGCGATGACTACAGCACTCAGCGATCCTACAGGGATCAGTGCTACAGATCTTGTGTGGGTCCGATCCTGTGTGGGCCTTTGCGGGGATTAGTATCTATCGATCCTTTGTGGATCTGACAACTTAGATGATTCAGTACTGGTCTTGTATCCTATGTGGGTCCCAGTATAGATGAATCAATGAAGACAACTGGTCTTGTATCCTATGTGGGTCCTAGCTGTGCTGGTCTTGTATCCTATGTGGGTCCCAATATAGATGAATCAATGAAGACAGCGGGTCTTGTATCCTATGTCGGTCCTAGCTGTGCTAGTCTTGTATCCTATGTGGGTCCCAGCTTTGATGATTTAGTGCTGGTCTTGTATCCTATGTGGGTCCCAGTATAGATGAATCAATGAAGACAGCTGGTCTTGTATCCTATGTGGGTCCTAGCTGTGCTGGTCTTGTATCCTATGTGGGTCCCAGCTTAGATGATTCAGTACTGGTCTTGTATCCTATGTGGGTCCCAGTATAGTTGAATCAATGAAGACAGCTGGTCATGTATCCTATCTGTGTCCTAGCTGTGCTGGTCTTGTATCCTATGTGGGTCCCAACTTAGATCATTCAGTATCTATGTCTGATCATCTCCTTCACCTTTTCGATGATGTATACCTGTGTGAGATGAAACCTGTTTTGCTTCCTTTGTGGTTTGAGTTGTGCTATCCTGTGTGGATTACGTTTTGCTTTCTTGTGTGGAATACTTTTTGCTTCCCTGTGTGGAATACGATTTTCTTTCTTGTGTGGACTGGGATGTACTTGGGCTTTGTGGTTGGAGCGTGTTGGAATTGATGACTGAGGTATATGTATGGGCATATACCTAAGCAGTGTCGGATGTTAATTCGTGATTTATCCTTCCTTTGTGGTTTATCCTTTGTGGATTTTGGGATACCTTCGGGAGTCTCGGGGTCCCTACTGAGTAGCTTATACTAACCCCTGCACGGGATATGCCCGCACTACGTTGTGTTGGTTGCAGACGACGGACAACGCTGATCACAGTTGAGGCTTTCGGAGCAGGACGGTTGTAACACCCGAGATTTTTATGAGTAATATTTTGATTTTATGTTATATATATATCATCAAAGGAATCTTTCACTACACACTAGCTTGACTTACTTTACAAGAAATCGCGACCTTCCTCGATAGCTTGCGTCATACGCAATACCGAGTTTCACTAAACAACGATATGCTATTAAAATATTTTTAAAACTAGCTGTTATGAATAGTAATAACCACTTTTTGAAATTTTATAAATTTTATTTTTCAAAATGGACTTCATTTTTGGATTCGGAATATCGAAATTAGCCTAGGGTGAAATTTTGGTATTTTTCTGAAAACTTTCAATTTTTGATGAATAGTGAAACCACTAAGTGGTAGGTTAAAAACTGAATTTTGCATAAAACTTAATTTTACCGCTTCTGTGAATGGAATTTCGAAAATCCAACAGACACGGTTGATATCAGTAAGTAAAATGTGGTTCAATGAGATAAAAATAATTTTTTGGTAAATAGTAACTTTTTACTTTTTTTTACCGCGGTTAATAGTAAATAGGATAACTAAGGGTAAATATGATATTACTGTTACCCTAACACATGTCCTAATTCTATTGGATAAGTGTAATTCGACCAAAAACAACCTTATGAATATAATATGACCATTTAGGTCCACTTGGATTAGATTATGACATTTAATATTATTTTATTTAATGAATAGTTAAAATAGTTAAAATCAAAGTTTAATAACTAAAACATTTTTAATATGGGGTTATGCATAAGATAAATTCGACTATAAATATTAATTATAAATATAAAAAGATTTTATACATAATGATATTTTATTTATAATTTTTAGACTTTAAATAAATTAATTTATTTATGACTCAACGATGATGTAGTAATTACCCTTTTAAGGAAATGTTAACATAATTGATGTTATAAATGCTAAAATAAATGTAATTTGAGACTTTTTATGAATTCCACTAATTTTCTAGGTTACTATGATATATTAGTGTTGATTTAATCAACTTGTTTTGAACATATAATTCTGTTATGACTTTCACAAAAATCATATATCAAATAGTGTCAAAATTGACACAAAATAGTTTTTAAATCAAATATTATATTATTAATTGTTATTTTATTCCTAAAAATCTAAGGTTCGGCCAAATGACTTAGATAAGGATATATATATTAATAATAAAGAACTTGGGGTTCGTTTGTCATGTTATAGTAAGTGTATTAACCATAGTGTAAGAAAACAAAAAGTCACGCTAAAAGTTAAATTATTTAACTTAGAGTTAAATCTAATTGATAAGGTTAAAATAATAACCTAAACTTGTCTAAATCCTATTGGTTGATAGTATTTCGACCCATCCCCACTTTATCTTCGAAATAAGACCCTTTGGAACCATTATAAACTGATTTTGACTTTAATATAAAATAATATTTTGAGATATTCCTAAGGTGCCCCTCTCCTCCCTTATAAAAGGGCACCTCCTCCCCCTCCTCCTCACACCAATTTGAGCACTCAAGCTCGGAAAACCCCTGCCAAAATACCTTCTCCACTTCCCTAGAATAATCCTAGAGGTCCTGGTCTTCTTCAAAGACCAATCTTAGTTCCCTAAGTGGAGGATTCAAAGATGCGTTTCAAAGAAGAGGTAATATCGATTACTGATCTTTTCAATTTCTTTCTTCTTCAAAATTCTTCTTCTTTAGTTTTTTCATGATAAAGTAATAACATCAGTATTACTTACATACTGATATGTTATTATAAATATGAAACAACCCTAATTCACCTTCTATCCATCCTATGGAAAAATGAAATCACCGCGCGTGCGTACGTACGGAATACCGTCTCCACGCGGTGGTGTAATCTATTTTCCACCACCACCTTAAAAGGATGGGTATAATGGTGTAATGAGTAACTATATATGATCATTATAAAGTTATATTGATACTGAAATAGTATAAATACACTTAAATACAATTCCACGATCATGGGAACAATATCATCGCTCGTGCGTACGTACGGAATACCGTCTCCACGATGTGAGGCGACTCGTTCTACATGATCATCATTACATAGTAATTATATAAATTAATTGAATGAATAAATATGATATATGTTACACTAATACCATTCTGGATATAAGGTATCTATAACCTTAAAATAAGAATAAGAATTTATTCGGCAAAACTCGCATAAGAACAAAAAGGCAATAAAGACCCGAGTAACAAGTAACAATGAAATATTACTAATAAGAAGCTAAGAATATGACCATATATGATATAATATCAATATTTATGATTCTATAATAAGTCAATAACATTATTTAAACCATTATACAGGAGCTTCAGACACGTACAAAGCAAATCGGACCTAAGGTAAGGGAAAATATCACAATCTCATTTTTATCCGAGATTGTTTATACTTTGGTATTTACTGGGGTGTATTTTATTATCCACATCCATGTTCCCTCAATGTGTAATATTATTTCCATCCTTCTACAATAGTTTATATCCAATTTTACCCTTCAGTAAGTTTTTTGTAAAAGATATGAAAGGAATCTTTTGTCGTTTTTCGTACGAGGTGCTTTTTGACTTTTCCGACAAAAGTACGAAGAATGTTTTTTTAACTTATACGGCAAGAATGGATTTTTAATACATTATTTCCAAGAAGCTTCCTTTAAAAGTTTTCATGTTTATTTTTAATCAACTTCTTTTAGTTTAAAATTGTATGACATGTTAAGAAAGGAAAAGTATTTTTGAAGTAGAAAGGATATTTTCCTCAAGAATGGAGTTCAAATGTTTTATCAAAATTATTTTCCATCTAAGATAATATAGGGTTATGTTTTTATCCCTATTATTACATTGATTTGATTATGTTTTGAGGAAATTATTTTTATGAAGTCATTTACCTTATATGATTTGTTTTATGATGTCATGATGTTTCAAGAATTCCATTTTTGTTACATGTGATATGCGATGATGTATGATTTATGATTATGTGGCACACATAAGAAAGGATTAATTATAAGATGGGTGGGACCTATATCTCCCTCCAATGCATTGGGTAAATATTTATATCTCATGAGATAGACATGGCTGGAACGGAATGTTATTTCAGTTCAGTGATACAGGACTGAAACGAGGAGTGAACTCGGTTCAGAAATGGACTTTGTCCGCTAAGATAGTCTTGGAAATGAGTCATGACTAACAAGAAATGATTTTCCATGATTATGTGTGCATTCCACAAAGTTTCAAGTTTTATGTTATGATTATGGGGATCTCATTTTCACTTCTATGATTTATTCCATGTTAAGATATTATGATCTCTTTTGCAGGTTATGATTTTAAAAAAGATATGATATGATTTTTATTTCCTTTATTTAACCTTGATGAGCATTTGAGCTCACCCTTTTTTGTATGTTTTCTTTTCCCCAGGTCAGGAAGATGGAAATTAAGTAGAATATGCTAAAATGGACCCTAGATATAATGAAATAAATGGGAGACACTGTAGAAGATTTATGGACCAGTTGTTTATGTTTCCCAGTTTCTAAAGACACTATACCTGTACGGTCCTTTGTGGTTTTGTCATATGTTGTAATAAGTGTGCTTCAATTTTGATGTATTAACAATGTATGTAAAGTATGGGTCGTTATAGTTGGTATCAGAGGAAAGGTATAGTCAACCGTTGGAAACTAGGATGTGAAAGCCTTAGTAAGAACCCTAAGGATAAGTCTAAGCATAGAACACAATCTTAGTGTTTTAGAAATGGCCATGAATAACCTAGGATAAGACCTTAAGCGTGAAAATTTTATTCTTGATTATGTGGTTTTCCTATTATAATTAGTGTTGCTCACACTATTCTTCTTGGTTTTAGTCAATGGTTGGAACCCGAAGGAACCGTGTTAATGCGGAATGTGATGGGCAATGCAATGATTGTCCCCCTGAGCAAACAAACGATATGGGAGCTGGAATGAAAAATCTTGTAGCCATGCTCACACAACTTTCTCAAGATACGAATCATGTAGGACTTCCAAACGAGAAAAGAAAGGAGCAACATTCTATTGAATCCTTCATGAGGCAGCGTCCACCTTCTTTCAGCGGGTCTACTGATCCATTAGTTGCTGAATAATGGATTAGTACTACGGAAAAGATATTTTCAGTTCTTCAATGTTCTGAACATGATAAAGTCATCCTAGCAGTGTATCGTTTGGAAGGAGATGCTGATCAATGGTGGAATCTTATTAAGAATATGAGGAAAAGGGATGAAATTGAGTCCATGGAATGGGACGAGTTCAAGAACTTATTTTTCAATAAGTACTTCCCTCGTATTCTCCGAACAAAGATGGAGAAAGAGTTTCTTGAACTGAAGCAAAGGGATAATGAATCTGTTGGTACCTATGAAGCAAATTTTACAAGACTTGCAAGGTACGCTTCTGGTATTATTATCCAACCCGAGAGTAAGACCGATCGATTCTTTAGTGGCTTAAAACCAAGTCTTCGAAGGGCATTATCCATAAGGGACTTCAATAGCTATGAGGAAATCGTTCGATGTGCTCTCAAAGTCAAGATGGAGATTGGAGTAACCCAACAGTCATATGGGTTTGATAAGAATAGGAAAATGGAATTCAAAGGAAAATCTAAAGATCACACTGAAAAGAAGATGAGCTTTCCCTTATGCTCAAAGTGTGGAAAGAAACATGGAGGGAGTTGTCTTAGAGGGACAAGTAAATGTTTCAAATGTGGAAAGGAAGGTCATCGGGCAATTGAATGCCGGGATAATGGGAAGAAGATGTCTAATGATGCAAACAAAGGAAGGGATACACAGAATGAACCTACTACACTTCAATGTTTCAAGTGCAAGGAGATGGGGCATTATGCCAATCAATTCCCAAATCCAAGGGTTGATGATGATGGTCGACGTCAACAAACTCTTAAGGCTAAAGACAAAGGAAAGTCACATGCAATTTCTATCAGCGATGTGGAGTACGATAACGAAGTGGTGAAAGGTACACTTACCATCCACTCTAAAGTAGAAAATGTTTTATTTGATTCTAGATCCAACCACTATTTTATTTCTGAAGAATTTTCTAAGGGTATCACCATATTACCTCAACAATTAGATGTTGAGTTAGCTGTGACAACACCTAATGGCACATCAATCTCATCAATAGTTTATAATTCTTCTCCGATCGAAGTTTGTGGGAAAGTTCTTCCTGCAAATCTTGTGATCCTGCCTATAGTGGAATTTTATGTGATTCCTGGCATGGATTGGATTTATTTATATGGAGCTCATATCAATTGCCAAAGAAGGGAAGTCACATTTCATATTCCAGATCAATCTATGATCATCTATCAATGCAAGGATGAACATAACCTTCCAGTGGAAATTTCTTCCATTTTATGGGTATTGATTCCACTAAATGAAGGTTATTTATCTCAAATGGTTGGTGAGAAACTCGTGATTAAGAATATTCCCATTGTACGGGAGTTTGATGATGTCTTTCCGGAGGAATTACCGGGTCTTCCACCAAATCGTGAAGTTGAGTTTTTAATAGAACTCGTACCGGGTGCTTTGCCTATTTCAAAGACACCTTATAGAATGGACCCAATTGAGTTGCAGGAATTGAAGAAGCAACTCCAAGAGAATCTTGATAAGGGATTCATATGCCCTAGTGCGTCACCTTGGGGAGCACCTGTTCTATTTGTTAAGAAGAAAGATGGATCAATGAGACTCTACATTGATTATCGAGAACTTAACAAGATCACTATCAAGAACAAATATCCTCTCCCACGCATTGATGACTTATTTGACCAACTACGCGGAGCTCAATACTTTTCTAAGATTGATCTTCGTTCATGGTATCATCAATTAAGGGTCAAAAGGGAGGATATACCAAAGATGGCTTTCCGTACAAGGTATGGACACTATAAATTTATAGTGATGCCATTTGGTCTTACTAATGCCCCTGCTATCTTCATGGATCTAATGAATAGAGTCTTTAGAGACTATCTTGATCAATTTGTGGTAGTCTTTATATATGATATTCTTGTCTATTCAAAGATCAAGGAAGAGCATGAAGATCACTTGAGAATTATATTGAAGACTCTGAGAAAGGAGAAGCTTTATGCCAAATTTACCAAGTGTGAATTTTGTCTTCAAAAAGTTGCATTTTTGGGTCACATAATCTCAAAAGAGGGGATATCTGTGGATCCAGCAAAAATAGAGGTTATTGAAAGATGGTCGAGACCAACAACAGTAACTGAGATCCGAAGTTTTCTTGGTTTGGCTGGATATTATCGACGTTTTGTAAAAGATTTTTCACGATTATCTAACCCACTCACCAAGTTGACTCGGAAAGGAGTTAAGTTTGTTTGGACAGAGGAATGTGAAGAGAATTTCAAGGAGTTGAAAATAAGGTTATCCAGTGCACCTGTGCTCACACTGCCTTGTAGTGGAGAAAGGTTTGTGATCTACAGTGATGCATCCATGAAGGGATTGGGGTGTGTTCTTATTCAAAATGATATGGTGATAGCTTATGCCTCACGACAGTTGAAAATCCATGAGCAAAATTTCCCAACACATGATTCGGAGTTAGCTGCGGTAATCTTTGCATTAATGATTTGGAGGCATTACCTTTATGGTGAAAGGTGTGATATTTATACTGATCATAAAAGTTTAAAGTATATTTTCAGACAAAAGGAGCTGAATATGCGTCAAAGAAGATGGTTGGAGCTGATTAAGGATTACGACTGCTCAATCCATTACCACCCTGGGAAAGCAAACAAGGTGGCAGATGCATTAAGTCGACAAGACCATGCTAGTTTATCCATGATGAGGATCACAAAAGATCCAATATTTATGGATTTACAAAGGATGGATCTTGGAATTATAATGGAAGGGGAAAAATCTTATCTTTCTCAAATGAATGTTCAACCATCTATACATGTGAAGATTAAAGAGGCACAAAAAGAAGATGTCAAGTTACAAAAGAAGGTGATAAATGTTCCTGAATTCAACCTTGATTGTGATGGGATAATAAAGTTCAGGAATTGGGTTTTTGTTCCTCCCATCCCCGAATTAAAGAAGGAGCTGCTGGATGAGGCTCATGGTTCTTCATTCTCTATTCATCCTGGAAGCACGAAGATGTATAGGTACCTGAAAGAGTACTTCTGGTGGGATGGCATGAAAAGAGATGTTGCTGAATATGTCTCTCGATGCTTGGTTTGTCAACAAGTTAAAGCTGAGAGACAGAAGTCTAAGGGGATGTTACAACCATTACCCATACCCGAATGGAAATGGGAAAACATCACTATGGACTTTGTCATAGGACTTCCTAAAACATCCACAGTCAATAATGCTATCTGGGTCATAGTTGATTGTCTTACAAAGTCTGCACATTTCATTGCTATTAGAGAGGATTTCTCTCTAGGATCAGCTTGCCAGGATATATGTAAAGGAAGTGGTAAAATTTCATGGAGTACCACTTTCTATTATCTCTAATCGGGATCCGAGATTTACCTCGAAGTTCTGGCGAAGTCTTCAACATACTCTGGATACAGAGTTGAGTTTCAGCACTGCTTATTATCCTCAGACAAACGGTCAGTCTGAGAGAACAATTCAAACTCTAGAAGATATGTTGAGAGCTTGCTCTATGGATTTCAAAGGTGGTTGGGATCAACACCTACCGTTGGTGGAATTTTCTTATAATAATAGCTTTCACTCCAGTATTCAGATGGCTCCTTATGAACCTCTCTATGGAAAGAAATGCAGGACTCCAACTTGCTGGGATGAAGTTGGGGAAAGAAAGCTATTAGGACCTGATCTCGTTGATGAAATGGCAGAAAAGGTCAGATCTATTCAACAACACATAAGAGCAGCTCAGAGTCGATAGAAAAGTTATGCCGACAACCGAAGAAAAGACCTAGAGTTTGAAGTGGGTGATAAAGTGTTCTTACGAATATCTCCCTGGAAGAGGGTTATGGGATTTGGAAAGAAGGGGAAGTTGAGCCCTAGATATATCGGTCCTTTCGAAATACTGGATCGTGTTGGGAAGGTAGCATACCGATTGGCGCTTCCACCGAATCTCTCTCAAGTTCACGATGTGTTCCATGTATCTCCCCTGAGAAAGTACATACCTGATCCTTCACATGTACTTAGCTCAGAAGTTGTACCGCTGGAGCAAGATCTTTCTTATGAAGAACAACCGATAGAGATTCTGGATCGTAGCGAAAAAGTCCTATGAAACAAGACCACTCGATTGGTGAATGTTTTATGGAGGAACCACCAACTTGAAGAAGCTACATGGGAGCTTGAGGATATGATGAGGGATAAGTATCCTCATCTGTTTGTTACAAAGTGACGAATTTCGAGGGCAAAATTCTTTTTAAGGGGGGTAGAATGTAACACCCGAGAATTTTATGAGTAATATTTTGTTTTTATGTTATATATATATCATCAAAGGAATCCTTCACTAAACACTAGCTTGACTTACTTTACACTAAATCGCGACCTTCCTCGATATCTTGCGTCGTACGCAATACCAAGTTTCACTAAACAACGATATGCTATTAAAATATTATTAAAACTAGCTGTTATGAATAGTAATAACCACTTTTTGAAATTTTATAAATTTTATTTTTCAAAATGGACTTCATTTTTGGATTCGGAATATCGAAATTAGCCTCGGGTGAAATTTTGGTATTTTTCTGAAAACTTTCAATTTTTGATGAATAGTGAAACCACTAAGTGGTAGGTTAAAAACTGAATTTTGCATAAAACTTAATTTTACCGCTTCTGTGAATGGAATTTAGAAAATACGACAGACACGGTTGATATCAGTAAGTAAAATGTGGTTCAATGAGATAAAAATAATTTTTTGGTGAATAGTAACTTTTTACTTTTTTTACCGCGGTTAATAGTAAATAGGGTAACTACGGGTAAATATGATATTACTATTACCCTAAAACATGTCCTAATTCTATTGGATAAGTGTAATTCGACCAAAAACAACCTTATTAATATAATATGACCATTTAGGTCCACTTGGATTAGATTATGACATTTAATATTATTTTATTTAATGAATAGTTAAAATAGTTAAAATCAAAGTTTAATAACTAAAACATTTTTAATATGGGCTTATGCATAAGATAAATTCGACTATAAATATTAATTAGAAAGCTAAAAATATTTCCTACATAATGATATTTTATTTATAATTTTTAGACTTTAAATAAATTAATTTATTTATGACTCAATGATGATGCAGTAATTACCCTTTTAAGGAAATGTTAACATAATTGATGTTATAAATGCTCAAATAAATGTAATTTGAGACTTTTTATGAATTAAACTAATTTTTTAGGTTACTATGATATATTAGTGTTTATTTAATCAACTTGGTTCGGACATATAATTCTGTTATAACTTTCACAAAAATCATATATCAAATAGTGTCAAAATTGACACAAAATAGTTTTTAAATCAAATATTATATTATTAATTGTTAGTTTATTCCTAAAAATCTAATGTTAGGCCCAATGACTTATATAAGGATATATATATTAATAATAAACAACTTGGGGTTCGTTTGGCATGTTATAGTGTGTGTATTAACCATATAGTGTAAGAAAACAAAAAGTTACGGTAAAAGTTAAATTATTTAACTTAGAGTTAAATCTAATTGATAAGGTTAAAATAATAACCTAAACATGTTTAAATCCTATTGGTTGATAGTATTTCGACCCATCCCCACTTTATCTTCGAAATAAGACCCTTTGGAACCATTATAAACCGATTTTTACTTTAATATAAAATAATATTTTGAGATATTCCTAAGGTGCCCCTCTCCTCCCTTATAAATGGGCACCTCCTCCCCCTCCTCCTCACACCAATTTGGGCACTCAAGCTCGGCCAACCCCTGACAAAATCCCTTCTCCACTTCCCTAGAATAATCCTAGAGGTCCTGGTCTTCTTCAAATACCAATCTTAGTTCCCTAAGTGGAGGATTCAAAGAGGCGTTTCCAAGAAGAGGTAATATCCATTACCGATCTTTTCAATTTCTTTATTCTTCAAAATTCTTCTTCTTTAGTTGTTTCATGATAAAGTAATAACATCAGTATTACTTACATACTGATATGTTATTATAAATATGAAACAACCCTAATTCACCTTCTATCCATCCTACGGAAAAATGAAATCACCGCGCGTGCATACGTACGGAATACCGTCTCCACGCCGTGGTGTAATCTATTTTCCACCATCACCTTACAAGGATGTGTATAATGGTGTAATGAGTAAATATATACGATTATTATAAAGTGATATTGATACTGAAATAGTATAAATACACTTAAATACAATTCCACGATCATGGGAACAATATAATCGCTCGTGCGTACGTACGGAATACCGTCTCCACGATGTGATGCGACTCGTTCTACATGATCATCATTACATAGTAATTATATAAATGAATTGAATGAATAAATATGATATATTTTACACTAATACCATTCTGGATATAAGGTATATATAACCTTAAAATAAGAATAAGAATTTATTCGGCAAAACACGCATAAGAACAAAAAGGCAATAAAGACCCGAGTAACAAGTAACAATGAAATATTACTAATAAGAAGCAAAAAATATGACCATATATGATATCATATCAATATGTATGATTCTGGAATAAGTCAATAACATTATTTAAACCATTATACAGGAGCTTCGGACACGTAAAAAGAAAATCGGACCTAAGTTAAGGGAAAATATCACAATCTCATTTTTATCCGAGATTGTTTATACTTTGGTATTTACTGGGGTGTATTTTATTATCCACATCCATGTTCCCTCAATGTGTAATATTATTTCCATCCTTCTACAATAGTTTATATCCAATTTTACCCTTCGGTAAGTTTTTTGTAAAATATATGAAAGGAATCTTTTGTCGTTTTTCGTACGAGGTACTTTTTGACTTTTCCGACAAAAGTACGAAGAATGTTTTTTTTAACTTATATAGAAAGAATGGATTTTGAAAACATTATTTCCAAGAAGCTTCCTTTACAAGTTTTCCAGTTTATTTTTAATCAACTTCTTTTAGTTTAAAATTGTATGACATGTTATGAAGGGAAAAGTATTTTTGAAGTAGAAAGGATATTTTCCTCAAGAATGGAGTTCAAATGTTTTATCAAAATTATTTTCCATATAAGATAATATAGGGTTATGTTTTTATCCCTATTATTACATTGATTTGATTATGTTTTGAGGAAAATATTTTTATGAATTCATTTACCTTATATGATTTGTTTTATGATGTCTTGATGTTTCAAGAATTCCATTTTTGTTACATGTGTTATGCGATGATGTATGATTTATGATTATGTGGAACACATAAGAAAGGATTCATTATAAGATGGGTGGGACCTATATCTCCCTCCAATGCATTGGGTAAAGATTTATATCTCATGAGATAGACATGGCTGGAACGGAAGGTTATTTCGGTTCAGTGATACAGGACTGAAACGAGGAGTGAACTCGGTTCAGAAATGGACTTTGTCCGCTAAGATAGTCTTGGCAATGAGTCATGACTAACAAGAAATGATTTTCCATGATTATGTGTGCATGCCAAAAAGTTTCATGTTTTATGTTATGATTATGGGGATCTCATTTTCACTTCTATGATTTATTCCATGTTAAGATATTATGATCTCTTTTGCAGGTTATGATTTTCAAAAAGATATGATATGATTTTTATTTCCTTTATTTGCCCTTGCTGAGCATTTGAGCTCACCCTTTTTTGTATGTTTTCTTTTCCCCAGGTCAAGAAGATGGATATTAAGTAGAATATGCTAAAAGGGACCCTAGATATGATGAAAAAAATGGGAGACACTGTAGAATATTTATGAACCAATTGTTTATGTTTCCCAGTTTCTAAAGACACTATACCTGTACTGTCCTTTGTGGTTTTGTCATATGTTGTAATAAGTGTGCTTCAATTTTGAAGTATTAACAATGTATGTCAAGTATGGGTCGTTATAACTGTACCTGGAGGTGGACCACTGGGCGGACGTACTCGGAGTAGACGGCGGGACCCGAGGAGCTACGGAGGCTATCTGTACACACCCTTCAGGAGGGACTTCTAGTGGACGCCTCGAGGCTGCAGTTTTACTTTTCAGTTGCTGTTTTCCCTTTCAGTTGTACTTTACAGTTGGGCTTGTATTTCCGGACCCCTTTTACTTTCAGCGCAGCTTGTTACAGTTTTTACTTAGTGTTTAATCTTTCCTCTTGCTTACTCTGTGATGGTTGTTTACTTTACGAAGGCAATGCCTTCCCTGTTTATCGGGATTTACGCCTTGGTGCTAGTCGCCAACCCCTGGCTTATGGAAGGCGGTCTTGGGGTAGTCACAACACGGGCCCCGAGGACGGGTCGTGACATAATCCCAAAAAAATATCATATTTTTTAATAATAATAATGATATTCTAATATATTTATTATACATAATATTATATTTAGGTATGAATAAAACATATTTAAAGGATTTAGAAGAAGCGATAAATATGAAAACACTCATTTGAGTTATAACGTTTCTTTAGAAAACAACCATTGGCTTACAACATAATCCTTCTAGAACTGGTCCTTTGGTGAGATAAGGTCATTAATAATGTTGTGATGGATTTTGGTAGGTATTTACCATGTTATTTCACTTTATAAGTGTCATGAAGAGAGAGGAGTAGGTGCCCTTTTATAAGTGAGGTGGGTGGAAAACATGTAAATATTAACAACAATTAAAAATAATAAATCCAGTTTCATTGTAATGTGACTCAAAATGAGATAAATCTCAAATATGGGACAATATAGGGTCAAAATACATTGAAAAAGTCATATTTCCAAAAATATTTAGCTTATTTTAATCATAATCAATTTTTAATCCCAGCATTAATCCTTTTAAATCCTTACTGTAGTGATAAGTCTTTACGTTGTTTTCTATTGATTATGACCAATAATTAATTTGACCTCATTACCCAATATTAAATATTATAATTTCAAATATTAAATCCATTTTACATGATTCAATTCTGTGAAATGGTTTAAATTACTCCTAATATATGTTCACAAAATGAAATGAAAACCC
This sequence comes from Viscum album, assembly GCA_963277665.1. Taxonomy (NCBI): domain Eukaryota; kingdom Viridiplantae; phylum Streptophyta; class Magnoliopsida; order Santalales; family Viscaceae; genus Viscum; species Viscum album. The sequence goes on from OY728122.1 coordinate 1,196,797,495, forward strand.
ATTTTTAAAAACTCATCTTTTAAAGCATAACAATAATTTTATACCAAATTAGTATATAATATTTATTATTATGGAATAAATTGGATTATTTTAAATAAGAGTAGACTCATTATTCTTAAAAAAACCTTGGGAAATATTGACTAAAAGGGATGAACCAAAAATAGTTTTTTATTTGAAAAAAATATATACTTAGAATTTCAGAATGTCAAACATGGATTTGAAAATTAAAAATTATATTTTTAAATGAATTATAATACCAAAAACATGTATATTTAATCTATAAAAATTTTATATAAAATTTTAATTTAGTATTATATCATTATAATTTCATAAATGTGACATTTTTATAAAATCAATATTTTCACTAATTACCCAAAAATCTACTATTTTTGAAAAATGAAAGATAATTTTAAATTTTTTAATTAAAGTATTAAATTTTTATCATCAAATTAAAATTAATTTTTTTTGAATATAGGTTTAAATAAAATTATATGTTCATTAGGTTATGGTTACTTTAGAATAAAATATTTACTCACTATAATTGATGATTAGGTGTTACATTCTTACCACCTTAAAAAATTTCATCGTTGAAATTTATAGTTTGTAACGTTGTAAGACAATAGGGGTAGTTATTCCCAATAACCTATATAGGTTCCCATGATTCCTTATCTATATTGTGATTCCTTCAATTTACCTTTACCAGTCAAGGAATCTGATTCCACAACACTTGTTCTCTATTGTCAAGAATATGGGTAGTCTCTTAAAAATTAGATATTTAAATATCTGATTATATTTATTAATACGTGAATAAATGTGTTAGTTCTATAATATAATTTTTTAGTATAGAGATATGGAACATGTCATGCATATTAGATTGGATGGGTGGAATTACCAAAAAATATGCCACAACTCTAATTCTTAAAAAAATATCAAAAGGCACAATATAATTGGTACATATTATCCATTGATCTCAAAATCTCATAAAAACCTTCCACGAATATACCCTAAATAAAAAATTATCACATTCTTGAAATTTCAGATCATTCATTCAGTTATTGGTATAAATCTCTTTCCTAATTTTTCGTGACTTGATATGACAATGAATAGTTCTCACTTTCACTATTATATCCTCAATAAGTAATAGGGATATAATTTTCCTTTCCCCAACTTCATCCCATCAATTTGGGGCACAATATCCTTTTACAACAATGATTTATATAATTATATTTAAATAATCAAATGTAAGACAATTTTCTATGAAAATTATACTAAGGGTAAATATTGACCCCCTGTACCTTAAAAGTCATGTTAGCATGATATCAGCATGTATTATAATGTTTGAATAGTCCTTTCAAACTATACACTTATTTGGGGATGAGAAACAGTGTGGAAATATTGTTCTGTGTTGTGATTTTTCTGAATAATTTTCTAGAATCTTAATGTATAACTTGAATAATTATTATATAGAATCAAAATAGGTTAACCATATTTTCAAACAACTTTATCGATATAAAACCATATATGAAGATCAAGAGGTATATACTACCCTATAGAAACGAAATGTATGGAATTTGTAAGTAGATCAAAAGTTACCCATTTGGAATCATTTTTATTATTTGTTTTTGAAAGTATATTAATATTGTCTATATAAATTTCATCCCACTTCCACATAAGAATATGGGGAGATTTCAAGACTCATTTAAGATATTGTCTCTCAGTATTTACCTTTTGAAAAACCAAGCATCCAGAAATATAGTAAATCTTTCTCACTTCATATTATTCCACAAAAAATGAATATTTAAATCCCTATATATACGGATACTACTAGAGTGTATAGGGAAATTTACGTTATCATAACCATTAAATAATTCCCTATTAATCTGAGGTATGGATGTGACATAGATCATATTTCTAAATTTCAGCACCACATATTAATAAATAGTTTCTTCAAACATTCATTTATTTATAGTTATCCTTTTATTTTGTAAACTATTTTCATAAATCTATGTCTTTTTATTTTTCTCTAGAAAATATGTTTGGGAAATCATTTGGTAGTTGTGTGATGATTCCCCTCCTTAATGATTCCCATATAAAAATTTACCAAATAAATTGATATATGTTCTTTTTTAATCTTTATTTTAGTTATAACTCCCTGACATTTTCTACTCAATGTATCAAACACCTTATTTTTTTCCCAAGGTGAAAATGTATAGTGAAATCATAATCCTTTTGTAGAAGTAGCGATCTCAGTTGTCTCAAGTTGAGAATATTTTGAAAAAAGGAATATTTAAAACATTATTTATTTTAATATATCCCATATTTTCTCTATAGATATAATTCCTTTTCATATTAAAGGAAAGTATTAGGATTACTAACTCAAGATTAGGGGTTGGATAATTTTATTCATTTATTTTTAACTATCTTGATTCGTAACAAATAATTCTATCATTCTTAATAAGGATGCCTCTGAGTCGTTCTTATATTAATAATTATATATCACAAAACTATCCCTCCCCAATGGTAATATCAAATGTGGTTCATTGGGTACTCTCTTTTTTATTTCTCTAAAACATTTGTTACATCATTATGAACATATAAGCTAAAATCGGGTATGTTTCAAATTGGTTAATGGGTTAGCTAATAAAGAACATTTTCTTAACAAAGCACCAATAATAACTAACTAATCCAAGAAAACTATGAATCTTAGTTTCCTTTGTTGGAATATTCCATTAATTTACTAACCCTGTCTTCGATGGATCAAAAAATATTCTATCATATGATTCAATATGGACAAGAAATGAAACTTCATGAATCTAAAATGTACACTTACCAAATTTCCCATAGAACTCTTTTCCTATGAGTGTTTTGAGAATGATGATCAAACATGATTCACTGATAAATACAAATATGAAGTTATCAAGATAATATTTGAATAATTTATTCATTATATCAATAAAAACAAAGGGTAAATTATTTAATTTAAATGGAATTACTATAAACTTATAATGTCCATACCTCATACAAAATGCTACCTTGGGAATAAATTCCTTCCTTACTAACAATTTATGCTACAAAAAACATAGATAAATCATTGAAAAATATTTTTCTCCTTCATGTTGATAAAATAAGTCACAAATAGAAGGTAAAATAATAATATTATTTATATAAATGGGATTTATTTCCAAATAATTAATGAAGAACTTCATAGATCCATCATTCTTTTTAAAAAAGAACACTAATCCATAAGATGAAACACTGGGAAAATTGAATCCCTTATTACATCACTCTATAATTTTTTACATTAGTTCAACTAATTCTATTATTTCCATTTTTTGAGAGACTTATATATAGGTTTTTCATCAAGTATGAGTTCAATGGAAAACTTAACTTTTTTCTCGGGAGGGTTTCTAGTTTACTCTTCATCAAATAAAATAATGTATTCCTATAAAATAAGGTACATGTTTTATGATAAAGTTTCTATTCCCATCCATATGTTACGTTAGAAATTTTTATCTAATAATTTCATTATATATTTATATTAGGGTTGATACAAAAATGATTTAGATGATGATGTATCCCCTATGAAGAAAAGGTGAGGGTCCTTTATGATGTTTTCAAAACAAAGATTAATTTTCGTTACCAATATATTTTGATAAGAATTGTTTTGTTTAATGGGTGGGAAAAAGTTAATAAACGTAGTTAAGAGTGTTTTGATATGATATTGTTGGAGAAGGATAGGATGATAACATAACTTTGTTAAGAAACTTCCTTACAAATTAAGATGATGCTAATCCATTTTTTAATGTTTCTAACATCATGGTAAATATCATAATCCAAGACTATGATAAAAAGTTTGGGAGTTAAATAATTGTTACTAGAAAAATGTTACCATATAAAATTTACCAGATGGATTTTAGTGGACAGAGATGTAACAGGAAGTCTATAATCTCACATTTGTAGATAGAACATGGTTATGTTATTGGACAAAGTAAAAAGATATAATTCATAGTCCAAGAAAGCATAACAAGTTTTTTCTGGAGTAGGAGATGTATAAAAGTAGATAGACATTATATATGATGTTTTGTAATGAATTAAAGGTTTTATATACCATAAATAGTCCACACATAAATGAAAGTTAACCAAGATATAAAAATATGATTTCTACGGGGAGAGAAGTACAACTATATGACCATATAGAAAAAACACATGTTATAGAGAAGTATATTGTAATCATATGGATGAAGTATTCTTTGATAGAAGTCCTTGGAATTTTTGAATATGTATTTAACCATATTAAATAAATCTATTTTAATAAATAGTATAATATGATGTTTATAGATAGAAATTATGTAGGAAGTTTAAATTAAATTTGTTTGATACATGTTGTATGATGTTTAACATTAGGAAGGGTACTTAGATATGAAAGAATTAGTTTGAGTGTATCATAGGATGAAACTTTGTATATAGAAAGCTACCAGATATGGAAAATTTGAATATATGTGAGGAAGTACAACAAATATAGATTCTTCTATATGACAAACAAGCATCAAATGAAAATTATTAATGGAAATGGATGAATGATTCAGAGATATTGTATCAGACTGATTTTAGTGAATCTAAGAAATGTATTAATCTTAATATGAGGCAGGATAATTGGATACAATATATAAATAAATTTAAATGGATATGAAATTATTTTTCACTCAATGAAAGAGATCCTAAAGAAGAATCAGATGCAATATTTATAAAAAAGTAATCAATAAAACATTTTTTGGATATTGTTTTCATGATGATTTAAATATCGTTATAAATCCCATTACATGAAATATGTTGAGATTATATTTCTATGTTTTTCTATCTTATTGAGTGTAGAAAAATTGTAGATGTTCCATAACACTAAATTTATGTAAATTTTAAGAAGGATGGTATTGCTGGAGTTTTCATGAAGGTTCAATAATAATTTAAAATACTCAATAAATCTTGAGAATCTATTAGAATTTTTTTAAGTAGATGTTTTGATAATTGTGTTTTTATTTTTTAGTGAAAAAAGGGTTCTAACCTTTTCTCTTTTGAGAGAACCAATAAAATGTATGAAAAGTGAAATAATATTAATACTAATAGTAAATCTCTAGGGACCAATGAGAGTCACCAAGGTAGGGTTGTATGTTCTCAAACTGAGGCCAAGCATTATAAATATCGCATGCCTTATTTAATTTTTTATTATTCCATGATTTTGATATTATTATAAAATATTTATAAGGATAATAACTCTAACAAGTTTATGGATTTTATTTTAGAGAACCAAAATTTTAAAAATATCAACACCGATTCAACCCCCCTTCTCAGTGGTTCTAATAATCCTAAGGAACTTCTATTGGTATAGAAGCTGAGGTTCCAATTCCATATCCTTATCATGGAAAATATAAAATATATCAATTACATAAGAATTACTAACTTGGATGAAAAAGACTTTCAGGGTAGTACAAAATGGATGATACACTTTATTTTGTCCCTTATCCTAGAGGTAATTGTTACAGTCACAATTAGGTTTACACCTATTGAAAAAATTCACCTATTCTAAAAACAATTAAAATTGAGGTTGGTTTGAATGATATAATTGATATTCTAATGTATTTGTAAGAATATTTTTTCATATAGGTGATGGATCTAAAAATACCAAAGGAAACATGGGAAAAACATGAATGTATCTTCAAGGGGAACATGAAAGTGAAAGATGAAAAGATAAAAAACTATCATAGAATATTCAAAGATATCATAATGACAGATGGAGAATCGATTTATGAGTATTTCACCAGTGTTAATAATGTTTTCATATAATCCGATGATTCATAGATGTCTTGGAATATCCCACTATTTATAATAATCTTAAGATAAAATTCCCCTACACATTTGATTCTAAAATAACTTCTTTAGAAGATAAATATGATTTACCTCTTGATGAATTACATAACATTCTTATTTCAGATGAGATGAATAAATATCTAGTATTCAAAAATAATATAATTTATGAACTAGATTTTTATGTTATGAGAAAGTTAAAAATAAAATAAGATTAGATTAATTATTATAGTGATTTAGAAGATAATTAAGATGTTTAAATGAATGAAAACATCATATATCTTATCTCTAAAAATTATTTGAGAGGTAAAGGAAAATATGGAGTGAAAACCCCACTTAAATGTTTCTAGTGTAGAGTAATTTTTCATTTTAATATGAATTTTACTATGAAGAAAGTTGTAGAATATGAAGATAATTATGAAGAAAAACCATAGTGGGAGAAGTAAAACAAATATTCTGAGGAGGATAATAAATCCACTTATAGTAAGAAAAATGTCAACAGAAATAGAATAATATATGAGTAAGTAGGTTGACTTTGAATATAATTAAAAAAAATTATTTATAAGATGAAAATCAATATAATTTCAGAACATTCTTTGAAAATGTTGGGAAAATGGATGATTCCTTGAACAATGAAGATGATAGAGGTGAAATAACATACATATAATATTAGATGAGATTGAAACATGTGGAATTCATTGAGAAAAACACAAAAAATATGAAATAAATAAAAATGATTAATAATTTTTTTAAAAATAATGTTGGATTGAAATATATTTTTAAAGAAGATGTGTATATTTAAAATATTAATAACCTCAAACTAAAAGTTATAGAAAAAGGAAATAGGGATGGAAGATATTAGTAATAAACTTACTTCTAAGGGAGATGGGATAGGTAAAACTAAATTAAGATTTATTGAGGTTGAAAATACATTAAGAAGGAAGAATAAAAATTTCATCAATCATTTAAAGATAAAAGATAAAACATCTCAAGCTATTGGGAATACTCTTCCCAAGAATTCAGGGATATCTTAACCCCCTAAACATAAAATTTCATCTAATATTTATTATAATGAAGGTGTTAGAAAATATAATGGGAAAACATGAGTTAATAAAGGATATGACAAATCCAACACATTAACAAAAGTTTAAAATAACCCTTGTAAGAATGATTTCCCTTACCTGGGAGTCTTTCATATTAAAAGAAATGGTGAACCTCAAGAAAATTTATACAATAAATAATATTACTTATATATAAGATCAAGATTCATTAGATATTGTTGTTTATGTGGTATATATTGGTATAAACGATAAATTTTCTATAATATCTTGTCTCTCTTAGAGAATAGGTAAGAACATAGGGAGAGAAACAATGTAAAAAAGAGAATAAATTTCTAAAGTTACAAGAAAAAAAAATGAAAAGTCACAAGATTCCAGAAAATCTTAATGAAACATTTTTTTTCATGGAGTAAGTTTATAGAATATATGAGTGATAAATTCAAATTTCTAAATAATGTTTTAAAAATCTTCAAGGAATTGTTTTTTATGCTATGAAATAAAAGTATTCATTAAATAATAATGTTGATGAAATAGATTTTTTTGTTAATACATATATGAACGCTAGAAAAAGGGAAACAATTTAATTCTTCAAAGTTTTTATTCATCACACATAACATGTGATATAAACATCATTGAAGATATTTAATAATATGAATGGGGAGTATTTACCTTCAGAAATGAAAGTTCCTTAAAAATAAGAGGAATATAAACTACTGAAATTGAAGCTCAAAAATTGAAATCAAAAGAAGTATGATATGTTGAGGGGCTCAAAAAATCCTTACCGAGTTCTATCCAATATTTTGATTATGGTAAGGAAGTTATCTTAAAGAAATATTCTTATATAATTAGTGTCTTTATGGGTGGAAAAAAATTCCCTTGGGAGAAAGAAGAAGAAAAATTATTTTATAGATTTGAGAACCTTCTAACTCATGTTACTAAAGTTATGAATATGAAAATAAGTTTTGGCCTCAAAGATTTTGGCATCTTGGATAGAAAATTATGGAAAAAATTCCAATTTATATTATTTAAGAAAATTTAAACCTCTTGAAATTAAATAAAATTATGTTCTTATAATATATTATATAGGGAACATGGTAAGTGAAAGGAATAAGAATGTTAAAATATAATCCACCAGAACACTTAAGTTTATCCACTCTAATATTTATGGACCAAGGATACATTAATAAAAAAATGGGATTTTTAAATTATAATTTTTTGTGACATCACTTGGATGCCTAATATAATTTATATACAGAATAAATTAGAGGATATTGAGATGTTTAGATTTTTAAAATGGGATGTTTAAAGAGATATGGGTGTTTGTGTATTAAAATCAAGAGATGAAAATAGAAATAAATATACGTGCATTGATTTTGAACTCTATTTAAATAAATATGGAAGCAGACACCAATACAGTTCTCAATACACTCCTCAATAAATGGAGTGGAAAGAAAGATGAAAAATAGTTCACCAGAAATGGGTAGAAGTAATATAACGACCCACACTTTACATACATTGTTAATACTTCAAAATTGAATCACACTTATTACAACATATGACAAAACCACAAAGGACCGTATAGGTATAGTGTCTTTAGAAACTGGGAAACATAAACAACTGGTTCATAAATCTTCTACAGTGTCTCCCATTTATTTCATCATATCTAGGGTCCCTTTTAGCATATTCTACTTAATATCCATCTTCCTGACCTGGGGAAAAGAAAACATAAAAGGGTGAGCTCAAATGCTCAGCAAGGGCAAATAAAGGAAATAAAAATCATATCATATCTTTATGAAAATCAAAACCTGCAAAAGAGATCATAATATCTTAACATGGAATAAATCATAGAAGTTAAAATGAGATCCCCATAATCATAACATAAAACTTGAAACTTTGTGGCATGCACACATAATCATGGAAAATCATTTCTTGTTAGTCATGACTCATTGCCAAGACTATCTTAGTGGACAAAGTCCCTTTCTGAACCGAGTTCACTCCTCGTTTCAGTCCTGTATCACTGAACCGAAATAACCTTCCGTTCCAGCCATGTCTATCTCATGAGATATAAAATCTTTACCCAATGCATTGGAGGGAGATATAGGTCCCACCCATCTTATAATGAATCCTTTCTTATGTGTGCCACATAATCATAAAACATACATCATCGCATAACAAAAATGGGATTCTTGAAACATCATGACATCATAAATCAATTCATATATGATAAAGGAATTCATAAACATAATTCCATCACAACATAGTCAAACCAATGTAAAAATATGGATAGAAACAGAACCCTTTATTATCTTAGATGGAAAATAATTTTGATAAAACACTTGAATTGAATTCTTGAGGAAAATATCCTTTCTTCTTCAAAAACATTTTTCCTTTCATAACATGTCATACAACTTTAAAATAAAAGAAGTTGATTAAAAATAAACTTGAAAACTTGTAAAGGAAGCTTCTTTGAAGTAATGTTTTAAAAATCCATTCATGCCGTATAAGTTAAAAAAAACATTCTTCGTACTTTTGTCGGAAAAGTCAAAAAGTACTTCGTACGACAAAAGATTCCTTTCATACATATTACTAAAAACTCACCAAAGGGTAAAAATGGATTTAAACAATTGTAGGTGGATGGAAATAATATTACATTTTGATGAAACATGGATGTGGATGATAAAATACACCCCAGAAAATACTTACGAATAAACAATCTCGGATAAAAATGAGATTGTGATATTTCCCTTACCTTAGGTCCGATTTGCTTTGTTCGTGTCCGAAGCTCCTGTATAATGGTTTAAATAATGTTATTGACTTATTCCAGAATCATACATATTGATATGAGATCATATATGGTCATATTATTAGCTTCTTGTTAGTAATATTTCATTGTTACTTGTTACTCGGGTCTTTATAACTTTTTGTTCTTATGCGTGTTTTGTCGAATAAATTCTTATTCTTATCTTTAGGTTATAGATAATTCATTTCCAGAATGGTATTAGTGTATTATATACCATATTCATTCATTCAATTCATTTATATAATCATTATGAAATGAAGATCATGTAGAACGAGTCGCATCACATCGTGGAGACGGTATTCCGTACGTACGCACGAGTGATGATATCGTTCCTATGATCGTGGAATTGTATTGGAGTATATATATATATTATTTCAGTATCAATATTAATTAATAATAATCATATATAGTTACTGATTACACCATTATACCCATCCTTGTAAGGTGATGGTGGAAAATAGATTACACCACGGCGTGGAGACGGTATTCCGTACGTACGCACGCGCGGTGATTTCATTTTTCCGTAGGATGGATAGAAGGTGAATTAGGGTTGTTTCATATTTATAATAACATATCAGTATGTAAGTAATACTGATGTTATTACTTTATCATGAAACAACTAAAGAAGAAGAATTTGAAGAAGAAAGAAATTGAAAAGATCGGTAATGGATATTACCTCTTCTTTGGAACGCCTTTTTGAATCCTCCACTTAAGGAACTAAGATTGGTCTTTGGAGAAGACCAGGACCTCTAGGATTATTCTAGGGAAGTGGAGAAGGGAAAATGGCAGGGGTTGGCCGAGCTTGAGTGCTCAAATTGGTGTGAGGAGGAGGGGGAGGAGGTGCCCTTTTATAAGGGAGGAGAGGGGCACCTTAGGAATATCTCAAAATATTATTTTATATTAATGTCAAAATCGGTTTATAATGGTTCCAAAGGGTCTTATTTCAAAGATAAAGTGGGGAAGGGTCGAAATCCTATCAACCAATAGAATTTAGACAAGTTTAGGGTATTATTTTAACCTTATCAATTAGATTTAACTCTAAGTTAAATAATTTAACTTTTACCATGACTTTTTGTTTTCTTTCACTATATGGTTAATACACTTACTATAACATGCCAAACGAACCCCAAATTGTTTATTATTAAAATATATATCCTTATCTAAGTCATTTGGCCGAACCTTAGATTTTTAGGAATAAAATAACAATTAATAATATAATATTTGATTTAAAAACTATTTTGTGTCAATTTTGACACTATTTGATATATGATTTTTGTCAAAGTCATAACAGAATTATATGTTCTAACCAAGTTGATTAAATCAATACTAATATATCATAGTAACCTAGAAAATTAGTGGAATTCATAAAAAGTCTCAAATTACATTTATTTTGGTATTTATATTATCAATTTTGTCAATATTTCATTAATAAGATAATTACTGCATCATCTTTGTGTCATAAATAAATTAAATTATTTGATGTCTAAAAATTACAAATAAAATACGATCATGTAGGAAAGCTTTTTAGCTTTCTAATGAATATTTACAATCGAATTTATCTTATGTATAACCCTATATTAAAAATTATTTACTTATTAAACTTTGATTTTAACTATTTTAACCATTCTTTAAATAAATTAATAATAAATGTCCTAATCTAATCCAAGTGGGCCTAAATGGTCATATTTTATTCCTAAGTTTGTTTTTGGTCGAATTACACTTGTCCAATAGAATTAGGACATGTGTTAGGGTAATATTAATATCATAATTACCCTTAGTTACCCTATTTACTATTAACCGCGGTAAAAATAGTAAAAAGTTACTATTCACCAAAAAATTATTTTCATCTCATTGAACCACATTTTAGTCCTTGATATTAACCGCATCTCTCGGATTTTTGAAATTCCATTCACAGAAGCGGTAAAATTATGTTTTATGCAAAAATTCAGTTTTTAACCTACCACTTAGTGGTTTCACTATTCATCAAAAATTGAAAGTTTTCAGAAAAATACCAAAATTTCACCCTAGGCTAATTTCGATATTCTGAGTCCAAAAATGAAGTCCATTTTGAAAAATAAAATTTATAAAATTTCAAAAAGTGGTTATTACTATTCATAACGGCTAGTTTTAATAGCATATTGTTGTTTAGTGAAACTCGGTATTGCGTACGACGCAAGCTATCGAGGAAGGTCGCGATTGCGTGTAAAGCAAGCCAAGCAAGTGTTGTGTAGAAAAAGATTCCTTTGATGATTTATATAACATAAAAGTCTCGGGTGTTACATTCTACCCCCCTTAAAAGAATTTCGCCCTCGAAATTCATCACTTTGTAACAAACAGATGAGGATACTTTTCCCTCATCATATCCTCAAGCTCCCATGTAGCTTCTTCAAGTTGGTGGTTCCTCCATAAAACTTTCACCAAGCGAGTGGTCTTGTTTCGTAGGACTTTTTCGCTACGATCCAGAATCTCTATCGGCTGTTCTTCATAAGAAAGATCTTTCTCCAGCGGTACAACTTCTGAGCTGAGTACATGTGAAGGATCTGGTATGTACTTTCTCAGGAGAGATACATGGAACACATCGTGAACTTGAGAGAGATTCGGTGGAAGCGCCAATCGGTAAGCTACCTTCCCAACACGATCCAGTATTTCGAAAGGACCGATATATCTAGGGCTCAACTTCCCCTTCTTTCCAAATCTCATAACCCTCTTCCAGGGAGATATTCGTAAGAACACTTTATCGCCCACTTCAAACTCTAGGTCTTTTCTTCGGTTGTCGGCATAACTTTTCTGTCGACTCTGAGCTGCTCTTATGTGTTGTTGAATAGATCTGACCTTTTCTGCCATTTCATCAACGAGATCAGGTCCTAATAGCTTTCTTTCCCCGACTTCATCCCAGCATGTTGGAGTCCTGCATTTCATTCCATAGAGAGCTTCATAAGGAGCCATTTGAATACTGGAGTGAAAGCTATTATTATAAGAAAATTCCACCAAAGGTAGGTGTTGATCCCAACCTCCTTTGAAATCCATAGAGCAAGCTCTCAACATATCTTCTAGGGTTTGAATTGTTCTCTCAGACTGACTGTCTGTCTGGGGATGATAAGCAGTGCTGAAACTCAACTCTGTATCCAGAGTATGCTGAAGACTTCGCCAGAACTTCGAGGTAAATCTCGGATCTCGATCAGATATAATAGAAAGTGGTACTCCATGCAATCTTACCACTTCCTTTACATATATCCTGGCAAGCTGATCTAGAGAGAAATCCTCTCTAATAGCAATGAAGTGTGCAGACTTTGTAAGACGATCAACTATGACCCAGATAGCATTATTGCCTTTGGATGTTTTAGGAAGTCCTGTGACAAAGTCCATAGTGATGTTTTCCCATTTCCATTCAGGTATGGGTAATGGTTGTAACATACCCTTAGACTTCTGTCTCTCAGCTTTAACTTGTTGACAAACCAAGCATCGAGAGACATATTCAGCAACATCTCTTTTCATGCCATCCCACTAGAAGTACTCTTTCAGGTCCCTATACATCTTCGTGCTTCCAGGATGAATAGAGAATGAAGAACTATGAGCCTCATCCAGCAGCTCTTTCTTTAATTCGGGGATGGGAGGAACACAAACCCGATTCCTGAACTTTATTATCCCATCACAATCAAGGTTGAATTCAGGAACATTTCTCACCTTCTTTTGTAACTCGACATCTTCTTTCTGTGCCTCTTTAATCTTCACATGTATAGATGGTTGAACATTCATTTGAGAAAGATAAGAGTTTTCCCCTTCCATTATAATTCCAAGATCCATCCTTTGTAAATCCATAAATATTGGATCTTTTGTGATCCTCATCATGGATAAACTAGCATGGTCTTGTCGACTTAATGCATCTGCCACCTTGTTTGCTTTCCCAGGGTGGTAATGGATTGAGCAGTCATAATCCTTAATCAGCTCCAACCATCTTCTTTGACGCATATTCAACTCCTTTTGTGTGAAAATATACTTTAAACTTTTATGATCAGTATAAATATCACACCTTTCACCATAAAGGTAATTCCTCCAAATCTTTAATGCAAAGATTACCGCAGCCAACTCCAAATCATGTGTTGGGTAATTTTGTTCATGGATTTTCAACTGTCGTGAGGCATAAGCTATCACCATATCATTTTGCATAAGAACACACCCCAATCCCTTCTTGGATGCATCACTATAGATCACAAACCTTTCTCCACTACAAGGCAGTGTAAGCACAGGTGCACTGGATAACCTTCTTTTCAACTCCTTGAAATTCTCTTCACATTCCTCTGTCCAGAAAAACTTAACTCCTTTCCGAGTCAACTTGGTGAGTGGATTAGATAATCGTGAAAAATCTTTTACAAAACGTCGATAATATCCAGCCAAACCAAGAAAACTTCGGATCTCAGTTACTGTTGTTGGTCTTGACCATCTTTCGATAACCTCTGTTTTTGCTGGATCCACAGATATCCCCTCTTTTGAGATTATGTGACCCAAAAATGCAACTTTTTGAAGCCAAAATTCACACTTGGTAAATTTGGCATGAAGCTTCTCCTTTCTCAGGGTCTTCAATATAATTCTCAAGTGATCTTCATGTTCTTCCTTGCTCTTTGAATAGACAAGAATATCGTCTATAAAGACTACCACAAATAGATCAAGATAGTCTCTAAAGACTCTATTCATTAGATCCATGAAGATAGCAGGGGCATTAGTAAGACCAAATGGCATCACTATAAATTCATAGTGTCCATACCTTGTACGGAAAGCCGTCTTTGGTATATCCTCCCTTTTGACCCTTAATTGATGATACCCTGAACGAAGATCAATCTTGGAAAAGTATTGAGCTCCGCGTAGTTGGTCAAATAAGTCATCAATGCGTGGGAGAGGATATTTGTTCTTGATAGTGATCTTGTTAAGTTCTCGATAATCAATGCAGAGTCTCATTGATCCATCTTTCTTCTTAACAAATAGAACAGATGCTCCCCAAGGTGACGCACTAGGGCGTATGAATCCCTTATCAAGATTCTCTTGGAGTTGCTTCTTCAATTCCTGCAACTCAATTGGGGCCATTCTATAAGGTGTCTTTGAAATAGGCAAAGCACCCGGTACGAGTTCTATTGAAAACTCAACTTCACGATTTGGTGGAAGACCCGGTAATTCCACCGGAAAGACATCATCAAACTCCCTTACAATGGGCATATTCTTAATCGTGAGTTTCTCACCAACCATTTGAGATAAATAACCTTCATTTAGTGGGATCAATACCCATAAGATGGAAGAAATTTCCACTGGAAGGTTATGTTCATCCTTGCATTGGTATACGATCGTAGATTGATCTGGAGTATGAAATGTGACTTCCCTTCTTTGGCAATTGATATGAGCTCCATGTAGAGAAAGCCAATCCATGCCAAGAATCACATCAAATTCCACTAAAGGAAGGATCACAAGATTTGCAGGAAGCACTTTCCCACAAACTTCGATCGGAGAAGAATTATAAACTTTTGATGTGATTGATGTGCCATTAGGTGTTGTCACAGCTAACTCAACATCTAATTGTTGAGGTAGTACGGTGATACCCTTAGAAAAGTCTTCAGAAATAAAAGAGTGGGTGGATCCAGAATCAAATAAAACATTTGCTACTTTAGAGTGGATGGTAAGTGTACCTTTCACCACATCGTTATCGTACTCCACATCGCTGATAGAAATTGCATGTGACTTTCCTTTGTCTTTAGCTTTAAGAGTTTGTTGACGTCGACCATCATCATCAACCCTTGGATTTGGGCATTGATTGGCATAATGCCCCATCTACTTGCACTTGAAACATTGAAGTGTAGTAGGTTCATTCTGTGTATCCCTTCCTTTGTTTGCATCATTAGACATCTTCTTCCCATTATCACGGCATTCAAATGCCCGATGACCTTCTTTTCCACATTTAAAACATTTACTTGTCCCTTTAAGACAACTCCCTCCATGTTTCTTTCCACACTTTGAGCATAAGGGAAAGTTCATCTTCTTTTCCGTGTGCTCTTTAGATTTTTCTTTGAATTCCATCTTCCTCTTCTTATCAAACCCATGTGACTGATGGGTTACTCCAATCTCCATCTCGACTTTGAGAGCACATCGAACGATTTCCTCGTAGCTATTGAAGTCCCTTATGGCTAACGCCCTTCGAAGACTTGGTTTTAAGCCACTAAAGAATCGATCGATCTTACTCTCAGGTTGGATAATAATACCAGAAGCGTACCTTTCCAGTCTTGTAAAATTTGCTTCATAGGTACCAACAGATTCATCATCCCTTTGCTTCAGTTCAAGAAACTCTTTCTCCATCTTTGTTCGGAGAATACGAGGGAAGTACTTATTGAAAAATAAGTTCTTGAACTCGTCCCATTCCATAGACTCAATTTCAACCCTTTGCCTCGTATTCTTAACAAGATTCCACCATTGATCAGCATCTCCTTCCAAACGATACACTGCTAGGATGACTTTATCATGTTCAGAACATTGAAGAACTGAAAATATCTTTTCAGTAGTACTAATCCATTGTTCAGCAACTAATGGATCAGTAGACCCGCTGAAAGAAGGTGGACGCTGCCTCATGAAGGATTCAACAGAATGTTTCTCCCTCCTTTGCTCGTTTGGAAATCCTGCATGATTCATAGCTTGAGAAAGTTGTGTGAGCATGGCTACAAGATTTTGCATTCCAGCTCCCATATCGTTTGGTTGCTCAGGGGGACAATCATTGCATTGCCCATCGCATTCCGCATTAACACGGTTCCTTCGGGTTCCAGCCATTGACTAAAACCAAGAAGAATAGTGTGAGCAACACTAATTATAATAGGAAACCACATAATTCAAGAATAAAATTTTCATGCTTATGGTCTTATCCTAGGTTATTCATGGCCATTTCTAAGATTCTGTTCTATGCTTAGACTTATCCATAGGGTTCTTACTAAGGCTTTCACATCCTAGTTTCCAAAGGTTGACTATACCTTTCCTCTGATACCAACTATAACGACCCACACTTTACATACATTGTTAATACTTCAAAATTGAATCACACTTATTACAACATATGACAAAACCACAAAGGACCGTATAGGTATAGTGTCTTTAGAAACTGGGAAACATAAACAACTGGTTCATAAATCTTCTACAGTGTCTCCCATTTATTTCATCATATCTAGGGTCCCTTTTAGCATATTCTACTTAATATCCATCTTCCTGACCTGGGGAAAAGAAAACATAAAAGGGTGAGCTCAAATGCTCAGCAAGGGCAAATAAAGGAAATAAAAATCATATCATATCTTTATGAAAATCAAAACCTGCAAAAGAGATCATAATATCTTAACATGGAATAAATCATAGAAGTGAAAATGAGATCCCCATAATCATAACATAAAACTTGAAACTTTGTGGCATGCACACATAATCATGGAAAATCATTTCTTGTTAGTCATGACTCATTGCCAAGACTATCTTAGTGGACAAAGTCCCTTTCTGAACCGAGTTCACTCCTCGTTTCAGTCCTGTATCACTGAACCGAAATAACCTTCCGTTCCAGCCATGTCTATCTCATGAGATATAAAATCTTTACCCAATGAATTGGAGGGAGATATAGGTCCCACCCATCTTATAATGAATCCTTTCTTATGTGTGCCACATAATCATAAAACATACATCATCGCATAACAAAAATGGGATTCTTGAAACATCATGACATCATAAATCAATTCATATATGATAAAGGAATTCATAAACATAATTCCATCACAACATAGTCAAACCAATGTAAAAATATGGATAGAAACAGAACCCTTTATTATCTTAGATGGAAAATAATTTTGATAAAACACTTGAATTGAATTCTTGAGGAAAATATCCTTTCTTCTTCAAAAACATTTTTCCTTTCATAACATGTCATACAACTTTAAAATAAAAGAAGTTGATTAAAAATAAACTTGAAAACTTGTAAAGGAAGCTTCTTTGAAGTAATGTTTTAAAAATCCATTCATGCCGTATAAGTTAAAAAAACATTCTTCGTACTTTTGTCGGAAAAGTCAAAAAGTACTTCGTACGACAAAAGATTCCTTTCATACATATTACTAAAAACTCACCAAAGGGTAAAAATGGATTTAAACAATTGTAGGTGGATGGAAATAATATTACATTTTGATGAAACATGGATGTGGATGATAAAATACACCCCAGAAAATACTTACGAATAAACAATCTCGGATAAAAATGAGATTGTGATATTTCCCTTACCTTAGGTCCGATTTGCTTTGTTCGTGTCCGAAGCTCCTGTATAATGGTTTAAATAATGTTATTGACTTATTCCAGAATCATACATATTGATATGAGATCATATATGGTCATATTATTAGCTTCTTGTTAGTAATATTTCATTGTTACTTGTTACTCGGGTCTTTATAACTTTTTGTTCTTATGCGTGTTTTGTCGAATAAATTCTTATTCTTATCTTTAGGTTATAGATAATTCATTTCCAGAATGGTATTAGTGTATTATACACCATATTCATTCATTCAATTCATTTATATAATCATTATGAAATGAAGATCATGTAGAACGAGTCGCATCACATCGTGGAGACGGTATTCCGTACGTACGCACGAGTGATGATATCGTTCCTATGATCGTGGAATTGTATTGGAGTATATATATATATTATTTCAGTATCAATATTACTTAATAATAATCATATATAGTTACTGATTACACCATTATACCCATCCTTGTAAGGTGATGGTGGAAAATAGATTACACCACGGCGTGGAGACGGTATTCCGTACGTACGCACGCGCGGTGATTTCATTTTTCCGTAGGATGGATAGAAGGTGAATTAGGGTTGTTTCATATTTATAATAACATATCAGTATGTAAGTAATACTGATGTTATTACTTTATCATGAAACAACTAAAGAAGAAGAAGTTGAAGAAGAAAGAAATTGAAAAGATCGGTAATGGATATTACCTCTTCTTTGGAACGCCTTTTTGAATCCTCCACTTAAGGAACTAAGATTGGTCTTTGGAGAAGACCAGGACCTCTATGATTATTCTAGGGAAGTGGAGAAGGGAAAATGGCAGGGGTTGGCCGAGCTTGAGTGCTCAAATTGGTGTGAGGAGGAGGGGGAGGAGGTGCCCTTTTATAAGGGAGGAGAGGGGCACCTTAGGAATATCTCAAAATATTATTTTATATTAATGTCAAAATCGGTTTATAATGGTTCCAAAGGGTCTTATTTCGAAGATAAAGTGGGGAAGGGTCGAAATCCTATCAACCAATAGAATTTAGACAAGTTTAGGGTATTATTTTAACCTTATCAATTATATTTAACTCTAAGTTAAATAATTTAACTTTTACCATGACTTTTTGTTTTCTTTCACTATATGGTTAATACACTTACTATAACATGCCAAACGAACCCCAAATTGTTTATTATTAAAATATATATCCTTATCTAAGTCATTTGGCCGAACCTTAGATTTTTAGGAATAAAATAACAATTAATAATATAATATTTGATTTAAAAACGATTTTGTGTCAATTTTGACACTATTTGATATATGATTTTTGTCAAAGTCATAACAGAATTATATGTTCGAACCAAGTTGATTAAATCAATACTAATATATCATAGTAACCTAGAAAATTAGTGGAATTCATAAAAAGTCTCAAATTACATTTATTTTGGTATTTATATTATCAATTTTGTCAATATTTCATTAATAAGATAATTACTGCATCATCTTTGTGTCATAAATAAATTAAATTATTTGATGTCTAAAAATTACAAATAAAATACCATCATGTAGGAAATCTTTTTAGCTTTCTAATGAATATTTACAATCGAATTTATCTTATGTATAACCCTATATTAAAAATGATTTACTTATTAAACTTTGATTTTAACTATTTTAACCCTTCTTTAAATAAATTAATAATAAATGTCCTAATCTAATCCAAGTGGGCCTAAATGGTCATATTTTATTCCTAAGTTTGTTTTTGGTCGAATTACACTTGTCCAATAGAATTAGGACATGTGTTAGGGTAATATTAATATCATAATTACCCTTAGTTACCCTATTTACTATTAACCGCGGTAAAAATAGTAAAAAGTTACTATTCACCAAAAAATTATTTTCATCTCATTGAACCACATTTTAGTCCTTGATATTAACCGTGTCTCTCGGATTTTTGAAATTCCATTCACAGAAGCGGTAAAATTAAGTTTTATGCAAAAATTCAGTTTTTAACCTACCACTTAGTGGTTTCACTATTCATCAAAAATTGAAAGTTTTCAGAAAAATACCAAAATTTCACCCTAGGCTAATTTCGATATTCTGAGTCCAAAAATGAAGTCCATTTTGAAAGATAAAATTTATAAAATTTCAAAAAGTGGTTATTACTATTCATAACGGCTAGTTTTAATAGCATATTGTTGTTTAGTGAAACTCGGTATTGCGTACGACGCAAGCTATCGAGGAAGGTCGCGATTGCGTGTAAAGCAAGCCAAGCAAGTGTTGTGTAGAAAAAGATTCCTTTGATGATTTATATAACATAAAAGTCTCGGGTGTTACAAGTAATCTTGATGAATATACATTTTTTATGTTTTTATGAAGAGAAGTATTTCATACTGGTGTTCATGTAAAAAACAAACACTTATTTTGGATATAATATAAAATGAATTCATATGATATTTGGTATAAGAAATAAACTTTATTGAAATTTTTTATGGTTTCTGAGAGTAGTTTCTCAATAATGATAAAAATTTGGGATCATGTAAATTTTCAAGAAAAATGTGAGCAAGGAATTTTAATCCGATATTCAACCAATGGAATATGTTTCATGTGTTGGAATAAATATTTATATATTTTTTATATTTTTATGATGTGAATGTTGTTGAAAATCTATATTCCTTAAAAAAGTGTTTGAAAATGATATGGAAGATAAATTTATAAATTCCCATAAGAAATAAAAATTGCGATGAATGTGATCTAAAATAGATATATGAAGACTCAGATGAATCTTATGATGAGGGAAGTCAGACATGTATAAAATCACTCAAATTTTATTCCCAATATAAGCAGTTTGAATCTAACAATATAATTTGATATTAAAATGCTCCAATTTATACCAAAATAAAGTTGATATTTAAAAATCATACATCATTTATCTCACAGGTAGAACTAAAACTAATTTCATAGGCTGTTGAACAAAAATACTGGGTAGATGATATGAATTAAGGATTAAATTATATTGAGGAAAATTACACTAGGTAAGTATTTCCATGAACACTAAGAAAGAATATTATTTGACCAAAGTAGGTGTTCAGAAAAAATCTCAACAAACCTAGGGAAATTTCTAGAAAAAATTATTCACTTGTTTTAGAAGGTTACTCATAAGTAAAATGTCTTGATTTTGAAGAAACATTTATCCCTATTGTAATATTGGAAACTATAATAATGTTCTTGTTAGTTTATGCATATCATTTTTAAAAATGTTATTAGATATATTTTCATCTTTATTAAATGGAAAAATTAATGAAAAAGTTTAAATTGATTAAGAAAGTGGAAATGTACTTTATTATTATGGAACCATGGTGTGCAAGTTGATTAAATATTTGTATGGATTGAAACTAGATCTTTATTCATGGTGTACAAAACATGGTATTTTCTCGAGTAAATAGAACCATTATAAATAAAAATGTGACAATAACTTATATGTGAAGGATATGAACCCATGTACCCTGATTTTTATTTTTTATGTCGATATAATATTTATTACAGGGGGTAAAGATAAATCTTGTAATGGGTTTTCTAAAGAAATGAAGAAAATATTTCTAAAGAAATGAAGAAAATATTTCTAATGTCAATGATCAGAGAATCAACTATCTTTATGGGATTACAAGTTCAATAGAAGGATATATTTATATTTAAATCAAAATAAAACTATTATTGGGAGTTTATATTTTTTTTTCATGGATTATTCCAAAGAAGTTTTACTCCCATTTTTGTTGAATGAAGATAAGTTAAAATAAATCTCATAAAAGTGTGAATGAAAGACTTGAAGAAGTTGATAGGAAGCTTTCCCTATCATACATCTTAATGTCTAGACATTTGTAATGCTATTACATTGTGTGAAATAGATCAGAGCAATCCAATGGAATCACATATGATAGAAACAAAAATAATTATTAGATATGTTAAAATAACATGTTATTATGGGAATTTTGATAAAATATGTTGTTATATGAACTTTCCTGGATATACTAATGCTGATTGGGCTAAAGATTATAATGATATAAAGTCAAAATCAGGAGGAAATTTTTTCTTCAGAGAAATTTGTGTGACCTGGCATCATAAAAAACATCATTTAATAAATTCGATCATGGAAGAAGTAGAATATTTTTTCCACTACCCATTATAAGATGAAAATTATCTGGATGAAAGTTTAGTTATAATATTTCAGAATGAATGTTAGAAAACTATTGAATATATTTTTTATAATCAAAGTTCCATTGATCTTTCCAAAAATCCTACAGATCATTAGAGATCAAAAAAATTGATATAATGTCTTAGATTATGAAATATAAATTTATTGGTGGAAATTTTTAACTTGATTAAATTTTAATAAAGTATCAATTTTATGATATTTTAGAAAAGCTATACCAAGGTAAGATTTTAGAATTTGATTTTTCAACTCCATTTTTAGTCTCCACTAAAGACTTCCAAAATATGATAAGGAATCCCCTCACTATTCTTTGGAATATTTTTTCCAAGGGGAAGAGTATTCATAACTTTGTAAAATTTGGTAAAAACTATGAAGCTATATATATTATATAAAAATGGGATAAAGTGAAAAAAATAGAGCAGATAATATTTTGGGGGTTTTTTCATAAAATTACCAAACTTTTTCTCATCCACAATGGATGAAGTTATTTAGAAAAAAATAATTTATATAGTAGTGTGGTGTCTGGATATTCATTTTTAGAAATTATGTTGTTTTATGAATGTTTTGAAAAATAATTGTTTAAAAAATGGGTTTTTAAAATGTTTGGGTTTTAAAATTTGTTTGTAAATGTTGAAAAAAAATTCAATGGGGGATATGATATATATTTTTTGATGTTTACATAAAATTTTATTATATGTGGAAAAAATATTTTGTTAAGAATGCTTTTGTTAAATTTGGACGAATATTTTTACTAAAAGTAGTTAAGAATGTTTCCTTATGAAGTTACTATCTGAGGTTAGGAAGTTTACTCTAATTTTTTAAAAAACATCCTTACATAGTCGAATTATTATAAGGTATTAATTAATGTTTGAAGCATTATGAAAAATATTATCATTCAATAAATTTATAAAAATGGATATAGTTAATTTTTTTACCGGATGTGTGTAGAAAAAGATGCAATAAGAAGTCTATCGGCTTAGGTTTCCATACAGAACAAGGTGATATTATTACAAGAAGTACAAAGGTGGAGAAGTCATAGTATGTGAGATCATAAAAAGTGGTAGCTGATGTATTAGATGCCGACATCTAGAAAGATGATCTGGACAATGTTTTTCAATGAATTTGACATTATAGCTAACTGAAATAGTCCACTAGATAAACAAAAGTTAATAAAGATGTAGTATTATAAAATCTATGTTAAGAGACGCAAAACTATAAGACTAGAGATATAATGAAATCATTATAGAGTTGTATGATGTAATGCGATTGAGAAAGTATTCTATGACATAATTCATTAGATGTTTCAAAAATATAATAAACTATATTTAATGTATTTGGTTTACTAGAAATTAGCTGATGATGTTTTTGGACTGAATGTCTGTATAAAGTTCAAATGAAAATAGTTTGATAAATTCTATATAAATTTTCAATTCATGAAAGGTGATAATAAATAAATTCAATAGTTAAATTCCATCACAGGATGAACTACTATATGGATAAAGCTATTAGATAGATAAAATACAAGCAGATATAAGGATGTATAATAGATAATTATTTTTCCATTAGATATATGGTAATTAGATAAACATTATCGATTCCCTTAGAAGATTAAGAGATGCTATACTAGAATTTGTTAAGTGAATAAAATTAAATGAATGAAGTTTGAGAATTGGTAGGATGACTGTACATATTCATTTAGATAAATAAAATTGAAGAAGTAAAAAATTTTCAATGGATGGAAGAGTTCCTAAAGATGAACCCAATTGGATGTTTTTAAAAAATTCATTGGAAAAAAAATTTCTAGATAGGGTTTTCATAAAGATTCACATATCATTTTAAGAACCATTAATGTAACAATGCTGAATTGATCATAAATATTTTTAACTAGTTGGGATTAGGAAAACTATAGAAGTTACTTAACACTGAATTTAAGGAAATTAGAAAAAGGTTGGAGTCACTGGAGTTTTCATGAAGGTTCAATATTCTTGATTAAAAGTCCAGAATTATTTAGAAGCTATCAATGATTTTTTAATTTATTTTATTGTTAATTGAGTTTTCATGTATAGGGAAAACAAAAATTAGTTCCTAACATTACTCTTTTTAAGGAACCTATAAAAGCAGGTGAAAATTACAATCTCATTAATAATTTTCACCTGTACATAAATCTAAAAAATTTATTATTTTGTGGAAGTGTGAGTTAGTAATAGGGATTTATTTATATATAAAATTAGATCTATAAAATATAGTCTCTTATATAAACATTAGACAAAGGTTTCAATTCATTTAATAGGATATGGATTTATATCTAAGGTAGTGGACAATTATACTAGTAAGAGTTATCAGATAGAGTGATCATACAAGCAGCGAGGTTTAACAATTTTGTTCATTGTACATAACATGATTAGAAAATATGTTTTGTTTCACATAGTCCCACTAGATAGAGAACATCATACAAAGTTAGAAGGTGTAGAAAATGGAGATACTAGATGAACATATTAGGTGAAAGAAATATAGATGAAATTTCCGTATAATGTGACAACAATTTATTAATCATTTTTTTCTTCAATAATAATATTTTTTTAACTAATGGGAGTAATTATAATCATTATTACTGGGAGATATAAGGAGTTAAATGGTAGTTGGATAAATTTGTGTTCAATTTTTTTAATTGTGAATTTCTATGAACCGAAGGGTGTATCCATGGAATGTATACATGTTCTCACACTAAGGTCGAGCCTCATAAATATTTCATGACACATTTAATTTATTATCATTTCTTGTTTGTGATATTTTTATAATATTTTTACAAGTATAATAGCTTTAAAAATTTATTCGGGTTCATTTCAATAAACATAAATTTTAAAAATATCACCATGGATTCAACCCCCCTTCTCAGTGGCTCTAATTTTTCTAAGGAACATCACAAGGGGATCCACATCTCCTTCATAAATCATAGTCTACTAATATTGGAAATAAAATTTCACAATTTAATTTGGAAGACCATCCTTACCAAGTATTATATCAAATTCAACCATAGTAATAACTATCACATTTGAAAATAAAGAATGTCTATGCATTATAATGTGAATTGTTTAAGAACCAAGTTTTACCTTTAGTTATAGATCCTTTTAATATATTAATTTAAGATATTTTTTAAGTTATTTTTGGTTTAGAACCTAAGCCGAGCCATGGGCCAGTTGGGTTGTAATTGTAAATGAAGGGGGAGAGGGATGTATGTTGTTTCTAGGCCAATTACTAGACGTGTAATTGGAATACTTGACATGAATTAATTAAAAGAGGTGTAATGGTATATCCAGAATCATTCAAATTGTGTAAAGGGTTTTCCCAAGGGGAAAGATTTCAATATTTACTTGACGTGTAAGGAATTTACACATCATGTAAACAACCAAGTAGTTTTTTTAAAAAAGAGGCAAGGACTCAAATTTTCAGACATAATCCCTCACTTCCTCTATTAATCTATATCATAGAAGCACCCCATAGAGCCTAATATAGATTCTTCCATCATTCCTCTATCTAGAATATGATTCCAGATCCATTTTTCAAATTATAACCACACTAGTAAGTAATAGATTCCTTTTTAATATTTTTTCATTCTTTTTCCTATCAACAATTCTATTTTTTTGTAGGCTCATATGCCCAATTTTCATGGTGTTGATCCGTTCTTCATATTTCATCTAATTCAGGCCAAAATAAAGACTGATACCAGAAGATGTGAGTTTTAAGAGTATGAGGTATTTGGTATCTTGAAATTTATTAAAATTTTAAGTCTTTATATATTCCATTGTTCAATGTGAAAAATTTTATGGAATCAACTTGAAATTGATTTTAATTCATGAATTAAATCAGTAGGCATGGACTATGTAATTAAAGAGGTTTGTTAATGAATGATTATAGGTTGAGGACCTTGAAATTAGAACCACCACTTTGGGTGTGTCATTTAATTAAATGGAACATTACAATGGTATATGATTTGGACATCATTGAGGTTTTTCCTTTACCCCTTTTCATGGAATATTAATATTGAATTAATAAATGTTGATTTTAATTGTGATTTCACTAGTAAATTGGATTGTGATATCAATTGTAATTCAAATTTAATGAAGGGAGGGAATGGATTAACCATTAACCATGGTCCTTTCTATGAAATTTATTGATTAAGAATGAGATGAACCTTATACAGAAATTACCATGTGAGTTAAATTAAATTCAAAACCTTCTAATCTTATCCATGTTTGATCCAACTTCAAGGTGAGGTTTATTTGAAATTCATAAAATGATTCCATTTCTATAATTAAATGATATTGATTGAATTAATTAATATATTCCTTGGGTGATACAAGGGTCCTTATACAAATTTCCATGAATGGACTCAGTTAAATTGTACCTTGATTATGATTGACTGACACTGGGGTTCCTAATATGGTTTTCCAAGGGCAGACTCATGGAGACTGACTATTATATTCTGAGTGGTACGTAGGATTCCATATATATTTACAAGGATTGACTCAAAGGGAATTTTATACTATATTCCATGTGGGATACATGGTCTCCCTTTATGGATGGTCAAGGATATACTCGAATGGAAGGGTTGTTATACCAACCCTGGAGCTATACCTATGTTCTTGTGAGGATCACCATGGAAGGGATTGTAAGGTGTTGGTTAATATTATACCTAGATCGATACCTAGATTCAAAATCAGGAATTCCATAGATGGTATTAGGTTAATAAATGAATGATGAATGGAATGATTTATATGAAACGTCTTCCAACACAAATCAAAAACTTGGATTATGTCTTTGTGATTCACTTTATGGATGGTATGTTTAGGAATACTTTGATAATGTTCTCACTGGGACACTACGAATTATGCCAAGTCTGGAGACATACATAAATGAGTTTGAATCATTAAATGAACTTGGTTATCGAATGAGAACCTGAACATTAATGTATGATTACTTTCAATACTTCCTTATTATATTATCATATGCACTATTGTTATATATATATATATATATTCACTAACTAGATGAAACTAGACCATGGGTGGTTTCATACTGGGATTATGCCTCACACCCTGTTCTGTCTTACTTTAGTACCTGAATAAACTATATGATTATAGGTATAAAAAAGGGAAAGCATGATACTGTATATTCTTGAAAGCGGAAAAATAGAAGGGGAGAATGAGACCAAGCTAAGGCTTGCGATTCTAGTTGGGAAACTTTTGGACCTTTTTTTACATTTTATACAAGTATTGTATCATATTGCTGTGTACTTGTTTTGGCTATTTTATAGTAAAATACGACATGTATCATCATTATCATTTTATATGAGATTCCTTTTGATATTATCATCTATTCTTGCTGATTATCTATTTTCTATAAGATTTACTGCTTCTTCTACTTAACTATTATTGATATTAAACTATGTGACACTCTAGTGATGAAATAATAGTCTCCCTATTGAAAAACCTAGGCCCTCACTACTAGTCAGAAGCCTTTTCCATTTGGGGAGATGTTCTTGGGGTAATGTGACACACTGAGCTCGGGGAACTTTTAGTGGAATCTGGTTCTGGGAGGGTACAAAGAGGTATCATAGGATTCATTTCTATTTTTTACTATTTGGAAATAGTAGGCTGGGATTGGAAGGAAATTGAATTTGGTAATGAGCTATGCCTAGGAATAACTACCCCATGTATCGAAAAATACTAAATATCCTTTAATGAAATTATTGAATAGGGATTTTGATTATTACAGTTGATTTTATAGTGTTTTTGGGTGACACTCTCAAACTGTGATGTTATTATTGATATGATTGTGGGATCTATTGCATTTCAACCTAATGAGATGAGGGTTTTCCATCTCATGCATCATATATGCAGTTGAAATATTTCACATTCCATGCATTATGCCATACCATTTAGGATGCATTTCTTGTTGCATTATATTATAATAGGTACCATGATAGATATACCTTCTATTGTGATAGTTATTCTGGAGGTGTTAGAATATGAATTAGGTGGATGCCGTACTTTGTTCCATGAGGTGTCGGGGCCCTCATGGATCTAAATTCAGTAAACCATTTGGTTAAACGTATTTATATTAAATGGGAGATAAATTTATAATGAGTATGAATTAAATGATAATTAATATATGAATTCAAGTGGAAATGAAATGGAAACAATATTTTCTTATAACAGAGAACTTATCCCAGACCCATCCTTAGTAGTGGGTAGTAGGTAGTATCTCTAGTTGTTACATGGGTTTAATGGAACCCTTACCTGAATCATGGAGAAGGAATATGGGATTGTTATTATGTAGTAATGAATTTACCATTCTTATTTATATATTTACACTTTTGAGAAACAAAATTTGATAATGTTATTATATGAGGAATGTGTTTGGAATTGTAGGGACATTCCTCCATGATGAAATATGGTCGTATTCTAGGAGGATGACGATGACCACAACCTTGAGGTTGTGGGATATGGGATGCCAATGGATCCTCTAGTAGTGAAAGTTAAGGAACCAATGGTTTTAACAGACATAAGTGCAGAGGAATAATTTTGTGATGGGTTATAGTGCTTCATGTAGACCATTCAGGGAGAAATGTGACCTACCTTGAAAATGGTATATTTGATGTGTGAGTTCCAGTAGTAGCATCCACCCATGTTTTTTTGGAGGCGGAATACCACAAGATAATGATTCATGGATAAAGTCCATGATATATATCTTAAATCATATAGATAAACCTCTTTAGAGGAGGGTAAAGATATCTATGCATATTCTTCATGATTCCTCAAAGGGATGGTGGTATTTCATTACACATGCATATCATCATTGAGAATTTTCCTGGTGGTATTTTCCTAGGGCCTTCTATGAGTACTTATATCCCGAGACATTGAGGCCCAATAGAGACCATGAGTTCATGCACCAGGAGAATGGAACAATATATGTTATGGATTCTTCCATCAGTTTAACTGAGCTCTACAACTTTACACCTATTATGAGGGGTGACAAGTTATCTAAAGCCATTGGATTCAAGGATGGTATCAGATATGACATCTGATCTCAGGGAATGTGGAATAATGAATAAAGATCTTATTAGAGAGAATAACCTGAGAGAAGATAGAGGTGTGATCCATAGTGGTTGGACATCTAGATCCAGTACTACATCGATCGGTTATAGGAATTGTCTTCTGAAACGCTAACATGGTGCTATAAGTAGTCAGATCATATAATCTACTATCTAGTTGAGGTGATACTAGTGTGGTAGTCTGGGACATATGAGGACTTAGTATATGAGGGACCCACTTGGGTGATAATCCCATGATAATATGATCCACCTACAATGATTACGAAGAACTTTTCCTCCTTTAGCCAATGAGAGAGGTTCTTCACGAACTCTATGTTTAGGAGCGTGGAGTACAGCTAGACGATTAGTCCAAGGTGGTAGTTATACCCAAAATTTATAGTGATAGTAGTGCAGATCTGGTAAGGGTAGCTAGGCAGTATCATAGAGTCATGGTTTAGGAAAGGTATATGCAGTGCAACAAACCCTTGATAAGTTGGATCCTAGAACATCTAATGTCAGAGGTACTATTCTAGTAGCCTCTACTTTAGCATAAAATATTTTTGATAGAGGGGATTCTCATATCATTATTTCTATACCCATTTTGGTGAGCCTTGGTCTCAGTGTTCAATGTCTTGATGGTGTTATGATGCTGGATAATCAACTGGGGATTATATTGAAGGATGTACATCACTGTAGGGAGTGAACCATTGAGATTGGTGGGTGTCACTTTATATGGTACCACATTTTCCTCATAACTATAGGTTTTGATATCATTATTAGGATATAATATTTGGTTCTCTTTCATGATTTTGTTTATTTATATCAATGAAGGTGGATTTCACATCATCAGAGGGTGGTGAGTTTATTCAAAAGGTGGACAAGTTGTCTAGGTAAGATGAGATGGACCCGATCATCCTAGGATATGTAGGATGAAAAAATAGGTTATGAATGATCAAGAACACATCAAGCTAATTTACCTCCAATGGTTTATTGTTTCTGGGTCATCTTAATGGATGAAT
Source organism: Viscum album (assembly GCA_963277665.1). NCBI lineage: Eukaryota > Viridiplantae > Streptophyta > Magnoliopsida > Santalales > Viscaceae > Viscum > Viscum album. The sequence goes on from OY728122.1 coordinate 1,196,827,802, forward strand.
TTTCAGTATTACATGTAGTGAGAGAGGTAGAGTTCTTAATAGATATAGTGTTAGGAGCTTCACCAGCATCAATTCCTCTTTATAGGATGGATACTACTTATATACAATATCTCTATAGGAATCTTGAGGATATAGAGGCAATGGTTTTTTATGACCCAATACTTTTCCACAGGGTAAAACGATCATTTTTTGAGAAAAAGGGTGGATGGTACCCTCAGAATATGTGTGGATTACTTGAAATTTAACCAAATGAAGGTTAAGAACCAGTTTCCTCTTCCATAGATATATGATATTTTTGACCATCTCTGAGGAGCTTGGGTGTTCTGAAAAATTTATTTAAGTTTTTTATTAGGTGTATTTTAGACCATTAGACGTACCTAGAACAACCTTGTATAGAATGTATGTTCTATATTAGTATTTTGTTATACCATTTGGTCTCATGAACCCTACAACAGTCTTCATGGATCTGATGAACAAAATTTTCCATCCTTATCTTGATTAATTTGGGGTACTTTTCATGGATTATATCTTGATGTATTATCCCAATCTACATAACCATGACACACATCTTGTGATCATATTAAATACACTAAGGGAGTATTAGTAATATTTTAATCTCACTAATTTCAACTTCTAGATGGATCAGATTCACTTCCTGGGTCATATTATCTTAAATACAAAAGTATCATTTGACCAAGAGAAGGTGAGAGATGTAGTCTCTTGGGAGTTTCCCAAGAACGTATTTAAGGTACGAAGTTTCTTAGGGATATCTGGTTACTATAGGTGATTCTAAGAGGACATACCACGCTAAGTAGAAATATTTATGGGCTTGACTAATAAGGGTGTGATGTTTTTTTGGGAAGATTTCCATGATACAACCTTCCAAGAGTTTAAAGAGAGATTTAATTCAACACCAATACTGATTATTCTAGATCCTGGAAAAAGTTTCACTTTGCACTACAATGCATCAGGTATCGAGTAGGAGAAGTTCTTGTTAGGGAGACAGAGTGTTGGTTTATAGGTATTAGTAATTGATTCCACATGAGATACATTAACCAATTCCCAAACATGACCTAGCTAAATTTTTCCCACATTGCGCTGTTGGATACATTACTCACTTGGAGAGAGATTTGTAGTGTACACGGACCACAAAAGCCTTAAGTATATATTTACACAACATGATATAAATATGAGGTAGTGAAGGTGGGTTGAGTACCTACAATCTTTCAACTTAAATCTTTCTTATATTCATGCTAATGGTAATGCAGTGGCCGATGCATTAAGCTAGAGGACTCAGATACAGGATGTTCAACAGTCTAGTAGTGAGTGATAACTTATGGCTTAGTTCATTGAGATGCACATGGAGGTGTATGAAAATTATGTGAAACTTTTTCAATTAATCTTATCTTTTACCTCTACCCATTTGGATAGAGTAAGGAAGAGGAAACTACTGGATTCAAAGGGACTAGTACTATAGGAGAGTGTTGTAGGTGAGGACCCTCCTCTTGGTTGAACCATATGCAAGGATGAAATTTGGAATTTTCATGGTTGCGTATGGGTTTCAATGCACATACATTAGGAGATGATGTGAGAATTTCATGCTTCATATTGGGTAGTGCATCCTGGAATCACCAAGATGTATTGGGATTTATATATCCCATACTGGTGGATGGGTATGAAATAATATGTAGCTGTTTTTATCATGAGATGTTCCACCTGTCAGTAGGAGAAGGTAGAAAACCATTGATATACTGAACTATTACAATAGTTATCCATTTCTAGGTGAAAATTAAATGAATTTGTGAAGGATTTAGTTATAAGTTTATCGAGGTCGCCTCGAGGTAATTATGTTGTATGGGTTGTTTTTGATAAGCTCATGGAGATTGAATATTTCCTATCAATGAAGGATAGATTTAGTTTGGATGGGTATAGGAGGTTGTATATCCGTGAGATAATATTAATTAATGGGTTCCCACAAACTATCATTTTAGATAGGGACACCTAGTTTACTTTATGATTATGGAAAAGGATATAGAGGATGCAACGTACATAGGTGCTTTTGAGCATAACATACCACCCCTAGAATGATGGCCTGTCAGAGGGAATGATTCAAGTGATTGAGGACATACTGCAGGCATGTGTCCAAGATTTTTGGGGCTCTTGGGAGAGGCATATACCATTAGTTGAATTATCCTATAAAAACATATTTTAGGCTACTGTTCAGATGGTTCCTTATGAGGCTTTATACAATAGTCCATGTTTATCACCCATGTGTTGGTTATAGATATGATATGCATCTTTTCTTGGAACACATCTTGTTTAGGAGACCAGATAGCATGTTTAGTTGATTCAAAACTAGATGGATACTACACAGTTTGGAAATAAATCATATTCTCATTACCACATATGATCTTTAGAGTTTGAGGTTGGGGATCTTGTCTTTTTAATTGTCTCACTAAGGCATAGACAAAGATGGATAAAAATAAATGGTATGATTTCATTGAGGAACATAATTCCATTTGAGATTCTATTGAGAGTTAGGTTGGTAGCCTATCAGTTGTAGTTAAATCAGAGGTATCGTTCCATGCATGAAATCTTCCATGTATCTTATATGTAAAGTTAATATTCAGTCCCATCTCATGCCTTACCGCCTACAGAGGTTGAGTTTCAGGTATATGTGGCCTTTGTGGGGCATCCTATACTTATTGTGGATTATAAAATTAAGGTTCTCTAAGTTTGGTCTATTCCTCTAGTACAGGTACAGTGGAATCACAGTCGTGAACAAGATTAATCATGGGAGTGGGAGGCTAAGGTATGATTATAGTTGAAAGAATTATTATCAAAACATACTTAACCACCATTGGAATGGAAATTGGTGGGTGAACTTCATTAAAATGGGAAGTTTGTAAGAACCCAATCTTTCATTTAGGTATGGATCCATTTAATTTAAACTTTAAGATCTTGTTTATATTCTTTTTTGTCTTAGACCATAAGCTAGTACATGGGATGGTTGTGTTGCTTTTGGAATGGGAAGGGGAGAGAACTGTAGGATGAATTCATTCCAATTACATGATGTGTAATTGGAATACAAGAATTTTATTAATTACATGATGTGTAATGGTCTTCACAGAACCATCCATGTAGCATAAAGGAGTTTTCTTAGGGGAAAATATTTCTAGATTTACATGACATGTAAGGAATTTACATGTCATGTAAATGCTTATGAGTTTTTTAAAAAGAGGCAGGGACTCCTATTTTCACACAAAATTTCTCACCTCTGCTCTCTCTCTATCTCTCACTCTCATGTTGGAGCACCCCAAAGTGCCTCTAGTAGGTTCTTCATCCATTCCTCCATCCAAAATCTAATTATATATTTGTTTGTCAAATTATAACCACACCGGTATATAATCAATTCCTTTTTAATATTTAACTATTCTTATTCCTACTAATGATTCTATTTAGATATAGGATCATATTGTATATTTTCAGGGAATTGAACCATTATTCATATTTCTTCTAATATAGGACAAACAAAAGTATGATACTAGATTAGGAGAGTGATAAAATTAATATTAAGGTGGTCATGTGTCTTTTATTAAAACTTGAAGTCTTTATATATGTTGTTTCTCCACATTCCCAATTTCCTAGCATTACCTTGAAATGGATTTTAATTATTGGATCGAATCGTTAGGCCTATACTATTTAATTAAAGTGGCCCATCAATGAATGATTGTTGGCTGAGGACTATGAAATTGTAACCACCACTTAGGGTGCGTCATTTAATTAAATGGACCATTATTATGGTATATGATTTGGATACTTTTTTTTTGTGTTTCATTTACCCCCTATACTGAGATGTTAATATTGAATTAAAAAATATGATTTGAATTTTGATTTAATATGTAAATTAGGTTATGTTATAAATTTTATTTTGAATTAAATGAATGGAGGGAACAGATTAACTATGAACCAGATCCCTTGATATGAAATTGATTGATTAATAATGATAAGACCCATATATTGAAATACACATGTGAGTTAAATTAAATAAAAGCCTTATAAGATTATCTATGTTTGGGACACCTTTGAGATGATGTTGATCAGAAATGTATAAGGTGAGAACCTTTTTATAATTTAATTCAATTGATTGAATGAATTCAAATATTACTTGTGTGATACATGGGTCCTTATATGTATGTCCAAGGATGGAATCTATTATCTTGTCCCTGACATATGTGTAATTGACACTTAGATTTATGATGTGGTTTTCTAAGGACAAACTCATGGGGGTTGACTATTATATACTTAGTGATACTTGGAATTACACATGGATTTACAAGGACATAATCAAAGGGAACTTGATCATATATACCATGGGTGATACTAGGGCTCCCTTAGTGGACCAACAATGATGGTATAGAATGGTTGGGTTGTTATATCACACCTAGAGAGATACAAGGGTTCTTGTGAGGATCAACATGGATGAGATTGTAGGGTGTCAGTTTATATTACACTTGGAGAGATAACTAGATTCCAAATTATGAATTCCATTTATTACCAATAATTTATAAATTAAGGATGAAATAAATGAGTTATATGACTTGTCTTATAATTTAAAGAACAATGTCTGATTTAGTCTTTTTCATTCAATTTATTAATGGTCTATTTAGAAATCATTTGATAGCTGCTAATGGGACCGATCTGAGGATCACGATGCTATTTGGGATAATTTTTTTCTTTTTTCACTTTTGATGCATGTATTTATTTTCATTGTTGTGTACTTTTTTGGCTATTTTGTAGATACATATGACATGTATCATTATTATCAATGTATATGATCTTTATTTTGATATTTTCATATATTCCTACTAATTATCTATTATATGTATTATTTAATCTTTCTGATACTTACCTGTTATTGATATTTCATTATGTGACACTCTGGTAATGAGAGACTAGTCTCCCCACTGACACACCTAGGCTCTCATTGCTATTAAGAAGCCTCTGGTGTTTGGGGAGATGTTATTGAGGGCTTGAGACCCACTTGGCTCAGGAACCACATATAGGGAATGAAATCAGAGGATTATTTTCTATTATCTTCACTATTTGGTGACAATTGAGAAGAATAGAAAGAAAATGGAATTTGGAAATGAGTTGTGCCTGGGTGTAGAAAACCCACATATAGGGAATGAAATCAAATTTCCTAGAGTTAAATTTTATATTTAGAAATTTTGATTGTTACAGTAGTTTTTATTCCACAATTGGGTGACATATTCGAATTGTGATGTAATTATTGATATTATTGTGGGTTATATTATGTTCGAATATAATGATATGAGGGTTTTCCGACTCCTGAATCATATAGTTAATCATTAGATTTCACGTTCCATGTATTATTCCATGACATTTGGGATAAATTATGTATTGCATGATATTGTGATAGATGTCATGATAGATATACCTTCTATTTTGATAAGTATTCTGGAAAAGTTATGGTGTGAATTAGTATGATGCCGTAATTTGGTTCCTAAAGAGTATGGGACCTCATGGATTGGAATTTAGTGAACCATTTAGTTCAACCTATTTAAAGTGAATGAGATATAAATATTGAATTATTGAGAATTAAAGTGAGAATGAATATATAAATTCAAGTGGAAATGAAAGGTAAACTAGAGTTTCTTATAGAAGATAACTTGAGACTTACCCAATCATAGTGTGGGTTATAGGAAATATCACTAGCTTTTACATGACTTGTATAACGCCTAGGCCTGATGTGAGGAGCATGAAGAGGGTTGTGTTCTTATGTAGGAAGGCTTATACCTATCATATTTCTATATCTGTGATTTTGAGATGTGATAGTTTATAATGTACTTATCTAAGGAATGAGTTTGGAATTATAGAGATATTACACCATGAAGACCTCTGGTCGTAAACTAGGAGGGAGGTGATGACCATAATTCATAAGTGGTAATCTATGAGATACTATTGGGTCCTCTCATAGTTCCATCTGAGGCACCAGCGGTTATACCAAATACATGTGATAAGGTAGATTTCTGTGATGGGTTCTTAGGCTTCATGCATAAAATTCAAGGAGCACTGTGACCTACTCCAATTATGGAAGAGTTGACATGTGAGTTCTAGTAGCAGCATCCACCCATGTTTTTATGGGATAGCAGGCCACAAGATGTAGAGTCATGGCTATAGGCCATGTTATCTATCTTCGAGAATAAAGAGAATCCTCTTAAGAGGAAGTTAAATCTATCTATGTATATGCTGGGTGATTTATCCAAGAGATGGTGGGATGTCATTACTTAGATGGATCATCATTGAGAAATGTCCTGGAGGGATTTTCATTAGTCCATTTATGATTACTTCTATCATGAGACATTGAGGGATGATAGAGCCTAGGATTTCTTGAACTTGAAGTAGTGCATGATATCTGTTAAGGATTATTCATCATTTTTTACTGATATCCTATGATTCACACCTATTATAACAGGTGAAAAGTTTTATATATTCAGTAGATTAGAAGATGGTCTCAGTTATGACATCTAATCCTAGGTGAAAGTATTTCAGATGATTACCATTTCTATAATAGTGAATTAGGTGCTTATCATAGAGTGTAACTTGAGAGGGGATGGAGGTGTGATATATGGTGGTTCGACATATAGATATCGTACTACATTGACCAGTATTAGTAATCACCACATGGATCTTACACACAGTGATATTAGCAGTCAGAGCACATACTCATGTAGCTAGGTGAGGTGCTACCAATACATTAGGATGGGAAATATGAGGCCACAATGTATGAGGGACCGAGTTGAGTGTCATTACTATGGAATGATGGGCTCACTATAGTGATTCTAAAGAAATTTTACTGTGGATGTTATTGAGATAGGGTCTTCACTAAATGCATGTTAAGGGAAGGGGTCAACATCTTCTCATTAGGTATGGAGCAGGAGTAAAGCTAGCCGATCAGGCTGAGGTGGTGGTCATGACGATAGTAGTAAGACACCAGGTTTATAATGACATTAGAGTGGATTTACTCAGGGTATCTAGGTAGTATCATAGTGATGCAGTCTAGGCCAGATAAATAAATTACAATAGGCCCATGAGGAGCAGTATCCAAGAACATCTACTTTCATAGGTACTATTATAGTAGTCACAATTTTTCTTCTACTCGTTTTGATATATGGGATTCTCATAGATTTATTTCTATGCCCTTTTTGGATAACATTTGGAATTGTGTCCAATGTTACGATGGGGTTATGATGCTTGACACTGTGTTAGGGATTATAATGGAGGATATACATTAGTAAAGAGAGTACCCCCTTGATATTGGAAAGTGTCACTTCATATGGGGTCTATTTTTCCTCAAGATAATTGGGTTTTAAATCATTCTTGGGGTGGACTAGTTGGTTCTATTTCATGATTTTTTTATTTCTATCACAGAAGAGGGATCTTCACTTCACCAGAGAGTTGATAATCTATTCACAAGGGTGAATGGTATGTCCATGCGAGTCGAGATGGACCTGAACCTCATGTATTGGGAAGGATGACATCCCCGAAAAAGATTTTATATTTGAATGATTAGGTAATGCATCATACGGATTTTTTTTCCGTGGTTTATCATTTCATAGATGTCTTCCCTAATGAATTTTCAGGATTACATCCAGTGATAGAAGTTGAGCTATCTATCAAGCTAATACAAGGTGATACATCAGTATCCATTACTCCTTACAGGATAGATACTAATGAGTTGCAAGAGCTCAAGTGGAAGCTATAGTATTTAAAGGAAAGGGTTTTATCGGATTCAATACTTCTCTTTGGGAGTCATCAGTACTTTTTGCAAAAAGGTAGGATAATATCCTCAGGCTATGTGAGGATTATCAGAAATTAAAACAAAAAATGGTTTAGAAAAAATATCCTCTTCCCCAAATAGATGATCTTTTTGTCCATCTCTGAGGAGATAAAGTGTTGTAAAAAATTGATTTGAGTTCCGCTAATCATCATGTTCATGTTATACAATCTGAAATACCTCAAATTTCCTTTTATAGAGGGTATAGTCTATATGAGTATTTGGTTATCCTGTTCGGTCACACGAATACACCAGTAGTCTTTATAGAACTGATGAACTAAGTTTTCCATCCTTATATAGATTTCTATGTATTGGTTTTAATGGATGATATATTGGTTTATTCTCAGAATCGACACAACCATTCCAAACATCTTGAGATCATCATGAATACATAGAGAGAGCATCAATTATATGATAATCTCACTAAGTTTCACTAATTGATGGATCAAATTCACTTGAATGGTTATATTATCTCATATATAAGAGTATCAAATGATCTAAATAAGTTAAGAGCTATAGCTTCCTAGGAGTATCCCAAGAACATATTTGAGGTACATAGTTTCTTAGGGATAACTAGTTACTAAAGTCATTTCATATATGAATTATCATGCATAACTGCACCGTTGAGGGGATTGACCGAGAAAGGAGTGAATCTTGAGTGGGAAGATACCTATGAGATGACCTTCTTAGAGCTAAAAGGGATATTTATTTCTTCACCGATACTAATTTCTCCAGATCTAGGAAGGATTTGAACTTTGTACTACAATGCATCATGTATAAGCCTAGGAGGTGTTCTGATGTGGGGAGATATAGACTTGGTGTATGGATCTTAGTGGTTGAGGAAACACAAGAGACATTACCCAACAAATGACCTCATGTTAAATGAAATAGTTAACCCATTGCGATTTTGGAGACATTATTTACCTGGAGACCATTTTGTGGTTTACACGGACTACAAAAGACTGAGGTACATATTTACACTACCTGACCTAAATCTAAGGTTGTGAAGGTGGGTTGAGTACCTATAGTATTTTGAAATTGAGGTTGCCTACACGACTGTTAAAGGTAATGCAGTGAACAATGAATTGAGTAGGAGGACCCAAATATAGGAATTTCAGCATGCCAGGAGAAGGTGAAAGATTATGGCTTTGTTCTATGAGATGCATTTGGAGGTGTAGTATTTTCAAGAGTAGAATTTTTCTATCATCCTTAGTTGTTACCTATACCATTCTGGATAGAGTGAGTATGAGACAACTATAAAATTATAAGGGCCTAGTCCTATGAGTGAGTGAGGTAAGTGAGGACCCTCATCCTAGTTAGACCTTAGGAGAGGATGGAATTTTGAAATTTGAAAGTTTATTATGCGTTTACATAGATATATATATGGATACGATGTGATAATTTTATGATTCATCTTTGGTATTTCATCCTGGAATCACTAAGATGTATTGGAATTTATGTCACCAATACTGGTGGCTGTGTATGAAAAGAGATACAACAAGTTTTTTCATGAGATATTCCACCTGTCAGTAGGTTAAGGTGGAATACCAATGACCAGCGAGAATTTTACAGAAGATATCCATTCATGAGTGGAAATGAAATGATGATGTGATGGATTTCATTATAGCTTTACTGAGTTCTCCCTAAGGTAATGATGTTGTGTGGTCTGTTGTTGGTAGGTTCACGAAGGTTTCAAAGTTCCTACTAATCAAGGAAACCTCCTGTATGTATCAACTTGTTTGGTTGTATATCCATGAGGTAGTATGATTTCATAGGGTCCCACATTCTATCATTATAGATAGGGATGCTCGGTTAACTACAGAATTCTGGAATGGGATGAAGAGGGCGTTATGAATATGGGTTCTTCTAAGCACAACATAGCACTTTCAAACCAATAGACAGTCATAGAGCTTGATTCAGGTGTTTGAGGACACACTGTAGGCATGCTTTCTAGATTTTGGGGGCTCTTGGGAGAGGCCTATAACCCTATTTGAATTTTTCTATAATAATAGCTTCCAAAATACTGTGCAGATGGTGCCTTATAAGGAATTTTAAAATAAGAAACACCAATAACCCCCCTGTCAGTTAGAGGTAGGAGATGCATCATTTCTTGTACCTTACCTTGTTTAGGAGACCATGTAGTAGGATCAGTTGATTTGGAAGAAGTTGGATACTTGACTATCTTGATAGAAATCGTACTATGATCCCTACAGATTACCCCTAGAGTTTGAGGTTAGGTATGAGGTATTTTTACATGTATCACTGTGTTTGGGACACAATAGGATCAGGTGATAGGGTAATCATTCACCATGATACATCAATACATTCATGATTCTAGAGAAAGTCAGTCTGGTATCCTTTTAGTTGTTATTAAATCAAAGGTATCAGTCCTTGCATGATTTCTTCCATGTATCTTAGCTGAAACAATACTATTTATACCCATATCATTCCTTCTATCCTAAGGAGGTTGAGTTATTGTTAGATGCTTCCTTTGAGGAGAAGCCTATTTGTAATGTGGATCATAGCATAAAGGTTCTATGAGGTGAGTTTTTTCCTCTAGTATGGGTTCTATGGTAGCCCATCCATGTATAAAATGAGACTTGGGAGTGGTTGGGAGATGTATGATCATAGTGACAAAATTTATTCTCAGAACACACTTTACCACTATTGGAAGGGAAATTTGGGGATGAATTTTTATAATGGGGGATGTTTGTAAGAACCCAGTTTTTTCCTTCAGTTATGGATCCTTTTAATTTAATCTTTAAGATCTTGTTTACATTTTTTTTATCTAAGACCATAAGATGAGATTTGGTATAGTTGGTATGTTTTTGGAAAGGATAGAGGAGAGGGTAATGCATGCCAATTACATGACATGTATTAATTACATGATGTGTAATGGTCTAGCCAGAAACTTTCACATCATGTAATGTGTATTACCAAGGGTAAATATTCAAAGATTTACATGATGTGTAAGGAATTTACTTTTCATGTAAATTCCTAATAATTATTTTTTAAAAGTGTAAGCGACTCCTATTTTTCAGACTGAAGCCCTCACCTCTTTTCTCATTGGTGTAGGAGAACCCCACGAAGCCTAATGTATGTTTTTCCACTATTCTAATGCAAGGAATCAGATTCTATATCCATTTTTATTGTTGAACCACACCAGTAATTACTCGATTAATTTTTAATCTTTCATCATTCTTCTTGCAATTGATGACACTATTTTGATGTGGACTTATATGCCCATTTTTTATGGCGTTGATCTGTTCTTCACATTTCTTATGATCCATACCAAACTAAAGGCTTATACTGTAAGAGGAGTCACACATGTAAAAGATAGGTGGTATCCTTAATTTTGTTAAAATTCATAGTGTTTATATATTCCATTGTTCCGCTCACCTAATTTCTTGGTGTCACCTTGAAATGGATTTAAATTATTGAATTGAATCGTTAGGCATGGCCTATGTAATTAAAGAGTCCTATCAATGAATGATTATAGGCGAGGAACATGAAATTAGAACCACCCATTGGGGTGTTTCATTTAATTAAATTGACCATTATGATTGTATATGATTTGGATACCCTTGTGGTGTTCCATTTTCCCCTTTTCTTAGGATGTTTATATTGAATTGAAAAATGATGTTTTGATTTGTGATTTGAATTTTAAATAGGATTGTGATATCAAATGTAATTTGAATTGAATGATGTTAGGGAATGGATTGACCATGAATCTTGTCCATTGTTATGAAATTTCATGATTAAAAATGAGATAACCCTTATATTGAAATTCTAATGTGAGTTAAATTATAGACTAAGACTTATATTATTATCCATGTTTGAGAAACCTATGAGGTGACGTTGATTTGAAATGCATAAAGTGATGACCTTGTTATAGTTGAATTATATTGATGGAATGAATGAATATATTCTTTGGGTGAACATGGGTTCTTATATTTATTACCATTGATAAACATAGTTGGATTGTAGATTGATTATACGCAAGTGGCACTTGGAATCAAAATACGGTTTTCCAATGAAGAACTCATGGGGTTGACTATTATATGATGCATGATACTTCGAATTCCATATGGATTGCTAAGGATGGGCTAGAAGTGAATTTTCTCATATATTCCTTGGTTGATACATGAGATCTATTAGTGGACCACCAAGGATAGTCTCAAATAGTACGAATGTTATACCACACCTAAAGATATACCTTGGTTCTTGTGAGGATCTCCATGGATGGGCTTGTATAGTGTTCATTTATATTATACATGGAACGATATCTAGATTCCAAATTTCGAATTCCATGGATGGGATCAAGTTCATAAATGAATAATTAATGAAATCCATTTTATAATGCATCCTACAAACCAAATAACAAGCTTGGATTATGCATTTTTATCCACTTTATGGATGTCCTATTTAGGTATAATTTTATCATGTTTTCATGGGGGACGCTAGGCATTATGCCAAGTATTGATAATTACATAGATGAGTTTGAATCATTAAATGAACATGGTTATAGAATGAGAACCCTGACTTTATATGATGTTTAATTTTAGTACTTTCTTTCCCATTACATTACTAGCTACACTATTGTTATATATATTCATTGACTAGATGGAACTAGACCTTGGGTGGTTTCCTACTGGGATTGTGTCCCACACCCTATTCGAGTTTCCTTGGGGGTACCTGAATAGGCCATATGATTTCAGTTATAGACAAATGAAAGTTCCCTACCACATGTTCTTGACAACTTCTTAGGATATGAGGATCATGGGACTGAGTTGAGGCTTGCAATGCTAGCAGGGATAATTTTTTAATTTTTTACTTTTGATAGATGTATTGTGTTATGATATTGTGTACCTGTTTTGGATGTTTTTAGAGACACATGACTTGTATCATAGTTATAGTTTTATATGAGCTTCCTTTTGATAATTTTATATATTATTTCTGATTATCTATTGACTGTATGTTTTACTGCTTCCTGTACTTAATTTTTATTGATATTATGCTATGTGACACTATGGTGATTAGGGAATGGTTTCCCCACTAATGTAACTTGTCTATCATTTCTAGTCAACAATCTCTATTTTTTGGGGAGATACACTTGAATCTAAGTAACCGAATAGGATCGGGGCACATTTTAGTGGCATTCATGTTTTGAAGATTACAGATTGATTTACATATCATTGTTGCAAAAATATTTACACGATAAGTCATGATTGATAACTCCCTTCTTAGCATACTATGGAACAATTTAGTTTTCATAGAAAAAAATGGAATATATAAAAGAGGGTGAAGATATAGAATCAAATAAAACATTATCTAAATTTGAGTTTATGGTTAAATTATTTTCCACCACATTGTTAGGGACTTAAAATTCATCTATAGTAACCACACATGATTTTAATTCCCCACATGGAATCTTTTATGGTAAGTTTCCTTAATGCTTAGAGGATTGGTTTGAACAATGTTCCATCACCTTACAATTAATGTACTGGGTAATAATTGGTTCTTTCCTTCCCTTTCATTCACTATCTAGACAACCCTTATCTCTAAACTTGCAACATACCCACCTTTAATTTAATCATTTTACAAAAATGTTTATTTCCAAAATTATAACATTATGGAAGGCCTATATTTCCTTAATTCTTTTTGATGCATTTATTTTGTTGTTGTTGCTCAACCGACCTCTTTTTTTAGTTACCTTTAATATAAAAAATCTAGAGAATTATTTTTATATCTAGACATCACATTATACTATATCACTATATGGTAAAAATTTTGGTAGAAAATTACCCTATAATGGATTTGATTTATCCCATAAAAAAGTCATTATTTCTATTCAGATTATGTACATATTTTATCACATGACATTATAATCCTATAAAGGTAACTACATATTTGAAACACATTGCTTTTCCTTATATTTTACATTGAGGTAATTTCTATTGATTGTATCTCATTTCCCTTTATGAAAATATTTATCGAATTATATTACTTTTAATGTTCTCCATTCCATGATTTCTATTCATCAACCATATTTAGTATTTTGGATCAAGAATCCCTTTTGATAAAAATCTCCATTTAAGAAATATACTATAAGAATTAACATTTCCCTTCCATTAGTTTCGAAATATTAGAAAATCATTTCAAGGGACCTGATCAATTTCTCAGTTAGAAATAAATTTGTAGTACCATTAAAGGAATAATGATTTTTTCTCATAATGTGATCCAACATGGGTGTATCTTTCTATGGAAAAAATGATTCTCCATTCTGTCAGGATTATTTTTTATATACTTGGTCAATTTCACTAATATATCCATGATCTTATCTACTCCAACATTCAATGTATTGAATTACTGAAAAGGGAAATCCCCAAAATGAATATAGTTGTTGATATGATTTCCCTTTCTTCTGATAGGTTATGTTTTAAAAAAGGAACCCACATATTTAGCTCATAACATCATGGTTATTAATCCATGGAATAAAAACATCTTTTAAGATAAAAGTTCTTAAATATTATAAGATATTATCATAATTATTTTTCTAGATGTGTTCTTTTAAAATCATGTTTCCAAGGGTCCTACTAAACTTCCTTTGAAACCAACGAAATGAAACCCATCTCTGGTATCCCAGAGTTAGTGTTAACTTTGTAACATTGGTATAAAATAAAAGGTATAAAAAAATGATCGATCAATTTAATAGTATTCAGGTTCTAGATACATACCTTGTTTCCATAAAACATTGGAAAAATAAAAATATTATAAAAACATTATTACCAACTTTAAAATCATTCTAATATCCTTCATTATATCCTATGGAAATTAAAACATAATATAGAGTGAGATAATACTCTTAGTAAGAGTTTCATACAATGATATATATCATTAGTTTAAAAGGTATTAATAATATGGTAGAATGAATAATCAATACATAATCCGTTTAATTAATAACTTGAAATTAAAAATGTATCAATGGAAAATATCAATTGAACCATCACATGGATAATAGTAAAATATATTATAATGATGGAAATACCTAATAATAAAAATCACAATCTTACCATCCTGGCTTTATTCCTAGAAATCATGAACCTTTCTGTCAAATCCATTTGTCCAAGCATTTTAATCAACATGTATAAATACACCAAATACATAATTAATTTAGAAAACCAATATCCTCATGAGATATATAGATTCCTAGAGGGGGAATTTATAACTTTCTCCACCTTTCACATAAATATATCTAGTTAATTTCTCATATATTGAATAAATAATATAGCACAAAATAAATATGTCTTATCAATAAATAAATATCTATATAGAATCAAGAATACAAAATGTTAATATTTCCCTAATAAATGAAATAAATTTCTTAAATAATATTTCTTCAAATAAAATAGTAAGTTTCCATGCTATATAGTTATGAAGTCATTAATATTATAAATATATTAATAGTACTAAAAAAATACATGAAGAAGAAAAATAGTATCCAATGAATAATAGAGAGTGATAGAGATAATGACCACAAGAAAGTGAATTATCATAAAATAAGGTATAATAATTAAAGGATAATAAAATTCCCTCAAATTATCAGAATGTAGGTGTTGATATAGGGTATTGTTTTGAGAATTATATAGGAAAATAGAAGTGAAACTTTTAAAATAAATTTTATTAAATATTTTGTAACTTTATTAGAAAAAAGATATAAATCATTTCCCAATTTATTTTCAAGATTTTTAAAAATAATATATTTTTATTTTAATATAAAATATAAATATTTAGAGAATAATAGAATAATTATTTTCATAGAAAATCCATTGAAACTTTTAGAGAAAAAATATAGTTAATAATGGTCATGGAGTTGGGAATATCCATGCATTCAATAAATGGTAAACTATATTCCTTTCACACTTTTTAGAAAAACTAAAAAAGCATTTTATTGAAAAAAATTAAAAAAATTAATCTTAAAATTTTATAAAGAAATTAAAAATAATTTGAAAAATAAATTTTATAAAATTTAAACTAAAGTTAATAGCATCCAAAACAATTTTTTTGAACAGGAATAATGAAGATAAATATTCCTGAAAAAAAAATTAAGTACGGTTGTTCTTAAAGACGTTCAATCAGTATTTGAGTACAAATGATAGGAAAACATATAAGGAAAATATTAGAATCCAAAAAATAACACTAGTAGAAGAAAATTAATAGTTTTATGAATATAAATACCCTATAATTTTTCCTATGTAAATTTAAACATGAAGAATTATTAATAAGTGTGATATTATAAAATAAACCTTTATAATTTTTATACAATTTTAATTAAAATATCTTAAAAGAGAAACCTTGATTAAAATTGAAATTACAATTATTAAAGAATAATTCATGATATAATTTGTTAATGTGATATTATATACATCATATAAATGAAATTATGTTTCTAAAATAAAATATGTCTTAGTGAATTAGAATTGCTATGAGAAACCCAAACCTAGGATTCGTTCTTTTTCTTGAAAATTATATACTCCAGAATAATAAATTTAAATATATTTAATAATTCATTTAGAAACTTTTTCATATAAATTATTTTTTAATGTCCCTTTATAATCATATGACATCCATTCGTTGTATAATTGATGCTTACGTCAAACAATTAGGGTTGTTCAATAAATTTCCCTAAAATTAATTTAGTATACTGACCATGATCAAAGGAGTTATGAAATGTTTCTATTATACCAATAATTTTAATAATATTATGGGTATTATTTTTATCCATTATATAACATTTTATGAACAACCATTCATGGTGGTATTATAAAAATTATATTATTTATAGAGGTGGTAGTTCCCACATACACCTGATGATGTTTTCATTTTCATAATGGTTAAAAGGAAAAAAATCCTATAATGGATAATATTTATTGAATTATATATATATATCATAAATGTAATATATATTCCACAAAAATATCCTTATTATGTTACATGTATGGTTTATATAAAATATGAATGCCATCAATTCATAGTGGTGGAAGTTCTTATGTATGCAGGGGCGAAGTTATCATTTTAAAAAGGATAGAAGGGTAAGAATTTATAGGATATATTATCATTAGAGAAACATAATAATGTCATAAATATAATAAATTATCCTTAAATCAATAAAAATAACCATCCATGGAAGTTGGTGATTGAAATTGAAATACATCACATAATAAATATGATAGTCCATACGCACGCATGAGCGATGATTTCATTTTCAATTAGATGAAAATGAGGTAGATAATAGTTGATCCATAATAATAATAACATTTAAATATATTAATGTTACTAGAAATATTATTTTAGGATGGATAAAAAATATATTAAGGAGTTATAAGGATAGATAAACATGAAAACCCTCGATTTTGAGTTATAAGTATTCTTTGGAAAACCCCGTTTGGAGTACACCTTAAGAATTATATGATTGGAAATTTGATGAGACCAAGGACTATAAAATTTGGGCTGGTATTTCGGGAAGGGATTTGGGAAGTTATTTTTTTTGATATAAATGTGTTAAATAGAGTGTAAATATGAGGGGGGGGGGGTCCCTTTTATAAGTGAGGTTGGTGGAATGCTTTTTTTGGTAAGGTGAGCACCTTCCATGAAGAGAAGGACTCATTTTTTAACAAAAATACATTTATTCAACAAGTGTCTAAAATAAGGAACATTACATTTAACTTTATAAAAAAGGAAAATGGTATCAATAAGAACATGGTCAGACCAAATGAGATCATTTCCATATGAACCTTTGTTAGTAAGACCATATTCCAGAGCATTGGACTCTCTATAGAATTGAGTGTCTAGTTAATCAACGGATGAGAGGAAATACATGTAATTGACCCAATGATTAGTGAAATTACAAAAGACATGAATAGATCCTATTCTGATCACATGGACAAAATTTATTTAGTCACAATCCAGCTAAGGATTGTTCTAACCTCTCTTCTTGTCTTGATCAGTCTCAATGATAACACCATAAATCACAACTTCAAGAGAAGAAGCAACTCCACATGATCTATATAAACATTATAATACAACCCCATGTATATCCTAGAAAATATCCCTATATCTTGAGGGAATGTGGCTCCAAATTGGTTAATTTTTAAGATGGTATGATATAGAGTAAAAATACATTCATACAATATGAGTTAAATAAAATTTTATGTTATATTTACACTTATAAATTTAGTTCAATCCCCTTGTTAATCATTTTTAACCCTTACCATAGTGATAAGTTTTTATCATAGTTACAATTCAGCATGAACAAAAAATTAGTTAACCTGATTAGATAATATTAATTATTATTATTCTAAACATGAAATATATTTTCAAGATTTAATTACTATAATTGAAATAAATTTATTTTAATAAAATTTACTTAGACCTAATAAACAATTGGTTTTTGTACAATGTTCATTTTACGTATAAAAATGATTTTACAAAAAAATGATGTGAAATGTTGGTTCTCATTTAATTAATTATATTAGGTTAAATAAAATAATAATTATTTTAATTTTAAAATAAAAAAATTGAAATTAACCTTGTTAAAACATGATTAAAATTGATGTACTAAAATTATTTTTTATTTGTATAAAAACATTACATAAAATTTCAAAATCTTGAACATATATGTCAATGTTAAAAATTATATTTTAAATGTATTATGATAATAATTATATGTATATTTAGTTAATTAAAATGTTTTATAAAATTTCAAATCATTATTATTTCATTACAATGTCATAAAAGTTGAATTATTGAAAAATTAGTATTTTTAACTATTCACCAAAAAATAAAAAATTTCTGAAAAATAAAAAAAATTTAAAACAATATAATTTTGACACAAAAAATATAAATAATGAAATTTATTTAATAAAATTAAAATTAAATAATTTTAGGATTCAGGTTTTAACAAATTTTTTTAATAAATCTAGGTATATTATGTTCTGATTTTTTTAGAGTAAAATATTTACTTACTATAATTGAATATTAGGTGTTATTAGTTCACTATTGAACAAGAAATAGAATTAAAATAATAATAATTTGTTTATAAAAAGTAAGGAACACTAAAACCTACCTTGGGATCAAATCCAAGTGTTAGTACACCTCTATTGAGGTTTTTTATAATCGTAGTGGAAGATCATAAATAGACAAAGAGAATGAGAGGAGAAATAACTAGAGTTTATTAAAAATATATAAATGATATCATAGAATAAATGAATTAAAAACTACTATAATTCTTGGATATAGAACTATAAATCCATTAAAAATATGTAACAAGACATTTAAATAAGAATCAATTGGGATTTAATAATTCTTAATGTGCATGGGGTATCTCTACATGGTAATGGAATGTATATTATATTTTTTGAAGTATAAATTTTTCATATTATCCTATATTAATAATTGTAAAAAATATTATAATAATCCTTGAATTAAAATAACCTTAAAATCCACATGATCATTGGATTCCACATTTTTTCTTCTCACATGGATTGAAATTTTTTATCAAATAATGATATGAAATTATCATTTTGTAGTGAAAGTAGGTGAATATTTATTACTAGTTATATATCCACTATAATAATTCCACATGCGAGTATTGATGAATATCATAACCTCAAAAACATTCATCATAAATACTCTCAATATTTTCAGAGTGATTTTGAAAAGTGATCAAGCACATATATATTTTAGTAGTCATCTCCTTCAGTGGTTTAAAACCCTTTTTCATGAATATATTAGTTTTTTTTCTTATTATATTAAATTAATCTTATATGGGTAGCTTGCCCGGATTTTTCTATGATAAAAAGGGAACTTATCCCTCTGCCACCTCCAATTATCTTTCATATCATTGAATTTCATTTTTTTTCATAGATTACTTCTTATTTATCAATAAATATAGGTTATGTATTATAGGGAACTAAAATCCTTCCATATAAATGGTAAATGAAAATAACTAATTTATAAAAGAAGATTTATTATATATAAAGAAAAACTAATTATTTATCCATGGTGTAATTTTCTTTTAAAATAAATTATTTATGTGTATCATCTAATTTTTATATATAATATTGATTTTATTTTCCTACAAAACTTATTTTAAATCACAACCATCAACATTTAAGCACAAAATAATTATCTAAGAAATAAAATTCACATATTATTCTTATTTTACAAAAAACTCCAAAATAATATTAGAAAATAAATATGTGATAATTATCTTTAAATAATTAATTTTTTGTGTATTAAATCATTTATTTTTCAAGGAAAAATCTAAAAAAATATCCTCAACATTGATTCTACAAAACAAAAAAATTCCACTCCTAGGAAATCATTATAGATCTATGTCAAATCCATAATAAATTTAAAAAAGTGATACCTTTTGTTATTATTTTCAAAATAAATTGTATTATTTCTCAATATTTAAATTAATTTACTTCTATTTTCACTTCTCACTTTTTAATTAATTAAATCTAAATAATCCATCCATGGCACAATGAAAACCTACATTACATGTTAATTTTTTTCTTTTAACTCACCAATAATTTTACATAAAGTTATTCTCTTACTTGTAAAATTAATGTATAAATTAATTTTTTTATAAATTATAATTCTATAAATCATGTGATATAAAAATATATTTCATCAGGAGGTATATTACATAGTTATTTTAGTCGTTAAGGGTTTTTGGGTAGACTCCAATAAATTAAAAGATTAAAATAGGATGCCTTACACTTAAATATTATTCATGAATATCCTTGTGAAATCATGGTAAATTACTAACCCAATTCCACCCAATAAGACATAATTATGATATAATTACCCTTTTGTGAAATGGGATATGAGTCAAATAATAAATCTAATAAATAACTACATTCATATTTTCTATATTTTTTATTTGTTTTCTATTTTCAAGAATTATGGGATGAAAAATGAATGTAATGATTCCATTAACTTCTCTTTATTAGGGTTAAGAATTATACAACTATGCACAAAGAATAATTCAATCACATGTCCATTTTGACATCATTTTTTTTACTATCATCAAAAATTTCACTATTTTTATGAATAAATTATTAGAATAATAAAATATTAACAACCAAATATTTTAAATGATATATTACATTAAGGAATAATATGTTCGATTACATGGGATATATGCAATAATGAACCACAATGAACCACTGAATAGTATATGAAAATTATAATGTACCCATTATGTTGGAATGAATTAATATAGTTAATCTAGTTATGAAATTTAAATATAAATAATTATAATTTTAAATAGTAATGAATTGATGAAATTTAATTAGTGTAGCCCTATAACTAATAAGATAACCTTATACTTAAGAATTCATATTTATTAAATTATCCTTTAATGATATTTATTTTAAGAAACTAAATATATTATTGATAGTAAATATTTTTTATATTAATTATATATAAAATATAATGACACTAATTTAATTATAAATTTAGATGAAGTAAGAATAAGAATAATCAATTCATTGAAAGATTTTTTTTTTAAAATCAAATTTTATTATATTTTATGATTTTAAATAAAAGTTAAAATAAAAATTACATTACTTTAAGTTAATATAATAAAATTAATTTTGGGATTTATAATTTAAATATTATAGAAGGATTAATTTTTTAGTTTTTTCTAAAATAATTGTTTTTAGGTTAATAATGAGAAATACCGATTTTGTTCAAACAATCAATTTTATGACATTGAAATATTTGAATTTTTTTTATTAAAATATATATTTTTATGTATAATAAATATTTTAAAAATAATTTTTTCAAATTATAACACCCATGTTTTACGTTTTCGAAACTTAAGTAATATTTTACTCTAAAAACTATTTTTATTTAATTATATTAAAAATTAGTATTCAGCACTTATTGAAATTAAATATAAAAAAATTGACATCACATTTTAGATCAAAATTATTATATTATGTAATATTTTAAATTTTATTTTTGGGAATAAAATTATAATTACTGATATTAAGGTTAATGACCAAGATAATAGTAAAACTGTTATTTTCTAAGAATTATTTTATTAATATTTTGCAGTTTTAATCTAATAAAATAAATTATTATTTTATAAAAGATGAAATAAATATAATTTTTATTATATTTTTATATAAATTATCACTCATTAAATTTATAATCAATACTGAATAATATTAAAAACACTTATTGGTGAAATTTTTTTTCTCTAAAAAACGGATTTTTTAATATTTATATTGATTTAGTTTAAAAGTGATTTTAATATTTATTAAAAATTAATTAGATTATATTGATATTAAATATAATTTTAGAATATACTAATTTGTTAAGAGGGGTTATTTTATATATTTAGTAAAACTCATGTTACTTGGTCAAAAATGAGTTACTCTGATGAGAAAAGTTAAAAGTTAATATATAAGAAAAAATGACTTCAACATAGTTAAAAAATTTATGGAAATAATTTATTGAGTATTTATTGTTCTAATACATTTTAACCTTGAATAATGTAATGATTTCATTGTAAATTAAAGGGTATTCCCAAAAGAGCCATTTTCTTTATTTATAAAAGGGGACACTTCCACCCTCATTCCACACTTATTCTTTTGAATTTATTCATAAAAATAATCCATTTTATCCAATGATAATACTCAATCATGTTCATAAAACTATAGTATAAATTATATTTCTAGATCCTTTTATTTCTTAGTATAATTTGAAGATAATGTTTAGGGTCCCAAAGTGAGTATTACATAATACATACCCTTTTATTTTTTTTAATCCAAACATACCCTAACAATGGTAATATAATGACATCGATATAATTAGTATTAAAAAGTGTAAATATATTAATGTAAAACCCTTATTTATTCATTTATATCCTCTTAGAAATATTAAATAATATTAATCATGCATTGTGCACACTACTTCCTCCATGAAGTATGATTTTTTTCATATTAATTTTCATTTTTTATAAAAATCACTAAAAATATGATTCAATAAATGAAAAAATGAAGATAATATCATTATTATTCTATTATAATTATATTATACACTTATGTAACCATACTCACCCATCTATATATAACATGTTCATGTTTGGGGTTAGTTAGACCACCCACTTGAAAAATTATTTAAAACTATATAATGAAGGACTATGGGAACATAAATACTAATATTATTGTAATTTAATGAAAAAATAATGATTTTATTATGGTTATAGAAAGGATACATTAAGTATTTAACATATTATTTGTAAATTATATTTGATCAATAAAATTACAAAATTAAGAAGACACCGATTCAATTTTCTATCAAATATAAGATAAATTTATATAATGAATTAATATTATACGATAATAAATGGACCATATAAAAAATAGAAGAATAAGGTTCTAAATGAGGTATTATATAAACTTAATTTTATTTTTAGGATGTTATTAGATTGCAGAGAATGAATCTGGAACAATGTAATGATTTTTTGTGTCAAATTAAATTTGTTGAGAAATATTTGTATTATGCCCTTAATTTTGTTTATATGGTGTATATGATAACTACTTTAGTCATTAATCCATTAATTTCTATCATTAAAGGTATTATAAATTTAATTTCATTCCCTATTTCATTCATGATATTTTTATTTAAATTTTACATGAACCATAATGATTTTATAAACTATAATCCATTCTCTGTTGGTCATAAATTATCTAATTTATTATGAAACCATGCCCCTATTTTGTTTCTCTCAAATTTTATCTAATATTTTTGGTATCTATAATATAGATTATTTTATATTTTCCTGATAATTCTCTAACAATTTTCTTCATAAAAATATAATACACTTTTTACGATGTGGGTTTTCAACAAAAGTAGTTAAAAATAATAAAAAATTGTTTTCCTTACTTTCAAAATGAAATGATTTATCTTCCAACCCACATTTACAATATAAAAATTTTATATAGTTTTATAGAAACCATTATTAGAGTTTTATGAAAATATACTATTTTAATATATCATGAAATATTTTCTTTCCAACCTTTTTAAAATTTAATTACCAATAAAAAAATGGTTAAATTGTTACCTAGAATTTATTTATAAAGATAAGAAAGGAAAAAAATTCAAAAAGAGAGTTTCCCTTAATTTTTGAAACTTCTCTCCTATGATTCGTTACCTATATTTTAAAAAACTAGGAACACTAAATCTATATTAGTGAAAGGATCCATCACCCCCTCTTTCATGCCTATTAATATTTTATGGATATCCATAATTCTTATTCCAATACCTTTCATCTTTAACTCCCCAATTTTTTATTCTTTTATCTGAATGATATTCTCCTAAAAAAAATATATCGATTTATTAGAGAAATTATTTACATATTTATATATACCCCTTACTCAATACAGTGTTAATTTTATGTATCATTTCATAGAATTGTGTTCTGTTTATTGATTAGGGAACTATTGAAAATAGAAATATTTATTTATTCTTATGTGGGTGATTATTTATTACATAGCCATGTTTAATATATATTGTTTAACCGTATACATTATTTCTCTATATGGGTTATTGTCAAAGACTAGCCCCGATACCTTGGTACCATGATACTCAAGCTATAACTGACATTGTTAGAAGGGCCTTCCTGATCCCCATGGGTTTGGGACTAGCACATGACATCATAAAAAATAAAATAGGGAACAAATTTTCCCCAAAAGAAAAAGAAGATAAAGATAGATATCAGTACGATCAAATATACTCATGTAGATAGTACTAGAAAAACATAGTTATATGAGACACCCAAATAGTATATCATCAATTTACTAAAAATTAGACAAGATAAACTGAAAGTTTGCTAAGGACACGCCACTATAAGCCCCAAGGGTTCAAGAACACCCCCCTCCATTGAGATGTGCTTTCCCTTTTCTTAGACATGACAAAAGAAAATATAAACATTCATGAATAAAAATGTAGGGTTTAATATAAAATCCTTGTAGGGGATCACTTGTGTTCCATAATAATATACCATAATAAATAGACCAAAAAATTATTCCAATTTTAAGCATAACTGGCATGGCCGTACAATTTCATATTTAGATCAAAAAATGCTTTTCATTTCAAAATATAAAATATTTAAAATAATTTCTAAATTTAAATTTGATATAAAAGATTTAATATTAATCAACTATTCTCTAGTAAAATAGTTTCACAATCTATAGAATATATATCAAATTGATCACAACGACATATAGCATAATGGTTAAATGCCCTGTGATATGTTAGTTATTGGATATACGATCCCTACACTCTGAAATTAGGGATCACAAAAAAATCCTTTCTCACTTAAAGGAAAATTACAATCATGAACTCCCACATAATGGAAAAATACAATAATATGATCCCACTTAAGTGTAAACTAGAAGCTGATCATGGTTCAGTTAGTGTTTTCATTATAAAAAATTTTCTAAGGAATTACCATAACGGGGTTCTCTTCCCAAACCACCAACTAACTACCTTGGATCCCATGTTCTTCAATCAATCAATTAATATTGTTTAATTCATTTCCCTTAAAATTAAAACATAATTTAAACTTTAGTTGCACAATTTCCCATTTCAACATGCCAAATAAAATTTCATACCAAATAATGTATTGTAACGACCCGAAATTTTGAATAAATCTTGTTTCCTAATTTTATCTGTTATTTTATTTTTATACTCAACAAAAATGTTTCATTTAATAACATGAGTATAATTAAAATGAGACCATTGGGTTTTTATTGTTATATGACCATTGGTCAATATGACCGCTAGAAACTAAACGTTTTGATTATTGTCTCTAAATACAATTAATCTTGGATATTTATTATAGAAAGAAGATTCGATGGCCTCACCCAATAGTCTTGGACCGATCGAAGCCCATCTAACAGAACTTGGGATGGAGGTAGCATCACTGGGCTTTGCTCTAGACCAAACCCAAGCCGAACTTCATCGTGTGAAGCTAGAACGGAATCGCCTTCGTGAAGTTCAAACTGATAGAAATTACTACTCATGCGATGTTGGCCGATCCTCCCTCAGATTCTATCACCTTAGCACACCTTACACTTAGGTCCTATGCTGGTGTGATAAGGGGCTATGTAAGGAGACTGTAACTGCCTTGTGTAATCCTTTGTTTTAAATAAAAATTGGGATTTCTTCCTATGATTATGTTTATGACTTTTCAAATGTCCGGAGAAATATAGTATGCATATTTTTGGTGAATTTTAGAGAAAGGATATTTTAAAAAATGTTTATGTAAACCTTAAATAATTAAAAATGTGTAATGATTTTCAAAAAATGGTCAACTACAATTATGTTCAGTATGAAATTTAGAGTCTAATAAGATCAACTTGATTTTTGATGAATAGTAAATCATGAATAGTGATTTTATGCTTAGGATTAGTAATGTGATTAAATGGATTAGTAATCTCACTTAAACAAAGTATTAATATAATCTAGGCACGTTGATTAAGTAATGTGATTCAATAAAATGGTTAAATAACAGTTTCATAAATTATTATTGAAGTATTAGTTTTTTCAAGTGAATAGTGTATTTTAATTAAAAATTAAATTAAAAATATTTAGAAAATTATTTTTATAAAATGGATTTCATTTTTGAACTCAGAGTATCGATATTATGTTAAGGTAATTTTTGGGGATTTTTCTGAAAAAAATGAATTTTCGGTGTATAGTGTATTTATTTAAAAAATAAATTAAAAATATTTAGAAAATTATTTTTATAAAATGGAGGTCATTTTTGAAATCAGAGCATTGATATTTGGTTAAGGTGAAATTTTGGGATCTTTCTGAGAAAGTTGAATTTTCAGTGAATAGTAAAAATACAGTTTTAGGGTTTCAGTATGTTTAATGACATCATAACTGTGTCATGATGATATCATGAGATATTTTATGGGTTGGCCGACTAAAGGTGATGAATTATTGTGTGGGGGTCCCCATGTGGCCTAACTCCATGGGAAGTACCATGGGAGGGCCCATGCTTTTGAGAAAACCACTTTTGAGGTGTCCCTTGGCCAGTAATGCCTTGTCCCCTCACTTTCCCTATAAATACCAAGACATCCTCTCATCCATTTCGACTCCCCACTCTCCCCCAACGATGTTATGGTCTCATTACCTCCCAAGGAGTCTTCCCAAGGTACCCCCAAGCCCTCAAGGTCCCAACCTTTGAGTTTTAAGAGTTACGTTTTATGGTAAGGGATCTGACCTCTCTCTTTCTTTTCAAGTAATCTCTTTTATGTAATTTCTTTTATGCTCCATGATCTTATGTTGAAGGATGATCTTTTATATTAATCTTAATTCCCTTTTCATTTTCATATGACGAGATACCCCCTCTTGCTCTCATCATTTCATTTTAAGAAATTTTAAGTGGCGCCGTTAGGCTGCCGAATTTTTAAGGGGTTCTTTCACCCTTCTCGTTTTCAAGATCTATTTTCATGTAAAGTCTTTCATGTTACTTTTTATTATTTTGGGGGTATGATCTATATATATATCATACTGATATTTTATTTTAATATTATGAGATAACCTATTTGATCTCATCAATTCATTTTTGGTTGAAGTTTATGTGACGCCGTTAGGTTGCCGAATTTTCATAAGAGAAATCTTATTTTTTTGTCTTCCCTTCATGTTCTTCATTTCATATGGTATATTTTCAAGTTTCATTTCCATGTTATTAAATCCCTTATATTCTATCCCTCTACTGTTTTATGGGTAATTTAGGAATGTTTGACCCATGTCCCCTCCCTTTTCAATGTTTTCTAAAACCCTGTAACATAGCCGTTATGGTGCAGAATTTTCGTCTCAAAATGCCTCTCTCTTTTCTCAAAATTATTTTATGTTATAAAGTGAATACTCAAAGATCTTATTTCTCCATGGGTATTCACATATATACCAAAATGTTTTATTTTAAATTCTGGGATTTACATACATGAAACCCGCTTTCCCTTTCCGTGGGTTTAAAGTGACGTAAGGATCATGTCTTTAAAGCAGTTTTTAAAACGTTATGATTATGAAATGAAACCCATTTATTTTATGCTATATGGGTTATTTACGAAATGTTTTATGATGATATATGTGGCTCACATGATAATAAAGGAAAATTTAAGGGTGCACCCTGATAGCGCTCCAATGCATTGGGTAATGATGTAACAACTAGAGATTACAATTTTCACGATATCTTGGTGAATAACCTTGGTAATTTTCAAATGACACCTTGGGGATGGACCT
This sequence comes from Viscum album, assembly GCA_963277665.1. Lineage (NCBI taxonomy): Eukaryota > Viridiplantae > Streptophyta > Magnoliopsida > Santalales > Viscaceae > Viscum > Viscum album. The sequence goes on from OY728122.1 coordinate 1,196,856,000, forward strand.
TGGTGATATGTTCATGATTGTATATGTTAAATGATGTAGCCACATCTTAAAGATAAGAAATTTTTTATCTTTATTATGATATGCCTCATGATTTTTTTCATGCCTTAAAGTTCTTTTTCATGACATAGTTGATGTATCTCAAGTTCACATGTTAAATGTTTCCCTTGTTTCCCTTACTGGACCTTCTGCTCACCCTTTCATTTGATGTATGTACCCAGGTTATGAGATGCGGTAATGAACCTAGGATGAACATGAGGAGAATCCTTTAAAGTTTTTAAGAAGAATGTTTTATGTTTTCATGTTTTTTGTTCCTAGTTTCCAAGACAATAAACCTTAAAGATCCTCGATTTTGTAAAATGTAATGAAAGTTTATGTGATAAAAAGGCGGGATGCTATAGTTGGTATCAAAGGATGGTTTAGTTATTTGTGGAAATTAGGATATGAAAACTTTATGAATAATCCTATAGAAAAGTTTATATATAGGAAATCTTCCTGGTATTTTGGTGAGTATTGAGTAATGGGTTGCCAAGAAAATACATCCTTGTCTGGATACGAGCAGGTAGAGGTGGCTCTGGCACAGATGTACATAGGGGTCAAACCCGAAAACACCACTTTGAGCTAGACTCAAACGGGAACTGGTACACGACAATGGGCCTTGCTGCACTCTTGGTTACGACACTCCCGAGGGATATGCTTTGGTAAATTCATAAGCTTAGTATGAACCATTTTTAAAGGAGAAAAGATAAAATAAAATAAAGATTCACATAAGAATATATGATCATGGATAACCTAGATGAGAACCTAGGGGTTCACAAGTTAGGGTATACTTTTCTTCTACAAGTTATCCTTATATGCTTTAAGTTATTTTTCATGATTATTAGCTAAGTATTTAAACCCCTAATTATACTTTCTATTCTTATTTAATGGTGGGAAATGGAAGAACATGTCCCAACAACCAATGTGATAGGAAATGCGACGATTACCGTACTAAAATTACAGAGATGATTAGGGGATTACAAGATGATTATTATTTTGGATGAAGTTCACTATTTTGGGGACCCTATATGATCGAGGTAAATATATTAATACGGTATTTTCATTGAGGAGTAAGGTTGACTTATATTTTGAAGAATCGATGAATTTAAGGTAGACTTATAGTAATTTAGGTTACTTATGGGAATGATTAACCTATCTTGGGTAAAATATGTTTAGGTTAGCTACTTTTTTTATAAGATGTTAGGAGTGGTTGATGCTGTTTGGAGATGAACAATGAAGTTTATTTTGGAAGACTATGTTATCAAATTCTTCTTGTATTTGGGTTTCAATCTTAGTTTGGTTTATTTTGAGGAATATTAAGGACCGTTATTTATGGAATGGTCTATGATGAACTTTGGGTAGTACCATGGAACTTTGAATATTTAAAAGTAGTTTCCATTCCTATGGGATTATTTGTTTTTTGAAGAGTTGTTTTACCTTACCCTTTCTATTTTTGGGATAATGTTTAAAGATAGAAGAAATAGATAGTCACTATTTTGGGGATTATGTGATTATCTAGAAGATGATTCTTGTGTTTTGATGATACCAAGTAGTTTTGAATGCTCATAGTTTGGAGAAAATATTAGTTTTGGTAGAAACTTATTAAAGGATGAAACTCTACATGAAGGTAGGTATATTTTCTTATGTTTTTGTTCTATGTAGTAAATGAATTCCTCAAAATTATGAAAGGGAACGTAAAACGAAAACATTGTTGGTTTACGTTTCCTACTAGGTAATCAAAGACCGTTTACACACATCATAATTTTGGGAGTTTCTTATGGTTTACCTTCTCCTAATCTTGTTTTCTATCACTCTCCCTTAGAACTTGACCCTTTGTATTCTCCTCCATTTCCATGTTTTCCTACATGGAATCCTAGTGTTGGTTAACTCGGGTGACCTTTGTACTTCCCTTTCTTTCATTTAAAGTAATAGTTTTACTGACTCCTTTTCCGATGTGGGACATTCAATGAAATTTCAAAACCCAATTTTAAAAATTGCGAGGACACAATTTCTTAATGGGGGAAGATTGTAACGACCCGAAATTTTGAATAAATCTTGTTTGCTAATTTTATGTGTTATTTTATTTTTATACTCAACAAAAATGTTTCATTTAATAACATGAGTATAATTAAAATGAGACCGTTGGGTTTTGACTGTTATATGACCATTGGTCAATATGACCGCTGGAAACTAAACGTTTTGATTATTGTCTCTAAATACAATTAATCTTGGTTAATTATTATAGAAAGAAGATTCGATGGCCTCACCCAGTAGTCTTGGACCGATCGAATCCCATCTAACAGAACTTGGGATGGAGGTAGCACCACTGGGCTTTGCTCTGGACCAAACCCAAGCCGAACTTCATCATGGGAATCTAGAACGGAATCGCCTTCGTGAGAAGTTCAAACTGATAGAAATTACTACTCATGCGATGTTGGCCGATCCTCCCTTGGATTCTCTCACCTTAGCACCCCTTACACTTAGGTCCTATGCTGGTGTGATAAGGGGCTATGTAAGGAGACCGTAACTGCCTTGTGTAATCCTTTGTTTTAAATAAAAATTGGGATTTATTCCTATGATGATGTTTATGACTTTTCAAATGTCCGGATAAATATAGTATGCATATTTTTGGTGAATTTTAGAGAAAGTATATTCTAAATAAATGTTTATGTAAACCTTAAATAATTAAAAATGTGTAATGATTTTCAAAAAATGGTCTTCTACAATTATGTTCAGTACGAAATTTAGAATCTAATAAGATCAACTTGATTTTTGATGAATAATAAATTATGAATAGTGATTTTATGCTTAGGATTAGTAATGTGATTAAATGGATTAGTAATCTCACTTAAAGAAAGTATTAATATAATCTAGGCACCTTGATTAAGTAATGTGATTCAATAAAATGGTTAAATAACGGTTTCATAAATTATTATTCAAGTATTAGTTTTTTCGGGTGAATAGTGTATTTTAATTAAAAATTAAATTAAAAATATTTAGAAAATTATTTTTATAAAATGGATTTCATTTTTGAACTCAGAGCATCGATATTATGTTAAGGTAATTTTTGGGGATTTTTCTGAAAAAAATGAATTTTCGGTGAATAGTGTATTTATTTAAAAAATAAATTAAAAATATTTAGAAAATTATTTTTATAAAATGGAGTTCATTTTTAAAATCAGAGCATTGATATTTGGTTAAGGTGAAATTTTGGGATCTTTCTGAGAAAGTTGAATTTTCAGTGAATAGTAAAAATACAGTTTTAGGATTTCAGTATGTTTAATGACATCATAACTGTGTCATGATGATATCATGAGATATTTTATGGGTTGGCCGACTAAAGGTGATGAATTATTGTTTGGGGGTCCCCATGTGTCCTAACTCCATGGGAAGTACCATGGGAGGGCCCATGCTTTTGAGAAAACCACTTTTGAGGTGTCCCTTGGCCATTAATGCCTTGTCCCCTCACTTTCCCAATAAATACCAAGCCATACTCTCATCCATTTCGACTCCCCACTCTCCCCCAACGAAGTTCTGGTCTCATTACCTCCCAAAGAGTCCTCCCAAGGTGACCCCAAGCCCTCAAGTTCCCAACCTTTGAGTTTTAAGAGTTACGTTTTAAGGTAAGGGATCCGACCTCTCTTTTTTTTTCAAGTAATCTCTTTTATGTCATTTATTTTATGCTCCATGATCTTTTGTTGAAGGATGTTTTTTTATATTAATCTTAATTCCCTTTTCATTTTCATATGATGAGATACACCCTCTTTCTCTCATCATTTCATTTTAAGAAAGTTTAAGTGGCGTCGTTAGGCTGCCGAATTTTTAAGGGGTTCTTTCACCCTTCTCGTTTTCAAGATCTATTTTCATGTCAAGTCTTTCATGTTCCTTTTTATTATGTTGGGGTATGATCTCTATATATATCATACTGATATTTTATGTTCATATGATGAGAGACCCTATTTTATCTCATCAATTCATTTTTTGGTTGAAGTTTATGTGACACTGTTAGGCTGCCGAATTTTCATAAGAGAAATCTTAATTTTTTTGTCTTCCCTTCATGTTCTTCATTTCATATGGTATATTTTCAAATTTCATTACCATGTCCTTAAATCCCTTATATTATATCCCTATACTGTATTATGGGTCATTTATTAATGTTTGACCCATGTCCCCTCCCTTTTCAATGTTTTCTAAAACCCTGTAACATAGCCGTTATGCTGCAGAATTTTCATCTCAAAATGCCTCTCTCTTTTCTAAAAATCATTTTATGTTATAAAGTGAATACTCAAAGCTCTTATTTCTACAGGGGTATTCACATATATACCAAAATTTTCTATTTTAAATTCTGGGATTTACATACATGAAACCCGCTTTCCATTTCCGTGGGTTTAAAGTGACGTAAAGATCATGTCTTTAAAGCAGTTTTTAAAACGTTATGATTATGAAATGAAACCCATTTATTTTATGATATATGGGTTATTTATGAAATGTTTGATGATGATATATGTGGATCACATGATAATAAAGTCAAATTTAAGGGTGCACCCTGATAGCGCTCCAATGCATTGGGTAATGATGTAACCACTAGAGATTACAATTTTCACGATATCTTGGTGAATAACCTTGGTAATTTTCAAATGACACCTTGGGGATGGACCTTGGTGATATGTTCATGATTTTCTATGTTAAATTATGTAGCCACATCTTAAAGTTATGAAAAATTTTATTTTTATTATGATATGCCACATGATTTTTTTTCATTCCTTAAAGTTCTTTTTCATGACATAGTTGATGTATCTCAAGTTCACATGTTAAATGTTTCCCTTGTTTCCCTTACTGGGCCTTCTGCTCACCCTTTCATTTGATGTATGTCCCCAGGTTATGAGATGTAGTAATGAACCTAGGATGAACATGAGGAGAAGCCTTTTATGTGTTTAAGAAGAATGTTTTATGTTTTCATGTTTTATGTTCCTGGTTTCCAAGACAGTAAACCTTAAAGATCCTCGATTTTGTAAAATGTAATGAAAGTTTATGTGATAAAAAGGCGGGACGCTATATGTATTTTTCATCATTTCATTCTCCTTAAAAATAACACCAATCATGGGTTTAAAAAAAACAAGCTATGATATTTTCTAAAGTAAATTCTCTATTCAATTTATGATTTCCATAAATTTACAATGTACTCCCCAAATTTGAATTCCATTGGAATTAGTGGTTTTCCTCAAATCCATACCAAATTAATTAAAATTTCAACTCTAAAATAATAAATATTTCACAATTCAATTGAAAAAAAATTAATTTAAATCAAGAAAATCAAGGGTTTATTACATGGAAAATATCAACTAATCTATCTATATTTTACCATTGTATCAAAACTCTACACCCATAGTAGGAATTAAAAAAATAATGATGTAAATAGAGATCTATAAATCCAACCATGATTCATGATTTATTTTAATGATGTTTAGATACATAAAACAAGAAATTATCCAACACATCCCAAGGGAGAAAGAAATAGAGAGTGGGAGAGAAGGAATTAGAGGATTAACACTTACTAGAGAGGGATCAAATGAGATCCTCCACACTTCGATCCAAATAGAAATGGGGTTTTAAGATTAAAAAGGGGTCATTGAGAGCCCCCAAGACATAGTAAATTGTAGTAGGTTGTGTTGGGGTAGAGAGAGGGATAAAGAAGGGTTATAGAATTTTTAATATATTTTTTTTATAAATAATCATCTTCCACATGGTTAGTTGAATATGGCCACCTGATTAGAAAAATCATTCCCCTAACCGTGTGCCCCTCTAATTAGTTGTAAAATTTCTACTAGGTTGGAACATGGGTTTTCCAACTATGCAAATAATATGAAAACCCCCTATGCAAAGGGATTCATAGATTTCACTAGGTTTGCACATTATTTGGGAAAATCGTGCATCAACCACTCACAACCCAAGATCCCTGCAAAAATTCAAAAATTTGACATGAAGCACCCCTAAAAATACCCAATAAAATAATGATAATAAAGAGGGTTGAGGAGTACCTGAAATTAGTAATAGGTTGTTATAACCTCCCCACCATAGAAACACATTGACCCAAAAAACCTATCAATAATTCTCTATATTAAAAACATGGGGCCACTTCTCTGTAATGAGTGCATCTCTCTCCCATGTTTCATGAGTAATAGAATTGTGCTTCCATAACACTCGAACCAAAAGTATAATCCTCCCACAAAGAAAATTTGTCTTAGAATCAAGAATTACCTATGGATGCTCAGTAATAGATAAATCAGGATCAATATCATGATCATTCCATCCCTAAACAACAGATGGATCAGATAAATATTTTCACTGCTATGATACTTATACCACACTATGTATCAACATAAAATACTGAAGAAGTGCTAAATGGTAATCCACTTTCCCAACCTACTCAATAACCACAAATGGTCCCACAAAATGAGGAGAAATATTCCCTTTCCTCCCAAGCTTTTTATGACCCTTACAAGGTGAAATATTCAATAACAACTGATCACCAAAGGAAAATTACAATGATCTACAACCGATATCTACATAATATTTATACCATATATATTTTTTGAACATTATATGATGAATAATTACGCATTCCTGTCATAGGGTGTGGAAAAAAAATTATTTCTTAAGTTAAAATGTAGTAATGTGGTTTAACTAGGATGTCTCCCGAAGAGGAGTGCACACAAAATGGGTTGTCACTTTAAAACGAGGGTAAATATGTTGTGTTTTTGAAATGAAATTAAAATGATTAAAGAACTTCAAATGATTAAAGAACAATTATATTAAAAAGGTAATTATGTTGGGATCAGTTTCCTAATTTTAATGCTATCCTTGTTCAATTTGATTCTATCATCTTCTTCTATGTTGATTAATGTGAGTTCCCACAATCGTTTCCTCTCACTTCCTTGGTGAAATTATGATGGTGAGAGAAAACCTTACCAAGATCTTGTTTTGGTAAACTCTCCTTCCATGTTTAAAATAGTTTTATGGAATATCCTTAATTGAAATGGGAAATACCTGATTGGGTTTTGTTTATCCCAAACAATTAAGAACATTCACTACACCTTTTACACGTACTGACGACTATTGAGTACTTCACCAGTAATTTCAGGTCTATTCCATCGTATATAAACCAGAAATTAGTGGAGGGAGATAATGAATATTTTACCAAGGGAAAAAATAAATAACAGATTTAAAATTAAAGAACGATCATACATGATAATAAAATATGCTATATGAAATTAAAAACAACTTTGAAGAAGAGAGAAATTTCATTGAATTGCATCCAAGAAATCAAGCATTACAATGTAGAAAACCAACCCTTCCCCAATCACTCCAAATATTTACCCCACCATGGTAAGGGTAATAGAGATGAATGAGGAAGAATAAGGAATTATAAAACTATGAAAAAGAAAATAAATAAAAGAGAAAGCCAAAAGGTTCTCCTTCTTGGTGTCCCGGAAGGAATGAGATGGAGAATGGGATGTTTTGAGAGGGTGGATCTCTCCTTCTTTTATAGCCAGAATTTGTACCCCGAATGTCGATGCGTTGTAGCCCCATTATATGACATCTTCACGCGTTGGTCCCTTCTTTAATGTTGTGAATAATTCTATTGTGCGTGTGCCCTAAAAATCTCAGCGAATTTGGACATATATTCCGAGAGTTATGACCGTTTTACTCTGAGAATTTATTCTATCCAATCAGACATTCCAAATCCTAAACCTCCAGATTAGGGTGATTTAATAACCCCTTAAACGGCCAATTCACGCAGTCTTTCCTTCATTAATGATTCTAAAAAACTCCATTAGCATCCCCACAACAAAATTCACAACGATTGAGCCAACCATGAATGAGTTATGGAGCCCACACCAAAACTAGGAAGAACTGTAAATAGTTTTCTTGATCCAACTTGTGAGATTATTTGGGGATTTCATATGGTCGATTCATCTTTTGGTCCAAAAATAGTAAATTAATCCCTGGAATTTTAGAATCTGTAAAAGAAATAATTTTTCAATTTGTATTATTGTAGATAATTTTATGGCCAAACTATAGAAATATTTTAAACATGTTAAAAATATGAAATGGCCCATTTTTTACTATTCAGCTCAAAATAACACCAATATCATAAAAATGAAACAATTCATCTTATAGGAAAACTTTTTTGGGTTTAAAACAATGATATTCAATATAAATTAATTGAAAACATTTTATCTATAAATTTCCCCACACATAGCACTTGGACTCCTGGACAAGTAAAAATCAAATCAAATCAAATACAAAACACATACCAATGAGATGTACCAAATAAATTCCAAGAAACAAAAAGATATCTTGCCTCATCAAAAACAATTATTTCAAGTTCTACATATTAGTTTTTTTTATATATTTCCACTTCATTTCTTATCCGATGCACACAAAACACCTACCTCACATTAATTTTCTCTCATCTCACATATCTAAATGCTCAAAAAGGATTTTCTCATCCAAACTCACATAAGAGTCACCATAGGCTTAATAAATTCCTACATCTCCACCCGATGTGAGTCAAGGACATGTGTTTCTCATGGGGACTTTTCAGGGCCGTTCTGTGGCTTCTGGTTGGTAGGATTTAGATGTTAAAAATTCTTAGGCCGAAAAAGGAGGGCTTGGATCTTTTTGAAGAAAAATTGGAAGATTATAACTTTCAATTAAATATGGTCTCCTTATCTTCACCTTAATAGAAAATAGGCTCCATCATCATTCAATCATCTCAGCAGAAAAAAAATTTCATTCTACTCAAACTTGACTTTTCTTGAAAGGTCCAGATAGGGACAACTTTTTTTTCACATCGGAAGCTCCAAAAAGGCACAGATTCTCTTATCATGAAAGCTATAGAAAAGAATTTTTTTTAAAAAAAATGAAATATTAATATTCTATTCAACATTTTATATTCCACCAAAAGTATCACCAAATGAGGTAGTACATCACAAGTCATCTTCCCCCACACTTAAGTTCAACTAGATCATGCAATTTCACTTCAAGAGCAGGTAGGATAGGGACAGTTGGCTTGTAATGTGGAAAACCTAACAAGTTATTCATGGCTACTATGGGCTAAAATTAATGATAAATGTAAAGGTGGGAGATAATGAAAAGGATTATTTTTAAAAGGGGTCTTCAAACCAAATTAATTCCTCGATCATTTAAAACACATATACCCCAAACCCTCAAGTTTTGAATGGAATAATTCAAATTCTATTTAAAGAAAGCATGGTCTGGTTCCCTCAAGAAATGAGGTGAATGAAAAGAATATGAAAAAATTGGTTTAGAAGCCACACAGGAAAGTTATTTCAGAGATATAGACAGAGAAATATGGCATGGGTTTCAAAAATCAGTGTTCTTTTCATAAAAAAGATTTGAACTTGAAACAAAGTCATTTCAGCATTCATTAAAGCTTAGTTTCATGGAATAGATTGGTTCAATCATTGATATAGGTTTCAAAAAATGCTAATTATAATCATTTAAGCTCAAAAGTTTTAAAAACACACCACAAACTGAAAAATAAAAACACAAAAATTTGAAAACACAAAAAAAATTTAATTTAATTTTTTAATTTTTTGATAAAAAAACTCAAAATGAAAATCCAAAACTACAACGGTTCCATCCCCCACACTTAAATGATTCACTTTCATAAATTAATTCAATTTTATTTAACATGTAAGCCAATTTTAAAATGAATCACAACATCAAGAAAGTGTGAACGAGAGGTACAACCAGATTTATTCGCAGTGCAAGATTGAGTTAACCTCCTAAGTGTTGCACTCTGAAAACCTACAAATAAAAGAACAAAAGAAAACATAAGACATTTATTGAAAGAAATGAAAATAGAAATAGGATTAGAATATAAGGATAAAACTTGGATTAATCCTCCAACTAGGACCTGGGTTTTGACTGCCTCCAGAGGGGGAGTTCTAATCGGTTATCCCCAATCTGATGGTGGGTGTGGTTTATTTGAGATGAACCACCACATGTGAATTTTCACAATTTACATAAATAAAAATTTCATGTAGAGAACCCCAAAGTAGATAAGAAAATTCCCAACCCTCAAGAAAGAAAAAAGATAAAATTTGAGTTCATTAGTGAGAGGGAATAGAATAGAGGGGTGCTCCATGTTGACTTTCATGGTGTCCTCCTCTATATGGTATGTAAATTATTTTTGAGGAGGTAGTCACACCACCACATGCTTGTAAAAATATTCTTCTTTAATCACTAACACATCGGTAGTCTCTTCTTCAACATACAAGGCCTCTTCCATTTTTGTCGTATCATAAATTTCTGAGATAGAGAAATCAGAAAACAATTCGACTTGAATAGGATTAAAACATGAAGAATTAATAGAGGAATCTTACCTTTCAAGTAATTAATCTTGGTAATTGATATCTTCATGAAAATCCACCTTGATCTCCTCTTGATATCCCCCCAATAAATGGTCAACATGTTTGGGGAGCTCCAGTTGATCCTCTTTAGGTTCATCTTCTTTTTTATAATCATCCTCTATGTAAAAACATAAGTTATCTGAATCTGAAAACATAAAACAAGGGGAGGTAATACTTAATTAATTTTCAAGAAAATTAGTAGATAATGATTTCATGAAAATATTATCTCCCTGATTTTTTTCATGTTCAGTCACTTCTTCATTGGAAAGCACCTCTTGGAGTTTATTAGTAGCGAATAGAGGTAGGGAGTCAGTCTCTATTATTTCGTGGATCTCCATAGAAAAATTAGGGATGACTAAGGGGGGTCTTCTTGAGCCATGGAAACATAGTAAAATTCTGGAAAGTATTGGGAGAACTCAGTTAGATTTTGGGCCATAGCTTCAAAAATGTCTTCGTTCATGTCCTCCCTTAGTCCATTTATGAATTATTTGAATCTTTTCTCATCATTATTTGACTTCCAAAATAACCTCACCTGTCTAGAAATAGAAGAAAATCCATCATTGGAAGAAAAGGTTGAGTCAATAATTGGTTCATTTATTGGTAGGTAATTTCTCCATGAATTAAAGAAATAGTCATTTGAAAACAACATGGAATTTTTTTTTATTTGTTTTTTTAATTTGAAAAGAGTCAAATATTTACAATTTGATTATGGCACTACCTCCCCAGAAACAAAGCCATGTTTGATGCATTCCTATCGTAGGGTGTGGAAAAATAATTATTTATTAAGTTAAAATGTAGTAATGTGGTTGACCTAGGATGTCTCCTGAAGAGGAGTGCACAAAAAACGGGTTGTCACTTTAAAACGAGGGTAAAAATGTTGTGTTTTGAAATGAAATTAAAATGATTGAAGAAATTCAAATGATTGAAGAACTATGATATTAAAAAGTTTATTAGGTTGGGGTTGGTTTCCTAATTTTAATGCTATCCTTGTTCAATTTAATTCAATCCTCTTCTTCTTTATTGATTAAAGTGAGTTTCCACAATCGTTTCCTCTCACTTCCTTGGTGAAATTATAACGGTGAGAGAAAACATTACCAAGATATCGGTTTAGTCAAATCTCCTTCCATGTGTAAAATAGTTGTATTGTATATACTTAATTGAAATGGGAAATACCTGATTGGGTTTTGTTTATCCCAAACAATCAAGAACATTCACTACACCTTTTACACATACTGACGATCGTTGAGCACTTCCCCACTAATTTCTGGTCTATTCCATCGTATATAAACCAGAAATTAATGGAGGGAGATAATGTTTATTTTACCAAGGGAAAAAATAAATAACAGAATTAAAATTAATGAACTATTGAACTTGATAATAAAATCTTCTATATTAAATTGAAAACAAATTTGAAGAAGAAAGAAATTTCATTGAATTGCATCCAAGAACTCAAGCATTACAATATAGAAAACCAACCCTTACCCAATCCCTCCAAATGTTTACCCCACCATGGAAAGGTTAATAGAGATCAATGAGGAAGAATAAGGCATTAGAAAACTATGAAAAAAAAGAAATAAAATAGAAAGCCAAAAAGTTCTCCTTCTTGGTGTCCCAGAAGGAATGGGATGGAGAATGGGATGCTTTGAGAGTGTGGAGCTCTCCTCCTTTTATAGCCCGAATTTATCCCCCGAATTTCGACACATTGTAGCCCCATTATATGACATCTTAATGCGTTTATCCTTCTGTAATGTTGTTCAAAATTATCTTGGGTGTGTCCCCAAGAAATTTCAGCGAATTTGGACATGTATTCTGAGAGTTATGGCCGTTTTACTCTGAGCATTTATTATGTCCAATCAGACTCTTCAAATCACAAACCTCCAGATTAGGGTGATTTAATAACCCCTTAAATAGCCAATTCATAGGTCCTTGACTTCATTAAAGATGCTCCAAAATTCCGTTCACGTCCCCCCACTGAATTTTACAACAATTGGGCCCACCATGAATGAGTTATGGAGCCCACACCAAAACTAGGAAGAACTGAAAACAGTTTTCTTGATCCGAATTGTGAGCTTCTTTGGGGCTTCCAAATCATCAATTTCGCTATTGGTCAAAAAATAGTAAATGAAGCCTGGATGTTTAGAATCTGTAAAAGAAATAATATTTCAATTTGGATTAGTGTAGATAATGTTATGGCCAAACTATAGAAATATTTTAAACGAGTTAAAAATATGAAGTGACCCATTTTTACTATTCATCTCAAAATAACACCAATATCATAAAAAAGAAACAATTCATCTTAGAGGAACACTTTTGTGGGTTTAAAACAATAATATTGAATATAAATTAATTGAAAATATTTTCTCTATCAAATAAACTGAATCTTTTCCATCATTTATTGAACCAAGATCGGTCTAACTAAGGGTCTTGCACTGATCTCTGACCAACACATTAGAGATTTACAATGCTATCTATAAAATGCCCCTAAAAGAGAAATTATGATAATAAACCAATAAATATTGTTATAAGAAAACTCAACCAGTCCCAAATAGTCTTACCATGCTCCACCAAAATTGAGGATTCATGCATGAAGAATATCTTTCATAATATATATATCTCACTATTATTTACCATTATTCTATAGATGGTATGTCATACTCAAATGAACCTATGATCCCAGTTCCTATAGAAGGACTTTAGAAAATTGATAGTAAATAGGGATCCCTATCAGAGACTATAGAAGATAGAGCTACATGAAAATGAACAATCTCTCTCACATAGTGATTTCCCAGCTCCTCAACTTTTCTCTTATCATAAATGGGTATAATGTTAGCAGATTTGGTTAGCCTATTGATAACAACCCATATCATATTATTAATTTTTTTGTACATGTAAACCCAAATACAAAGTCCATTTTAATCTCATCCCACATCCAATTCAGAATTGTATGTGGATTAAGTAATCTCGATGGTATCTACTTCTTTTCCTTGCATTATTGTCAAGTATAACAATGAGATACATAATTAACTTTACCCTATCTCATAAATGGCCACCATAATCATCATTTCATGTCATAGAATAGTTTTTTATACCCTGGGTGCACTTCCCATGTGGAATTATGGAAATACCCCATCACATATTTCCTTTCCAATAACCAAATGAAAACTGATTTTGAAAACATAGGATACACTACGTGGAGAATGACCACTAAAAAATGGTCTTCCCACCATAAAAAGAGTCTCTGATGTGACTAAATTAATAATCAAGAGAACCATCTCAAGAAAAGTGTAGGTCAACTGAAAACTGAACAAGACAACATGAATCCCTATTTCCAAAACTCCAATATGAAACCATGAAAAAGGAGCCATCAATTAAACCTATTTCAATGACCCTTTCATGTCATGGGTTGGGATTTTCCTACTCAACACATCAGAAATGATATTCCTTTTCCCTAGGGTATAGGTGATTTCAAAATCAAGATAATGCAGGTACTCCACCTAATACCTCTGTTGGATGTTAAAATATTTTTATGATAAGATATAAATCATGATCTTGTGGTTGGAATACACCGTAATCCTTTCCACAAAAATATAATGTTGGTAACTCTTAAGTTAATACAACAAAATATAAAGTTTAAGGTTATGGGATTGATAATTCTTCTCTTATGGCCTATTCTTCCAAGAGAGATAGGAAATGATGTGATCACCCTTCAAAATAAAACAACCAAAACACGAACCTGATGCATCACCGAAGACTACAATGACCTGCATTTCCTGTATAAGAGTCAAGAGCAGTGTAGAAGTCGAAAGAAAGTTTAGATAAATACAAGAAATATGAAATTTATCATCCTAGTAAAACATCACTCCCTTCTATGTGATAGTTTTTATAGGATAATCCAACATCATACAATCCATTATAAAGATGAAATAATACCCAACCAAACCTAATAAACCCCTAATCTTGAAAACATTTTGTGGGTTCTCCCATGTCATAACAACTTTCACCTTCTTAGGATCAACTGAGATACTATGATCTGACACTTCAAACCACAATAAATTCACTTCCCAAATTTAGAAATTATATTTCGATATCATAGAATATATTTGATAATTTCTCAACAATTAAAAAACTTCTATATGATGATGCACCTGATCATCCTCGGAAGTAAAGTATGCAAAGTTATCATCCACAAATACAACAAAAAATTATCAAGACACACATGGAATATCCTATTTTTCAAATCCATAAATACTACAAGAGAATTGTTTAGAAAAAATGGTATGAATAAAAACTCATAATTGAAATACCTACTCCAGAAGAAGGTTTTTTGAATAAAAAATTATTTTATTCTCAACTGGTGTTAACCAGATCAAATATTAGTCTTTGAAAACAAATTCACCCATTTAAACTGCTCAAAAAGATCATCAATCTGTGGAAAAAAATACATTTTCTTTACCAGTGCTCCATTGTTTTTTGGATAATAAACACATAGGTGATGTGTTATATCAGATTTCTTAGAAAAAATAATTTCCACCCCCAATGTGACACACTTAGGCATATAAATCCTTTCTCTAAAAGATCATCCAATAGAGTCTTCAAATCTATCATTTTATTTTATTCTAAATGGTAAAAAGGTATTGAAACTGGTTGATTATCAGGAGTTAAATCAATTGAATATTCTACCTCCTTTACCAGTGGTAAACCGGAGAATTATAAAGGAAAAACGCTGGGAAAATTGATGAATACTAGATGGAGATCATCACTCATGGATTATCTCTCCATGTCAAAATAAAAAACAAATATCACTTTCCCCAAATCTAGATAAGATAGTCTAGATCTACTAAACATGGGTCCCACTCTCCCTGAATGATTTTGAATACCCCATCTGGTTGCATAAAGGAAACCCATCAAAGATAATAATAAATTAAGTTTTTATTAACAATGATCAAATACATCCTAAAAATAAAATCAATTGGTTTTATATTAAGAACCATGAAATACAAAATAAGTTTTATATCTGATAAAAAGAAGACACAAGGAAGACAATGGAGACCACCCCCTCCCTTCATTTTGACGGGTGTAGTAATATCCAACTCATAAGATAAAATCTCCATAAGAAGGATTATTATATTCAAAATATGGGTCGAAATGAAAAAATGAGATGAACCAATATCAAGTAATTAATTCACTACATATGAATATATATTGATGGTACCTTTTATAGTCATTGGTTATGTATCCTCTTCCACTAGAGACTTTTCCACTACATGAAGGATCTTCATATTAGATGACTATGGATGGAACCCCTTAGATCTTGAAGAATCCGATTTCACCATAGTACTTTTTTGTGATGATGAGACTGTTCCACAATGTGGAGTACAATAGATCTGAAAAAACATATGAAAGTAACCCGAGAATCCATAGGAACCCCATATCTAAGGTGTGTTAGTGAATACTCTTTATGAGTTCCTTGTCTTACCACACTAGAATCAAGTCATTGGTCCTATACCAAGTACTGTAGGTGATATAGAAGAACCATACTATTGAGAAAAACTGTAAAAGTCATCAGTGTTTCTCTTTCCTTTTAAGTAACTCACAAAAATTACACTGGGAGACATAGGGGAACCAGTCAAACCTAACTTACCATCCAGTCCTAGATCATCCATCAACAATATATTCATCACATCAGCATAAGAATATAGATTCAATACGAGAACTTTTAAATGAATATCAGATCGAATTCACATATTGAACCATTGAGTCTTCAACTCAATATTCGATACTTTATCACATGAAAACTAAATAATCTTTGAGAATTAGTTACCATATTTTTTTATGATCCTATCAGATAGCTCACGTTTGAAAAAACCTATAGCCATATCTCACACTATAAACCATGGATAGAAATTGTCAGTGAAAAAAACAATTAAGGCCTTCCATTCTAAGAGATCATGATTTTTATGTCACCATCAAGTCTAACCATCTCCTAATTAGTATCTCTAGCTAGAAGGTGGAACATTTTACCTTAATCGCATCAGGAGTCTCCAAGAACTAAAAATATCTCAATCATATTCAACCAATACATAGCCTATTGAGGATCATCCAAACCATAGAACACTGGTGGATTTTATTGAAGGAAATCATAAGAATGAATTTACAATTCATCTATATTAGGTTCCAAAAATAGAGCCTAAATGGGAATGGGTGTAGGTGACTATCCCAAATATGGAAGGGCATAAACAATAACCCCAAACAAATTCTGGTCTATGGGAGGATTTTCTCATTGTATTTAATTAGTAGCTTCCTCTTGGATCCTATTCACACATCTTTGTAGAGGAATGATACTACACAAAAAATAAATAAAAAACAAGTCATAAAAAGATCTATTAGATCAAAAATCAAACATGCGTAATAGGTAAATGAATCCAATTACATAAGAAAACAAGATTTGTATTTATACTCATCCAAATTTAAGGAATTAAAAAGACAGTAAATATTCATCAAGACACATTTCCATAAATAACCATGGTGACTTAAGGAACATTACAATGGGATATGGCCCTGATCTAACATGAAAATACCTCCTTAGTCTAGAAAATATTACTAAAATTCATACTTACATCAAGGAAAGGGGCACAAACTATACCTTTGACACCACCTTATCATGAAAAAGCCCAAATAACCAAGTACCTTGATACACAAGCAAAACTGACATGGAACAAAGGGAATTTATGATCCCTACGGGTTAGAAACTAGCAACTAGAATCATAAAATATGATAGTGATAAATATTTTTCCACAAAAAAACAGAAGATAAAGATACATATTAATATACTCAAAAATAATCAGGGAGATAGTACCAAAAACCAAAAAAGTATACCAAAAACCCAAATAATACATCCTCAAATTACTAAAAAGTTGATAAGATACATAAAATTTCCTCATGGAACTGTCACTCTAATACATAAGGGATCAAGAACATCCACCTCCTCTAAGAGGTGATTTCCCTTTACTTAGACCAGGTAGAATAAAAACTACAAATTCCCAAAGGAAAAGTTCGGGTGTGCACTAAAAGCCCATTAGGGCTTCACCAATATTCTATAATAAGATACCATGACAAATAGAAACAAAATGATCTAAATTTTACTCAAAACAAACATGGTATAATAATTTAATATTTAGATCAAGACATGATTCATTTCAAAATGTGGGAACATTTCCAAAAATTGATTAATAAACATTTTATACAATTTTTTTTAAATCAATTCGGTCTGAGTAAAAGAGTTTGACAATCAATGAAATATATATCAAATTATTCACAATAATTAATAATATAATGTTCAAAAGTGTCGTGGTACAATAGTTACTATATATGGGATCCTCACACTTTCATATTGGTGATCATGATAAATAACCACTCTCACTTAAGGTAAAATTATGATAATCCACTCTCACATAAGTGACTTAAGGTAAACTTACATGCTAATCATGGTTTAGTTTGTGTTATCATCATCAAACCTTTTCAAGGGAATTTACATCATATAATGATTTTCCGAACCAACTACTAACTTCCCAAGCTCCCATGTTCTTCAATAAATCAATCGATGTTGGTAAATTTATTTCACATCAAATCTAAACAACCTTTAAAAATTAATTTCCCAATTTCACATTTTAATATGCCAAATAAAATTTCAAACCAATTAATTGATTTTTAATCATTTAAAACATCTTAATAATAAAACCAATCAATGTATTTAAATAAATAAGTTTAATCCATTTATTAAACTAAATTCTCAAATCTATTTAAGATTTTTATCAATTTCCAATGTACACCCCAAATTCCAATTCCATAAATATTGACTATTTTCCTCAAAATATATACTAGGTAGATTCAAATTCAAATTCTAAAAGAATTGGATTTTTATTAATCAATTGAGATAAATTTAATTTAGATCAATCAAAGGGAGGGTTTATTACATGGAATATCTCAACAGAACCATATACCTTTTCTCACGGTATCAAAACTAAACACCCACTTCTGGAATTGGTAATAATGAATGAAAACATTAGAGATATGTAAATCCAACATAGATTCAAGAATAATTTCAAAAAACTTTATATCCATCAAATATGTGATGATGTAACACACCCTAAGGAGGAAAAAAGAGAAAGAGGGGGATAATGAACAAGAGAAGAACCACTTAACAGAGAGGGATTGAAGGAGATCGTTTATTCTTCGATCCACATATGAAGGGATTTATAGGATAAAAAAGTGTTTCTTGATGTACCCAAGACCTCATAAATCATAATAGGTCATGTTAAGGTCATGCCAAAGGTTAAATGAGGGTTTAATAATATTTAAAATATTTTTTGGAATAAAAAATCAACATCTATATAGTTATATAGACATAGCCACATAGTTAGAAGAAGTATGCACTGAAACCATGAGCCGCTCTAATGAGGTGCACAATTTCTACTAGGTGGGAACAAGGTTTGTTAAACTGTGCAAAAAACTTTCAAAACTCTTCTTCCAAGGGTTGCATGATTTTTAAAAAGTGGGTGCAAAGTCTTAGAAACTATGCATCAACCATACACAACCCAAGATCCCTACAAAAAATTATAAAAATTCACCCGAAGTACCCCTAAATGAGACCCAACCAAATACTGATCGAAAAGAGGGTAGAGTAGTATATGAAAAAGAATAATATGACATTACATTTATGATATTTTTTTCCCTATTATTAGTATATGGAAATTATTGGAATTCCATATATTATTATTCCAATTTAGAATATTATTGGATATTTTTATTATATATTATCTACTTACTATTCATACGATGAAATCATTTGACCTAAACATGTGAAGGGTGGGTTCTGACATTATATAGCCCCTTGATGCACCAAAAAGTCTCACGATAAAAATATGTTCGGGTATTTGTTGCATTCCTTCCTTAATTAGTAAGACATAAAGATTGCAGTCTTGATGAAAATAATGAGATATTGTAAATAGACTTTATGGAAATAATGATGTCTTCTTTATGTACATGATATGAAGATCAATATGTTTGGTATTATGACTTCCATAACCTTGAATTCAGTTATTGTTATCCACGAAATCTATTAATTCTCATTACTATCCATTGATATATTATGATCTCATTTAAATTTTATTAGGGAATTATGATTATTACTTATTCCTTCCATAATATTTATACTATGATTTCTTTAGTTTTATTTTTGCCCTTATGGAGCATTGTAGTTCTACCCTACTTATGTTTCAATTAACCCATGTTATGAATAAATTTATTACACATGATATGAATATAATTGTAGATTGTGTGGTAGAATTTTCAGATATTTTGAAGACATATTATGGACTAATTAGTTTCTTTTTTGTGTGGGGAAAAATAGAATTTCCAATAGTTATAAAACACATAATCTTTTTTAGTTTATTATTTTGATATATTTTCTAATTTTGTAAACCTAAAAGGTCTTGGGAATGTAAATAATAATTTTTTTATTAAATTCACTTAATTATGGGATCGTTATGTCCAAGAATCTATAATTATCATCTATAAAAGTATGTGTTTATAGTACTTAATCTAGGAGTGAAAATACGAGGTATTATAGTTAGCAGCATACCATATTTTTGAAGACACTGTAGATTAAGATATTGGTTGGGGATAATTTTTAGGTTTATAAGTTATTTTTGATCATAATTTCAAAGGTATAGTTGAAAAATTAGGTTAATTGATGTAATAATCACTATTTTAGTAATTTAGATAAGATAAATTTGGTGAAAAACCTAGGGATAATTATAAGGGGTAAGTAAATTTATAGTATAACATCATTAAATTCTAGTAATATAGATATCTGTTAGTTTTATTAGTAATAAAAACCCTGTATAGACCGTAAATGTCGATGAGTTTTCTAAAAAATATAATCATTGGGGTAATAACCCTAAAAAGTGGGGATTAAATATTAAATTGATCATAATTTCAAGGTAATAAATAAACCTTTAGGTTCATTGGGGTAATATTTAATATTTTAGTAATTTATATATGATAACTTTAGTGATAACCCTAGGGATAAGTATAAAGTATAAGTCTATGTATTGGATAATATTGTTAAATTTTGATAAGTTGAGATGGGTTGGTTTTCATGGAAAAAAAACCCAATCTGGATACTATAAGTCATTTTTTGTTCTCTTACATATGTAAATTGGGGAAATAACCCTAAAAATGAGGACTATATATTAACTCAATCATCACCTAGTTCATGACAAAGTGGCTTAACAAGACACCAATATTGACACTCCCTAGGGAATATTCATTATTTAATTCAAATTTTCTCTAATGAACCATTATAAATGATTTAAAAATATTATGGATAAAAAAGATAACATTTAATAACTATGGATACCATAGATTAACACATAATGATCCATTAGTAAAGGTAAATATTAATTAATAAGTTATTTTATGGATGAATGTTATGTAAAATTTTGTGTACTGAGATACACATGTTTTTTGGGATTAAAATATCCTATGAATATTCATGATAATTTTTGGAAAATTATTTTTGGGATTAGGATATAAAGTACCAATGAACCAAATATATAACAAATAAGAATGAACTAAAAGTATGAAAGGATGAAATAATGTTTTCATTAGTGATGTAATCATATAGTCGAGTTTTCATTTTGATATGATCATTTCCATTGAATTTATTGGTTTACAATATGTTTTTTATTTCACTGAAGGGGGATCAAAAAAATAATATTAAAAAATTTAAGCATTTAAAAAAATTATCACTTATAATCAAATAAGGGATAATAGTTAAATTGTTGATAACTTTACTATATTCATGTTATAATGAAAAGGGTGAGTTTCCTAGTTGTATCTATGGTAATGAGTGATATTTAATGATGGTATTTTGGTATATGAAAAAATTTACAAGTATTATATCAAATAGATATTTATTTTTCTTATGTAGTTTTGATTTAATGGCAAGAAAACAAATATTAAATAGTATTAATTACCATGAAAAGTGATTTTATGAGAAGGTTATATTTTTATCAGATAGCTATTAAAGAACCAACGATTAAGGGATGGATTAATATTATGTTTAACATACACTTTATGTTTAGATACTAAAGGGTAGATTGATTTTGAAAAATAAATATAGACAGTGTCAGTAACCAAGTGATTAGTAATTGATTCATTATAATTTTGGTTAAGATCATCAAATTGTGGGAATTATAGTATATATTTAAATGTGTGTGATATTATAACCAAGTGATCGATTCCATTTGAGGGTTAAATATATTTAGAATTTCTTAGAGAATATATGGTTTCACTATGGTTTATTGTCTTAGAGATTCAAATGGTTTTGGTAAAGGTATATTTTATAGAATTTAGGATTAGGTTCTATACATATCTTAATATATTATTGTATGAATATTTATTGTCTTTTGAGGAAATATAAGTAAATTAATATTACCTAAGGGATTAATATTGAAGTCATATTGGAAGGTAAATCCAAAATGATTAATATGCAAAGAAAATCCCCACATACTTCATTAGTGAGTAATAATTAAAATTTACAGGACCCAATCTATTTAAAGGGGTTGAATGTAACAGCTTGAAATTTTAAATTATATATTCCCAAAAGTAAAAACATGTTTGATAGTGTGTGATACATACAACACTAAATGACAGTGAATCGAGGAATAATATATAACAGTTAAATTATTTCCACTAAGTTAGAGTGTAAAGATATAGGTATCTGATTAATTAAAAATAAATAGAAATAAATTATATTTTAAAGACTAATGCTTTGAAAAAATTCAGTTAATGGATTCAAATAACTAATAAGATGACCATATTTAAATAAATATGTTTTTATAAAATTATCATTTTATTAACATTACTTTAAGAAAAACAATATTGTAGATAAGGTATATTGATTATATAAACATTATCTATAATAGGAAAACAATAATTCGATTAGTAATTGGTAAGAAATAATAATAATAATGGTCAATACTTTGAAAAGTTATTTTCTTATACAGAACAAATTTTCATTATATTTTGTGATTTTTTAAAAAATAAAACAAAAAATTCATGAATATTATTTTTTTAAAAATATCTACATTTTAGGAATTAGAATTTCAGTATTAGTTGAGGTTGAATTTTTTAGATTTTTCTTAAATAAAATTGTAGGTGAATAGTGAAACAATACTAATTTTTATTACAAATTCCCTTTTATGAATTAAAAATAATTAAAAAATTATAATATATATATATATATATTAAAAAAATATTTTAAAAAATATTTTAAAATTAGAAAACTATTTTTTAATGTTTTCGAAAATTAAGAAATATTTTACTTCCAAATAAATTTTATTTTCTTAAATTAAAAATTAGTTCTCAACAATTATAGAAATTAAATAAAAAAATTGAATTAATATTTGACATAAAAATTATTATATTATCTAATATGTTCTATTTAATTTCTAGGATAAAGTTGTGATTACTAAGAATAAACTTAATGACTACGGTAATGATAATAATGTTATTTTCAAAGAGTTATTTTATTAATATTTTATATTTTTTATCTAATAAAATAAATTAATATATTAAAAAATATTGAAACTAATATAATTTATGAAACTATATTTAACTAATTTATCACTCATTCTATTGGTAACAAACATTAAATATGAACATGCACACTTAATGGTTAAAATAAAATTTTTCTATAAAAATGGTTTCTCTATTTATAATTTTTTTAATTGAAAGATGATTTTATATTAAATAGAAATTTAACTAAATTAAATGTAGGCGAAAAATAGGTTCAACACTGTCAAATTTTTCAACATGTTTTATTTAATATCTTTAGTAAAACATAATTTACTTGGTTAAACTCCATTTTCCCTAGTCAAAACATAAAAAAGGTAAATTTGAAAATATAACAACAAATGACTTTCAAAATGAGTGAAAAAATGTATGTAAATAATTATGTAAGGATTTATTGAAGAAATATAACCCCATAATCCATTATTTATCCCTCATGTGACGGTTCCCCCTTGAATGGTGTAATGATATTATTGAAAATTAATGCACATTCTCAAAAGTGAAATTTTCTTCACTTATAAAAGGGGACACTTCCTCCCCTTCATGAAAGAACCATTCCTTTGAATATATTTATATACATTTAACATTTTAACATTATATAAATATATATAATTTTTATAATCCACTACCCTAAATTATTAATCTTATTCCCCTCACTTGCAAGGGGTATTTTAAAAGAAATTTCAAAGTCCCAAAGTGAGTATTACTTAACCCATATAATTTTAACATTTCTCTTCCAATACTATCAAATAAATGGTAATATGATTCATTGATTATCATTAGTATAATGAATTGTTTTTATATTAATTGAATACAATTTATTTATTCCTTTCCATCAACATGAAAAATCAAAATAATGTAACCCAGTGTTTTGCAGACTATCACCTCTATGAAGTAATGTTTATCATTTTTTTATTTATTTTCATTATTTATAAAAATTAATTGAAATATGATTAATTTTTTTAAAATATATATAAATATTATCATTATTATTATATTATTACTATGTTATACACTTTATTATCCATACTCACCCATCAATATATAATGTGTTCTTGTTTGGGGTTGGTTAAACAACTTACTTGAACAATGCTATAAAACTCTATCATGAATGACTTAATAAACTTAAATATTAATATTATTATAATTTACTAAGAAAATAATTTTTATATTATGGTTTTATATATTTTATATTTACTATTTAAATTTTTAATAAATATCACCTACAATTTCCAAAATTATAGAAATTGGATGACACTGATTAAATTTTCCCACAAACATAATAAACAAAGGTATAATAAATAAATAGAATATAATAATTAATGTTATATATTACTCTAAATATAGATAAACAAGGTTCCTAATAAGTTATTTAATAAAATTATTTTCATTCAAGAACTTATGGGCATTCAGAGAACAAATCTAGAATAATGTAGGGGTTTGTTGTCTCAAATTCTATTCCTTGAGAAACATTTGTATTATTAAAATATTTTTATATGGTACATATGTTGACTATTTAACTCATTAATATGTGATATATATATCATTCATGGTATTATAATTTCAATTTCATGATCTCTTTAATTTAATGTGCGTTGATTTAATTTTTACTCCAACGATAACCATTTTTTGACTCAATTTCTTTCTCCTTGGGTTATATATTCTCTACTTAATTATAATATTCTAAGGCATTTTTATCTATAAAATTATTTTTATATATAGTATTTTATATTTACCAATATATAAGTTATTAACTTACATTGATATTATCTTCCAATATGAAATTACTTCTCAAATAGTAGTTTAACATGATAATAAATAACTCTTATTCATTCCGATAGATCATTTCCTCCATGTATATATTTTACTTCTTACTAGTGTTATCCTCTATTTTTTGGTACTATCATATTAATTATTTTATACGATCCTCATTAAAATATTTAAATATTCTAAAAAGGAAAACCTAATAAATTTTTTATGATTTCTATTTTAAACAATAATGTTTTCTTAAATATATAAATAATATTTTCCTTCAATTAAATTTTTTTATCTTACTCCCAAAATTTTCTCTATAAATCAAGAATATATTATTTTGAGCTCTTCATTATTCAAGATTTATTAATTTTTAATTCTTTAATATATCTTAATTTTTTTCTATGCATTTTTTTGGAATACGACTTTTCAAAATAAACTGGTGAATTTGTCAATTAGAATTTATTTATAAAAGTAAGAAAAAAACCTTCATTTTTTTTTCAGAAGAAAAAATTTACCATACCTTTAAAACTAATTTCTCATTTTTTTTTCATTTTAAATAAATTAAATTAGTTTTCCATTATTCATGGAGTTATTTTTTGAAAATTACTTTCCAAGAAAAATGTTATATTTATCATGATTTTAAAAGTAAAAATCTACTATTATCCTATATGAATTTTATAAGGACATGTTGATTCTTTACATGTGTTTTCAAAAATGGGGAAGGTTAAATCTCTATAAGTGAAATGATCCAGTAGCACCTTTTATTACCTAATAATCTTCAATATATAACAATAATTTTTATTCCAATCTGTTTCCTCTGTGAATACTATTTTTTGATTCATTTCATTAATGGGTGTTAACCTAGATACATATATATAGACTAATTAGGTAAATTATTGAATGAATTGTATACCACATACGATCTACGGTGTTAGTTTTAGGTATGATTAAATATAAATTTGTTCCATTTTTCATTGTCTAACTATTTAAAATATGAATATTTTTTATTCTAATATAATTGTTTATTGATAACTCTATAATTTTGACTATATATTGATTAAATATTCACCATATTTCTCTAGTTGGGTTATGATAAGGTTACCCCTTTTAATAATATGGGTAAATGTATTCATGTTTCGTGTATTTTTATTTCAATATGGATGATTATTTAAAAAGACGATCATGTATTATTTACTCATTATTTCATATAATTATTTAATTTAACTTAATTAAGTGATGGATGGGGCCCGATATTATATAGCCCCTCGATGCATCGGTAAGTTTGATGAGAAAAACAGGTTTGGGTATTTGGTATATTCATAAAGAATTCATGAAGATATATTGAATACGGTCTTGATGATAAAAAAGAGGTCTTGGAAATGAACATAATAGAAATAATGATGTCTTAGATACAGACTTGATGGTTTGATCAAGATGTTTGAAATTTTTCATTTCATGACCATGAATTCAATTATTATTATATATGAGATATATTAATTTTCATTACTATCCATGGATATATTTTTCATTCAGTTTCAGTTTATTATTGGATTATTATTATTATCTATTATTATTATAATATTTAATCCTTTTTTATGACATAATTTTCTCACTTGTTTGTTTTTGTTTACTGAGCATTAGATCTCACCATTTCTTATGTTTCAATTTCCCTAGGTTATAATGGAATGTTCTACAAATGATATGACTAGATGAATATCATGTGTGTTGGATTTATAGGAGATATTTAAGACTTATTATGGATTAATTAGTATCTTTTTTAATGTGATAATAATAAAATAATCGCTAGTTGAGAAAGACACGGTATATATTAGTTTATGATTTATCTGAATGATCTAAATCTATAAAACTGAATGGTCTTGGAAATTTATATAAGAAAATGGTTTGTTCAATTCATGTAATTATGAGATTATTATGTTTGGAAACATATAGTTGGTACTAATGCCAGTGTGTAATATATGTGTTTATGAACATGATCTGGGAGTGTAAATTCGAGGCATTACAGTTTATATCAGAGTTGTATTTAGATTATATTGGATATTTACATGTTATTTGAAAAAAAATTACGGGTTGATAAATTATGTTAGATCATAATTTCAATGATATATATAACAGTTTAAGTTATTCTAGGTAATATTTAATGTTTTAGTGAAAAGGGAAGATAAATTTAGTAAAAACCCTAGGGAGAAGTCTAAGGGGTATGCCTAGGTACTGGATAACATCTTGAGGTTTTGGTAAAGTAGACATTTGTTGATTTTACTAAAAATAAAATCCTTATATGGATACTACAAGTGGATGAATAATATATCACAAATGTACCTAGGGATAAAAACTATGAAAATGTAGGATTGAGTATTATCCAAATCATGACCTGGTGCACAAAAAAGTCCTAACCACACACCTAGTTTGACATTCATAGGGGATATTCTATTGTTAATTCCCATATTCTCTAATGAATTGTTATAGAGTATTTTAAAATATTTATTATATAAAATCTAATAGGGAATGACTATAGATAACATAGATAAAAAAATATAGAACCATTACTTAAGGTTAATATTCATTGATATGTGATTTTACGAATAAGATTAATTAAATTTTTGAGAACATTGGTTTCTATGAATTCTGGGTTTATAATTTTATAAGAAATTTCATGAATATTTTAGGAGAATTATTTTTTGTATTAGGAAAATAAGAATATGTAAACAAAACACAACTCAATGTTGAATAAAGTAAAAGTATAAAAGGATGAAATGAATGTGTCATTAGAGATGACATCTGAGCTTTAATGTTAATATAATATTTTTCATTTAATTTATTGATAAAAATTTTGGGTTATAGTATTTTGATAAAACATGACCGCATAAATGATGTTAGGAAGGGTATTTTTCAAAAAAAAACTTTATCATATGACAGAATAAGGTAGAACACCTAAATAGTTGATATTTTTACCATAATCCTATTATGATAAAAACATGACATTTCTATTCTTACCTATGGCTGAGAGTGATATTTTTTTTGTATATTTTCGTATATTACAAAGGTTATGAGGGTTATATAGAACATCTAATTACCAATCTTTATTAATTTTTTAGTGGTTTTGAAACATATATTAAATGGTATTTGTAACATTAAATGTGATTTTATAATAATGTTATATTTTTTTGGGATAATTGTTATATGAGAAATGTTGGAGGGATGTATAAATTTTATGATTAACATATTCTTGATGTTGGGATAAAAAAGGTTTGATTTATTTTGAAAAATTATTTTAGGAAGTATTTGTAGCCTTAAAATTGATAAAGGATACATTCTATTTTTCATGAAGTACATTGATTTTTTTGGATTTTTGTATATATTATCTGTTTTGTGATCTTATGACCTAATTATTAATACCATTTTAGGGTTAATTATAGTGTTAATTTCTTGAAAAATTATGGTTTCATTGTTTTTTAATGTCTTTTAGTTTTAAATGGTTTTGGGAAATTTATTTTTTTGATAATGTTTGATTAGGTTATATACAAACCTGAGTGTATTATTGTATGAAATGGTTATTGTTTTTAAGGAAATATTTGTAACATAATATGGATCAAGAAAGTAAGGTATAGGTCGTATTAGAAGTTATATCCAAAATGTAAAATATGATAAAAATACAAGAACCTACTTTCATCAGTGAGTAATAATTAAAATGGCCAGGATATAATTTATTTAGGGGGTAGAATGTAACATAAAAATATTTTAAATTATATATTACTTTAAAACATAATATGTTATGTATTGTGTGATACATGCAACATCGAGCAATGATGAACTGAGAAAAAATATATAATAGTTATAATATATCTATTAAGTTGGAATATTTAAATAAATGAAAATTATTTACAAAACATAAAAATAAATAAATATCATTTTAAACACTAATGAATTGATAAATTTAAATTTGTATAACCATATAATTAATGAAATTACAATATCTTAAAAATACTTTTCTCTGAAAGTATACTTTCCTGATACTTATTTTATGAAACTAAATATATTAGTGATAAGTTATAGTATTGATATTAATAATATATACAATAAAATAATGATAATTTTATTTGTGATTGGTAGGAAATAAGAATGATAATGATTAATACTTTGAAAAATTATTTTCCTATAAAAAATATTATCATTATATTTTGTGAAATTATTTAAATGTTAAAATAGAACTTTGTAGAGTTTTAATTTAAGAAAATAAAAATCATTTTAGGATTCATAATTTCAATATTAGCTTCAAATATATTATTTATATTTTTCTAAAATAATTTATTTTTAATTGAATAGTGAAAATGCATATTTTACTAAAACAGTCACTTTTACAACATAAAAATATTTGAAAGCCATTTTATATAATGTGTGAGTATATATATTTGGTAAAATAAACCATTTAAAAAATATGTAGAATATATAAAACCCATGTTTAACATACGTTGGTAATATTTTTCTCTAAAAATGTCTTTTATATTGTTATATTAAAAATTATTTTTCATCACTTATAAAAATTAAATATAAAATAATTTATCACATTTTTAGATCAATATGATCATATTATGTAATATTTTCAATTTCATTTTTGGCCATAAACATATGACTAGTAATATCAATGTAAATGAACATGATAATTGTAAAACTATTATTTTCAATGAATTATTTCATAAATATTGTGTAATTGTTTTCTAATAATAAAAATTAAACTATTCAAAAACGTGAATTTAAAATAATTTTTAGACCTATATTTATAAAAATCATCAATAATTAAATTGTTAATAAATATAGAATAAGATTAAGAACACTAAATGGTGAAAAAACATTTTATATGAAAATTGTTTTCCTATATAAAAAATGTTTTAATTTAGAAGTTAATTTTCCATTATTTAGAAATTCCATTATATTAAATGGATATTAAATATAGGTTTTTCAATTTGTTTTTGATAGGGGTTGATTTATATTTTTAGTAAAACATAGTTTATATAGTTAAAATCTAGTTACCCATATAAAAAAAGGTAAAAGTGAAAATATATGAAAAATGTCTTACAGTATGTATAAAACATATGTGATAATATTTTTTTTCTTCTGATTTCATGGTCCTAAAATCACCCCTAAGTATATTATTTTAATTTTTGGAACCATTTACCATTTAATAATGTAATTCAGTCATTCTATTCACTTATAAACTAGGAAAATTTCTTCCCTTTATGCCACTCCCATTCCTTTGAATTTATTCTTAAATCTATTCCATTTTTCTCCGGGTTTAAAATTATCTCATTTTTATAAGATTATGGTATCAATTATCAAGAATATTCCCTTCATTTTCAAGGATAATTTCATTGGTAATTTCAATGTCCTGAAGTGAGTACTAATTCATCCTTATTTTTTAACCAATATTTTTTAAAACAACCCTAAATATGAAAATATAATGACCCAAATATCAATAGTATACTAAATTTTATTATATAAATATTAAATTCCTTATTTAAGTCTTCCCATACATATATAAAAACAATATAATGTTAATTGTTTATTTTGTAGAATACCACATCCATGAAGTGACATTTTTCTTTTTTATTATTGATTTTAATTATTTATCCAACCATATAAAATATTATTCAGTAAATTAAAAAGAAATCAAAAAGGGAGGGGAAGGGGGACTATAGATCCAACAAAAATGAAAATAAATACCCACTTATGGAATAACAAGGGTTTTCCCAAACCTAAATCAATTATTTTTCTTAAGCTTTTCATTCAAATGAATAAACATGATTTAATAGAGTTATATGAACCAAAAAGAGATTTATTTTCTAGAATTTACACCCTTAAAAATAGAGGCTACCTATTTCCTAGTATGAATTATTCTCCTTTAGATGTCAAGAGGCTATGGTTATTTACATGAATATATCTTGAGAGGACAACCATTTTCATCTTTGATAAGAAAGTTATCACTTTTAGATTCAAATGGGTAATGAGACAAAAATTATGTCTTATTGTTTATTACATTAATTGGTAACAAGATTTATGTGAAATATTGATTGAAATAATCAATATATTTGATATAATCAATGTCCTATATACTATAACTGGGTACTTTAATTATATACATTAACATGATGAGAGTTTAGGTCCAATGAAAAACTCTATTTCATCAAGGGATTTCAGAATATCCATCGAGGGAAAAAATCATTTTTAGGGAAACTATCGAGGAGAAAAGTATGCTTGTTATAGGAATAAGTTCAACAAAATGATTCTGAGTAAGATTTAAAGAGTATTTGTAAATGATGATTATTTTAACAATTGGGGTCCCATTTCATTTGATACTCTATAAATAATTAATTTTGGTCGAAATCCAATCCTGATTGTAATCCTCCCTAAATAGGTGAAACAACCCACTCCTTTTAGGTTCAATACTATTTGGGACCTTTATCCAAAACAAGGTAAGATAGTTCAAGAAAATTGGACCTCATAAGAATAAAAGAACAACCCTTTGGCTTATATTCTTAGGTTTAAATTACTCAATATGAAAATTAATGATTAGAGTAGAACTTAATTAAGCAATTTTGACAAGAAGTTATACTATATTCAAAATTACCCGAACCTATATTAAGAATATAAACCTATAAAAAAATTCTTTATAAATCTATAACATGAAGTTAGGGTATTATATAATCTTAATAATCTTTTAAAAATAAAATATAACATTAAAAGTGAAGACATTATAGATATATATATATTAATAATGATGACATAAATTCAAAATTTTTCATCTCTATTTAAAATGATAGAATTGTTAGTATGAATTTTTATCTTCTCAAGGATGGTGAATAGATTTTTGATGACGTACAAATGCTTTCTGATCATGTGGATTCTTTATATATGAACTACTTGAAGGGTCCCACCTCTAAACCAGATTTATTTGATAGTATAATTCAAAAAATAGTGTATATTGACAAATATATAATGATAACCTCAATTCCCCTTGAATTTGAGAATAATGAGTCCATATTTAGTCTTAACGTGTGGAGCTATCTGGGACTATATTTACACACAAATTATAATATAGAAACATTCTTGGAAACCATTCATCACGATGTTTATAGGTTGGTTATTCATTTATTCAATGGTGGTCCAGTCACATATAGTTCCTATTATTAATTTCTTTCCATTATACCAAAATTGGAAAATAAAAATTATACAACTGTATTCATACTAGTTTCTCTTATAAATACTATCCTCAATATCATAGGTAGAATTCTTACTAATAATATTTCCAAAATCTCAAATAATATTACATCATTAAATCAATTTATCTTCATTAAATGGAAGAAAATTAAAGACTACCAAATCAATACATTTGAATGTTGTAATATTTAGAAGAAATATACCAAGGGAAAATTCATTTATTTGAGTATTGATACTAATATTTCCTTTTACACCATGGAATCAGGATTCATTATAAATGTATTTATTAGCATTGAATTTTATCAGAGTTTTTTCACTGAGTTATAATTATTATATGCTTAAAAATATTTTAATTGTTATTAATGAATTTTCCAAGAGTTTCGTTAAATTCTCAAGATTGGTAAGAAAAGTTTATTGTCTCTCTACCATTATTATGTTTCCTTTATAGATGATTACCTTTGTAGGATCCTCATTATTATAGTGGGAAATGGATATTTTAAAACCATCCAATCTCCCATTGGCCAATCTTCTCATTAACAGTTATTTTATACCAGTGAGATAATTATATTTAACCACCAAAAAAAATATATAATAAAAATAAAAAATTACCTCATATATTATGTTATTGTCTTGTTCAAGGAGTTCCGATAGAATAAATACATCATATATTTTGGGGAAAACATTTTTTCTCCAAGGAAATTGAACATAATAAGTGAATTGGGAATTAGGGAATGAGTTCTACCTTTAATTTACCTTTGAGTACCCCTTTTTTTGGGACATCCTCATGATGGTAAATAGAATCATATTATCTTTCATATTTAAAGGTTAATACCTTCTTGGAAAGGAAAGCCTCTACTGATAACAGTAAGGGTTTTCCTTCAGAAAAAATAAGTGTCTCAATTTTTTTATCATTCAAGGTGTATAAATGGAATTATACACTTCTTAAGTGAACCAATTCTTCCATGATTTTTTTGGTTCAAAATCACTCTTGAAAGAATGATCATCCCTATTTCTTAGAAAAACTATAGTATGCATCATTTTCTTGGAGAAATCTTAATTAACGGACTTTGTAACATCAATCAATATCTTTAGGCTCATTCTATATAGATGATTTTCAATGATAAATTTTGTTAACTTAGATTCCTCAAGTGAAGATTTATTAGTAAATTGAAATATAGATATATAAATTATGTAGAATCCTCTATCTAAACATCCTTTAAAATAACATTCTCTAACATTTATATACAATATCAATCATTAGATAGTAGAAACTCAAATAATAATTTATTATATAATAATTGGATAGGTATACACCATATTGAACTACTTGACTCCAATAATCCAATGGTTGAAATGAACAACACCATCAAAGATCAAATGGATAGTCTTACTACTCTATTGGATGGGGTCAGAACAATTATTAAAAATTAAAAATTCATAAATTTTTATGAACTGTTTATTTGGAAATAGTAAATGGATGGAATGATCACCTCCAAGATATTTTAAAGGTAAATAAATTATTAAAAAATTCATAGTTTATTCGTTACCATGAATAAATAATTTGTTATACCTTACATAATTATTATAATTTGGAGTTTGGAATGTTCAAAGATCCTATTAGAATCTTCTATTATATCTAAGGGTATCTCTCTTTGGTCTAGGTGAGTCTTATTACATCATAATAGGGAATCCCTGAATAAACCCTTATTAATTTTTTTCACCACATAAAAAAAATATAACTATATTTGAACTTTTTCTCATTCCACACACCAAAAAACTATACAATAAATATTTTCTCAAAGAATACTCTTGGATTTCCATTTCATGATAGATGATTAATCTTTTTTAGGTGGAAAAAATGAATTAATTCATGTCATTTGGCATACAAAGAATAAGTGGTTCCATAAAATATCCTCTTTTAACATGAAATAATCCACTATGTTAATATAGGTGGTGGTGTGTAATGCTACCTACAAATAACATGCTCAATATAATAATTATGTAACACCCTATGATTTTATAGTACATTATTTCTTCAAAGTAATTCAATAACTTTCACTACACGCAACACTGATTTCAAGCGTACCACAACTTACCAAACTAGCCATTCAAAAAAGGTTATGATTAATATTAACCAAAATTTTAAATTCATATAATCCATATAATTTTATAATCCATATTACAAGTTTCATAGACATAATGAAAAAAATTCATTTTTTCAGATTAATGAAGTATTTTTTGAAAAAATGCAATTGTACAGCCTTTTAATGGAGAACCCTTTTTAAATCCAATATTTGAAACTTTTATATATTAAATTTGACAAA
This sequence comes from Viscum album, assembly GCA_963277665.1. Classification (NCBI taxonomy): domain Eukaryota; kingdom Viridiplantae; phylum Streptophyta; class Magnoliopsida; order Santalales; family Viscaceae; genus Viscum; species Viscum album. The sequence continues at coordinate 1,196,890,423 of OY728122.1, forward strand.
ATAATCACTTTATTTATAATCGAGACATAAGAATTTAGTTTCAAATAATTTTTGGTGTTTTTCTGATAACTTATATATTTGGGTGAATAGTGAAAAATACTATATTTTAACTGAAAAAAACATTTTTAATAAAAATAATTTTTAGTGTTAAATTATAGATTTTAATGGGTTTTAAGTCTAAATAGATTATATGTTTACCACTTAATCCAATGTTATTAATTGGAAATAATTTCATTTTGAATTTGAAAATAAACAAGTACCAATCTTTTGTTAGTTATTATTTCTTAAAAACACTCATTTTAGTTTTGACAACAGGAATTAATTTTAAATTAATAAATTCAACTTCAATGTTTTTAATTTCGTAAAATAGACTTAATTTTTGAATTCAAAATATCAAAATTATCTTTGGGTGAAATTTTGGTATTTTTCAGAGAACTTTCAATTTTTGATGAATTGTGAAAAACACTGAGTTATTGTTTAAAATTGACTTTTTATTTAAATAATTATTTATTTTATGTAAATTTTTTTGGTCAAAATAGATACATAATACCAATATAAGTACAATGGAAGTCATTGGAGTCAGTTTATAATAATTTTAGAAATATAAAAATTTTATTGATCTTTTTACAGTCTTTTACCCAGCTCCTAGGAGCATTTACAAATTTATATAAAACTTAATTTTAACGCTACTGTGAGTTTATCTTTAAAAATCTGAGATACACGGTTGATATTAGTAAGTAAAATGTGGTTCAATGAGATGAAAATAATATTTAGGTGAATAGTAACTTTTGACTTTTATTTACCACAGTTAAAAGTAAATAGGATAATTAAAGGTAAAAATGATATTATTATTACCCTAAAACATGTCCAAATTCTATTTGATAAGTCTAATTCGACCAAAAAAAACCTTAGGAATAAAATATGATCCTTTAGGTCCACTTGGATTAGATTAGGACATTTATTATTTTTTAACTCAAAGAAGAGTTAAAAGTGTTAAATTCAATGGTTAATAACTAAATCATTATTAATATAGTGTTACACATAAGATAAATTAGACTATAAATATTCATTATAGATCTATAAATATTTATTAAATAATGGAATTTTATTTATATTTTTAGACATTATATAATAAAATTTATTTATGACTCAATGATGATGCAGTAATTAACTAATTAATGAAATATTAAAATATTTGATATTATAAATATCAAAATAAATGTAATATGAGACTTTTTATGAATTACATTAATTTTTTAAGTTAATATGACATGTTAGGGCTGGTTAGATGAATTTTCTTCGAAGTAAAAAATGCTGTTAGGAATTTAACAAAAACAAATTACCAAATAGTGTCAAAATTGATATAAAAGAGTTTTTAAAACAAATATTATATTATTAATTGGTATTCTATTCCTAAAAATACATGGTTCAAAAAAAGGGCTTAAATACTATTATATATGTCATTAATTAACCAATTGGGGGTCTCATGGAAGTTTATAGTAATTTTATTAACCATATAATATAAAAATACAAAGAGACATGGTAAAAGTCAAACTATTTAACTAAGAGTTAAATATAAAAGATAAGGTTAATATAGTGACCCAAACCTATCTAAAACCTATTAGTTGAGTGTTTTTAGACCCATACACACCTTATAATTTAAATAATACATTTTGGAGTCATTATAAAACGAAAATTATTTTATTATAAAATAATATTTTTACGTTTTTCCTAAGGTGACTCTCACCCGTCTTATTAAAGGGCACTTCTCCTTCTCTCACATTCACACCTAAAAAGCCATTTGGCTCGGACAAAACCTGACCAAATATCCTCCCAACTATCCTTCCTTCATCCCAGAGGCCTTAGTTTGATCAGAAATCCAACCTAAAGAGCCCTTTTGATCAAATCAAAAGGAAGAACCCAAAGAAGAGGTAATTTTTTCACCACCCTCTTTCAAGTTCTTTCCTTATTTCACTTACTCTTTATTTGTTATTACCATACCAAAACAATAACTCCAGTACCTTATATATACTGTGATGTTATTATAAATATGGCACAACCATATTCATTATTTTATCCATCCTATGAATGATAATGTCACCATGCGTGTGTACGTACGACTTACTGTCTCCACACCGTGGTTTAATTTTTTATTCAACACTATCTTAGTTGGATGGATATAATGATGAGTAATATTTATATAAGTAATGAAAATAACATGATAATTTATTTTTGAAATTAATATACTGTCCAATTCAACACCTATAAGGAAATGATATTGTTTCTCGTGTGTTTGTACGGATTACCGTCTCCATGACGCGATGAGATTCATTTCCAAGTTCACCATTCATCGAATATTATAAAAATATATATTACTAATAAGAATGTCATATATGACATTATAATTCTACTGGATATATATATATATATGTATGTATTTATTTATTTACTTACATATACCTTATTCACTTACTTCCATTCAATACGATATGAAAACAGAAAAAGTGTTTATGCGTACGTATGACCTACCACCTCCATAAACGGTGTTTTCCATTTCATATATATATCCATTATAAATAATTATATTCTAAATATGTATGGTTTATAAATAAAGTTTTATATTCTGCAAGTATCTAAATCATGATCTAAATGATAAGATCAAGAATAACAAGTTAAAATATGTACGATAAAGAAATAGATTATTACCGGAAATGTTAATTTAATATGAAAATAATTATTAAATGGGATTTAAAAATAATAAATGAATAATTTATGATATAATAAATACGAATATGGTTCTGGTATAATCTAATAACATAGGATCAAGGTAAGGGATAATTTTAAAATCTCTTTATTATCTGTGGTTGTTTTTACGTAAGTATCTTCTAGGAGCTCTTTATCATCCAAATCCATGTTTCTTCAAAATGTATTTAATTTTTTTTTTACTATTTAGTAGAAAATAGGGTAAATTCCATGAACCCTTATTTGAACTTATATGTTTTGAAAGGAATCATTCCATCGTTTTCCAAAAATGGTACTTTATGACATTTTCGAAAAAATTAAGGTAATAATGGGTTTTTAACTTATATAGAGGGTGGATATATTTTCTGCCATTATAACATCATCAAATCTTCCCTTAAAATATTATTATAATATTTTAAATATTAATGTATTTTTTATAATTATGTGGCTCTTAAATAATTTCAACATAGAAAGAGATATTTTTCTAAAAAAAGGTTTTTATTTCATCTACGTCAACTTCCTTTGATGGATATTAAGCTTATTTGAAGTTGATTAATATGATACACAACTTCCATATTGTATTGATGGTTTTGTGATATTTTTGACTATAGATGTGTTATTTTTGCACCACTCATGGTTTATGGAAAACTGATTGACATTTCGTATGTATGTTTTAATACGAATGTTTATGTTATGTTTAAAAATTTTCATATGAGGAATGCATTGGACTTAGTAAGTGATGGGTGGATCCCGCTATAGCTCCTCGATGCATCGGTAGGTCTAATGAGACAAACTAGTGTCTTGGAACAAGGCCTTGAAAAATTATTATTTGTAGTCTTGGCACAAGGCCTTAACTATGTAGTTACGAAAGTATGACATTATGCATTCCATCATTATGAAATTGGCAATTGATATTACATGTGATTATTCGACTAGTAGAATATCCATGTGAATAAGTAAATGACATTATTTGATTTAATATTTTCCATATTATGATGAAGTTCATATTTAAAATGTGTTTTCTTTAGTCTTTACATTTCCTTAAATGTTTATTCTTTTTTTTGAAAGATTCCACTATTTAGTTATCCTTACTAAGAATCTGAGATCTCCCCTTTATATGTTTTATTTTTCCCAAGATGCTAAGAAGTATATTATGACTAAACTACAAGGATATTCTATGGGATCTCAGTGTTGTCTATGGAAACAATGTTTTTGTAGATTTCCATTTTACGATGGAATGTAAATCTTATGAATGTATCTAGTACATCCAAGGATAATAAACTAATCGGTCTTTTGAGACTTGAACTTTGGTGATCATGCCAATGATACATAATAATGCACCGACTACGAGCTTCTGGGGTCGTGGCATTACAGTTGGTATCAGAGGATGTTTTGTACAAACCATGGAAACTAGATTTAGGTAAAATCTAATTAGAGCACATCGCCCTAAGATAAACTTTGAGGATTAGTATAGATGATATTCAAAATTTTTTGGTATTGTAGAGAATTTGTGAGTTTTCCAAGAAATACATCCCTTTCTGGATACGAGCAGGTAGAGGCGGCTCTGGCACTGATGTACCTAGGGGTAAAACACGAAAACACCACTTTGATCTAGACTCGAAGAAGAACTGGCGCATGACAATGGGCCTTGCTGTACTCTTGGTTATAACACTCCTGGGGGATATTCTTAGGATAATTCTCATTTTCCTTACAAACCATTATGAAGGGTTTATGAGTATATACATTATCTAAGAAAACATTTTTTATGATTATGGATTATATCCATTAAATATTCATTTTACATTAGGAATTTTACAAGTTTGGAATTATTCGTTGCAATCCCTAAACTGACCTAGTGTATGCCATTGTATAGAAATGGATCCCAAAAAAAGGAATGTGAAATCCAACAATACATATGATCCAAAGAGTTAGAAGGATCCTATTTTTCACGGTATTAAGCCAAAATTTATAAGGGAAATATTCTTCCATGAATTATGAACATATGAAGAAATAGTATCATGTGTTAATAAGAAAGTAAAGAATTGTCCGAGTCCTATGGCTTTGAAGGGAAGCAAGAGAAGAAAAGGATGGAGGATATAAATATGGATAAATGGAAGAGGTAAAAGAAGTATTTTACATTATTTGATAAATGTGAAATGAATCACCTTGGTAAATGTTTGAAGGGAATGGGAGTTTGTTATAAGTGTGGTGAAAAAGGACAGCAAGTACGTGATTTCAAGGGTAAGAAAAAATTTTCAATGATACAATGATTCATCTGCTAGGAGTTGAGATACTATGCGAATCAATGTCCAAATCCTTAGAGTAAACCCCAATGGATGCTATTGGATAATAATAAAGTTATGATACTACCGAAGATGAAGAGGAATGATTAGATTTCGTACGTTGTTATAAAAGTATTGTGTCATTTGAGTATTGTATTAACGATGTACATGTTATAAAAATTATAGAGTATATAAGGATTGTACTGCAGTACTATTTCATTAAGGACATGATATTGTGTTGAACCAAGAAAAGTGACTCAATAATAAGTTTAATTTTTGGAAAATATATGAGAGAAAAGTTAAACCATAGTATGGTACTGATACCAAGGTAGTGATTTTTTAATAATACATGATGGATTTGGATAAATTATATTATATATTCTTGACTTCATTTAAAATGAGTAATGATTTTTATACTCCATGATTGTTGGATTTTACAACATTTTTGGATAGGAGTATATCATGTACTCTATAAAGAATAAGGGAGCATGAATGTAATCAATAAGGTTTTATGGTAATTCAGGATGTTGCAATGTTTTAAAAGAATAAATGATGATGGTGTTCACATGTTATTATGTGGAAAAAAGGATCTTCATTGTGTTTTCCTTCATTATAAATTTTGGACTGTGATTTTGGACAGATGTATTTTGGATAACTTTATTTTGATATTATTTTTGGATTTCCATAAAAAGGACAACCTGGAGGTCGGGTGGAAACCCATCACCTCCGGCAAGGCTGCGAGACTTGAACACACAACCGATTGGCTATAATGGTGTATCACTTACCACTGGCCCATGTGATTTCCTAGATTAAATAATGTAGTTTTTTAATGGTCTAGTAGATGAATTATAAATTCATTTTTTTGAACCCTATATGAATAGGATAAATAGAATATTTTTTATGTTTTATTATCTTTTAGAGTGAAATATGAGTTTGTGGTAGAAATTAGTTAAAGGATTAAAATCTACTTGTGAAGTATATATTTTTTCCTCCCCTTATTCAATAAAGAAATTAATTCATAAACATTAGGTAAGGTATCTTAAAACTAAAAATGTGTTATCCTAAAACCATATGTTTTATTGAACCAATGATATTTTAAATCATTATAGATTTATGGATTTGAGGCCCTCAATTTATCAATTGTTTATAAATGATGAACTCAATAAATCCCTACAAATATTTACGTTTTTCCTCCAATTATGTGTCTCTAATTGCCACTAATGTTTTCCTAATCGATATCACAATTTGGTGGTGACTTTTTCATTCACCTTTCCCTCTTATTAAGACTAAATTTTATTAACCCAATATCCGACGTGGGTTTTACCACAAAGGTATTTTCTATTTTCAAACTTTTATTTTCAAAGATTAATTTCAAATTGAAAGGATGCAATTTTTCTAATGATGGAATAATGTAACACCACAATATTTTATAGGACGTTATTTCTTCGAAGTAATTTAATAACTTGCACTACACGCAACACCGAGTTCAAGCACACCACGACTTACCAAACTAGCCATTAAAAAGAGGTTATGAATAGTATTAACTAAATTTTTAACTTTATATAATCTTTATAATTTTAGAATCCAAATTATAAGTTTATTATAAATAATGAAAAAAAATTCATTTTTTCAGATAAAAGAAGTATTTTTTTAAAATACAATTTTACCTCCTTGTAATGGAGAACCCTTTTTAAATAAAATATTTGAAACTTTTATATATTAAAATAGAAAAAATAAACTTTTAATTTAGAATTGGGACATAATAATTTAGTTTCAACAAATATTTGGTGTTTTTATGATAACTTTAATATTTGGGTAAATAGTGAAAAATACAATATTTTAACTGAAAACAAATTTTCTAATCAAGATAATTTGTAGTGTTAAATTATAAATTTTTATGGTTTGGAAGTATAAAAAGATGATATTTTTATGATTTAATCCAATGTTATTCATTGGAAATAATTTCACTTTGAAATTGAACATGAACAAGTATTAATCTTTTGTTAGTTATTATTTCTTAAAAACAATCTTTTTGGTTTTGAAAATGGGAATTAATTTTAAATTTATAAATGAGACTTCTATGTTTTTAATTTGGTAAAATATACTTAATTTTTGAAATAGGAATATTAAAATTTTCTTAGGGTGAAATTTTGGTATTTTTCTGAGAACTTTCAATTTTTGTTGAATAGTGAAAAACACTCAATTATTGTTTAAAACCGATTTTTTAATTAAATAATTATTTATTTTATTTAAATTTAGTTTTGGTAAAAATAGATACATAATACTTATATAAGTTCAATTTATGTCATTGGAGCCAGTTTATAATAATTTTAGATATATAAATATTTTATTGATCTTTTTACCGTCATTTACCCACCTCCTATGAGAATTTACAAATTTACATAAACTTTTTTTACCACTTCTGTGAGTTGAATTTAGAAAATCCGAGATACATGTTTGATATTATTAAGTAAAATGTGGTTAAATGAGATGAAAATAATTTTTGGTGAATAGTATCTTTGGAATTTTATTTACCACGGTTAAAAGTAAATATGGTAATTAAAGGTAAAAATGATATTATTATTACCCTAAAACATGTATTAATTCTATTGGATATGTTTAATTAGACCAAAAAAACATTAAGAAAAAAATATGATCCTTTAGGTCTACTTGGATTAGATTAAGACATTTATTATTATTTAATTCAAAGAAGAGTTAAAAGTGTTAAATTCAAAGTTTAGTAACTAACCCATTTTTGATATAGGTTTAAACATAAGATAAATTAGAATATCAATGATATTTATAAAGATAAAAATATTTCCTACATAATTAAATTTTATTTATATTTTTTAGACATTAAATAATATAATTTATTTATGACACAATGATGATGTAGTAATTACCTAATTAATGAAAATTTAAAATATTTGATATTATAAATATCCAAATAAATGTATTTTGAGACTTTTTATGAATTAAATTAATTTTATTGGTTACTATGACATGTTAGTATTGGATTTATGAATTTTGTTTGAAGTAATAATGCTATTATGAATTTAGAAAAAACCAAATACCAAAGTGTCGAAATTGACTTAAAAGAGTATTTAAAAGAAATATTGTATTATTAATTGGTATTCTATACCTAAAAATCTATGGTTCAGACAAAGGGATTAAATACTATTATATATTTCATTAATGAACCACTTGGGGTTCTCTTGGAAGTTTATAGTAAGTTTATTAACCATATAACATAAAAATACCAAGAGACATGGTAAAAGTCAAACAACTTAGCTAAGAGTTAAATATATAAGATAAGTTTAATATAGTGACCCAAAACTATCTAAAACCTATTGGTTGAGTTATTTTCGACCCATCACCACCTTATAATTTAAATAATACATTTTTATCCATTAGAAATCGAAAATTATTTTATTATAAAATAATATTTTAAGTTTTTCCTAAGGTGCCCCTCACCCCTCTTTTAAAAGGGCACTTACCCTTCTCTCAAATTCACACCTCAAAAGCCATTTGGCTCGGCCAAAACCTACCCGTATATCCTCCCAACTATCCTCCCTTCATCCTAGAGGCCTTAGTTTGATCATAAAGACTTCCTATGGAGCCCTTTTGATCAAATCAAAAGGAAGAACCTGAATAAGAGGTAATGATTTCACCACCCTCTTTGATGTTATTTTCTTGTTCCACTTACTATATCTTTGTTATTACCATAACAAAATAATAAATCCAGTAACTTATATATACTATGATGTTATTATAAATTTTTAACAACCATATTCATTATTTTATCCATCCTATTAATGATAATGTCACCATTAGTGTGTACGTACGACTAACCATCTCCACGCAGTGGTGTAATTGGTTATTCAACACTATATTATTTGGATGGATATAATGATGAGTAATATTTATATAAATAATGCAAATAACATGATAATTTATCTATAAAATTAATATACCATCCAATTCAACACCTTTAAGGAAATTATATAGTCGCTCGTGCATACGTACGAATTACCATCTCCACGACGCCATGAGATTCATTTCCAAGTTCACCATTCATCGACGATTATAAAAATATATATTACTAATAAGTATGTAATATATGAAATAATAATGCTACTATATATATACATATACATATTTATGTACTTACATATATCTTATTCACTTACTTCCATTCAATACGATATGAAAATAGAAACAACATTTATGCGTATGTAAGGCCTACCGTCTCCATAAACGGCGTTTTACATTTCATATATATATCAATTATAAATATTTATATTCTAAATATATAAGATTTTTAAATCAAGGTTTATAATCTGGAAGTATTTAAATCATGATCAAAATGATACGATCAAGAATAACAAGTTGAAATATATACGATAAAGAAAGAGATTTTTACACGAAATGTTAATTTAACATGAAAATCTTTATTAAATGGGAAGTATAAAGTTATAAATGAATCATGTATAATATAATAAATATGAATATGGTTCTGTTATAATCTAATAACATACAATGGTAATTATACATGAGGTTAAACATACCCTCTTCCAAAGGAAAGTGAAAGGTAAGGGTTAATTTCACAATCTCTTTATTATCTGAGGTTGTTTTTACGTAAGTATCTACTAGGACCTCTTTATCATCCACATCCATGTTTCTTAAAAATGTATTTCAAAACAGTTTTACTATTTACTAGAAAATGGGGAAATGTCATTGATACCCTTATTTTACCTTATATTTTTTGAAAGGAATCTTTCTGTCGTTTTCCAAATAGGGTACTTTATGACCTTTTCGACAAAATTACGGTAAGAATGTTTTTTAAATTATACAGCAGGTGAAACTATTTTCTGATATTATAACATCATCGAAGCTTCCATTAAAAGCTAATAATAATATTTTCAAAGTTAATGTCTTCATTATAATTATTGAATCTTAAATTATTTCAATATAGAAAGAGATATTTCTCTAAAAAAGGTTTTGATCTCATCTATGTCAACATACATTGATGGAATTTAAGCTTATTTGAAGTTGATTTACTATGATACAAAAGTTCAATATTGTATTGAAGGTTTTGCGATATGTTTGAATTTTGATGTTTTATTTTTACACCATTCAGGGTTTTTGGAAAAAATATTGACATTTCATATGCTAGTTTTAATATGAATGATTATGTTATGTTTAAACCTTTTCATATGAAGAATGCATTGGACTTAGTAAGTGATGGGTGGAGCCCGCTATAGATCTTCAATGCATCAGTAGGTCTAATGAGACAAACTAGTGTCTTGGAACAAGGCCTTGACAAAATCTTATTTGTAGTCTTGGCACAAGGTCATGACTATGTGGTTATGAATGTCTGGCATTATGCATTCCATCATTATGAAAGTGGCTATTGATATTGCATGTGATTATTTAACTAGTTGAATATTCATGTGAATAAGTAACTAGAATTATTTTTTTTATCTTTTCTATATTATGTTGAAGTTCAAGTTTAAAATTATTTTGTTTTAGTATTATACATTTCCTAAAATTCTTATTCTTATTTATGAATGTTTCCGCTATATTGTTATCCTTACCGAGCATTTCAGCTCACCCCTTTCTATGTTTTATTTTTCCCAGGATGCAAAGAAATATATTTTGACGGACCTGTAGGGATAGTCTATGGGATCTCAGTGTTGTCTATGGAAACAATGTTGTTGTAGTTTTCAATTTTATGATGTAATGTAAACCTTATGAATGTATCTAGTACTTCTAAGGCTACTAAACTAATCAATCTTTCGATACTTGATCTTTGGTGATCATACTAATGATACAATAGAATGAACTGACTCTGGGCTTCTGGGGTTGGGGCATTACAAATTATGTGCATGATTTTTTAGATCGTAATTTATTTGATATTGAAGGGAAAACCATACTATGACCAGAAATACTGAATTAATATAGAATTTTCCATTTATTGGTTTGATCTAATTGAACTATGATATATCATCTTGATGGAATCAATGTTCGCAGGTTTTGGAGCCATTTTATGGATCATAATGGTGATCTCATGGGTTAAATCTTTGGAACTTGTTGATATGCCTGTTCTTTAAAAGATTAAATTCATGGATTGATGAATGCAGCCGATATGGAAAACTAATAAATCAGAAACCATTTAGAGCTTGAATGTGACTCTATTTTGGTGATGCAAGCTCCAAGGAATAGTAGTAATCACTTCTCTTAGAAGATGAGCACTCGATGGATCAAATGACTTGATATAATATCTTCCATGATCTATTTTATCACACATGATTATCAAGAAACTAAATCCCTTACCAAAAACGTGAAAATAAAAGGGTCAGTTACAATGATCTTATTTTTCCCAATTCCCTCCCTAAGGAATTGATGCCCATTTTCCATGTGGATAGTTTTAAATTTCATTCCTTTTGACTGTTGTGATTTTGTTTTCCTAATAAAACAAACTTGTCCTTTGGAATATTCCTCATATTATGAAAAATTATTTCCATAGAAAGGTTCCATTTTATCATGATTTTTAATATAAAATCCCACTATTCTTCTAAAACCATTCTTCATATACTGGATGATTATTTTCCTCCATTTCTTTAGGTATTGTAGGTCCAATAACCTAATATAGGGGTGAATTAGGGTATGAAAAACCAAAAGAACTACCCATTTTGATCTTGTTTCATTATTAAACAAAACTATCTTCTCGATTTTTCCCATAAAAAAGTATGGACATAAATTAAATCATATATGAGAAACAAATTTTTTTACTTGGTTCACCCTCACAGGGATACATCGAAGGAGAATACAATGGTAATGTGCCGATGTACCGAATCCACTAAAAGCATACTACTCTTTACAAATTTTGGAGGGGATTCACTATTCATTATGGTTTGCAACCAATAAAAATTTGAAATCTCATAGCTCTCTCAATGGATGTGAGATCACTTCTTCTCCAGATAATCCACTCAAAGTTTATAGACCTGTAGATAACTTTATTATCTATAATGAATGCATCCTACACTATATGTAGATTCAATATTGATGTACCATATTCTCCAATTATGAAAACCACTTTACCAAAGATACACTGGGAAACTCCAAATCTTTAACACAACCTTTACTGCATTATGAACACAAATTTAATGCCTCATGTATAAGATTACACTTTTTTAGTGAAACACCTTTTTCACACAACATCAATCTTTTGCACAACTCAAATCAAACATGAAACTTCGTTAGCTTACACACAATTCCAATTTTTTCACATAAGACCATTTAATTAAAATTATTACATGATTTAGATCTAATATTTCTTAAATGTCTTGAGATAATTCAAATGAAGGGGGGAACCTATTATTTATAGGAATCTCAGACCCCTATGTCGAAGATTAGACACGTCACGCAAGATCCCATATTTTGTGCCCATTTCCAAATCTTTCACACAATTCATTCCTTTTCCATTATTTGACATTATAACCCCCAAAAAATCATTTCACAGAAGTTTCTTAACCACCTGAAAACTTGTGCCCAACTTCCTCTACTTAAAAAACATTTCTCTATTTACCGATTTTGAGGACCAAAAATTTGGAAAACACTGGAAAATGGTGCCAACTTTTATTTGTTCTTTTTATTCCACCTATAAATCACCCATTACATTTTCATGGTTCTTTGTCAACATATATTGTAAAAAATACCTCTATAAATCCACAACTGACCATGGAAACCTTCTTTGTTAACAAACACAATCAACCCAAAAATTCATCAATGTTACCTTGAGGGATATTTTCCCTAAAATCTCCCCTTTGGGTATGTTGAAAAATCATTCATATAATGGTACATATTTATAGATTCATTCATCTTCAACCACAATTCATATCATGGAATTCAGATAGTGATCAAGGATTTACTCAGCATATACTCTATGCCCACATGATCAATGCTCGGCATGAGAAACAAAAGTATAATGAAAAGTTCATCATTGAATCTATTCATTCCTAGAACTAATTCTAGAATTCATTCAATTATTTATATCAATAACTCTAACTATCATAATATATATCCTCTTTTATCGATCACTACTAGCATCATCAGATTTAATGCTCCCCCTATCTCACTTATTGGGTTCTCACATATTAGAATGCATAATGTTTTCCAAGATAAGATTTGGCTATTTCATCAAACAATGAGAAATTATATTCATGTTGCTCCCCATAGGAGATTATTCACTTGTCTTGATTAACTCACCCCATCTCCCTACTCCTCCAGTCATCATCTCCCCATGTCTTGAATAATACATTTTGTTTCAAAATTTCTCACCCTTAAAGAGACAAACCTACTCCTCCTTTGTCAACGAACCCAAAGGTCAATCCTCTGTGGTCTGCAACAAGGTAAAGAACAAAAATTATCCCATTAGAGAAAAATAGACCATACCTCAGGGAGAGTGAGTTCCCACATCCACACTTTTTCAAGTGAGGGGAGTCGACTGGACTCCCAAAGCCAGTAGATTCCTCTCAAATGCTTCTTTGGGTAAGGCCTTTATCAGAATGTATACAACCTGTAGTTCTGTTGGAAAATACTCCAACTTCACAAGACCTTTCCCCACCTTATCATTGATAAAATTATATTTTATTTCAATGTTCTATGTCCTTGAGTGATGGAATTAATTTTTACTATGATTTATAGCACTTGAATTATCATAATGGATTCTGATTGGAGATTTCACTTCAACTCACATATCATCAAGATGTTTCTTCATCCATAACTACTATGTGTACACTTGAGTAGTTGTAATATACTCAGCTTCTATGGTGATCAATGAAATGCAATCATGTTTCTTTATAAACCAATAAATACAAAATATATAGGGATATAATTCACCACCTAATGTTGATTTTTTTTTCATCTGCGGATTCGGACAAATCTACATATGTATATCTTAATAACTCCTTCTGAGTTCTATCATTATACATCAAACCAAAATCCATAGTTCCCTTAATATACCAACATATTATTTTCACACTGCATTAATGGGGATTTATTTGGGATTGCTTTGATATCTCACTTCATGGCATGTGGAGAAAACCATATCAGGTCTTGTTGCTAATAAGTACAATAATCTCACAATTATTTTCCTATATTCTATGATATTAAATATCATTCCATCATTATATTTTGATAGTTTTGTCCAAGTAGAAACTTGTGTTTTTTCTCCTTGTCATTTTCCATTCCATATCTTATCAGGATCTCCTTTGCATATTAGGATTGAAAAATGAAGTTTCCATTCCTTCATTGTTTCACCTTTAATCCAAGGAAAAATATTATATCACCAATCATTGACATTTCAAACCGACTTTTCAGGAATTCAGAAAACAGTCTGTACTGTGATTTATCTAATCCACCAAATATTTTATCATCAAAATACACTAGAACTGTCATACATTGATTACTATCATTATTGACATAAATATTTAAATAAACACCACCATGCTAAAGACTGAGCTTTATCAAATACTGATCAAGTTGTTAATACCATGTTCTCGGTGCTTAATTGAACCCATATATCACCTTATTCAGCCGAAAAACTTTGTTCTTATCTTCATGAATGAGAAAAACATATGGATTCTCAATATAAACTTCTTCTTCTAGAATTCCATTCAAAATGATGGCTTCACGTCCATCTAGAAAACATTGAAACTTCCTTGCACTGATATGGCCAAGAATAATTGTATTGTCTCCAACATAGAAATAAGTTTAATTGTTTCATTAATATCAATTCCCTCTATCTGGGAGTACACTTTTCACACCAGTCATTCTTTGTTTCGAATCATTGTTCCATCCTTGTTCTTTTTTTTGTTAAAGACCCATTTAGTCTTGATGGTATTACTATATATTGGCCTCGATACAATCGCCCATGTATGATTTTTCTTAATCTAGTCTAGATCTTCATTCATAGCCTAAAACCAGTTTTCATCTTCATCTATGTCAACAAAACATTTAGGATCTACCTAAGATAAAAATGATGTTTTCTGCAATTACTTCATTCCTCTTGTCTAAGATAGATCTGTCTGGTCACTAATTAAATTCTTTCTCTCTATTTTATCTTAACTCATTGGCTTCCATGCAGATATAGACTTGATTTTTTCTTTTTCATCATAAGTATCTTCTTCTGAATCAGCATATTCCACATCTGATCCCCCTATGTTTCTTTCCTCTTAATCACTTTTGTTAGGAAATAGTTCACTATTTTGTTGAATATTCTCTTCATTTTACACTATAGTGACATCATCACATTCAACTAATTTTTCAGCATCTTATTAAAGCATCTTAATGCTTTTCTTTTTGTTGTCTATCACATGATTATACCCTTATCATCATATGACTCAAATTTCATTTTCTTTTATTTGTTCAGTATAAAACACTTACATGTAAATATTTTAAATTATTTTAATTTAGTCTTCTTTCGGTACCACATCTCATACAATGTATTTCCTTCATTTGGACACAACAGAGCCCTGTTGGAAATTTTCAGTGATTTCATGACCGCTTCTTTCCAAAATTTATCTTGTAGGATTATTCGGTAAGCATAATTCAAGCCATATTTTTTATTATTATAATTATCATCTCCACCAATACAATCTGTTGGGGAGTTATTATTGAAGAAACTCAATTTTATTATCTAGTGTTTCTCAAGATAATATTCTACTTGACTATTTGTAAATTTGGTACCATTGTGAGTATGAAACCGTAGAATTTTCTACGAAATCATCCTTTCAGATTCCATTCGATACTATTTTATGAAACTATACACATCAGACTTATGGGAAATGAAAAATACCCATTCCATTATACTATATTCATCAATTAAATTTCCATAATATCTCTTCCTATCAATGGATCTTGGTGAGATATGTCCATATACATCAATATTCACCAATTAAAGCACTCTCATTGGCTTCAATTCCTTTTCCTTGTGCGTATTTTTGATTATTTTCCCTTGTGGACATGTATCACACATGAGAGGATGATCACATGGTAACTTACAGAGGTCTCTAGCTGTATCACACTTAACCAAATCTTCCAGGGATGGTTGGCATAAATTACCAAGTTGTTTATGAAAAAACATGTTTTCATCCTCTCTATATAAAAAGAACATATATTTTCCCCACTAACAAGGTATAGATTCCCATTTGTTCTTTCATATGTTTCATTCATACCATTGATCACCCTTTTTAGTTCTTCAAACTTGAGTTTATAACCACTCATTGATTCTGAGTCCTCTAGAAAAGATGACTTGATATTATCAATTTCATTCATTAACTTAGAATCTCCTTCAACCTACCACTGCATGTAGAGTTGGCATCACTAACCACATTGTTTTATTTCTTCAATTTTCCTCTCCAAACATCTGTCTCCTCAAGAGCTACTTATAATTCAACCTCCATATAAACCCTACCTTCAAATTATTCTTTATCAACATTAGTTCCTCTTTTTCCCTAAGTAATTCCGACAACTACCGCAATATAATTCTCTCCACCATCTTTTTAGTTCCCTATCTCTTAAACCTTTTCAACAATCGATTCCTCTGAAAAATCACATTCTTGTTAAATATTATTTCTTTTCATGAAGAAATTTATCATAAAAGTTTTACTTCCTTTCACATAGGATGAATACTTCTTCATAGATATTTCAACTTCATACTAATAAACTTCTTAGAACTTATTGGATAATCTTACTACCAAATGACCAACCTTTCCACATCTAAATAAATAAAATTTAATTTTCCCCAGGAAATTTCATTTCCCTCCTTATAGACTTGAAGAAAGAAATGACATCACCTCATCCGTCTCTTATTTTTCCTAAGAATATTCAATATTGAGATTCTTTATGGACTTGAATTGTGCACTTTATATTTCCCATTTTCCACAACATCATTATCATCATTTCTCATTTCATAAGAAATAAGGGTACTATTCAAGTTATCCAATGTTAGCTCTTTCAGATCATTATCTTCCAAAATTGAAACTTTTGTATTGAACCGATGTGGATGTTTCCACAAGATACACTTAACAATATTTATATGTTCAATGACTTCTCCAAGACCTCACTTGTCTTCCATTAGATTATTTACCTTATCAAATAATGCATCAACAGACTCATTTGTGTTCAATATAAAACCTTCTTATTTTTTCCCCAAAACCTGTATCTTTTCCTCTCTAACCTTTGAAACTCCTTGATATATATTGAATATATTTTCCCACAAGGAATGTGAGGTTTTAAAATACGCCACCTTTATATATATTCCATTATATAGGGATCCTCCTAAAGCATTGATTCGTTCAGCGTCATCATCTAATTTATTTATTTTAGTTTCTAATAAATCCCCACTATTGATATTCGCTGAAATACCATGCATCACTATAGTGAAGAAATACATTACTAAGGATCATATTTAGTGTTTCATATGATTCTTACATAACAAAAAATAATTCCCCTTGAAGATAAAAATCCCTTTGTGATTGATTACTTCCATTGAGGGAGAAAAATGATATTTACCTTTACATATGATACCAATTGTTAGGCCCACTATGTCAAATACCCTTGGGGGGGGGGGTGAATCAGGGTATGACTGATTAAAACTATTTACCGCTTTGATCTTGTTTTTTATTAAAAAAACTCTCTTATCCCTCTATCCCTTAGAGAATTATGAATATAAATTAATTCATTAATAAGAAACATCAATTTTTACTTGGTTCACCCTCACTGGGCTATATCCCAGGAGCATATAATTGTAGTGTGTTGATGTAAAAAAACCACTAAAATTACAAAACATTTTACAATGTTTGGAGTGGAATCACTGTCCCTCTTGGTTTACAACCAATAAAAATTTGAAAGCTCATTGCTCTCTCAACTAAAGTGAGATCACTGCTTATTCAAAATATCCTCTCATAGTTTATATACGTGTTGGAAATTTCATTATCTCTAATGAATCCATCCTCTACTGTATGTAGATTCTCTATTGATATACCACTTTCATCCACTGATGAAAACAACTTTACCACACATGTACTCAGAAACTACAAATATTTCACACAACCTTTAGTACATCTTGAGTGTAACTTTAATGCCTTGAACACAATATTTTACTTTTGTCACAAAACACCTTTTTTCATGTAACTTCAATCTTACACGACACTCAAATATTTTTCACAACTTCCTTAGCCTCCATCCAACTCCAATTCGTTCACATAACTCACTTCACATTAAATGTTTACATGATTTAGATCTTGGTTTTATTATATGTTTCGAGATCCTTCGAATAAGGTTTGATACCACTTATTTATAGGAATCTATGACCCCTATGTGTAATATTTTTGGTTTCATGCAAGATCCCCTTTATGTGAACAAAACCTAAATTGACGCCGCACTGGGCATTAAAGGTTTTTTTACACAACCTCATCTTTTGTGCACATTTCCAAATCTTTCGCACACTTCATGCCTCTTCCATTTTTTAAAATTATACTCCCAAAACATTACTTTCCTAAAATATTCCAAACCTCCTTCAATATTACACACAAATTCATTTTCAAAAACACATTTGTTCATATTCTGATTTTGAGGCCAATTTTTTTGGAAAACATAAGAAAATGATTCCACCTTAAATCCATTCTTTTTTACCACCTCTAGATTACCCATTACTTTTTTATTGTTCTTTAACAATATATATAGTCAATAATACCTCTGGAACTCCATAGTTTACTATGGAAACCCTCTTTATCAACAAACACAATTGACCCAAAAATACTCCAATATTACCTTGAGTGGTTTTTTCCCAACCGTTTTCATAAATGAGAAATATTAAATCTATATAAGAGAAAAAATCCTTCACTGCCTATTCCACGCATCATCATATTTTGTGTATAACCATAATTATTTTTTGAATCCCTTTATTCTATGAATACACTATTTATGATTCCGTTGATTTAAGGTTTTTCACTAAGATACTTATACATCGACTGATTGGGTAATTTATTAACTTAACCAAATACCAATTAATCAAAATGTTATTTTTTAGGGATGGTTATATAAAAATATTTTACATTTATTGATTGGGAAACTATTGAAAATCTCTATAGATTTAATTATGATATATATTTTTATTGCTTACTCATTCGTGTTGACAATATATTGTTTAACTGTCCACCTTATTTTTCCATTTAGGTTAAGATAATTTAATCCCTTTTGTTGAAATGGGTGTTAGGGTCAATTTGTGATGACCACACTAAGAGGGGGGGGGGGGGAGATCCATGTGGGATAAATGTTTATCACAATAAAATTTTATCAAATTTTTAAACCTATTTCACTTATTCAATTAATGGTTTTATTTGTTTATTCACTTGTAATTAGAAAGCATGCACCTAAAATAGTAAAGCATAATGAAAACTAGGGTTTGGTAATGTGGTTGACTCTAGTGTGAATGACTACATCCCTATTGTACTATTTTTATTATCCCTCCTACACATAAATTTTTATTACCAAATAAAACACATTCTTGGGTAGTACCATTAACCAATTATCATAGATCCAACTATGTGCAATGAATGACTTATTGTTTGAGCGCATGATTACAAGATATCATTCTATCCCTTATGAAATGTTCATTATTAAAATACATGTATTATTATCTATAATCTAAGTAATCTGATTAATTTCATCTATATGATGGAATATATTGGGTTCCCTCTAAATTATAGCATTCAAAAGGTTGTCTCAAATATTATGGCCTAAATATTAACCAATTGAAAACTAGTCAATATATTTCTCTTCTTCGGTATCAATTATATAAATATTATTGTTGGATAAAGTATTATACTTCCTCAATGAACAATATAAACCATTTTCATTTTATCATTTCTCCCCTATTCTTTTCGGTGTAGAAAATATTTTTACAACTAAATCACATTGCAATTCCAATATTTTGTTGTGAAAGAATATTCTTGCACAGTATCAGATGAAGCTTCTATTTAACCTCCCTCATAGATTATATATTACATTGGGGTTTTAAATTGGTAAAACTTTTCACATATGAGATATTATTCTTATTATTTGATGTTCCATTTTAATTTTATTCAATGTTCTAATTTAGGATACCTTTTACTAGATTCTAAAGTAATATTGAAGAATTTTATTTGTATTTGTATATGTTATTTCAAGTTACACATCTGATTACGCATGCACTGTATTCCCCACCCAAAATTGAATGGGTATATGATATTGCATGACTTATCCTTCTTCAAACAAGTTTTGTGCAATAGTACTCTCTCAATACTCTACCAATACAAAGAGATATCCATATTCTTCTATATATGATAATTCAAATTTCATTATCCTGTTTTCTATTTTCATTCAATTAAAAGTTCATGGTTCAATACTTTGTGAAACAATAAAGCTCATGGTTCTGTGTCTTCAAAAAATAATGATTTTTTAACATATAAAGATTATTTTCATATCCTTATTAATAAATGAGTCCTCCATCTACTTCATGATAGTTGTCAGTTTCATGGTTCCACTTATTTTATTTCTACAATAAATGAGTGCAGAACCACTTCATCAAACAAATAGTTTCATGGATTATATGATCCAACAACACAAAGTGAGTTATCTAAAATATTAAAATGATAGTGACAATAACCAACATCATTTCTATGATTGTTATAGATGATGTGAAAATATATTAATGTAACATTATCCTACCCACTTTAAAGTATTTATCTTTTGATTTTTATTTTCACTCTTTATTTGGGTGCATTTTGGGACTCTTGAGGATTGATAATATTTTTTTAGGGAAACAAACTAATGTGCTGGGATGTATGTATTCTTGAATTAATGGGGTTTGGATATATATATATATATATATATATATAAATGTTATAAATGATTCATGTGTTTCTCCCCAATTTTGGGGAACATAAGTGTTGGTTCTAGATTTTGAGCAGAATCTAGGATATTGTCTATCAACTGTGAAATTTCATATAGTGAAATTATTACATATCGTAAAAGGATTAAACACCAGGAAAAGTGTCGATGTCATCTATTTGATTTCAAGAATATTCCAAGTGTTAGGTTCAAGGAATAAAAATTTTACATGATGTGGAATGTTTATACATAATGAAATAGTTAAAATATAGATTTGTAATCTAAAGTGATGCATTTTTTAGTGGGAAATTTACTCAGTAGTTTATAAGATGTGAAGAGTTACAAAAAATGTATTTCTCAATGTTTGTTCTTTTTATGTCACTTCATGAGATATTCATCATTAATTAAACCACAAGATATTCTCTCTTGACCTAGGAACTCTCCTAGGAGATTTTTGGGACCTCCACTCCTTCTAGATATCTTCGTTTAGGGATTGATCATTAGGGTTTTTGAACTACGTATCACCATATCCACTATGCGATCATCTTCTTGGAGATGATTATTTTTTGGTAACTGTATGGTAAGTTCATGTTCTTTAAAGGCCTATATTGTTGGCCTTATATTAATTTCTGGTTGGTGGATCCCATTGCAAGCATGTACAACCCAAATTTTAGGTAGGCGGTTTTATCTCTAGCCTATGTTGAATGAACTGAATAGATATAGTTTTATAAATTCTTTTATAAATGAATTGGAATGATTTATTTTTGTGTGTTGAAATAGGTTTCAGAGAAAAGATGATTTTTCCCTAGATTGGGTAAATGAAATGGTATTTTCAAAGAATTTTGAAATGGATTTATGAAATGGATTTTAGAGATTGGATTTGATGAAATGGTTTGGAAGATAGAGAATATGGGATGCCTTGGGTACTTAGGTGGATGGTGAAGTAGTAGGAATCATCTCTTGATACCATCAGGGGGTTAAATCATGGTGTATTCCTCTACTCCATAGGCCTGTAGATCTCTATAATTGTGAGAAACAATTCAGACGGTCATGTTCTAGTGTGTTCATATACTCTATTTATTTTATTCTTATGACTAGAGGCTTGATGGGTGCTATTATCTATGTTTGTGTGAGAGATTCATATCTTTCCTAACCTATAGTGGTCCATGCCATGATATTACATAAGCTTTGGAATGTACGGTTCTAGATCATACTTCCATTGGTTTATATGATATTTGATATATTATTATACATTATTTGACTACTTTGATGTATATGAAATGATTTAAAGTAGTTTTATTTGGTTTTTCTTAGAAATGTAGGAAAAAGGAAAATAAAATGCTTCACTAAGAATTTGATATAAAAACTATTTAACGATTATTTATTCCTGGTTTTTATTTAATGCTAGGAATGTTTAGATTTTCATATAGAGGCTTTATTTGGAACACTTAGGTGGGATCCTACCAAGCCTATTTAGCTCTCTCCCCATGCATCATTAGGATGTACATAGACAATTGTACCTCTTTCAATGTATGGAAAGGCCAGAATCCACAATGATGTGATGGATTTTTTTTCTAGTTGAGCCTGGGTAGCTGGTGGTGAGATGGTTTCTATTTCCCACACTATCAAATTGAGTAGTAGTTTTTTTGTCCTTAATGTTGGAATTTTTTCTTAAATATCGTTTAGTTAATTTTGAGTTGTCTCTCTTCCATCGTTTCTTTTTTATTACGATATATGTACTTGTCTATTATTCCACGAATTCTTCCCATAATGTATATATATTTTATATATTTTTTCTTTTGTTTGAGAGAATTAATTCCCTCTAGTTGTTTTTGATGGCTAGGTTGTAACGACCCGAAATTTTTAAATAAATTTTGTTTCCTAATTTTATGTGTTATTGACAAAAATGTTTTATTTGATAAACATGATTATAATTAAAATGAGATCAGTGGGTTTTGACTATTATATAACCATCGGTCAACATGACCGCTGTGAACAAAATGTTTTGATTATTGTCTCTAAATATAAGTAATCTTGGTTAATTATTATAGAAAGAAGATTCGATGGCCTCACCTAGTAGTCTTGGACCGATCGAAGCCCATCTAACAGAGCTTGGGAAGGAGGTAGCACCACTGGGCTTTTCTCTGGATAAAATCCAAGCCGAACTTCATCATGTGAAGCTGGAACGAAATCGCCTTCGTGAGAAGTTCAAACTGATAGAAATTACTACTCGGGCAATGTTGACTGAGCCGCCCCAAGCTTCTATCACCCTAGCACACCTTACTCTTAGGTCCTATGCTGGTATTATAAGGGGTTATGTAACGAGACTGTAACTACCTTGTGTAATCCTTGTTTTAAATAAAAATTGGGATTTCTTCTTATGATGAAGTTTATGAATTTTGAAATGACCGGATAAATATAGTATGCATATTTTTGATGAATTTTAGAAAAAGGATATTTTAAATATGATTATGTAAACCCTAAATAATTAAAGATGTGTAATGATTTTTAAAAAATGGTCTTCTGCAATTATGTTCAGTACTAAATTTAGAGTCTAATAAGATCAACTTGATTTTTGATGAATAGTAAATTATGAATAGTGATTTTATGATTAGGATTAGTAATATGACCAAATGGATTAGTAATCTCACTTAAAGAAAGTTTTAAAATAATCTAGGCACCTTGATTAAGTAATGTGATTCAATAAAATAGTTAAATAACGGTTTCATTAATTATTATTCAAGTATTAGCTTTTTTCGGGTGAATAGTGTTTTTTTAATTAAAAATTTAATTAAAAATAATTAGAAAATTATTTTTATAAAAATGACTTTATTTTTGAACTCAGAGCATCGATATTATGTTATGGTAATTTTTGGGGTTTTTTCTGAAAAAATTGAATTTTCGATGAATAGTGTTTTTATTTACAAATTAAATTAAAAATATTTAGAAAATTATTTTTATAAAATGGATTTCATTTTTGAAATCAGAGCATTGATATTTGGTTAATGTGAAATTTTGGGATTTTTCTGAGAAAGTTGAATTTTCAGTGAATAGTAAAAATACAGTTTTAGGGTTTCAGTATGTTTAATGACATCATAACGGTGTCATGATGATGTCATGAGATCTTTTGAGGGTTGGCCGGCCAAGGGTGATGAATTATTGTTTTGGGGGCCCCATGTGGCCTAACTCCATGATAAATGACAAGGGAGAGCACATGGGTTTGAGAAAAGCACATGTGAGGTGTCCCTTGGCCATTAATGCCTTGTTCCCTCACTTTCCCTATAAATACCAAGCCCTCCTCTCATCCATTCGACTCCCCACTCATTCCCAACGAATTTCTGGTCTCATTACCTCCCAAGGAGTCCTCCCAAGGTGCCCCCAAGCCCTCATGGTCCCAACCTTTGAGGTTTAAGAGTTACATTTTAAGGTAAGGGATCCGACCTCTCTCTTTCTTTTCAAGTAATCTCTTTTATGTCTTTTCTTTTATACTCCATGTTCTTATGTTGGAGGATGTTCTTTTATATTCATCCTACTGCCTATTTCATGTTCATATGATGAGAGACCCCCCATTACTCTCATCAATTCGTTTTAAGAATGTTTAAGTGGCACCGTTAGGCTGCCGAATTTTTAAGGGATTCTTTCACCTTCCTCGTTTTCAAGTTCTATTTTCATTCAAGTCTTTCATGTTCCTTTTTGTTATATTGGGGTATGATCTATATATATATCATACTGGACTCTTATGTTCATATGATGAGAGACCCCATTTGATCTCTTCAATTCAGTATTTTGATGTTTTAAGTGGCGTCGTTAGGCTGCCGAATTTTTAAGTGGTTCTTCACCCTTCTCGTTTTGAAGTTCTACTTTCATGTCAATTATTTCAAGTTCCTTTTTGTTATATTGGGGTATGATCTCTATATATATCATACTGGACTCTTATGTTCATATTATGAGAGACCCCATTTGATCTCTTCAATTCAGTATTTTGATGTTTTAAGTGGCGCCGTTAGGCTGCCGAATTTTTAAGTGGTTCTTCACCCTTCTCGTTTTGAAGATCTACTTTCATGTCAATTATTTCAAGTTTCTTTTTGTTATGTTGGGGAATTATCTCTATATCTATCATACTTAACTCTTATGTTCACATGATGAGAGATCCTATTTGATCTTTTCAAATCATTTTTTGTTGAGGTTTAAGTAACGCCGTTAGGCTGCCGAACTATCATAAGAGAAATCTAATTTTTTTTCTTCCTTCCATGTTTTTCATTTCAAATGGTATGTCCTTGAAATCTCATTACCATGATCATGTATCCTTATTATTCTGTCCATGTACTATTTAATGGGTCATTTATGAATGTTTGACCCATTTTACCTCTCTTTTAATGTCTTCTAAAACCTCTGAACATTGCCGTTATGCTGCAGAATTTCTGTCTCAAAATGTCTATCTCTTTTTCTAAAGTCCTTTTATTTTATTAAGTGAATACTCAAAGCTCTTTATTCTAAAGGGGTATTCACATATATACCAAAATGTTCTATTTTAAATTCTGGTATTTACATACATGAGACCCACCTTCCTTTTCTGTGGGTTTTAAAGTGATATAAAGATCATGTCTTTAAAGCAGTTTTTAAAAAAAGTTATGATTATGAAATGAAACCCATTTCCTTTATGCTATATTGGTTATTTATGAAATGTTTGATGATGATATATGTGGCTCACATGATAATAAAGGCAAATTTAAGGGTTCTCCCTGATAGCGCTCCAATGCATTGGGTAATGATGTAACCACTAGAGATTACAATTTTCACGATACCTTGGTGAATAACCTTGGTAATTTTAAAATGACACCTTGGGGATGGACCTTGGTGATATGTTCATGATTGTCTATGTTAAATTATGTAGCCACATCTTCAAGTTATGAAAAAGTTTTATTTTTATTATGATATGGCTCATGATTTCATTTTCATGCATTAAAGTTCCTTTCATGACTTTATTGATGTATCTCAAGTTTATATGTAAAATGTTTCACTTGTTTCCCTTGCTGGGCCTTCTGCTCACCCTTCCTCTTGATGTATGTCCCCAGGTTATGAGATGCAGTAATGAGCCTAGGGTGAACATGAGGAGAAGCCTTTCAAGTGTTTAAGAAGAATGTTTTTTTTGTTTCATGTTTTATGTTCCTTGTTTCCAAGACACTAAACCTTAAAGATCCTCAGTTCCGTGTAATGGAATGAAAAGTTATGTTATGAAAAGACGGGATGCTATAGTTGGTATCAATGGATGGTTTAGTTATTTGTGGAAATTAGGATATGAAAACTCTAGGAGGAACCCTATAGAAAAGTTTAATATAGGAAATCTTCCTGGTATTTTGGTGAGTATTGAGTAAGAGGTTGCCAAGCAAATACATCCCTGTCTGGATATGAGCAGGTAGAGGTGGCTCTGGCACAGATGTACATAGGGGTAAAACCCGAAAACGCCGCTTTGAGCTAGACTCGAACGGGAACTGGTACACGACAACGGGCCTTGCTGCACTCTTGGTTACGACACTCCCGGGGGATATTCTTTGGTAAATTCATAAGCTTGGTATGAACCATTGTTAAAGGAACAAAGATAAAATAAAATAAAGGTTCACATAAGAATATATGATCATTCATAACCTAGATGGGAACCTAGGAGATCACAAGTTAGGGTATACCTTTCATATACAAGTTATCCTTATATGCTTTCAGTTCCTTTTCATGATTATTAGCTAAGTACTTAAGCCCCTAATTATGCTTTCTCTTCTTAGTTAATGGTGGGAAATGGAAGAACATGTTCCGACAACCAATGTGATAGGAAATGCGACGATTTTCGTATTAATATGACATGGATGATTAGGGGATTAAAATATGATTATTATTTTGGAAGACGTTCATTATTTTGGGAACCATATTTAATCGAGGTAAATAGATTACTACGGTATTTTCATTGAGGAGTAAGGTTGACTTATATTTTGAAGAATCGATGAATTTAAGGTGAACTTATAGTAATTTAGATTACTTATGGGAATGACTAACCTATCTTGGGTAAAATATGTTTAGGTTAGCTACTTTTTTATAAGATGTTAGGAGTGGTTGATGTTGTCTGGAGATGAACAATGAAGTTGTTTTGGAAGACTATGTTATCAAATCCTTATTGTATTTGGGTTCAATCTTAGTTTGGTTTGTTTTGAGGAATTTTAAGGACCGTTATTTATGGAATGGTCTATGATGAAATTTGGATAGTACCATGGAACTTTGATGATTTAAAAGTAGTTTCCATTCCTATGGGTTTCTTTCTTTTTGAAGAGTTGGTTTACCTTAACCTTTCTGTTTTTGGGATAATGTTTAAAGATAGAAGAAATAGATAGTTAATCTTTTGTAGATTATGTGATTCTATAGAAGATGATTCTTGTGCTTTTATGAGACCAAGTGTTTTTGAATTCTCATCATTTGGAGAAAAGATTAGTGTTGGTAGGGACTTGTTAAAGGATGAAACTCTACTTGAAGGTAGGTATATTTTCTTATGTTTTTGTTCTATGTAGTAAATGAAATCCTCAAAATTATGAAAAGAAATGTAAAACAAAAATGTTGTTGGTTTAAGTTTCCTACTAGGTAATTAAATACCGTTTACACACATCATAAGTTTGGGATTTTCTCATGGTTAACTTTCTCCTAATCATGTTCTCTATCACTCTCCCTCAGAACTTGACCCTTTGTTTTTTCCTCCATGTCCATGTTTTCCTACATGGAACCCTAGTGAGGGTTAACTCGGGTGACCATTGTACTTCCCTTTCTTTATTTTAAAGTAATAGTTTTACTGACTCCTTTTCCGATGTGGGACTTTCAATGAAATTTAAAAACCCAATTTTAAAATTGCGAGGACGCAATTTCTTAAGGGGGGAAGATTGTAACGACCCGAAATTTTTAAATAAATTTTGTTTCCTAATATTATGTGTTATTGATAAAAATGTTTTATTAGATAAACATGATTATAATTAAAATGAGATCAGTGGGTTTTGACTATTATATAACCATCGGTCAACATGACCGCTGTGAACAAAATGTTTTGATTATTGTCTCTAAATATAAGTAATCTTGGTTAATTATTATAGAAAGAAGATTCGATGGCCTCACCTAGTAGTATTGGACCGATCGAAGCCCATCTAACAGAGCTTGGGAAGGAGGTAGCACCACTGGGCTTTGCTCTGGATAAAATCCAAGCTGAACTTCATCATGTGAAGCTGGAACGAAATCGCCTTCGTGAGAAGTTCAAACTGATAGAAATTACTACTCGGGCAATGTTGACTGAGCCACCCCAAGCTTCTATCACCCTAGCACACCTTACTCTTAGGTCCTATGCTGGTATTATAAGGGGTTATGTAACGAGACTGTAACTACCTTGTGTAGTCCTTGTTTTAAATAAAAATTGGGATTTCTTCTTATGATGAAGTTTATGAATTTTGAAATGACCGGATAAATATAGTATGCATATTTTTGATGAATTTTAGAAAAAGGATATTTTAAATATGTTTATGTAAACCCTAAATAATTAAAAATGTGTAATGATTTTTAAAAAATGGTCTGCTGCAATTATGTTCAGTACTAAATTTAGAGTCTAATAAGATCAACTTGATTTTTGATGAATAGTAAATTATGAATAGTGATTTTATGATTAGGATTAGTAATATGACCAAATGGATTAGTAATCTCATTTAAAGAAAGTTTTAAAATAATCTAGACACCTTGATTAAGTAATGTGATTCAATAAAATAGTTAAATAACGGTTTCATTAATTATTATTCAAGTATTAGCTTTTTTCGGGTGAATAGTGTTTTTTAATTAAAAATTTAATTAAAAATAATTAGAAAATTATTTTTATAAAAATGACTTTATTTTTGAACTCAGAGCATCGATATTATGTTATGGTAATTTTTGGGGTTTTTTCTGAAAAAATTGAATTTTCGATGAATAGTGTTTTTATTTAAAAATTAAATTAAAAATATTTAGAAAATTATTTTTATAAAATGGATTTCATTTTTGAAATCAGAGCATTGATATTTGGTTAATGTGAAATTTTGGGATTTTTCTGAGAAAGTTGAATTTTCAGTGAATAGTAAAAATACAGTTTTAGGGTTTCAGTATGTTTAATGACATCATAACGGTGTCATGATGATGTCATGAGATCTTTTGAGGGTTGGCCGACCAAGGGTGATGAATTATTGTTTTGGGGGCCCCATGTGGCCTAACTCCATGATAAATGACAAGGGAGAGCACATGGGTTTGAGAAAAGCACATGTGAGGTGTCCCTTGGCCATTAATGCCTTGTCCCCTCACTTTCCCTATAAATACCAAGCCCTCCTCTCATCCATTCGACTCCCCACTCATTCCCAACGAATTTCTGGTCTCATAACCTCACAAGGAGTCCTCCCAAGGTGCCCCCCAAGCCCTCATGGTCCCAACCGTTGTGGTTTAAGAGTTACATTTTAAGGTAAGGGATCCGACCTCTCTCTTTCTTTTCAAGTAATCTATTTTATGTCTTTTCTTTTATACTCCATGTTCTTATGTTGGAGGATGTTCTTTTATATTCATCCTACTGCCTATTTCATGTTCATATGATGAGAGACCCCCCATTGCTCTCATCAATTCGTTTTAAGAATGTTTATGTGGCGCCGTTAGGCTGCCGAATTTTTAAGGGATTCTTTCACCTTCCTCGTTTTCAAGTTCTATTTTCATTCAAGTCTTTCATGTTCCTTTTTGTTATATTGGGGTATGATCTCTATATATATCATACTGGACTCTTATGTTCATATGATTAGAGACCCCATTTGATCTATTCAATTCAGTATTTTGATGTTTTAAGTGGCGCCGTTAGGCTGCCGAATTTTTAAGTGGTTCTTCACCCTTCTCGTTTTGAAGTTCTACTTTCATGTCAATTATTTCAAGTTCCTTTTTGTTATATTGGGGTATGATATCTATATATATCAAACTGGACTCTTATTTTCATATGATGAGAGACCCCATTTGATCTCTTCAATTCAGTATTTTGATGTTTTAAGTGGCGCCGTTAGGCTGCCGAATTTTTAAGTGGTTGTTCACCCTTCTCGTTTTGAAGTTCTACTTTCATGTCAATTCTTTCAAGTTCCTTTTTGTTATGTTGGGGAATTATCTCTATATCTATAATACTTAACTCTTATTTTCACATGATGAGAGATCCTATTTGATCTTTTCAAATCATTTTTTGTTGAGGTTTAAGTAACGCCGTTAGGCTGCCGAACTTTCATAAGAGAAATCTAATTTTTTTTCTTCCTTCCATGCTTTTCATTTCAAATGGTATGTCCTTGAAATCTCATTACCATGATCATGTATCCTTATTATTCTGTCCATGTACTATTTTATGGGTCATTTATGAATGTTTGACCCATTTTACTTCTCTTTTAATGTATTCTAAAACCTCGGAACATTGCCGTTATGCTGCAGAATTTCTGTCTCAAAATGTCTATCTCTTTTTCTAAAGTCCTTTTATTTTATTAAGTGAATACTCAAAGATCTTTATTCTAAAGGGGTATTCACATATATACCAAAATGTTCTATTTTAAATTCTGGTATTTACATACATGAGACCCACCTTCCTTTTCTGTGGGTTTTAAAGTGATATAAAGATCATGTCTTTAAAGCAGTTTTTAAAAAAAGTTATGATTATGAAATGAAACCCATTTCCTTTATGCTATATGGGTTATTTATGAAATGTTTGATGATGATATATGTGGATCACATGATAATAAAGGCAAATTTAAGGGTGCTCCCTGATAGTGCTCCAATGCATTGGGTAATGATGTAACCACTAGAGATTACAATTTTCACGATACCTTGGTGAATAACCTTGGTAATTTTAAAATGAAACCTTGGGGATGGAACTTGGTGATATGTTCATGATTGTCTATGTTAAATTATGTATCCACATCTTTAAATTATGAAAAAGTTTTATTTTTATTATGATATGCCTCATGATTTCATTTTCATGCATTAAAGTTCTTTTCATGACTTTATTGATGTATCTCAAGTTCATATGTAAAATGTTTCACTTGTTTCCCTTGCTGGGCCTTCTGCTCACCCTTCCTCTTGATGTATGTCCCCAGGTTATGAGATGCAGTAATGAGCCTAGGGTGAACATGAGGAGAAGCCTTTCAAGTGTTTAAGAAGAATGTTTTTTTTGTTTCATGTTTTATGTTCCTTGTTTCCGAGACACTAAACCTTAAAGATCCTCAGTTCCGTGTAATGGAATGAAAAGTTATGTTATAAAAAGACGGGATGCTATATAGGTGCTACTCTCTATCCCATGGGGATCAGGAATTCCTTCGGGTATGTGAAAATTTGGGTGAGGTACCATTGTGAGAGGGTATCTGAATTGGGTTCATACAAATTTGGTTTTAGAGGAGGTATTTATTCAAGAGTCCTTATCTTATAATGTTTTATAGATTGGAGATAAGATTTTTAGTACTAAAAAGCAAGGATGCGGTGAGTTCCTGGCTAGATCTTTCCATGAAGAGATTCAAGTTATCATGGGATGTTGGGATGTGTGTCTATTATTTTTATTTAATGATCTTAATTATACTTTTGTCTTATGGTTTTCTAGTTTGAAATGAGATTATTACATTGTATGATCATTTCATCTTTTTTGGTGTGCAACAATATGCCTTTGAGATGTCTTCCATGGGTTCTTTAGAAGGGTGAAGTGGTTTCCTCTCATGGGAATCCATATCTAGATCGTAATATTATTGATACTATCATGTGGGAAGATAATTATATCGAAAAAAATCATACAAAAGTATAGACAAGATTTTTTTTGAGTTAAAAACATTAGTTGGAGGAGATCAATATCGTTCATAAGAGTTATTACATTATAAGTCACCATCATTTAAGGGTACAAATTATCCTAAAGATGTGAAGAACAGGATAGATAATATCAATCAAAACTTCAAATTCTTGGATGAAGTTGATAGTTTCAAGGTGAAGTGTAATGTGTTGAGACTTGAGGGTCCCAATAAGCGATGGTGGGATTTCTTGGTACAAGAAGATAAGAATGGGGGATTGGACTGGAAGGGTTTCAAGACTCTTTTATTCTAATAGTTTTTTCCAGATTCACTGATAATAAAGAATTATCTAGAGTTCAACTCCTTATTCAAGGGAATTTTTTAATGTTTTCATATAAAAATTGGTTTGGATATATGATTCATTTTTCTCCAGATGTAGTAAATATTGAAAAACTGAAGGCTCATAAGTACCTATAGAGTTTCTCACTGGATATTAGATTGCATGTATTTATGTTGAATCATTCAAAATATATGGAGATAGTAGATATGGTGATGATGGAAGAAATTTATATGTCAGGAAATGTTAGTTATTATTCCAATTCATTTATACTTAGTGGAAGCTTTAGCATCACATAGGGGAAAAATAGGAAGTCGCATGAACATCATCGGAGTGGTGGAAGAGGTTCCTAGTGGTTGGTCTCCTCTGAACCTTAAGTTATAATGAGTAGTGTGTCTGTGATTGTAAACTAGTGTGGAAATGTTATCCAAAAACAATGATCTTTATCCATACATAAAGATATGCATAATTGTTTTTGGCAATGTGATCATCTACAATGTTTCATTCAGGATATGTTTTCATCTCATTATGGTCGAGGATCATTGACTCCAAAGGCTACTGCAGTGTAGCCAGATGATGGAAATACTATAAGGCTCTACCCATAGGACACAAGAGTGAAACACCTTTATAAATTAGATGTGTTTTCAGTTGTGGTATATGTGGGTCCAATGAAAGTGAGAGATACCATCTTTATTTCATCTTCCATAATAATTTCATTATTTGATATTGTCACTTCTCACTCATTTATTTCTAGATGTTTTATTGATAAGGATAAACTTAAAACAATGCTCCTGTCATTTTTATGGAGTTATAGACACCTATATGGAAAAGGAAAGAGAAAGTGTTTTCATGTGCTTTGTTTAGAAAATGTAAAGTTAGTATGTGATTTCCTTGTTCTTCATCTAGATCTATTTGATGTCATCATCGGGTTAGATTGGATTTTTACTCATAACACTATTATTGATTTTTATAATTAATAAGACTAATTTCTAGATTTTAATAGGAGATATTTGGTATTTAATGGAGAGTGGGATATAATTTTAGGTCATGCAAGAAAGTAGATGTTTCACTCTGATTATGTTTCAAATATCAGAAGTTGAACCGATTAATGGTTAATAACAAGTACAACTTTCCTAAGTTGGATGAATTGTTTGATTAGTTAAAGGGGAAAAAATAGCTTTCAAAGATTGATCATCATTCGGTTTATCATCAGCTTAGATTTTGAGAGTCTCATATAAAAAATATGGTTTCTCAGATTGGTATGGAAGTTATGAATATCTGTTAATT
Organism: Viscum album; assembly: GCA_963277665.1. Taxonomy (NCBI): domain Eukaryota; kingdom Viridiplantae; phylum Streptophyta; class Magnoliopsida; order Santalales; family Viscaceae; genus Viscum; species Viscum album. Next base: position 1,196,923,830 of record OY728122.1, read on the forward strand.
CCATTTGGTCAAACTAAATATCTTGTAGTTTTTATGGTTTTTACGAATCAGATACTCTATTAGTATCTTGACAGTTTTGTGGTAGTGCCCGTAGATAGTAATTTGGTTTATTCGAGATTTGCGTGCGAGCATGAATACCATTGGTGATCAGTTTTGAAAATCCTGGGGAGTATCCATTTGTATTGAAATCTTTTGAAATTCAATATCTCGATTCACCAAGTGAATTTCTTAGGGAATGTGATTTGTGAGCATGGATTATTAGTTGATCATGAGACGGTGCATGATTTTTTTTCTTGGGATGTGACACAAAACATCTTTGATATTTGGATATTCCTTGGTCTTGATGGATATTATCGATGGTATGTCAAGGATTTCTCAAATATGACATCATCTTTGATTGCTATTAGTAAAAAAGAGGTGAAATTCACATGGGTTGAAAAGTGGGATTCTTCTTTCGAAAAGATGAAATGACTTCTGATATCAGCTTCTATTCTGATCATCCATAATCCGGGTAAAGGGTATGTGTTTTCTATAATTCTTCTAGTACTGGTTTGGATTACCTACTTATGCATGATGATCATGTGGTTAATTACGAATCTTGTTAGCTTTGACCACATAAGAATAATTACCCCACTCATGATTTTTAGATTTCCATAGTTATGCATGCACTTAAGTGATATGACATTATCTATTTAGGGAGAGGTTCATGATCTTTTCTGACCATAAGAGTCTAAGATAAATCCACTATGCCAAAGTAATCATTTAACAATGGTTTAAAATGATGCTAAATCTAGTGTTGGAAATCATTTAGTGTTGTTTTTTCAAAAGTAATGCGGAACCATTTAGAGATGAATTTTTAAAATCGGGAGAATCATTTATTGGTGAATTATTTTTTATTTCTTATTTTTTTTAAATTTATTAATTTGTTAATTTATTATTTATCTATTATTTATCATGCACATGCACATTCCATGCATGAATATGCCCTATATGTACCGCATAAATTCCGCATTGGGTGAAATTTGAACCACTAACCTCCAAAAAATACATTACCACTCCGGTAGGCTCTTCATGTGATGAGTAAATATAATTCTATACACTTATATATATACATCGATAGAAAAACAAAAAATACAAAACAAATAGATACAAATTAAGTAATTAAAAATTTATTATTAATATATAATAATTAATAATTAATAAATAAAAAAATGTATAAAAAATAAATAAATAATATGATAATAAAAAATAAAAAATAAAAAATAAAAAATAAATAAAAGATAATAGTTAATAGATAAAAAATATTACATAGTAAATAATAAATAATAAATAATAATGAATAAATAATAAATAATAAATAATAAAAAATAAATATGAATAATGAATAATGAATAATAAATAATAAATAATAAATAATAATTAGCATCTTATAAATAAATAATATAAAATTAAAGAATAAATAATAAATTAATTAAAAACAAATTAACATATGATAAATAGATAATAAATTAATATATAATTGATCATAAATAATATATTATGAATAAAAAATAATACATATACATTGAATACATAACAAAATATGTATTAAATAATACATTAATAATAAAAAATAATAAATTAAAAATAAATTGATAATGAACGTACAAATAATAAACATAAAATAAAATAAATAAATAAATAAGAAATATATAATAATTTCATAATGAATAAAAAATAAAAAATAAATAATTCTTTAATAATAAATTTATAATAAAATAATAATAATTTAAAAATAAATTAATAATTAATTTTAAAAAAATATCTAATTTTAAAAAATTATAATAAAATAATAATAATAAATAAATAAATAATAATGAAAAATAAATAATAATGAAAAATAAATAAATTATAAATAAATTATTGATTATAAAAAATAGTAAGTTATAAATTTATAAATAATGAATAAGTAATAAGTAATAAAAAATAAATAACAAATAATGAATAATAAATAATAAATAACAAAAATAAATTATACATAAATAGTAAATAAATAAAACTAATAAATAACTAGTAAATAAATAGTAAATAATATGTCAATTGTAAATTAATAATAAATGATAATTAAATAATAAATTAATAATAAATATATAAAAAAATGATAAAAAATTAAATATAATATATAATAATATAAAATAAATACTAAATACTAAATAAATATTAAATATTAATTCAATAATAAAAAAGAAATCAGTAATATATAAATATTAAAATAATCATTAACAAATAATAATTGAATAAATAATAAATAATAAATAATAAATAACAAATGAATATAAATATCTATAAATATCATTAAATATAATTTTTTTACATAAATATATATATAAACACACATTTATGTTACATAAATATATATAAATACAAACAAATATATAATTGTATATTAATATAAACATATATAAATAATAGTAAATTTAAATATCTATATATATATTTACACATAATATATATATATATAAAAGGTTCTTGAGGGTAAAATTACATTAAACAGACACACACACAAAACTATCACAAACATTCCAGAAAGGCAGGCTATAGCCCCACCAAGGGGATAACCCATCCCTCAAGCTTTATTTTTTTAGTACATGACCCATAGGCCTAGTGATCATGAATCCCATAACATGGAAAGTAGGCCTAGTGGGTATGAAAGCCTGTTACACGGCCCTAAAAACCCATATTTACAAATATATATAAATATATATAAACATACACAAATATTAATAAATACATATTAATAAAAATATATAATAGATAATAAATCACCAAAATAAGGGAAAACTCTATAATTAAAACACCATAAAATAAATAGTAATGTAAATTAATGCAATAAAATCATAAATGATATAAAAATCATTTTAAGAACCTCTTAAAAAAAATGAAATTCTATCATATATTAAAAAATCAGGTATCCTTGACTAAAAAATAGTTATATAGGCCTTATGGGACTTTTTTGGACTTGAAAACACATTACCAAGGTTCCCCCAAGTCAACATGGAATATATCTCATCACGGTATTTGATTTGATAGGTGGTAGAGCCCAAACAGACGCTCGAATCAATAGTTATGGCCATTTGAAGTTCAAGTTTGATTCCAACTTTTCTAAAAACTATAATAAATTTTATTATTTTAATAATTACCATGTTATTATACAATGTGGTTTTCTTTCATTTCATAATATTTTATTTTACTGGTTATGGAGCTAAAACAGACTCCCAAATCAAAAGTAAGGGACATTTAATGCCGAAGTCTGATTTTCAACTTATAGATAAATTACTCAATGTATCAAATTATTATTAACTAATAATAATTAATAATTAATAATTAACACATTATAATTAATTAAAATTTCAAATACTAAATAATATGTGACAATAAATAATAAATAAATAATGTTAAATATTAAATCATAATTATATATTCTAAATTAAATATTAAATATTAAATATTATATATTATTCCATTTAATTTAGATGAATTTTTTAGAAATGGATCATATTTTGTTTTATTTTATAAAAAACTGCTGCTACAAATAAATTTAAATTTTTTCTAAAAATTAAATTTAGAAAAAAAATTAAAAACACATAAAGTGATGATTTCAAAAACCATTGCTAAAAAACAGCTCTGAAATCCATTTTTTCTTATAGTGATCTTTAGTTAGAATCACATGAAACTCATATAATGTTAGTGGGTGTAAAACCATAAGATGTTTGACATTGAAATTTCCTACACCCTTTGGAGGGGGAATATTTCTATAAATGATCTTAGTAGGATAGTACAATCACAGGCTATTCGGGAATCGAAGAAAGAGTGGAATCTTATTGTGTTTTTTTCTAATTTTCCCCTTAATGATTTGGTGGATGTTTAATGTTTGGTTTTGAAAAGTGTTTTGTCATCATTATCTCTCATAGACTCTATACAATAGGGTTGAAAACAAGATTATGAGTTCAAAGGAGTTTTAGAAACCTTATATGGTGGTGAGAGCGTTATTGGGTAGTCTCTCTGGTCGAAGGGTATTCATTGTTTTGGGGATCAGTTTTTCATCCTAGAATCTATGAGGAAATTGGTTTTATTTGAATGTCATAATCTTTCAGGGGATTTCCATATGGGAACTAGTAAGGAGTATGATGACATGATACAATGATATTTGTTATTCAGTAGGAAGGGTGACATTACAGATTAGGTGTCCAGTAGTTACACATGAAAAAAGTTAAAGAAAGATCTTTAGAAACCTTCTGGATTGCTCTATCCACATTTGGTGCGAGGTTGGAAATGTGATAAGCTATACATGGACATTTTTGTTGGATTAATATTGAATATATAATGGAATAATGCAATCTAGTTGGTGATTGATCGGTTGAAAAAGTCAGCTCATTTCATTCTGATTAGAGTCACTATAAAAGTTGAAGATCAGGCTATGATTTATGTGATGGAGATCAAGAGGTTACATAGGGTTCCTTCAGCCATTATTTTAGATAGTGATACCAGGTTTACTTATATGTTTTGGAGGATTATCCAAAAGGTAATGGGTATTCATGTTAGGTTTAGTAAAGCATACCATCCACAATTAGACGTCCTAAGAGAGTGTGCTATTCAAATCGTGGAGGATATGTTTTGTGGATACGTCTTGGATTTTGTTGGATAATTGGTTAACCATATGCGACTAGTTGAAGATTTCTCAGAAAAATAGTTATTAATCTTAAATAAAAAGGAACCCTGTTGAGGCTTTGTATGGTCCCTCATGCATATCCCCACTTTTTTTGGGATGTAGTGGGCGAGGCCACTTTGGTGGGACCAGGTTTCATTTAGGAGACATGAGTGAGTATTCACTACTAAAAAACTCACAATATATAGAGTTAGCCTTTATCAGGGATAATTAAAAGCACAGATAATCACCTTTATCAATGAATTATTTATAGAACTGATAAAGGTCTCAATCCTGAGTGTGAGTCCCACATCGAAATTGTAGATGTTTGACTGCATCATTATATATGATTCCACCACATCCCAAGCCCAAAAGCCTACTATGGGGATGAGCTCCCACATACACTCCACAAACATCCATATGGGTCCAAAAAATACATGAACAAGCCCCTCTGGGTATTAAACAACACTATGCTTCCTGTAGGCGCCCACCTGCATATCCACATTCAGGTCCTACAAGACTCGACCCACCTGCCCCCCATTCAACCCTATACACGACCTGACCAACCTTCCCATGCAGGACATGACCCCTATATTTTATATACCAATAAAAAATATCAAATATAGAATAAAAGTATTAAAAATAATGAAAAAAATAAAAATAATTAAAAAATAAAAATTTAATATGAATAAATCTAAAAAATGTTTTAAAATTTATTAATTACATAATTATTAATAAATTTAATATATAAATATTATAAATATTAATAAATAGTTTGTATTAAATATTTATATATAAAATGAATTAATTTTAATATTTTATTAAATAAAAATTATTGATTTTCAAATTTAAAAAATATTATAAATTTTATTAATTAAATACTTAATAATAAAAATGAATAAAATGAATATACATATATATAAATAATAAATTTTAAAAAATAGTATATATTATATATATATATATAATTAATAAATTGAAATAATTTAAAAAATAAAAATTAAAAATGAGTAAATTGTGAAGAAATATTAAAAATTTTATTAATTAAATAATTGTTAATAAAATGAATAAATTTAATATACGTATATATAAATTATAAATATTAATATATAGTATATATTAAATATAGATCTCTAAAATGAATAAATTTTAATAATTAAACAAAAAAATGAATAAATTACTAAATTAATAAAATTTTTATTGAGGAAGAAATTATTAATAAGAATGATTAAATTATATATATTAATTATAAATATTAATAAATAAAATATATTAATTATAAATACATAAAATTAATATAATGTTATAATTAAAAACTTATTAATGTCTTATTTATTTATAATGGGTTTTATACATAATCATTAATTAATATAATTAATTTTTTTAATATAGAAAAATACTCTTATATACTTCTATATATATATATATATATCATTATATAATACAATTCATAATATATGATATATATGAGAAAAATATATATGTTTACATTAAATAGGTCATATATTAATGAAAAATGATTTATAATTAATGATTAATATTAATTAACAATTTTGACTAAATTTATTGAGTAATTCCCATTTAATATAATGTTGTTTGATTTTTTAATTTAACAAATATCAAACATGTGTTACATTAATTTCACACATACATACATGTAATTAATTCATTATTATATACAACACACACACATATATAATTTATTTAATTTATTCAATTTTTAAAATTTATTTTAGAATTATATTTATTAACATAATATATTTAATATATATTATGTCACTAATCTATAAATTTCATCATTTTTTATATTTTATTCAATATATACTATTTACCACCTTTTAATAATTTTTTGAATTTATTCATATTGGATATTATTTATTCATTAATGATCATATTTTTTAATATATTTGTAATTTATTCATTTTTAAATCTTTATTGTTCATTATGATTTTAATTTTATCAATTTTCAATATTTATCTATACAAGTTTATTCATTAATATTTTATGTTTCTAAATTTTTTGTAATTTATATAATTAATATGTATTCATTTCCATTTTAATATATATGAATATTCATTTTTTAATTATATATAATTAATAAGTTTCATTCATTATTTAATTTATTAATTATTATTATTTTTTATTTCAATAATTATCACAACATATTATAAAATGTTAGTTTTCAATTTAACACATATCAAACTTGTGTATATATATATACACATTAATTCCAGACACAAAAATATTTAAATAAATAATGAAATATTATATTGTAGCCCAAACACCTAATATTTATGTAATTTCCTCAAATTTTAATATTTATTTTAGAATTTAATTGATGTACATAATATATTTAATATATAATGTATTTAATCATAATTTTTTAAACATATTTACTTTTAGTATTAAATATTCATTATATATATTTTTTATTATTTATTTCTATGGGAATTTAGTTATTTTCTAATATTTATTTATATATATTTATTTTCTATGTTGAAATATTTTCAATATATATTTATCTTTATTTGAATATATTTTCATATTTTATTTTTTAATAATTTGTATAATTAATAAAAGTTATCCATTTTTTCAATATTTTTAAAATATACTCATTTTTAAATATTCAACTTCACTCATTTTTAATATTAATTCATTTTAGAGTATATATTCATGAATAATGTTATATTTTTAACTAAATATTTATAAATAACTATGATTATAAAATTATATTCACTAAATTTTAAAAATTATATATTTATAAGTATAAATAATTATATCTTATTTTTATAAAATGTTTTTATATAATTATAAATGAATAATTATATATTTAAAAAATAATAAATTTATAATAAATATATTTAAAATATGATTATATTTTTAATTTGTATATTCATATTTATTTTTATTTTTAAATAAATATATATAATTATATAAATATATATAATGATATAAATATATTTATAATTATAAATAAATAATTATTTTATATATAAATATATATATATTCATAATTGTAAATAAATTAGTTCTATTTTTTAAAATAGTATTTATATAATTATAAATTAATAATTCTATATTTAAATAATTATATAATTATAATAAATATATTTAAATAATAAATATATTTAATATATTTATATTTATATTTACATATACTTGTCTAATACATATAATTATATAAATATATATTAAAATAAATATATTTATAATTACATACAAATATTTAAAAAAATAATTATAAATAAATTTATTAATAATTTTAATTATAATTATAGATCTTTATAAATGCTAAAAAATCTTGATAAATTCCATCTTTATCGGCATTAAATTTTTAGCAGTCCTAAAGATATATTTTATCAGTTATTGTTTAGCATTGAAAAGGAGGTCTTTTATGAGTGCTTATTATTTTAGTATTTATAAAATCCCTCTTTATCAATGTTTTTTTGGAAGCACTGATAAAACCATACCTGATTTTTAAAATGAACCCTAACCAAACTAATTTTCTTCATTCTGTTCAAGCTCTTATAGAGCATTATCTCTACTATCACTCCCCCTCAACATTCTCTTGGATGAATCAACTTTCAGGTCTAAGGTATGTTATTTTTTTCACCTCCTTATACATTTTTGGCTTGTCTAGGTTCAATGGTGTGTGATAGCGTGGATTTATCTTGGCTCATTGGTCTTGTGGTTCCATGTTTAGGATCTATGTCGATGAAGTCCACCCCATTGTTCATCTTCCTTTAACAGTTCATTGTTTTTGGGTGTCTACATTCCTGATTTTACTCTATTAGGGCTCACATAGGACTATCTTGGTTTATGAAGTGGTATTTTGGTTTTTGTTTTTTCTAACCCACTCTATGACCATTAGTTTCTTTCTTGCCTCAGTTTCACCATATTCCCATAACTGTCACGCACAACGACGTACTAGTTAACATCAACTTCTCCACTACCGAGGCTTGATATGTTAGAACATGACCACTACCTTATAGTGGAATAACACATATCAAATGCATTTCTTAATGATAGTATACATGTTAATAAATATTTAATATATTCTACCATAGAACACATTTATGTAAAGTGTTTATTATTCTCTAAGAACACTCAAAGTATATTACGTAAATTTCTATGATTTAAGCATTTATTATTTTTTTACTTTTTCACCAAATGTTAACTCAAATGTAGAATATTTTCAACACAATTGAAGGCATTATCAATCATGTCAAGTTTGTATTAGTTATGTCCCAGTAAAAAATGTTTTTCAATCACTGAGAGAGTTAATAATAGAGTGATATATATGGAAGAATACATTCAATAGGGTGTACATATATAGAAATGAAAGGGCCACTTAGCAGTATAAGGTATGAGTGAAAAATATTTTATTAGAGTCCAATTTCCAAATTAGAAATTAATTTATAGTATATTTTTATTATAAAATATTAATTTTATATATGGAATTTTTTTTAAAAATTCTAATACAAAATTCACAAAAGCCTCTTATAGAGGGATCTAGTTTTAATGATATTATTATTTGAAAAATTTATTTTTAGAAGTTTAAATCATATAATTTTATGTGTAAAAAGAAAAACATATCATGCTATAATTTTGTGGGATTTCTTTAATTAATATATAAAAAACATAACTCACTTTTAGAGGATCTTGTTTTTCAAATATTCTATCTTCAAAGGGATTCAACAAAATTTATCTAATTTTTATGTTTAATTTCATTTAAATGTTTTTAAGTTTTTTATTAATGTATATTTATAGTTTCCACGTATATATATAAATTTTATTATTTCCATGTATAGTGATTTTGAAAACTTTTACTTTTTAGTATACTGGAGAGTTATATTATTTATTAAATTTTTTTAATTATTCATTGAAATGTTATAAATAATTATTTAATGTTTTTATCTTGAGTTAAATTATAAAATGGTTTTTTAAAGGAGAAAAATTAATTACTATTGAATAAAGTCTCATTTTCATATATTAAAATTTTTATTATCTTTATATTTAAATAAATTTTTATCTAGTTAGATATTCATGTGAGTTGTGAAGTGTTTATAAATTAAAATTATGTCTACAATTTTTTTGGGGATTTCTTTGTAACAAAATGGTTTTATCGATTTTGAAAATGAAAATATATTTATTTTTTTGGTTTCAAATGATTTCATGGAAGTAAATGTGTTTCCTTATTTTTATATTATTTAAAATTTTATATAATTTTGTTTTCTTGAAATTATAATGATATAATAAAATCAAGGTATGTGATCACTTATGATCTGTTTCTCCCCCTCAAACATATTTGTTTATTTTTATTTTTCCCAAATGGTTAGAATGGGGAATACAAATGATCTTATTTATCCTCAATATACCTTGCATATTCCTTACACAATCTCTTTTGTCTTAATATATTGTATTTTAACCCTATGGATTTCCTTAAAAAAATTTATATTCATTAATCATTATTTGTCACTCTGATTTTATAGAGTTCCTAGATGTGCACCGCAAAAACACTACCCTCTTATAATTAAGGTGGAATTGAAAATGATAATTCGGTAGTGTGTTTGTAGTGCGCAAATGGTTATCATAACTAAGTCTAAAGTATACCTCCTACTCCAATGGATCAAAATCAAACAATTATACCCATTTTATCAAAATATTTATCCTACTCTCATGTAAAAAAACCACAATGTTTTTTTAAAAACATTTCATTACCTTATTTATTTTATTTTTAGGGACCACTAGAGTATCATCTTTCAATAATATTTTATTTTCTCGAAACCAAAATATAATGAAATATGGTTCCATTACAGGCTCAATTTCCTTTTAATTTTTTTGGAATTTTTTTTTCAATATTCATTAATTAATGGGGCCATATTATTTATTTTCTAGTTATTTTATTATTATTATTGACTAATTGGTATGGGATATAGTTTATAGTGATATTTGTCATTTTTGGTGGTGTAATCAAAATGTAATGGATCTTAATGATGTGAAATCCCTGAAAAATATTTTTGTTATAATTTTATTAGTAGAACATATTCTTAGTGTTTTTAATGAAATTTAATAGTGGTTTTGGATAATCTATGATATGTGAAATATACCTATTATTGATAAATCAATTTTTTTAAAAAATAAGGGGTTGTCAGTGGGTAATAGTAAAAATATTTTTTTTGCTATTCCAACAATACATAGTCTAGAATAATCTTTAAAGAAAGAGAGTGACATTGAATCCAATTTCACTTATGTTATTAATAGAAGCTTCATCCATTAATTTCAAGAAATTTTAGGCCCTTGACCCAATGTCACAATTAGGTGAATACAAGACCTTATATGTTTTAAGTAATGTTATTTTTTTAAAAAATTAAAAATATATGTCATAATTAAAGGAAAATTAATAATATTAATTTTCAAGGGATGTCTTCCATCAAATTTTAAATAAATTCTGGATACATATATATTTATTACCAACTATTCGTCACATACAACATCAATTTGAGAATCAAGTCCAAAAACTACATGTTCACACCATGTTTTTTTATTTTCATTTTACCCATGTGTAAAATGATAAATTTTTAGGAATCATAACCAATAATATTGAAATTATGGGTTCCCCATATTATAATTATCTATAAATTTCTCTTTTGATTATGAATATAGTATGTGTATTTATTTATTTTTATAAAAAATAAATATTTTTGTAACATAATAGTATGAATATGAATTGTAAATAGAAGTATTCAAATCATATAAAAAAATAGTATAGAACAGGAGTTATAGAGTACAACAAGTTTGCAATAGAGTAAGCATAAGACCCTTCACAAATCATTTTTCTATGATTATGTTGGTGTTATTTAAGAAATATTAGCCCAAAAGAGTTGGAATAACATATTATTTGTCACAAAATAGATTACATCTATAAATTTTGTAATAAACATATGAAAAAACTAAACTCTCACTCCAATTGTGATAACAAAATGATTTTTGGAACATTTGATATGCATACCAGGGTAAATGATGATGGAGATATTATGGGAATAATTGACCATGAAAATCTAAGATGAACTTCCTGATTGTTCAATTTTTTTAGAAGTTAAATAGCTATTCTAAAAAACTATTTTATCTATGTTCTACTAAATACACAACATTATCAGTTGTTTTTAAGTTATATAATTTGATTTTTTACGGAGAATGGAGAAAAAATATCTTTGTAGAACTACATGGTCTCTTGAATGATATTCTACTAGTCTACAAATGAACTTATAAAAATATGACATAAATAAATGCTATATTAAATGGTAATGATATCTATAATATACCTGATTATCTTAATAATTTCATATTGTTTCACAATGACCATGAATCACTCATAAAATTCCCTAGGTGTGGTGGGAATAGATAAAATAAATATGATTCAAGTCCTTATAAATAATTATGAACTTTCCTATCATTCCATGGTTTAGAAGACTATATGGATGTCAGGAAACCAATAAAAACTTGATTATGAATGAAGATACAAGAATTAATGGCGATAAATCTACATAATTTACCATACTCTCTTCATTATAATAAAATTGATTATAAATATCTTGAATTTGGAAATGAGCCAAGAAACTTTTTTCATGAATTATCTTCAAATGTAATAAATCCTTTCGGTGTATAGAGTATTACTCATAGTATATATAGAGTTATGTTGGTAAATTAAAAATTTCCACTATAGTTATGAATAAATCCTAAATTAAATATGTTGTCTCTGCTAATATTTTTACAAAAAAAACCCTGTTATGATATTTATGTCTTTGTATCCATTGATCTAATATCCAAGATTAGTGTGTGATAAATATGTTATAATTTATTATTCTCAAATAATTTAAGAATTCACATTGAGGGCCATGTTGTACGGGATGATAAATTACTTTCCTGCTTATGAAAATTTGTTTGGCTATAACATTAATTAAAGGTTGGGGTGTTCCATTTCTGAAGAATACACACACTTAATTTTGTTGAAACATTTTTTGAATACTTCATGTTTAATACATCAAATTTTTTTACCTTGAAGATATAAATATTAATCCTGGATGACGATGTTTGATGGGAATAATAAAAAATGTACCACACCATCTCCACTAATGGGTGATGAATTCATTGATAATAAAAAATATAGAAACTATTTTTGGTAAACTATTTTTGAAAAATATTCTAAAATCATATTGGTAAAAGAGATCAATTTTCGTTGAATTATCACAATATAATTTTATTGCACATCATAAATTTTATTGAAATCATATATGTTAAAAAAATATATTTTATAATGTTATTATCATATTAATAAATATATTTGAGAAAATGGAATGAATTATTGGTTTGAAATGATTTATATGGGGATACGAGAAGAATTAACACCCGTAAAAGGTAATAGAAATACTTTTCTTCTGCTCGTGGCTTACACTCTATCCACACAAGAAAAATTGGACATTTTAATTTCCATTAATGGTGTAAAAGTATCAAATAGGTATTCATAAAATATCAATAATGTTATGTTAATGAATAATTTGATTTTTTATGGACTAAAATTACATGGATTCCATGTTATTATACAATATTTTATGATAGTATCTTTACATTTAATTATGCTTAAAAATGGAGAACATACATTACCTAGACTCTACTTCTTTTTCAAATCCTTATGAAATAAATTTATAGACTCAACGAAGTATCAAATCAGGAATAAAGAGATTTCAGTAACATTATGTAAATTAGTTATGTTCTCCCCACTACCATTCTTTGAAATAATAGTCCACCTGATGGTTCACTTGGCTAGGGATGTTCAACATTGTGCTCCTATACATTATATATTGTTGTACCCCATTGAAAATTATATGAATAGTTTGAAAAGGTATATCATGAATAAAATTCATCGAAAATGTTATATTGAAGAATAATATGTTGCTCAAGAAAATGTTGAAATATGTACTGATTCCCAATTAGATGTTGATAGAATTGGTTTCCTAAAGTCTCATCACAATAAACACCTTATAAGAAAAGTGATTTCTGGAAGTGGTGTTGTTAAAATTACCTTTACAGAGCTATAGAAATACCACCTTTAGCTTTAATTTAATAGTGAATATTTTTATCTATAAATTAAAGACCATAAAAAAGTTATTACACATTGGAATCCATCAAGGGTAGAGTTATGAATATCCAATACACATAGTAAATAGTTTATAGGATGGTTTTGAGATCATATTTAAAAAGAGTTACCTAAAAATATTAATTTAATTAGATAATGAAATAATGGATATCTAGTGGACCAAATGAAAATGTTATGTTTTAAATTTTTTTGATAGTTAATGGTTGTATATTATATAAAAAAATAACATGATGATCATACTATGATGAAAAAGTGGTGTCACACTTTTGGAGGAAGCAATGCACATATCTAGTTCCATGGATAGAAATCCAATTTATGAAAGATGTCATATTTTTGCATCATCAACAATTTATATGAGTTGGATAATACAATATTTCTTGTGAGGATTTTACATGGAGAATGGGATGATAGTGGATGTGTGGTGAGGTTGATAAACTAGACTTCATAAAGGTCAATTTCAGTATTGAAAGGGAAAATGATGAGCTATTCATAATGGTATCACAAGTAGTGTAGGTATTTTATTTATCCGATCCAGTAAACAAGAATTAGTCTATTGTCCTGTTGGAAACTAGAAAAATTGTTGAGTTAGATGAAAATTCAATCTAGGGTGACCCTTTTATTGGGAGATCACAATCATTTCTACGAAGTCCTGATGAAAATAATTTCCTTTACAATAAAGGTATCCAAAAAGAGGGGATTTGGATTGTCTATAGTGGATAAAGATCCCTTCAACCTTTAAGAAAATAAAGAGAGTTTAATGTGAAGGTTAAATTTTTTTATATACTATGTCTTTACTAATAATATTATGCTTTTGTAATATATTTACATAATATAAATTAAATTTTTGACTACTCATGTTTACAATGACTTCAATATAAGATGATGTTACCAAATTTTGGGATGAATATGTGGTTGATACTTAAATATAAGAATTAGTAGGGAATCTACACCATGTTGATTTAAAAAATTATAAGTATATAATATAACACTTTTAACAAAAATCATCAAGGGAAAATGTATGGCTATAAAATTTTTGGTTTACTAGAGTCAAGGTGGCCAACTAGTTGAACACAATAATTAGATGTTATTTAGTTATGTTGGGGTGACAATGAAGATTAGTGTGAAAATTTATATAAATTCGTGGAACCATTTCCAACCTAAAATTAAAGAAAACCCTTTGGGAAGTTATTAAGGTAATGTTACGACATACATTTATTATTTTATCGAAAAACTATATAATGATTTTTTTTAATTTTCATTATCCCTTGCAGATTTTGTTTACTTTAGAAGATTTCTATAAGAGGTATTTCTTAATGTATGATAAAAATCTATTATAGGCTTTCTGAAACTTCTTTCCAAGTTCCATCTTAGGGATACTGAGGGGGAGCTAAAACCCCAACCACTAGTTACTTCTGTACACAATATAAATCTAGAAACAAGGAATAATTTCATCATTCATCATAATGATAAATAATTTTAGGTTCATTATTTTCTACAATATATTATTTTAGTTTATTTATTTTCTCAAACTTGATTTAAAATTGTTAATATATGTAACCAAAAAGTATTGTTGAGAATAAAAAACATTCATCGAAACTAATATAACCTTATAGCAAAGAATAGATGTGGTAAACTTCCCTAGGGAAAAAAATACTATGTATTTTAAATCAAAAATAAAAGGTTTATGTGATTTGAATAAAAAATTGTCTGTTTTTTATATGTAGATTTTTGAATCAAAATAAAAGGCCTCTTCCATCGCACATTATGAGAAAGTAAGGAGGCTCTCACAAATACAAAGGGTGAAATTGTTGATGAAAACTACAATACATAATATGAAAAATTTGTAAGTATGGAATGATAATAAATTTTTATGTATTATAGAAGAATTACATATATTATATATTTTTGTTCATATTTTTTGTATATGGTTTATGCTCAAGAATTGGTAGTGATTGTACATGAATACAATCT
This sequence comes from Viscum album, assembly GCA_963277665.1. Classification (NCBI taxonomy): domain Eukaryota; kingdom Viridiplantae; phylum Streptophyta; class Magnoliopsida; order Santalales; family Viscaceae; genus Viscum; species Viscum album. The sequence goes on from OY728122.1 coordinate 1,196,939,642, forward strand.
ACTTTTAGTAGATTTGAAGTGGTCAAAACAATATTGTCACGTTAGAGGTATATGTTTTGAAGTGTCTCCTTGAAAATACTTTGAGAAGGAAAAAAATTCAAGAATATTAATAATAGATGATGAATGGATTGTTGATATAAATAAATGATTCTCAAGATAGTATCTTCTGGTCTAGTTTGGAAGACAACTATATCTGAACAGATCAATGTGAACTAGTAGTGGAAGAAAGATGAATACATAAAAACTAAATAACCCCTCTAGATTTGAGGCTAGTCATTCCCCTCAAATTAATACCTTACCAAAGGTAATAAATTTTTTATTACTCTTCTCCAAAATGTGAATCAAACAACTTTGTATAACATTATATTACAAAACCTTTATTGGGTAATGTTACATGTGATTTCTATTTATCAAAACCCATAAACCACCTTATTATGAGGGTTATGGTATATTATATCTTGTGATAAATGATAGTCAAAAAATAACACTGAAAAGATCACATGAGAGTGGGGATTGATGGAACTAAAGAGCCACATGCAATGTTTATTGTTCTACTTGATAATCTAGATATTAAAATGGCCAAAGATGCTATTAGAAGATTCATTATATGCTTGTATAATCATATAAAGTTAAATCATGTATATAATTAACAAATTTTAACAAATGAAAACCTCATAATAGTTAATTAAAAATGATCTAATGTCAGGTATGGTATTAAATTTGGATAAAACACTGGGGATACAGAAGGTTAGATCATGAAAATATAGTGTGTCAACCAAGAAAAACAAAAGATCATTGGAGATTAACTTCCCCCCACTAGTTACACTACAACACATATTATTAGTAAAACAAAATGCATATAGAAAATTAAAATATAGAGATGTTTCCAACATTCCATATGAAGAATAAATATTTCGAAGAATCATTAAAGATGTTGTTTGTCTCAGGAGTATAAATGGGATTCTCAATTTTGGATAGTTGGGAGTCTCATCTATAAAAACCTAAATAAGTTAAATATTAATAATAATTCATTCCAAAAATGATCTAATATGTTATTTAAAGTTAGTTACTATTTATATTCTCTATATAAATTTATACTACTAATATATTATGTTAAAAAATAGTAAAACACAGTTTGTATTCATTAATCACAATATCATTTCTTCAGATCAAATTTCATTAGAGTTAAAATAAGTTGATAAGAAAAACGAAGAGATAAAACAGTCATTTGGTAAGAAAATAATATATGAAAGACTCTTTTATTCGTACAATATAGGGGTAAATATATTCATTCTAATTATATAAATTCAATTTTTATTTTTCCCATTTATTGTTTTTATTATTGTTTAGGAAGAACTAGATACTTATTTCAATCAATATAAATAAGAAAATATTTATTTTTTGGACCAGATGCATCAAGTCCCAAAAACAGATGTGTATTGTTAATTTGTAATGCACTAAAATAAATATTTTAAAGAGAAAATTAAAATTATATATTTCAGTAATTTTTTAACCAGAATGTTTTTATGATAGGGAAATCACTAAATATAGGCTAATTCATTGTATAAGTCCAGTGACTAAAATTAAGATGCCTAAAAATTACCTAAAATCGAAACATATTAAGGTATATATAGAAATTTCTATCTATCAAAACAGATATCAACACCATTTACTTATTTTTATCAATGTTTCTATATTGTCCATATAAAGATAATAACAATGATTATTGAAATTATATTTTCAAATTTATGAAAGATATCATATACCATAAATAGACTAACTTACCAAAATAGGTAATTTATAAAGGTAATTAAAATTTAATAAAAAATTTCGTAACAATTCTATTATATATTTTCTCAGTACCAACAAGATTTACATTAATCTATTTACTCAAAAGAAGAAGTAAATTTGTTTAGAGACGAGTGGGATCCGTATATTATGTTAGAATGTTTTTTGACATCAAATATAGGTGACTGATTATAATTCTTGTAATGTACTATTGTATGTGACCTTATAAATATATTTGGTGTGTGAAGAACTAATTTCAATATTTTTATAAATTATTTTTGATATGTTTCTCAAGGATATGTATAAGGAAGTAAATCGATTTGTTTTGAAATGAATGAGTAGAATACACGGTGTTATAATTTATACCCACATCATTAAAGGTTACTTCCCACTACCAATTAGGTAATTTTCTCATCATTTTACATAATTTTTAGTTAATCTAATTATCATTTTATCTGATACTTATTGTGTTAAATTTACACATTAGATAAACACAAACATCATATGCTCAAAACCAGGAAACAAATTCAGTTTTTTTGGTACTATATGATAATGATAAATAAGTAATTATTAATGTGTATGAATTTACCACACATAAATTTAACACATGATGATATTTTAATGACTACATGTGAGTGTTTTCAATAAAAAATGGTCATTTTAGGTTGAAATAAATTTGACAGATATAAAAGAATTACAACGAGCACTAAATAGTTTCAAATTATAGAAAAATAATCTATAATTCCTTTTTCACATGTAGGAATTGATTTTACATCCACCCAACACATGAATCGATCAGTATGACCTAAAGTATGAATTTTAAATATAAATTTAATTATAGTTTAAAACTAATTTAACATATCTAAAACTGAGAAATAAAGCTCAAATTGTTTTCAATATTTTGGGAAAAAGTATGTAATTCATTTATAATGTGTATTAATTGAATGTACATAAATCTGATACTCAATTTGGATAGTATGACTCAAATTATGCAGTTTTAATACTAAAGAATCATTTATGTTTAAAAAACAAATCAAATTTCCAAAGTTAAGAAAAAAACATTTTATTGTTTTAAAACATTAGGAAAATGATCCATATTATAATAAAATTCCCTCAAATTATCAGAATGTAGGTGTTGATATAGGGTATTTTTTTGAGAATTATATAGGAAAATAGAAGTGAAACTTTTAAAATAATTTTTATTAAATATTTTGTAACTTTATTAGAAAAAAGATATAAATCATTTCCCAAATTATTTTCAAACTTTTTAAAAATAATATATTTTTATTTTAATATAAAATATAAATATTTAGAGAATAATAGAATAATTATTTTCATGGAAAATCCATTGAAACTTTTAGATAAAAAAATATAGTTAATAATGGTCATGTAGTTGGGAATATCCATGCATTAAATAAATGGTAAACAATATTCCTTTCACACTTTTTAGAAAAACTAAAAAAGAATTTTATTGAAAAAAAATTAAAAAAATTAATCTTAAAATTTTATAAAGAAATTAAAAATAATTAGAAAAACAAATTTTCTAAAATTTAAACTAAAGTTAATAGAATCCAAAACAATTTTTTTGAACAGGAATAATGAATATAAATATTTCTGAAAAAAAATTAAGTACGGTTTTTCTTAAAGACGTTCTTTCTGTATTTGAGTACCAATGATTGGAAAAGTTATAAGGAAAATATTAGAACCCAAAAAATAACTATAGTACAAGAAAATTAATAGTTTTATGAATATAAATACCCTATAATTTTTCCTATGTAAATTTAAACATGAACAATTCTTAATAAGTGTGATATTATAAAATAAACCTTTATAATTTTTATAAAATTTTAATTAAAATATCTTAAAAGAGAAACCTTGATTAAAAATTCAATTACAATTATTAAAAAATATTTCATGATATAATTTGTTAAAGTGATATTATATACATTATATAAATGAAATTATGTTTCTAAAATAAAATACGTCTTAGTGAATTAGAATTGCTATGAGAAACCCTAACCTAGGATTCCTTCTTTTTCTGGAAAATTATATACTCTAGAATAATAAATTTAAATATATTTAGTAATTCATTTAGAAACTTTTTCAACTAAATTATTTTTTTAACGTGCCTTTATAATCATATGACATCCATTCGTTGTATAATTGATGCTTATGTAAAAAACATAGGGTTGTTCAATAAATTTCTCTAAAATTAATTTAGTATACTAACCATGATCAAAGGAGTTATGAAATGGTTCCATTATACCAATAATTTTAATAATATTATGGGTATTATTTTTATCCATTATATAAAATTCTATGACCAACCATTCATGGTGGTATTATAAAAAGTATATCATTTACAGAGGTGGTAGTTCCCCCATACACCTGATGATGTTTTCAATTTCATAATGGTTAAAAGGAAAAAATTCTATAATGGATAATATTTATTGAATTATATATATATATATATCATAAATGTAATATATATTCCATAAACATATCTTTATGATGTTACATATATGGTTTATATAAAATATGAATGACATCAATTCATTGTTGTGGAAGTTCTTATGTATACAGGGGAAAAGTTATCATTTTAAATAGGATAGAAGGGTAAGAATTTATAGGATATATTATCATTAGAGAAACATAATAATGTCATAAAAATAATATATTATCCTCAAATCCATAAAAATAACCATCCATGGAAGTTGGTGATTGAAATTGAAATACATCACATCATAAATATGATAGTCCATACGCACACATGAGCGATGATTTCATTTTCAATTAGATGAGAATGAGGTAGATAATAGTTGATCCATAATAATAATAACATTTAAATATATTAATGTTACTAGAAATATTATTTCAGGATGGATAAAATATATATTAAGAAGTTATAAGGATAGATAAACATGAAAACCCTCGATTTTGAGTTATAACTATTCTTTGGAAAACCCCGTTTGGATTACTCCTTAAGCATTATATGATTGGAAATTTTATGAGACCAAGGACTATAAAATGTGGGCAGGTATTTTGGGAAGGAATTTGGGAAGTTATTTTTTTGATATAAATGTGTTAAAAAGTGTGTAAATATGAGGGGTGGGTCCCTTTTATAAGTTAGGTTGGTGGAATGCTTTTTTTTGTAAGGTGGACACCTTCCATGAAGAGAAGGACTCATTTTTTAACAAAAATAAATCTAGTCAACAAGTGTCTAAAATAAGGAAAATTACATTTAACTTTATAAAGAAGGAAAATGGTATCTATAAGAATATGGTGAGACCAAATGAGATCGTTTCCATATGAACCTTTGTTAGTAAGACCATATTCCAGAGCATTGACCTCTCTATAGAATTGAGTGTCTATTTAATCAACGGATGAGAGGAAATACATGCAATTGACCCAATGATTAGTGAAATTACAAAGGACATGAATATATCCTAGTTTGATCACACGAACAAAATTTATTTAGTCACAATCCAGCTAAGGATTGTTCTAACCTCTCTTCTTGTCTTGATCAGTCTCAGTGATAACACCATAACTCACAACTTCAAGAGAAGAAGCAACTCCACGTGATCTATATAAACATTATAATACAACCCCATGACTATCCTAGAAAATATCCCTATATCCTAAGGGAATGTGGCTCCAAATGGGTAAATTTTTAAGATGGTATTATATAGAGTAAAAATACATTCATCCAATATGAGTTAAATAAGGTTTTATGTTATATTTACACTTATAAATTTAGTTCAATCCCCTTGTTAATCCTTTTTAACCCTTACCATAGTGATAAGTTTTTATCATAGTTACAATTCACCATGAACAAAAAATTAGTTAACTTGATTAGATAATATTAATTATTATTATTCTAAAAATGAAATATATTTTCAAGATTCAATTACTATAATTGAAATAAATTTATTTTAATAAAATTTAATTAGACCTAATGAACAATTGGTTTTTGTACAATGTTCATTTTATGCATAAAAATTATTTTACAACAAAATGATGTGAAATGTTGATTCTCATGGAATTAATTATATTAGGTTAAATGAAATAATAATTATTTTAATGTTAAAATAAAAAAATTGAAATTAACCTTGTTAAAACATGATTAAAATTGATGTACTAAAATTATTTTTTATTTGTATAAAAACATTACATAAAATTTCAAAATCATGAACATATATATCAATGTTAAAAATTATATTTTAAATGTATCATGATAATAATTATATGTTTATTTAGTTAATTAAAATGTTTTATAAAATTTCAAATCATTATTATTTCATTACAATGTCATAAAAGTTGAATTATTGAAAAATTATAATTTTTACTATTCACCAAAAAATAGAAAATTTATGAAAAATAAAAAAAACTAAAAACAATATAATTTTGACATAAAAATATAAATAATTAAATTTATTTAATAAAATTAAAATTAAATAATATTAGGATTCAGTTTTTAACATAAATTTTGAATAAATCTAGGTGTATTATGTTCTGATTTATTTAGAGTAAAATATTTACTTACTATAATTGAATATTAGGTGTTATAAGTTCACTATTGAACATGAAATAGAATTAAAATAATAATAATTTGTTTATAAAAAATAAAGAACACTACAACCTACCTTGGGATCAATTCAAAGTGTTAGTACACCTCTATTGAGGTTTTTCATAATCATAGTGGAAGATCATAAATAGGCAAAGAGAATGAGAGGAGAAAAAACTAGAGTTTATTAAAAATATATGAATGAAATTATAGAATAAATGAATTAAAAACTACTATAATTATTGGATATAGAACTATAAATCCATTAAAAATATATAATTAGACATTTAAATAAGAATCAATTGCGATTTAATAATTCTTAATGTGCATGTGGTATCTCTACATGGTAATGGAATGTATATTATATTTTTCGAAGTAGAAAATTTTCATATTATCCTAGATTAATAATTGTAAAAAATATTATTATAATCCTTGAATGAAAATAAACTTAAAATCCACATGATCATTGGATGCCACTTTCATTCTTCTCACATGGACTGAAATTTTTTATCAAATAATTATATGAAATTATTATTTTTTAATGAAAGGAGGTGAATATTTATTACTAGTTATATATCCACTATAATAATTCCACATGTGAGTACTGATGAATATCATAACCTCAAAAAAATTCATCATAAATATTCTCAAGATTTTCAGAGTGATTTTGAAAAGTGATAAAGCACATATATATTTGAGTAATCATCTCCTTCAGTGGTTTAAAACCCTTTTCCATGAATATATTAGTTATTTTTCTTATTATATAAAATTAATCTTATATGGGTAGCTTGCCCAGATTTTTCTATGAGAAAAATGGAACGTATCCCTCTGCCACCTCCAATTATCTTTCATATCATTGAATTTCATTTTTTTTCATATATTACTTCTTATGTATCAAAAAATATAGCTTATGTATTATAGGGAACTAAAATCATTCAATATAAATGGTAAAGGAAAATAACTAATTTATAAAAGAAAATTTATTATATATAAAGAAAAAATAATTATTTATCCATGGTGTAATTTTCTATTAAAATAAATTATTTATGTTATCATCTAATTTTTACATAGAATATTGATTTTATTTTCCTATAAAACTCATTTTAAATCACAACCATCAACATTTAAGCACAAAATAATTATCTAAAAAAAATTCAAATATTATTCTTATTTTACAAAAAACTCCAAAATAATATGAGAAAATAAATATGTGATAATTATCTTTAAAAAATTAGTTTTTTGTGTATTAAATAATTTATTTTTCAAGGAAAAATATAAAAAAATATCCTCAACATCGATTCTACAAAACAATAAAATTCCACTCCTAGGAAATCATTATAGATCTAAGTCAAATCCATAGTAAATTTAAAAAAGTGATACCTTTTGTTATTATTTTAAAAATAAATTGTATTATTTCTCAATATTGAAATTAATTTACTTCTATTTTCACTTCTGACTTTTTAATTCATTCAATATAAATAATCCATCCATGGAACAATGAAAACCTATATTATATGTTAATTTTGTTTCTTTTAACTCAACAATAATTTTACATAATGTTATTCTCATACTTGGAAAATTAATGTATAAATTAAATTTTTTATAAATTATAATTCTATAAATCATGTGATATAAAAATATATTTCATCAGGAGGTATATTACTAAGTTAGTTTGGTGGTTAAGGGTTTTTGGGTAGACTCCAATAAATTAAAAGATTAAAATAGGATGCCTTACAATTAAATATTATTCATGAATATCCTTGTGAAATCATGGTAAATTACTAACCCAATTCCCCCCAATAAGACATAATTATGATATAATTACCCTTTTTTGAAATGGGATATGAGTCAAATAATAAATCTAATAAATAACTACATTCATATTTTCCATATTTTTTATTTGTTTTCTATTTTCAAGAATCATGGGATGAAAAATGAATGTAATGATTCCATTAACTTCTCTTCATTAGGGTTAAGAATTATACAACTATGCACAAAGAATAATTCAATCACATGTCCACTTTGTCATCATTTTTTTATTATCATCCAAAATTTCACGATTTTTATGAAAAAATTGTTTGAATAATAAAATTTTAACACCCAAATATTTTAAATGATATATTACATTAAGGAATAATATGTTCGATTACATGGGATACATGAAATAATGAACCCCAATGAACCACTGAATAGTATATGAAAATTATAATGTACCAATTAAGTTGGTATGAATTAATATAGGTAATCTATTTATGAAATTTAAATATAAATAATTATAATTTTAAATAGTAATGAATTGATGAAATTTAATTATTGTAGCCCTATAACTAATAAGATAACCTTATGCTTAAGAATTTATATTTATTAAATTATCCTTTAATGATATTTATTTTAAGAAACTAAATATATTATTGATAGTAAATATTTTTTATATTAATTATATATAAAATATAATTACACTAATTTAATTATAAATTTAGATGAATTAAGAATAATAATAGTCAATTAATTGAAACATTTTTTAAAAAAAATCTAATTTTATTATATTTTATGTTTTTAAATAAAAGTTAAAATAAAAATTACATAACTTTAAGTTAATATAATAAAATTAATTTTGGGATTTATAATTTAAATATTATAGAAGGATTAATTTTTTAGTTTTTTCTAAAATAATTGTTTTTAGGTTAATAATGAGAAATACCGATTTTGTTCAAACAATCAATTTTATGACATTGAAATATTTGAATTTTTTTTATAAAAATATATATTTTTATGTATAATAAATATTTTAAAAATACTTTTTTCAAATTATAACACCCATGTTTTACGTTTTCGAAACGTAAGTAATATTTTAATCTAAAAACTATTTTTATTTAATTATATTAAAAATTAGTATTCAGCACTTATTGAAATTAAATATAAAAAAATTGACATCACATTTTAGATCAAAATTATTATATTATGTAATATTTTAAATTTTATTTTGGGGAATAAAATTATAATTACTGATATTAAGGTTAATGACCAAGATATTGGTAAAACTGTTATTTTCTAAGAATTATTTTATTAATATTTTGCAGTTTTAATCTAATAAAATAAATTATTATTTTATAAAAGATGAACTAAACAAAAATTTAATTATATTTTTATATAAATTATCACTCATTAAATTTATAATCAATACTGAATAATATTAAAAACACTTATTGGTGATAATAATTTTTTTTTTCTAAAAAACAGATTTTTTAATATTTATATTGATTTAGTTTAAAAGTGATTTTCATATTTATTAAAAATTAATTAGATTATATTGATATTAAAAATAATTTTAGAACATACTAATTTGGTAAGATTGGTTATTTTATATGTTTAGTAAAACTCATGTTACTTGGTTAAAAATTAGTTACTCTGATAAGAAAAGTTAAAAGTTAATATATAAGAACAAATGACTTCAACATAGTTAAAAAATTTATGGAAATAATTTATTGAGTATTTCTTGTTCTAATACATTTTTACCTTGAATAATGTAATGATTTCATTGTAAATTAAAGGGTATTCCCAAAACAGCCGTTTTCTTTATTTATAAAAGGGGACACTTCCACCCTCATTCCACACTTATTCTTTTGAATTTATTCATAAAAATATTCCATTTTATCCAATGATAATACTCTATCACGTTCATAAAACTATAGTATAAATTATTTTTCTAGATCCTTTGATTTCTTAGTATAATTTCAAGATAATGTTAAGGGTCCCAAAGTGAGTATTACGTAATGCATACCCTTTTATTGTTTGTCATCCAAACATACCCTAACAATGGTAATATAATGACATCGATATAATTAGTATTAAAAAGTGTAAATATATTAATGTAAAACCCTTATTTATTCATTTCTATCCTCTTAAAAAAATTAAATAATGTTAATCATGCATTGTTCGTACTACTTCTTCTATGAAGTATCATTTTTTTCATATTAATTTTCATTTTTTATAAAAATCACATAAAATATGATTCAATAAATAAAAAAAATGAAGATAATATGTTTATTATTATATTAAAATTATATTATACACTTATGTAACCATACTCACCCATCTATATATAACCTGTTCATGTTTGGGGTTGGTTAGACCACCCACTTGAAAAATTATTTAAAACTATATAATGAAGGACTATGGGAACATAAATACTAATATTATTGTAATTTAATGATAAAATAATGATTTTATTATGGTTATAGAAAGGATACATTAAGTATTTAACATATTATTTGTAAATTATATTTGATCAATAAAATTACAAAATTAAGAAGACACCGATTCAATTTTATAGCAAATATAAGATAAAACTATATAGTGAATTAATATTATACGATAATAAATGGCCCATATAAAAAAAATAGAAGAATAAGGTTCGAAATGAGGTATTTTATAAACTTAATTTTATTTTTTAGGATGTTATTAGATTGCAGAGAATGAATCTGGAAGAATGTAATGATTTTTTGTGTCAAATTAAATTTGTTGAGAAATATTTGTATTATTCCTTTAATTTTGTTTATATGGTGTATATGATAAATACTTTAGTAATCAATACATTAATTTCTATCATTAAAGGTATTATAAATTTAATATCATTCTCTATTTCATTCATGATATTTATATTTAAATTTTACTTGAACGATAATGATTTTATAAACTATAATCCATTCTCTGTTGGTCATAAATTATCTAATTTATTATGAAACCATGCCCCTATTTTTTTTCTCTCAAATTTTATCATATATTTTTGGTATCTATAATATAGAGTATTTTATATTTTCCTGATAATTCTCTAACAATATTTGTCATAAAAATATAATACACTTTTTACGATGTGGGTTTTCAATAAAAGTAGTTAAAAATAATAAAAAATTGTTTTCCTTACTTTCAAAATGAAATGATTTATATTCAAACCCACATTTACAATATAAATTTTTTATATAGTTTTAAGGAAAGCATTATTATAGTTTCATGAAAATGTACTATTTTAATATATCATGAAATATTTTCTTTCCAACCTTTTTAAAAATGAATTACCAATAAAAAAATGGTTACATTGTAACCTAGAATTTATTTATAAAGATAAGAAAGGAAAAAAAATTCAAAAAGAAAGTTTCCCTTAATTTTTGAAACTTCTATCCCATGATTCATTACCTATATTTTAAAAAACTAGGAACACTAAAACTATGTTAGTGAAATGATCCATCACCACCTCTTCCAGGCCTATTAATATTTTATGGATATCCATAATTCTTATTCCAATACCTTTCATCTTTAACTCCCCAATTTTTGATTCTTTTATCTGAATGATATTCTCCTAAAAACATATATATCGATTTATTAGAGAAATTATTTACAAATTTAAATATACCCCTTACTCAATATAGTGTTAATTTTATGTATCATTTCATAGAATTGTGTTCCATTTATTGATTAGGGAACTATTTAAAATATAAATATTTATTTATTCTTATGAGGGTGATTATTTATTATATAGCCATGTTTAATATATATTGTTTAACCGTCTACATTATTTCTCTATATGGGTTATTGTCAAAGACTATACCCGATACCTTGGTACCCTGATACTCAAGCTATAACTGACATTGTTAGAAGGGCCTTCCTGATCCCCATGGGTTGGGGACTAGCACATGACATCATACAAAATAAAATAGGGAACAAATTTCCCCAAAAACAAAAGAAGATAAAGATAGATATCAGTACGATCAAATATACTCATGTAGATAGTACTAGAAAAACACAGTTATATTAGATAGCCAAATAGTATATCATCAATTTACTAAAAATTACACAAGATAAACTCAAAGTTTGCTAAGGAAACATCACTATAAGCCCCAAGGGTTCAAGAACACCCCCTCCATTAAGATGTGCTTTCCCTTTTCTTAGACATGACAAAATAAAATATAATCATTCATGAAGAAAAATGTTGGGTTTAATATAAAATACTTGTAGGGGCTCACCTTGTGTTCCATAATAATATACCATAATAAATAGACCAAAAAATTATTTCAATTTTAAGCATAACTGGCATGGCCGTACAATTTCATATTTAGATCAAAACATGCTTTTCATTTCAAAATATAAAATATTTAAAATAATTTCTAAATTTAAATTTGATATAAAAGATTTAATATAAATCAACTATTCTCGAGTAAAATAGTTTCACAATCTATGGAATATATATCAAAATGATCACAATGACACATAGCATAATGGTTAAATGCCCTGTGATATGTTAGTTATTGGATATGGGATCCCTACACTCTCAAATTAGGGATCACAAAAAATATCCTTTCTCACTTAAAGGAAAATTACAATCATGAACTCCCACATAATGGAAAAATACAATAATATGATCCCACTAAAGTGTAAACTAGAAGCTGATCATGGTTCAGTTATTATTTTCATTATAAAAAATTTTCTATGGAATTACCATAATGGGGTTCTCTTCCCAAACCACCAACTAACTACCTTGGATCCCATGTTCTTTAATCAATAAATTAATATTGTGTAATTAATTTCCCTTAAAATTAAAACATAATTTAAAATTTAATTTCACAATTTCACATTTCAACATGCTAAATAAAATTTCATACCAAATAATGTATTTTTCATCATTTCATTCTCTTTAAAAATAACACCAATCATGGGGTTAAAAAAAATAAGTTATGATATTTTATAAAGTAAATTCTCTATTCAATTTATGATTTCCATCAATTTACAATGTACTCCCCAAATTTTAATTCCATTGGAATTAGTGGTTTTCCTCAAATCCATACCAAATTAATTAAAATTTCAACTCTAAAATAATAAATAATTCACAAGTCAATTGAAATAAATATAATTTAAATCAAGAAAATCAATGGTTTATTACATGGAAAATATCAACTAATCTACCTATATTTTTCCATTGTATCAAAACTCTACACCCATAGTAGGAATTAAAAAAAATAATGATGTAAATAGAGATCTATAAATCCAACCATGATTCATGACTTATTTTAATGATGTTTAGATACATAAACCAATCAATTATCCAACACATACCAAGGGAGAAAGAAATAGAGAGTGGGAGAGAAGGAATTATAGGAGAAACACTTACTAGAGAGGGATCAAATTAGATCCTCCACACTTCCATCCAAATAGAAACGTGGTTTTAAGATTCAAAAGGGGTCATTGAGAGCCCCCAAGACATAGTAAATTGTAATAGGTTGTGTTGGGGAAGAGAGAGGGATAAACAAGGGTTATAGAATTTTTAAAATACTTTTTTCAATAAATAATCATCTTCCACATGGTTAGTTGAATATGGCCACCTGATTAGAAAAATCATTCCCCTAACCATGTGCCCCTCTAATTAGTTGTAAAATTTCTACTAGGTTGGAAAATGGGTTTTCCAACTATTCACCTACTATGAAAACCACCTCTGCAAAGGGATTCATAGTTTTCACTAGGTTTTCACATTATTTGGGAAAATTGTGCATCAACCACACACAACCCAAGATCCCTGCAAAAATTCCAAAATTTTACATGAAGCACCCCTAAAAAATACCCAATAAAAGAATGATAATAAAGAGGGTTGATGAGTACCTGAAAATAGTAATAGGTTGTTATAACCTCCCCACCATAGAAACACAGTGACACAAAAAACCTATCAATAAGTCTCTATATTAAAAATATGGGGCCACTTCTCTATAATGAGGGCATCTCTCTCCCATGTTTCATGAGTAATAGAATTGTGCTTCCATAACACTAGAACCAAAGGTATAATCCTCCCACAAAGGAAATTTGTCTTAAAATCAAGAATTACCTATGGATGCTCAGTAATAGATAAATCAGGCCTAATATCATGATCATTCCATCCCTAAACAACAGATGGATCAGATAAATATTTTCACTATTATGATACTTATACCACACTATGTATCAATATAAAATACTGAAGAAGTGCTAAATGGTAATCCACTTTCATAACCTACTCAATAACCTCAAATGGTCCCACAAAATGAAGAGAAATATTCCCTTTCCTCCTAAGATTTTTATGACCCTTACAAGGTGAAATATTCAATAAAAAATGATCACCAAAGAAAATTACAATGATCTACAACCTATATCTACATAATATTTATACCATATATATTTTTTGAACATTATATGATGAATAATTACGAATTCCTGTCATAGGGTGTGGAAAAACAATTATTTCATAAGTTAAAATGTAGTAATGTGGTTGACCTACGATGTCTCCCAAAGAGGAGTGCACACAAAATGGGTTGTTACTTTAAAACGAGGGTAAACATGTTGTCTTTTTGCAATGAAATTTAAATGATTGAAGAACTTAAAATGATTGAAGAACTATGATATTAAAAAGGTGATTATATTGGGGTTAGTTTCCTAATTTTAATACTATCCTTGTTCAATTTAATTCAATCCTCTTCTTCTTTGTTGATTAATGTGAGTTCCCACAATCGTTTCCTCTCACTTCCTTGGTGAAATTATGATGGTGAGAGAAAAACTTACCAAGATCTTGGTTTGGTAAACTCTCCTTCCATGTTTAAAATAGTTGTATTGAATATCATTAATTGAAATGGGAAATACCTGATTGGGTTTTGTTTATCCCAAACAATTAAGAACATTCACTACACCTTTTACACATACTGACGATCATTGAGTACTTCACCACTAATTTTATGTCTATTCCATCATATATAAACCAGAAATTAGAGGAGGGAGATAATGATTATTTTACCAAGGGAAAAAATAAATAACAGATTTAAAATTAAATAATGATCGTACTTGATAATAAAATATTCTATATGAAATTAAAAACAACTTTGAATAAGAAAGAAATTTCATTCAATTGCATCCATGAAATCAAGCATTACAATTTAGAAAACCAACCCTTCCCCAATCACTCCAAATATTTACCCCACCATGTTAAGGGTAATAGAGATGAATGAGGAATAAGAAGGAATTATAAAACTATGAAAAAGAAAATAAATAAAAGATAAAGCCAAAAATTTCTCCTTCTTGGTGTTCCAGAAGGAATGGGATGGAGAATGGGATGTTTTGAGAGGGTGGATCTCTCTTTCTTTTATAGCAAGAATTTGTACCCCGAATGTCGATGCATTTTAGCCCCATTATATGACTTCTTCACGTGTTGGACCCTTCTTTAATGTTGTGAATTATTATATTGTACGTGTCCCCTAAAAATATCAGCGTATTTGGACATATATTCCGAGAGTTATGGCCGTTTTACTCTGAGAATTTATTCTATCCAATCAGACTATCCAAATCATAAACCTCCGGATTAGGGTGATTTAATAACCCCTTAAACGGTCAATTCACGCAGTCTTGCCTTCATTTAAGATGCTAAAAAACTCCATTAGCATCCCCACACCAAAATTCAAAACAATTGGGCCCACCATGAATGAGTTATGGAGCCCACACCAAAACTAGGAAGAATTGTAAATAGTTTTCTTTATCCAACTTGTGAGATTATTTGGGGATTTCATATGGTCGATTCAGCTATTGGTCCAAAAATTGTAAATGAATCCCTGGATGTGTAGAATCTGTAAAAGAAATAATTTTTCAATTTGGATTATTGTAGATAATGTTATGGCCAAACTATAGAAATATTTTAAAGATGTTAAAAATATGAAATGGCCCATTTTTTACTATTCAGCTAAAAATAACACCAATATCATAAAAATGAAACAATTCATCTTATAGGAACACTTTTGTGGGTTTATAACAATGATATAAAATATAAATTAATTGAAAATATTTTCTCTATAAATTTCCTCACACTTAGCACTTGGACTCCTGGACAAGTATAAATCAAATCAAATCAAATCCAAAACACATACCAATGAGATGTTCCAAATCAATTCCAAGAAACAAAAAGATATCATGCCTCATCAAAAAAAATTATTTCAAGTTCTCCATTTTAGTTTTTTTATATATTTCCACTTCATTTCATATAAGATGCACACAAAACACCTACCTCACATTAATTTTCTCTTATCTCACATATGTAAATACTCAAAAAGGATTTTTCTCATCCAAAATCACATAAGATTCACCATAGGCTTAATAAATTCCTACTTCTCCACCCGATGTGAGTCAAGGACATGTGTTTCTCATGGGGACTTTTCAGGGTCGTTCTGTGGCTTCTGGTTGGTAGGATTTAGATGTTAAAAATTCTTAGGCCGAAAGTGGAGGGCTTGGATATTTTTGAAGAAAAATTGGAAGATTATAACTTTCAATTAAATATGGTCTTTTTATCTTCCCCTTTATAGAAAATATGCTCCATTATCATTCAATCATCTCAGCAGCAAAAAAATTTCATTCTATTCAAACATTATTTTTCTTGAATGCTCCAGATAGGGGCAACTTTTTTTCACATCGGAAGCTCCAAAAAGGCACAACTTCTCTTATCATGAAAGCTACAGAAAAGGAACCAATTTTTTAAAAAATGAAATATTAATCTTCTGTTAAACATTTTATATTCCACCAAAATTATCACCAAATGAGGTAGTACATCACAAGTCATCTTCCCCCACACTTAAGTTCAACTAGATCATGGAATTTCACTTCAAGAGAAGGTAGGATAGGGAAAATTGGCTTGTAATGTGGAAAACCTAACAAGTTATTCATGGCTACTAGAGGCTAAAATTAATGATAAACGTAAAGGTGGGAGATAATGAAAAGGATTATTTTCAAAAGGGGGACTTCAAACAAAATTAATGCCTCAATCATTTAAAACACATGTACCCCAAACCCTCAAGTTTTGAATTGAATAATTCAAATTCTAGTTAAAGAAAGCATGGTCTGGTTCTCTCATGAAATGTGGTGAATGAAAAGAATATGAAAAAAATGGTTCAGAAGCGACACAGGAAAGTTATTTCAAAGATATAGACAGAGAAATATGGCATGGGTTTCAAAAATCAGTGTACTTTTCATGAAATTACAAAATATTTGAACTTGAAACAAAGTCATTTCCGCATTCATTAATGCTTAGTTTCATGGAATAGATTGGTTAAATCATTTATATAGGTTTCAAAAATGCTAATGATAATCATTTCAGCTCAAAAGGTTTAAAAACACACCAAAAACTGAAAAATAAAAACACAAAAATTTGAAAACACAATTTTTTTTATTCTTTTTTAATTTTTTGAAAAAAAAACTTAAAATGAAAGTCCAAAACTACAAAGGTTCCATCCCCCAAACTTAAATGATTCACTATCATCAATGAATTCAAGTTTATTGAACATGTATGCCAATTTTAAAAAGAATCAAAACATCAAGAAAATGTGATTGAGAGGTACAACCAGATTTATTCGCAGTGCAAGATTGAGTTAGCCTCCTAAGTGTTGCACTCTGAAAACCAAAAAATAAAAGAACAAAAGAAAACATAACATATTTATTGAACGAAATGAAAATAGAAATAGGATTAGAATATAAGGATAAATCTTGGTTTAATCCTCTAACTGGGCCCTGGGTTTTGACTGCCTCCAGAGGGGGAGTTCTAATCGGTTATCCCCAATCTGATGGTTGGTGTGGTTTATTTGAGATGAACCACCACATGTGAATTTTCCCAATTTCCATAAGTAAACTTTACATTTAGATAACCCCAAAGTAGATAAGAAAATTCCCAACCCTCAAGAAAGGAAAAAGATATAATTTGAGTTCAATAGTGAGATGGAATAGAATAGAGGGGTGCTCCATGTTGACTTTCATGGTGTCCTCCTCTATATGGTATGTAAATTATTTTTGAGGAGGTAGTCACACCACCACAAGCATGTACAACTATTTTTCTTTAATCACTAACACATGGGTAGTCTCTTCTTCAACATACAAGGTCTCTTCCATTTGTGTCGTATCATAAATTTCTGAGAAAGAGAAATCAGAAAACAATTCAACTTGAATAAGATTAAAACATGAAGAATTAATAAAGAAATATTCCCTTTCAAGTAATTAATCTTGGTAATTTATATCTTCATGAAAATCCACCTTGATCTCCTCTTGATATCCCTCTAATAAATGATCAACATGTTTGGGGAGCTCCAGTTGATCCTATTTAGGTTCATCTTCTTTTTTATAATCATACTCCAAGTAAAAACATAAGTTATCTAAATATGAAAACATAAAATAAGGGGAGGTAATACTTAATTCATTTTCAAGAAAATCAATAAATAATGAGTTCATGAAAATATTATCTCCCTGGTTTTTTTCATGTTCAATCACTTCTTCATTGGAAAGAACCTCTTGGAGGTGATTAGTAGTGAATAGTGGTAGGGAGTCAGTCTCTACTATTTCTTGGATCTCTATAGAAAAATTAGGTTTGACCAAGGGGGGTCTTCTTGAGCCTTGGAAACATCATAAAATTCTGGAATGTATTGGGAGAACTCAGTTAGATTTTGGGCCATAGCTTCAAAAACATCTTCATTCATGTACTCCCTTAGTCCATCTATGAGTTATTTGAATGTTTTGTCATCATTATTTGATTTC
The DNA here is from genome assembly GCA_963277665.1 of Viscum album. Lineage (NCBI taxonomy): Eukaryota > Viridiplantae > Streptophyta > Magnoliopsida > Santalales > Viscaceae > Viscum > Viscum album. The sequence continues at coordinate 1,196,958,564 of OY728122.1, forward strand.
CAAAATAACCTCACCTGTCTAGAAATAGAAGAAACTCCATCATTGGCAGAAATGTTTGAGTCAATAATTGGTTCATTTATTGGTGGGTAATTTTTCTATGAATTAAAGAAATAGTCATTGAAAACAACATGGAAATTATTATTTTTATTTGTTTTTTTAATTCGAAAAGAGTCAAATATTTACAATTTGATTGTGGCACTACCTCCCTGGAAACGAATCAATGTTTGATGCATTCCTATCATAGGGTGTGGCAAAATAATTATTTATTAAGTTAAAATGTAGTAATATGGTTGACCTAGGATGTCTCCTGAAGAGGAGTGCACACAAAACGGGTTGTCACATTAAAACGAGGGTAAAAATGTTGTGTTTTTTGAAATGAAATTAAAATGATTGAAGAACTTCAAATGATTGAAGAACTATGATATTAAAAAGGTGAATAGGTTGGGGTCAGTTTCCTAATTTTAATGCTATCCTTGTTCAATTTAATCCAATCCTCTTCTTTCTTTATTGATTAAAGTGAGTTTCCACAATCGTTTCCTCTCACTTCCTTGGTGAAATTATAATGGTGAGTGAAAACCTTACCAAGATCTCGGTTTAGTCAAATATCCTTCCATGTGTAAAATAGTTGTATTGAATATACTTAATTGAAATGGGAAATACCTGATCGGGTTTTGTTTATCCTAAATAATCAATAACATTCACTACACATTTTACACATATTGATGATCGTTGAGCACTTCCCCACTAATTTCTTGTCTATTCCATCGTATATAAACCAGAAATTTATGGAGGGAGATAATTATTATTTTACAAAGGGAAAAAATCAATAACAGAATTAAAATTCATGAATGATTGTAGTTTATAATAAAATCTGCTATATGAAATTGAAAACAAATTTCATGAAGAAAGAAATTTCATTCAATTGTATCCAAGAACTCAAGCATTACAATGTAGAAAATGAACCCTTCCCCAATCCCTCCAAATGTTTACCCCACCATGGTAAGGTTAATAGAGATCAACGAGGAATAATAAGGCATTAAGAAACTATGAAAAAAAGAAATAAAATAGAAAGCCGAAAAGTTCTCCTTCTTGGTGTCCTGGAAGGAATGGGATGGAGAATGGGATGCTATGAGAGTGTTGAGCTCTCCTCCTTTTATAGCCCGAATTTATCCCCCGAATGTCGACAAATTGTAGCCCCATTATATGAAATCTTAATGCGTTGATCCTTCTGTAATGTTGTTCAAAATTATCTTGGGCGTGTCCCTAAGAAATTTCAGCGAATATGGACATGTATTCGGAGAGTGATGGTCGTTTTACTCTGAGCATTTATTCTGTCCAATCAGACTCTCCAAATCACAAACCTCCAGATTAGGGTGATTTAATAACCCCGTAAATGTCCAATTCATAGGGCCTTGACTTCATTAAAGATGCTCCAAAATGCCTTTCACGTCCCCCCACTGAATTTTACATCAATTGGGCCCACCATGAATGAGTTATGAAGCCCACACCAAAAATAGGAAGAACTGAAAAAATCTTTCTTGATCTAAATTGTGAGCTTCTTTGGGGCTTCCAAATCGTCGATTCCGCTATTGGTCAAAAAATAGTAAATGAAGCCCTGGATGTTTAGAATCTTTAAAAGAAATAATATTTCAATTTGGATTAGTGTAGATAATTTTATGGCCAAACTACAAAAATATTTTAAACGAGTTAAAAATATGAAATGACCCATTTTTACTATTCTTCTCAAAATAACACCAACATCATAAAAAAGAAACAATTAATCTTAGAAGAACACTTTTGTGGGTTTAAAACAATGATATTGAATATAAATTAATTGAAAATATATTCTCTATCAAATAAACTGAATCTTTTCCATCATTTCTTGAACCAAGATCGATCTAACTAAGTGTCTTCCACTGATCATTGACCAACACATTAGAGATTTACAATGCTATCTATAAAATTCCCCTAAAAGAGAAATTATGATAATAAAACAATAAATATTGTTATAAGAAAACTCAACCAGTCCCAAACAGTCTTACCATGCTCCACCAAAATTGAGGATTCATGCATGAAGAATATCCTTCATAATATATATATCTCACTATTATTGGCCATTATTCTACAGATGGTATGTCGTACACAAATGAACCTAAGATCCCAGTTCCTATAGAAGGACTTTAAAAAATTGATAGTAAATAGGGATCCCTATCAGAGACTATAGAAGATAGAGCTACATGAAAATGAATAATCTCTCTCACATAATGATTTCCCATCTCCTCAACTTTTCTCTTATCATGAATGGGTATAATGTTAGCAGATTTGGTTAGCCTATTGATAACAACCCATATCATATTATTCATTTTTTTGTACATGGAAACCCAAATACAAAGTCCATTTGAATCTCATCCCACATACAATTCAGAATTGTATGTGGATTAAGTAATCTTGATGGTATCTACTTCTTTTCCTTGCATTATTGTCAAGTATAACAATGAGATAAATAATTAACTTTACCCTATCTCATAAATGGCCACCATAATCATCATTTCATTTCATAGAATAGTTTTTTAGACCCTGGGTGCACTGCCCATGTGGAATTATGGAAATACCCCATCACATTTTTCCTTTCCAATAACCAAATGAAAACTGATTTTGAAAACATAGGATAAACTACGTGGAGAATGACCACTAAAAAAATGGTCTTACCACCATAAAAAGAGTCTCTGATGTGACTGAATTAATAATCAAGGGAACCATCTCAAGAAGAGTGTAGGTCAACTGAAAACTGACCGAGACAACACGAATCCCTATTTCCAAAACTCCAATATGAAACCATGAAAAAAGTGCTATCAATTTAACCTATTTCAATGACTCTTTCATGTCATGGGTTGAGAGTTTCCTACTCAACACATCAGTAATGATATTCCTTTTCCCCAAGGTATAAGTGATTTCAAAATCAAAATAATGTAGGTACACTACCTAATACCACTGCTGGATGTTAAAATATTTTTCTAATAAGATATAAATCATGATCTTGTGGTTGGAATACACCGTAATCCTTTCCAAAAAAATTTAATGTTGGTAAATATTAAGTGAATACATCAAAATATAATATTTAAGGTTATGGGATTAATAATTCTTCTCTTGTGGCCTATTCTTCAAAGAGAGATTGGAAATGAAGTGATCACCCTTTAAATGAAAACAACCAAAACATGAACCTGATGCATCACCGAAGACTACAATGACCTGTATTTCCTGTAGAAGAGTCAAGACCATTGTAGAAGTCAAAAGAAATTTTAGATAAATAAATGAAATATGAAATTTAGTATCCTAGTAAAACATCACTCCCTTATATGTGATAGTTTTTATAGGATAATCCAACATCATACAATCCATTATAAAGCTGAAACAATACCCAACCACACCTAATAATCCCCTAATCTTGAAAACATTTTGTTGGTTCTCCCATGTCATAAAAACTTTCACCTTCTTAGGATCAACTGAGATACTATGATCTAACACTTCAAACCACAATAAATTCACTTCCCACATCTAGAAATTATATTTCGATATCATAGAATAAATTTGAGAATTTCTCAACAATTAAAAAACTTCTATATGATGGTGCACATGATCATCCTCAGAAGTAAAGTATGCAAGGTTATCATCCACAAATACCACAAAAAATTATCATGACACACATGGAATATCTTATTTTAAAATCCATAAATACTATAAGATAATTGTTTAGAAAAAATGGTATGAATAAAAACTCATAATTGAAATACCTACTCTAGAAGAAGGTTTTTTGAATAAAAAATTATTTTATTCTCAACTGGTGTTAACCAGATCACATATTAGTCTTTGAAAACCAATTCACCCATTTAAATTGCTCAAAAAGATCATCAATCTGTGGAAAAAATACATTTTCTTTACCAGTTCTCTGTTATTTTTTGGATAATCAACACATAGGTGATGTGTTATATCATCTTTCTTAGAAAAAATAATTTCCACCCCCAAGGTGACTCACATAGGCATATAAATCCTTTCTCTAAAAGATCATCCAATAGAGTATTCAAATCATTCATTTTAGTTTATTCTATTTGGTAAGAAGGTATTGAAACTGGTTGATTATCAGGAGTTAAATCAATTGAATATTCTACCTCTTTTACCAGTGGTAAACCAGAGAATTATAAAGGAAAACATTGGAAAAATTGATGAATACTAGATGGAGATCATCACTCATGGATTATCTCTCCATGTAAAAAGAAAAAAACAAATATCACTTTCCCCAAATCTAGATAATATAGTCCAGATCTACTCAACTTGGGTCCCAGTATCCCTGAAAGATTTTGAATACCCCATCTGGTTGCATAAAGGAAACCCATCAAAGATAATAATAAATTAACTTTTTATTAAAAATGATCAAATACATCCTAAACATAAAATCAACTAGTTTTATATTAATAACCATGGAATCCAAAATAAGTTTAATATCTGATAAAAAGAAGACACAAGGAAGAAAATAGAGACCACCCCCTCCCTTCATTCTGACGGGTGTAGTAATATCCAACTCATAAGATAAAATCTCCATAAGAAGGTTTATAATATTCAAAATATGGGTCGAAATGAAAAAAATTAGATGAACCAATATCAAGTAAATAATTCACTACAGATGAAGATATATTGATGGTACCTTTTATAGTCATTGGTCATGTATCCTCTTCCACTAGAGACTATTCCAATACATGAATAAGCTTCATATTAGATGACTATGGATGGAACCCCTTAGATCTTGCAAAATACGATTTTACCACCGTACTTTTTTGTGATGATGAGACTGTTCCACAATGTGGAGTACAATAGATATGAAAAAACATATGAAAGTAACCCGATCATCCATAGGAACCCCATATCTTAGGTGTGTTAGTGAATACTATTTATGGGTGCCTTGTCTTACCACAATAGAAGCAAGTCAATGGTCCTCTACCAAGTACTGTAGGTGATATAGAAGAACCATACTATTGAGAACCACTGTAAAAGTCATCAATGTTTCTCTTTCCTTTTAAGTAACTCAAAAAAATTACACTGGGAGACATAGGGGCACCAGTCAACCCTAACTTACCATCCAGTCCTAGATCATCCATCAACAATCTATTCATCACAGCAACATAAGAATATAGATTCAATATGAAAACTTTTAAATGAATATTAGATCGAATTCACATATTGAACCATTGAGTCTTCAACTCAATATTCGATACTTTGTCACATGAAAACTAAATAATCTTTGAGAATTAGTTACCATATTTTTTTATGATCCTATCGGATAGCTCAAGTTTGAAAAAACCTATAGCCATATCTCACACTATAGACCATGGATAGAAATTGTCAGTGAAAAAACAATAATGGCCTTCCACTCTAAGAGATCATGATTTTTATGTCACCATCAAGTCTAACCATCTCCTAATTAGTATCTCTAGCTAGAAGGTGGAACCTTTTACCTTGATCACATCAGGAGTCTCCAAGAACTAAAAATATCTCAATCCTGTTCAACCAATACGTAGCCTATTTAGGAACATCCAAACTATAGAACACTGGTGGATTTTATTGAAGTAAATCATAAGAATGAATTTACAATTCATCTATATTAGGTTCCACATATAGAGGCTAAATGGGAATGGGTGTAGGTGACTATCCAAAATATGGAAGGGCATAAACAATAACCCCAAACAAATTCTAGTCTATGGGAGGATTTTATTATTGTAGTTGATTAGTAGCTTCCTCATGGATCCTATTCACACATCTTTATAGAGGAATGATACTACACAAAACATAAATAAAAAACAAGTCATAAAAAGATCGATTAGATCAAAAATCAAACATGCGTAATAGGGAAATTGATCCAATTACATAAGAAAACAAGATTTGTATTTATACTCATCAAAATTTAAGGAATTAAAAAGACAATAAATATTCCTCAAGACACATTTCCATAAATAACCACGGTGACTTAAGGCACATTACGATGGGATATGGCCCTGATCTAACTTTAAACTACCTCCTTAGTCTAGAAAATATTAATAAAATTCATACTTACATCAAGGAAAGGGGCACAAACTATACCTTTGAAACCACCTTATCATGAAACAACCCAAATAACTAAGTACCTTGATACACAAAGAAAAACTGACATGGAACGAAGGGAATTCTTGATCCATATGGGTTAGAAACTAGCACCTAGAATCATAAAATATGATAGTGAGAAATATTTTTCCACAAAAAACGGAAGATAAAGATACATATTAATATAATAAAAAATAATCAGGGAGATAGTACCAAAAACCAAAAAATTATACCAAAAAACCAAATAATACATCCTCAAATTACTAAAAAGTTGATAAGATACATAATATTTCCCCAAGGAAATGTCACTCTAATACATAAGGGATCAAGAACATCCACCTCCTCTAAGAGGTGATTTCCCTTTACTTAGAGCAGGTATAATAAAAACAATAAATGCCCAAAGGAAAAGTTAGGGTGCACGCTAAAAGCCTAGTAGGGCATCACCAATAATCTATAATAAGATACCATGCCAAATAGAAACACAATGATATAAATTTTTACTCAAAGAAAACATGGTATAATAATTTAATATTTAGATCATGACATGATTCATTTCAAAATGTGGGAACATTTCCAAAAATTTATTAATAAACATTTTATATAATTTTTTTAAATCAATTGGGTCTGAGTAAAAGAGTTTCACAATCAATGGAATATATGTCAAATTATTCACAATAATTCATAATATAATGTTCAAACATGTCGTGGTAAAATAGTTACTATATATGGGATCCTCACACTTTCATATTGGTGATCATGATAAATAACCACTCTCACTTAAGGTAAAATTATGATAATCCACTCCCACCTAAGCGACTTAAGGTAAACTTACATGCTGATCATGGTTTAGTTTGTGTTATCATCAGCAAACCTTTTCTAGGGAATTTACATCATATAATGCTTTTCCCAACCACCTACTAACTTCCCAATATCTCATGTGCTTCAATCAATCAATCGATGTTGGTAAATTTATTTCACATCAAATCCAAACAACCTTTAAAAATTAATTTACCAATTTTACATTTTAATATGCCAAATAAAATTTCAAACCAATTAATTGATTTTTAATCATTTAAATCCTTTTAATAATAAAACCAATCAAATTATTTAAATAAATAAGTATAATCCATTTATTAAACTAAATTCTCAAATATATTTACGATTTTTATCAATTTCCAATGTACACCCCAAATTCCAATTCCATCAATATTGATGATTTTCCTCAAAATATATACTAGGTAAATTCAAATTAAAATTCTAAAAGAATTTTATTTTTATTAATCAATTGAAATAAATTTAATTTAAATCAATAAAATGGAGGGTTTATTACATGGAATATCTCAACAGAACCATATACCTTTTCTCACGGTATCAAAACTCAACACCCGCATATGGAATTGGTAATAATGAATGAAAACATTAGAGATATGTAAATAAAACATAGATTCAAGAATAATTTCAAAAAAATTTAGATCCATAAAATATGTGATGATATAACACACCCTAAGGAGGAAAAAAGAGAAAGAGGGGGGGGGAGAATGAATAAGAGAAGAACCACTTAACAGAGAGGGATTGAAGGAGATCATTTATTCTTAGATCAACATAAGAAGGGATTTATAGAATAAAAAAGTGTTTCTTGAGGGACCCAAGACCTCATAAATCATAATAGGTCATGTTAGGGTCATGCCAAAGATTAAATGAGGGTTTAATAATTTGTAAAATATTTTTTGGAATAGAAAATCAACATTTTTATAGTTATATAGACATAGCCAAATAGTTAGAAGAAGTATGAACTCAAACCATGAGCCGCTCTAATGAGGTGCACAATTTCTACTAGGTGGGAACAAGGTTTGTTAAACTGTGCAAAAAACTTTCGAAACCCCTCTTCCAAGGGTTGCATGATTTTTAAAAAGTGGGTGTAATGTTTTGGAAACTATGCATCAACCATACACAACCCATGATCCCTCCAAAAAATTAGAAAAATTCACCCGAAGTACCCCTAAATGAGACCCAACCAAATACTGATCGAAAAGAGGGTAGAGTAGTATATGAAAATGGCTAATAGGACATTACATTTATGATATTTTTTCCCTATTATTTTTATATGGAAAGTATTGGAATTCCATATATTATTATTCCAATTTAGAATGTTATTGGATATTTTTATTATATATTATCTACTTACTATTCATATGATGAAATCATTTGACCTAAACATGTGAAGGGTGGGGTCTGACATTATATAGCCCCTTGATGCACCAAAAAATCTCACGATAAAAATATGTTCAGGTATTTGTTGCATTCCTTCCTTAATTAGTAAGACATCTAGATTGTGGTCTTCATGAAAATAATGAGATATTGGAAATAGACTTTATGGAAATAATGATGTCTTCTCTATGTACATGATATGAAGATCAATATGTTTGGTATTATGAATTCCATAACCTTGAATTCAGTTACTGTTATCCATGAAATCTATTAATTCTCATTACTATCCATTGATATATTATGATCTCATTTAAATTTGATTAGGGAATTATGATTATTACTTATTCCTTCCATAATATTTATACTATGATTTCTTTAGTTGTATTTTTTCCCTTATGGAGCATTGTAGTTCTACCCTAATTATGTTTCAATTAACCCATGTTATGAATTATTTTATTACACATGATATGAATATAATTGTAGAGTGTGTGGTAGAATTTTCGGATATTATGAAGACATATTATGGACTAATTAGTTTCTTTTTTGTGTGGGGAAAAATAGAATTTCCATTAGTTATAAAACACATAATATTTTTTAGTTTATTATTTTGATATATTTTCTAATTCTGTAAACCTAAAAGGTCTTGGGAATGTAAATAATAATTTTTTTATTAAATTAATTTAATTATGGGATCGTTTTGTCCAAGAATCTATAATTAGCATCTATGAAAGTATGTGTTTATAGTACTTTATCTAGGAGTAAAAATATGAGGTATTATAGTTAGCAGCATAAAATATTTTTGAAGACATTGTAGATTAAGATATTGGTTGAGGATAATTTTTATGTTTTTAAGTTATTTTTTATCATAATTTCAAAGGTATAGTTGAAAAATTAGGTTAATTGATGTAATAATCACTATTTTAGTAATTTAGATAAGATAAATTTGGTGAAAAACCTAGGGATAATTATAAGGGGTAAGTAAATTTATAGGATAACATCATTAAATTCTGGTAATGTAGATATCTGTTAGTTTTCTTAGCAATAAAAACCCTGTATAGACTGTAAATGTGGATGAGTTCTCTAAAAAATATAATCATTGGGGTAATAACCCTAAAAAGTGGGGATTAAATATTAAATTGATCATAATTTCATGGTAATAAATAAACCTTTAGGTTAATTGGGGTAATATTTAATATTTTAGTAATTTATATATGATAACTTTAGTGATAACCCTAGGGATAAGTATAAAGGATAAGTCTATGTATAGGATAATATTATAAAATTTTTATAAGTTGATATGGGTTGGTTTTCATGGAAAAAAACCCAATCTAGATACTATAAGTCATTTTTGGTTCACTTACATATGTACATTGGGGAAATAACCCTAAAAAGGAGGACTATATATTAACTCAATCATCACCTAGTTCATGACAAAGTGGCTTAACTAGACACCAATATTGACACTCCATAGGGAATATCCATTAGACAATTCAAATTCTCTCTAATGAACCATTATAAATGATTTAAAAATATTTTGGATAAAAAAGATAACATTTAATAACTATGGATACCATAGATTAACAAATAATGATCCATTAGAAAAGGTAAATATTAATTAATAAGTTATTTTATGGATGAATGTTAGGTAAAATTTTGTGTACTGAGATACGAATGTTTTTTGGGCTTAAAATATCCTATGAATATTCATGACAATTTTTGGAAAATTATTTTTGGGATTAGGATATAAAGTACCAATGAACCAAATATATAACAAATAAGAATGAACTAAAAGTATGAAAGGATGACATAAAGTTTTCATTAGTGATGTAATCATATAGTTTAGTTTTCATTTTCATATGATCATTTTCATTGAACATATTGGTTTACAATATGTTTTTTTATTTCACTGAAGGGGGATCAAAAAAATAATATTAAAAAGTTTAATCATTTAAAAAAATTATCACTTATAATCAAATAAGGGATAATAGTTAAATTGTTGATAACATTAGTATATTCATGTTATAATGGAAAGGGTGAGTTTCCTAGTTATATCTATGGTAATGAGTGATATTTAATGATGGTATTTTGGTATATGAAAAAATTTACAAGTATTATATCAAATAGATAATGATTTTTCTTATGTATTTTTGATTTAATTGCATGAAAACAAATATTAAACAATATTAATTACCATGAAAAGTGATTTTATAAGAAAGTTATATTTTTATCAGATAGCTATTAAAGAACCAATGATTAAGGGATGGATAAATATTATGCTTAACATACACTTTATGTTTAGATACTAAAGGGTAGATTGATTTTGAAAAATAAAGATAGACAGTGTTAGTAACCAAGTGATTAGTAATTGCTTCAGTATAGTTTTGGATAAGTTCATAAAATTGTTGTAATTATAGTTTATATTTGAATATGTGTGATATTATAACCAAGTGATCGATTCCATTTGATGGTTAAATATATTTAGAATTTCTTGGAGAATATATGGTTTCACTATGGTTTATTGTCTTAGAGATTCAAATGGTTTTGGTAAAGGAATATTTTATAGAATTTAGGATTAGGTTATATACATATCTTAATATATTATTGTATGAATATTTATTGTCTTTTTAGGAAATATAATTAGCTTAATATTACCTAAGGGATTATTATTGAAGTCATATTAGAAGGTAAATCCAAAATGATTAATATGCTATGAAAATCCCCATATACTTTCATTAGTGAGTAATAATTAAAATTTATAGGACCCAATCTATTTAAAGGGGTTGAATGTAACACCATGAAATTTTAAATTATATATTCCCAAAAGTAAAAACATGTTTGATAGTGTGTGATACATACAACACAATATGACAGTGAATCGAGGAATACTATATAACAGTTAAATTATTTCCACTAAGTTAGAGTGTAAAGATATAGGTTACTGATTAATTAAAAATAAATTACATTTTAAAGACCAATTCTTTGAAAAAATTCAGTTAATGGATTCAAATAACTAATAAGACGACCATATTTAAAAATATATGTTTTTATAAAATTATCATTTTATTAAATTTATTTTAAGAAACAAATATTATAGATAAGGTATATTGATTATAGAAACATTATCTATAATAGGAAAACAATAATTAGATTAGTAATTGGTATGAAATAATAATAATAATGGTCAATACTTTGAAAATTTATTTTCTTATACAAAACAAATTTTCATTATATTTTGTGATTTTTTAAAAAATAAAACCAAAAATTAATGAATATTATTTTTTAAAAAATATCTACATTTTAGGAATTAGAATGTCAGTATTAGTTGAGGTTGAATTTTTGAGATTTTTCTTAAATAAAATTTTAGGTGAATAGTGAAAAAATACTAATTTTTATTACAAATTACCTTTTATGAATTAAAAATAATTAAAATAATTATAATATATATATATATATATATTAAAAAATAATTTAAAAAATAATTTAAAATTATAAAACACATTTTTAATGTTTTCAAAACTTAAGAAATATTTTACTTCAAAATAAATTTTATTTTCTTAAATTAAAAATTAGTTCTCAACAATTATAGAAATTAAATCAAAAAAATTGAATTTATATATGACATAAAAATTATTATATTATCTAATATGTTCTATTTAATTTTTAGGACAAAATTGCTATTACTAAGAATAAATTTAATGACAATGGTAATGATAATAATGTTATTTTCAAAGAGTTATTTTATTAATATTTTATATTTTTTATCAAATAAAATAAATTAATATATTAAAAAATATTTAAATTAATATAATTTATGAAACTATATTTAACTAATTTATCACTCATTCTATTGGTAACCAACATTAAATAAGAACATGCACACTTAATGGTTAAAATAAAATTTTTCTATAAAAATGGGTTTTCTATTTATAATTTATTTAATTGAAAGAATGATTTTATATTAATTATAAATTTATCTAAATTAAATGTAGGCAAAAAATAGGTTCAACACTGTCAAATTTTTCAACAGTTTTTATTTAATATCTTTATTAAAACATAATTTACTTGGTTAAACTCCAGTTTCCCTAGTCAAAACATAAAAAAGGTAAATTTGAAAATATAACAACAAATGACTTTCAAAATGAGTGAAAATATGTATGTAAATAATTATGTAAGGATTTATTGATGAAATATAACCCCATAATCCATTATTTATCCCTTATGTGACGGTTCCCCCTTGAATGGTGTAATGATATTATTGAAAATTAATGCACATTCTCAAAAGTGAAATTTTCTTCACTTATAAAAGGGGACACTTCCTCCCCTTCATGAAAGAACCATTACATTGAATATATTTATATACATTTAACATTTTAAAATTATATAAATATATATAATTTTTATAATACACTATCCTAAATTATTAATCTTATTCCCCTCACTTGTAAGGGGTCTTTTAAGAGAAATTTCAAAGTCCCAAAGTGAGTATTACGTAAACCATATAATTTTAACATTTCTCTTCCAATACTATAAAATAAATGGTAATATGATTTATTGATTATCATTAGTATAATGAATTGTTTTTATATTAATTGAATAAAATTTATTTATTCCTTTCCATCAAAATGACAAATCAAAATAATGTAACCCGGTGTTGTGCAGACTATCACCTCTATAAAGTAATGTTTATCATTTTTTTATTTATTTTCATTATTTATAAAAATTAATTGAAATATGATTAAATTGTTTTAAAATATATATAAATATTATCATTATTCTTATATTATTACTATGTTATACACTTTATTATCCATACTCACCCATCAATATATAATGTGTTCATGTTTGGGGTTGGTTAAACAACTTACTTGAACAATGCTATAAAACTCTATAATTAATGACTATGTAAACTTAAATATTAATATTATTATAATTTACTAAGAAAATAATTATTATATTATGGTTTTATATATTTTATATTTACTATTTATATTTTTAATAAATATCACCTACAATTTCCAAAATTATAGAAATTGGATGACGCTGATTCAATTTTCCCACAAACAAAATAAACAAAGGTATAATAAAAAAATAGAATATAATAATTAATGTTATATATTACTAGAAATATAGATAAACAAGGTTCTTAATAAGTTATTTAATAAAATTATTTTTATTCAAGAACTTATGGGCATTCAGAGAACAAATCTAGAATAATGTAGGGGTTTGTTCTCTCAAATTCCATTCCTTAAGAAACATTTGTATTATAAAATTATTTTTATATGGTATATATGGTAACTATTTAATTCATTAATATGATATATATATATCATTCATGGTATTATAATTTCAATTTCATGATCTCTTTAATTTAATATGTGTTGATTTAATTTTTACTCAAACCATAACCATTTTTTTGACTCACTTTCTTCCTCCTTGGGTTATATATTCTCTACTTAATTATAATATTCTAAGCCATTTTTATCTATACAATTATTTTTATATATTGTATTTTATATTTCCCAATATATAAGTTATTAACATACATTGATATTATCTTCCAATATGAAATTACTTCTCAAATAATAGTTTTACATGATAATAAATAACTCTTATTCATTCCAATAGATCATTTACTCCATGTATATATTTTACTTCCTACTAGTGTTATCCTCTATTTTTTGGTACTATCATATATATTATTTTATACGATCCTCATTAAAATATTTACATATTCTAAAAAGGAAACCCTAATAAATTTTTTATGATTTGTATTTTCAACAATAATGTTTTCTTAAATATATAAATAATATTATCTTTTAATTAATTTTTTTATCTTACACCCCAAATTTTATCTATAAATCAAGCATATATTATTTTTAGCTCTTCATTATTCAAGATTTATTAATTTTTAATTCTTTAATATATCTTAATTTTTTTTCTATGCAAATTTTTTTGGAATATGACTTTTCAAAATAAACTGGTGAATTTGTCAATTAGAATTTATTTATAAAAGTAAGAAAAAAACCTTCATTTTTTTAAAAAATAAAAAATTTCCCATACCTTTAAAACTAATTTCCCATTTTTTTCATTTTAAATAAATTAAATTAGTTTTCCATTATTCATGGAGTTATTTTTTGAAAATTACTTTCCAAGAAAAATGTTATATTTATCATGATTTTAAAAGTAAAAATCTACTATTGTCCTATATTTATTTTACATGGACATGTTGATTCTTTACTTGTGTTTTCAAAAATGGGGAAGGTTAAATCTCTATAAGTGAAATGATCCATTAACACCTTCTATTACCTAATAATCTTCAATATATAACAATAATTTTTATTCCAATCCGTTTCCTCCATGAATACTATTTTTTGATTCATTTCATTAATGGGTGTTCACCTAGATACATATATATAGACTGATTATGTAAATTATAGAATGAATTGTATACCACATACAATCTACGGTGTTAGTTTTGGGTATGATTAAATATAAATTTGTTCCATTTTTCATTGGATAACTATTTAAAATATGAATATTTTTTATTCTAATATAATTGTTTATTGATAACTCTATAATTTTGAATATATATTGATTAACTATTCACCATATTTATCTAGTTGGGTTATGATAAGGTTACCCCTTTTAATAACATGGGTAAATGTATTCATTTTTCATGTATTTTTATTTCAATATGGATGATTATTTAAAAAGACGATCATGTATTATTTACTCATTATTTTAAATAATTATTTAATTTAACTTAATTAAGCGATGGATGGGGCCCAACATTATATATCCCCTCGATGCATCGGTAAGTTTGATGAGAAAAACAGGTTTGGGTATTTGGTATATTCATGAAGAATTCATGAAGATATATTTACTACGGTCTTGATGATAAAAAAGAGGTCTTGGAAATGAACTTAATAGAAATAATGACGTCTTAGATATAGACTTGATGGTTTGATCAAGATGTTTGAAATTTTTCATTTCATGACCATGAATTCAATTATTATTATATATGAGATATATTTATTTTCATTACAATCCATGGATATATTTTACTTTCAGTTATAGTTTATTATTGGATTATTATTATTATATATTATTACTATAGTATATAATCCATTTTTATGCCATAATTTTCTCACTTGTTTGTTTTTGTTTACTGATCCTTGGATCTCACCATTTCTTATGTTTCAATTTCCCTAGGTTATAATGGAATGTTCTACAAATGATATGACTAGATGAATATCATGTGTGTTGGATTTATAGGATATGTTTAAGACTTATTATGAATTAATTAGCATCTTTTTAAATGTGATAATAATACAATAATCATTAGATGAGAAAGACACTGTATATATTAGTTTATGATTTATCCGAATTATCTAAATCTATAAAACTGAATGGTCTTGGAAATGTATATAATAAACTGGTTTGTTCAAGTCACGTAATTATGAGATTCTTATGTTTGGGAACATATAGTTGGTACTGAATCCAGTGTGTAATATATGTATTTATGAACATGATCTGGGAGGGTAAATTTGAGGCATTACAGTTTATATCAGAGTTGTATTTAGATTATATTGGATATTTATATGTTATTTGGAAAATATTTACGGGTTGATAAATTATGTTAGATCATAATTTCAATGATATATATAACACTTTATGTTATTCTAGGTAATATTTAATGTTTATTGATAAAGGGAAGATAAATTTAGTAAAAACCCTAGGGAGAAGTCTAAGGGGCATGCCTAGGTACTGGATAACATCTTGAGGTTTTGGTAAAGTATACATTGGTTGCTTTTACTAAAAATAAAATCCTTATATGGATACTACAAGTAGATGAATAATATATCACAAATGTACCTAGGGATAAAAACTATGAAAATATAGGATTGAGTATTATCCAAATCATGACCTGGTGCACCAAAAGTCCTAACCACACACCTAGTTTGACATTCATGGGGGATATTCTATTGTTAATTCCCATATTCTATAATGAATTGGTATACAGGATTTTAAAATATTTATTATATAAAATCTAATAGGGAATGACTAGAGTTAACTTAGATTAAAAAATATAGATCCATTACTTAAGGTTAATATTCATTGATATGTGATTTTATGAATAAGATTAAATAATTTTTTTAGAACATTGGTTTCTATGAATTTTGGGTTTATAATTTTATAAGAAATTTCATGAATATTTTAGGAGAATTATTTTTTGTATTAGGAAAATAAGAATATGTAAAAAAACACAACTCAATGTTGAACAAAGTAAAAGTATAAAAGGATGAAATGAATGTGTTATTAGAGATGACATCTGATATTTAATGTTAATATAATATTTTTCATTTAATTTATTGATAAAAATTGTGGGTTATAGTATTTTGATAAAACATGACCGTATAAATGATGTTAGGAAGGGTATGTTTCAAAAAAAAACTTTATCATATGACAGAATAAGGTAGAACACCTAAATAGTTGATATTTTTACCATAATCCTATTATGATGAAAACATGACATTTCTATTCTTACCTATGGCTGAGAGTGATATTTATTGTTTATATTTTGGTATATTACAAAGGTTATGAGGGTTATATAGAACATCTAATTACCAATATTTATTAATTTTTTAGTGGTTTTGAAACATATATTAAATGGTATCTGTAACATTAAATGTGATTTTATAATAATGTTATATTTTTTTGGGATAATTATTATATGAGAAATGTTGGAGGGATGTATAAATTTTATTATTAACATATTCTTGATGTTGGGATAAAAAAGGATTGATTTATTTTGAAAAATTATTTTAGGAAGTATTTGTAGCCTTAAAATTGATAAAGGATATATTCTATTTTTCATGAAGTACATTGATTTTTTTGGGTTTTTGTATATATTATCTATTTTGTGATCTTATGACCTAATTATTAATACCATTTTAGGGTTAATTATAGTGTTAATTTCTTGAAGAATTATGGTTTCATTTTTTTTAATGTCTTTGAGATTTAAATGGTTTTGGGAAATGTATTTTTTTGATAATGTTTGATGAGGTTATATACAAACCTGAGTATATTATTGTTTGAAATGGTTAATGTTTTTAAGGAAATATTTGTAACATAATATGGATCAATAAAGTAAGGTATAAGTCTTATTAGAAGTTATATGCAAAATTTAAAATATGATAAAAATACACGAACCTACTTTCATCAGTGAGTAATAATTAAAATGGCCAGGATATAATTTATTTAGGGGGTAGAATGTAACATGAAAATATTTTAATTTACATATTACTTTAAAACATAATATGTTATATATTGTGTGATACATGCAACATCGAGAAATGATGAACTGAGAAACAATATATAATAGTTATAATATATCTATTAAGTTGGCATATTTAAATAAATGAAAATTATTTACAAAACATAAAAATAAATAAATATCATTTTCACCACTAATGAATTGATAAATTTCAATTTTTATAACAATATAATTAATAAAATTAAAATATCTTAAAAATGTTTTTCTCCGAAATTATACTTTCCTCATACTTATTTTATGAAACAAAATATATTATTGATAAGTTATATTATTGATATTAATAATATATACAATAAAATAATGATAATTTTATTTGTGACTGATAGGAAATATGAATGATAATGATTAATACTTTGAAATTTTATTTTCCTATAAAAAATATTATCATTATATTTTGTGACATTATTTAAATGTTAAAATAGATCTTCGTAGAGTTTTAATTTCAGAAAATAAAAATCATTTTAGGATTCATAATTTCAATATTATCTTCAAATATATTATTTATATTTTTCTAAAATAATTTATTTTTAATTGAATAGTGAAAATTACATATTTTACTAAAACCATCACTTTTACAACATAAAAATATTTGAAAACCATTTTATATAATGTGTGTGTATATAGATTTGGTAAAATAAACCATTTAAAAAATATGTAGAATATATAAAACCCATGTTTAACATACTTTGGTCATATTTTTCTCTAAAAATGTATTTTATCTTCTTATATTAAAAATTATTTTTCGTCACTTATAAAAATTAAATATAAACTATTTTATCCCATTTTTTAGATCAATATGATCATATTATGTAATATTTTCAATTTCATTTTTGGCCATAAACATATGATTAGTAATATTAAAGTAAATGAACATGATAATTGTAAAACTGTTATTTTCAATGAATTATTTCATAAATATTGTGTAATTTTTTTTCTAATAATAAAAATTAAACTATTCAAAAAAGTGAATTTAAAATAATTTTTAGACCTATATTTAAAAAAATCATCAATAATTAAATTACTAATAAATACAGAATAAGATTAAGAACACTAAATGGTGAAAAAAACATTTTATATGAAAAATGATTTCCTATATAAAAAATGTTTTAATTTAGAAGTTAATTTTCCATTAATTAGAAATTCCATTATATTAAATGGATATTAAATATAAGTTTGTCGATTTTTTTTATAGGGGTTGATTTATATTTTTAGTAAAACATAGTTTATATAGTTAAAATCTAGTTACCCATGTAAAAAAAAGGTAAGAGTGAAAATATATGAAAAATGGCTTACAGTATATATAAAACATATGTGATAATATTTTTTTTTCTGATTTCATTGACGTAAAATCACCCCTAAGTATATTATTTTAATTTTTGGAACCAATTACCATTTAATATTGTAATTCAGTCATTCTATTCACTTATAAAATGGGGAAATTTGATCCCTTCATGCCACTCCCATTCTTTTGAATTTATTCTTAAATCTATTCTATTTTTCTACAGGTATAAAATTAACCCATTTTTATAAGATTATGGTATCAATTATCCAGAATATTCCCTTCATTTTCAATGATAATTTCATGGTTAATTTCAATGTCCTAAAGTGAGTACTAATTCATCCTTATTTTTTAACCAATATTTTCTAAAGCAACCCTAAATATGAAAATATAATGACACAAATATCAATAGTATACTGAATTGTTATTATATAAATATTAAATCCCTTATTTATGACTTCCCATACACATATAAAAACAATATAATGTTAATTTTTTTTTAGAATACCACATCCATGAAGTAACATTTTTCTTTTTTATTATTGATTTTAAATATTTATCCAACCATATAAAATATTATTCATAAAATTAAAAAGAAATAAAGAAGGGAGGGGAAGGGGGACTATAGCTCCAACAAAAATGAAAATAAATACCCACTTATGGAATAACCAGGGTTTGTCCAACCCTAAATCAATTAGTTTTCTTTGGATTTTCATTCAAATGAATAAACATGATTTAATATAGTTATATGAACCAAAAAGAGATTTATTTTCTAGAATTTACACCCTTAAAAATAGAGGCTCCCTATTTCATGGTATGAATTATTATCCTTTATATGTCAGGAGGATATGTTTATTTACATTCATATATCTTGAGAGGCCAACCATTTTCATCTTTGATAAGAAAGTTATCACTTTTAGATTCAAATGGGTAATGAGATAAAAATTATGTCTTATTGTTTATTACATTAATTGGTAACAAGATTTATGTGACATATTGATTGAAATAATCAATATATTTGATATAATCAATGTCCTATATACTATAACTGGGGACTTTAATTCTATACATTAACATGAAGAGAGTTTAGGTCCAATGAAAAATTCTATTTCATCAAGGGATTTCAGAATATGCATCGAGGGAAACAATCATTTTTAGGGCAACTATCGAGGAGAAAAGTATGCTTGTTATAGGAATAACTTCAATAAAATGATTCTGAGTAAGATTTAAAGAGTCTTTGTAAATGATGATTATTTTAACAATTGGGGTCCCATTTCATTTGATACTCTATAAATAATTAATTTCGGTCGAAATCCAATCCTGATTGTAATCCTCCCTAAATAGGTGAAACAACCCACTCCTTTTAGGTTCTATACTATTTGGGACCTTTATCAAAATCATGGTAAGAAATTTCAAGACAATTAGACATCAGAAGATTAAAAGAACAATCCTTTGGCTTATATTCTCAGGTTTAAATTACTCAATATGAAAATTAATGATTAGAGTAGAACTTATTTAAGCAATTTTGACAAGAAGTTATACTATATTCAAAATTACCCGAACCTCTATTAAGAATATAACCCTATAGAAAAATTCTTTATAAATCTATAACATGAAGTTAGGGTATTATCTAATCTTAATAATCTTTTAAAAATAAATTATAACATGAAAAGTGAAGACATTAGAGATGTATATATTAATAACGATGACATAAATTCTAAATTTTTCATCTCTATTTAAAATGATAGAATTGTTAGTATGAATTTTTATCTTCTCAAGGATGGTGAATAGATTTTTGATGACATACACATGCTTTCTGATCATGTGGATTCTTTCTATATGAACTACTTGAAGGGTCCCTCCTCTAAACCATATTTATTTGATGGTATAATTCAAAAAAATAGTGTATATTGACAAATAAAGAATGATAACCTCAATTCCCCTTGAATTTGAGAATAATGAGTCCATATTTAGTCTTAATGTGTGGAGCTATTTGGGACCATATTTCCAGAGAAATTATAATATAGAAACATTCCTGGAAACCATTCATCATGATGCTTATAGGTTGGTTATTCATTTATTCAATGGTGGTCCTGTCACATATAGTTCCTATTATTAATTTCTTTCCCTTATACCAAAATTGGAAAATAAAAATTATACAACTGTATTCATACTAGTTACTCATATAAATACTATCCTCAATCTGATAGGTAGAATTCTTACTAATAATATTTCCATAATCTCAAATAATATTACATCATTAAATCAATTTATCTTCATTAAATGGAATAAAATTCAAGACTACCAAATCAATACATTTGAATGTTGTAATATTTAAAAGAAATATAACAAGGGAAAATTCATTTATTTGAGTATTAATACTAATATTTCCTTTTACACCATGTAATCGGGATTCATTATAAATGTGTTTATGAGATTTTAATTTTATTAGAGTTTTTTCACTTAGTTATAATTCTTATATTCTTAGAAAATATTTTAATTGTTATTAATGAATTTTCCAAGAGTTTCGTAAAATTCTCAAGATGGGTAAGAAAAGTTTATTTTCTCTCTACCATTATTATATTTCCTTTATAGATTATTGCCTTTGCAGGATCCTCATTATTATAGTGGGAAATGGATATTTGAAAACCATCCAATCTCCCATTGGCCAATCTTCTCATTAACATTTATTTTATACTAGTGAGATAATTATATTTAACCACCAAAAAAAATATATAATTGATATAAAAAATTACCTCTTATATTATGTTATTGTCTTGTTCAAGGAGTTCAGATAGAATAAATACATCATATATTTTCAGGAAAACATTTTTTCTCCAAGGAAATTGAACATAATTAGTGAATTGGGAATTAGGGAATGGGTTCTACCTTTAATTTACCTTTGAGTACCCCTTTTTTTGTGATGACATCATGATGGTAAATATTATAAGGACCCAGCCTTAAACCTTACTTAATTATTTAATTAAATGAATAATTCACATTGAGGAAATTTTCAGGTTTAGAGTTTTAGAGAATTAGGTCAAAACTGTTACATCTCAAAAGATTACATGGTAGACACTTCTACTAAGTTTCCATAACATTAAAAAAAACTTAAAAAGAAACATGTCTAGTTCCATGTTTTAGATATCATGTCTTTCCTTGATCCCATACTTGACCCTATTCATCTTTAAGTCCAGTAGAAAACATTTTAAAAACATGGGATGAGCATAAAAAGCCCAGTAAAGGATACACAAAGAAGGAAAACTGTTAGTTTTTCCAAAACAACAAGTAAACCATGAGTACTTTACCAAAGTAATACTTTTCACCTTTATGAAGTAGAAAAAAATCTTCACTGAATAAAAGATCATTACTTACCCTTTTTGTAACCAAAAGAATACCATAAAACCCATATAAAGAACACATAACGTAAAAAAGGTAACTTGGGACATAAACATACTTAAATAGAATAAACATACGGTCGACTTCCACTCATACTTAATGTAATAGCCATATGGAAGACTTCCACACATACTTAATGGAATAGCCATACGACCGACTTCCATACCCAATGCATTGGAGGTTATAATGTAACCACCCATCCTGATATTCACGGCACCACCCGTCATATGGTTTATCACGTAACCACCCGTCAAATGTCCAAGTAGCATTAAAAAAAATTATAAGTCATAAAACAAATATAATGGAAAGAAAACATTTCCACACTTTGATCAGAATATATCACTTAAATATAATGACATAAAAAATCCATTATAAAAACCATTTTCAATACCAAAATACATAAAAGAGTATATGGTATTTATTTCATTTAAAAAAAACATTACGGCTTGTTCAGGAAGCCAAAGACCAAATAATACTCACGGCGGCGGAAAAGGTCGTTGTCACCGCGTATGTTAAAATAAACATTCCTTTTTGTCATTTTGTAAAATGCTTCGTAGAAAAAGATTCCCTTTGTATAAAATTAAAAGTCAAAGGGGTTTATACACCGTATAAAAGAAAGTTGTGTATAAAAAGAAATATTCCTCAATGAAATTAGATTGAGACGAAGTCCCTTACAAAGTAGGTATCCTTAGATTAAGGAGAAATCAATTATATGATTATGTGTGACAAATACGAATACACAAAATATAAGAGGATATTAAGTGTAAAACAATCAGAGTTCATTCACACATAATCATGGAAAAACAAAACCAATGACATAGATATTTAACTCAATGAAATGAGATTGAGTTATGATTTCCGATACAAGTTTGTCTAAATGACATAAGAATTTATCAATGAAATGATTATGTGTAGAAATAGTATATCCACAAAAATGTTTGTGGAAAATACAACATAGAGATTCCACACATAATCTTGGCATAATAAAATCAAGAATTAGAGGTTTAACCCAAATAATTGAAAGTGGGTTAAGAAGTTCCCTTATAGAAATTCGACAGCCTAACGACGTCACTTCAAAACTTATAAAATGATTTGATGAGAGATAAAAAGGGTATCTCATCACTTGGACATAAACTTTACATTAGTAAGTATATAGAAGAAAATATCCCAACATAATAGTATGTTAATTAAAAGACATAACAAAATAAGTCCTTTAAAAAGAGGAGGGTGAAAGGTTCCCTTACCGACTTGGGTAACTTTCGAAACGTACACCCCATTGAAGAAGGGTCATACAATGAATATGAAAGTACCCATAAATGAAATTATATTACACAAAGATTATAATAATGGGATGTAAATACACCAATCAAAGTAAATTGTGGAAAATGTAGCATAAATCTCACGGGAATAAAAGTGAGATGAAAAATCCCTTACGAAAACTCGGCAGCCTAATGGCGCCACATAAAACTTCCAAAAATGGATTGATGAGATCAAATAGGGTATCTCATCACATTAAAATAAAATGTACAGAAAGAGGAATATAAACGAACATCCCCCATCATAACAAATAGGATCTTAAAAGAAGTGACATAAAGGAGAGTACTTAAAGAGAAAGAGAGAGGTTAGATCTCTTACGAAAATTCAGCAGCCTAACGGCACCACTCAAAACATCCAAAATGGATTGATGAGAGAGAGTAGGGTCTCTCATAATATGAAAATAAAAATTACAATAAGATTAATATAAAATAACATCCCAATAACAAGAAATATGAGCTTAAAGGAATGACATAAAAGAGTGTACTTAAAAAGAAAGAGAGGAGTAGGATCCCTTACCTCGGGTCCGACTTGACTCGATCGTTCTTTAACATCCTGAATAATAAACTTGAGTTAATTTATATTTTCTTAATAACCTTTTTCAAGTTCATTATTCCTTTTATATCACTTATTTACATTTTATAAACATTATGTAGTCATTTAAGTTAATAATGTTTGTTTTGTCGATATTTGGTTCTTAAGTCGAAAGTGAACTTCTTACAATTACATGTTGTTCGTGTGGTCAATACTTCATTATATACAGAATGATATTCATGATTTGGATATCATATATATCATATATATCCAGCATATACATGTATTTATAATATTACATAATCATTTAGAGGTAAGAAATGAAATGCACCGTTCATGGAGACGGTAAGCCGTACGTACGCATGAACACTACTTTCATTCCTTTATCATATTAATGGAATTAAAACAAAATGAGAGGTATGTATATTTTAATTCCAGAATTATATTCATCATTTAGATGTATAATTCATCATATATATCCATTATATACATGTACTTATAATAGTACATTACATTTGGGGATAAGAAATGAAATGCACCGTTCATGGAGACGGTAAGCCGTACGAACGCATGGACACTACTTTCATTTATATCTCATACTTTAATGAAAATAAACAATAATTATATATAGGTATATTATAATTCCAGTATAACATCATATATAATAACTTTAAATCCATCCTTTATATGTCCCACATATGGCATTAACGAATCAAATCACTTTGAGGGGGCGGTAGTCCGGACTTCCTAAAATGAAATTATCGTGTTTACCCATAATAGAAGCCATAAAGGTATGCTCAAAATGAATAATAAATAATCTTAAGGAAAACATAAACATATTATATATCATATATAAATATAGTGACATCTTAATGGCCACCTTTGAAGGTGTTATATAAGTGTTGAACAATCATCGTTTCATGAGGCAGAAATTCGCCATCCACGAAAACAGTATGTTCTTTAACCATTAGATGTAGGTGTTTGTAAGTGTAGCTAGAATCCTTCTTATAAAAACATCATAGTATATTGAAGATACTGGAGTTGTTACAAAAGAAATGAATAAAAAGAGTTTAGGGCGTTGGAGAGGCAAAATAAAATAAAAGGACTCAAGTGAAGACATTACCTTAAAATCGGGTAACTCCCTTTGGTTTGAGCTAAAAGGCTTCCTTGGGAAGAATTATGCCCAATGTTAGGCCTCAAGGAGTTATAGAGGGATGTGGAGAGACAAAGTGGGCAGGGGTTGGCTGAGACAAAGGCTTTGGGAGTGTGGGTAAAGAGGTAGAGGTGGGGGCCTTTTATAAGAGGAGAGGAGGGGCACTCTTGTAAAGTTACAAAATGTTACTTTATTTTCAAAAGAGTTTCCGATTTTAAAGGTCCCACATTGATTTATTTCTAGGATAAGGTGATAAGGGTTCGAAATACACTCATCCAAGAGGATTTGGACATGTGTATGGATTAGATATTACATTATATTTCCATTTTATTTAAATCGTTAATTAATGGGGTCATCGCTGCATCATCATGATGTCATAAATAATTTAATTTATTTAATGTCTAAAAATTATAAAAATACTACTATGGTGTAGGAAATATTTTTAGCGTTCCAATTACTATTTATAGTGAAAAATCTTACTTTTATAACCCCATGTAAAAATTGTTTTCGTAAAACATCTCATGTGTGTGTCATTTTTACTTTAACATTAAATAAAAAGGTATTTTTGTCATTTTCCAACCTAAGTGGCTCCATGGGGTCCCCAAGTTGACCCATGGATTTTCTTGGTCTGCCATGACACATCCAATGAGGGTAGGACTTGTTTCTAGGTCATTTAATTTTATTAAAACATTATTGTTACCTTAAACTACACTAATTACCACTAATCGCGAATAAAAACTTAATAAGTTACTATTCAACAAAAAATTATTTTATTCCCATTGAACCAAATTTTACTTCTTAATGACAACCATGCATGTTGGATTTTTTAAATTCAACAAACAATGATGGCAAAATTTCCTTTAAACGGAAAATCAGTTTTTATAAGCACCACTTAGTGGTTTCACTATTCATCAAAAATTGAAGTTTTTCAGAAAAATACCAAAACTTCACCCTAAGATATATTTGATATTCAGAATTCAAAAATGATGTCTATTTTACAAAATTAGAAACATATAAGTTTCATTAATTAATTTAATAATTAATTCCCACTGTCAAAAACAAATAGCGTGTTTTTATGAAACAAAATGTATCAAAAGATTGAAGCTAGTTTAAGTCCGATTTCAAGGTAAAATTAATTCCAAAGAACACTATTGGATTAAATGGTAAAAATATATTCTAATTTCAATTTAAAACCAATTAAAAAGATAATCTAATCATATAAATAAATTATATTAAAAAGTGGTTTTGAATTAAAATACAACATTTTTCACTATTCATTAAAAATTGAACTTCATCAGAAAAATACCAAAAATTTACACAAAGTAAATTTTGATGTCCTGATTCTAAAGAAGAATTTTATTTTGTCAAATATAACACATAAAATTGTCAAAAAGTGGATTTAAAATAGGTTCTCCACCAAACGGCGGTTAATCGACCTTTTAAAGAATATTAGAATGTTTACGCTTAAAATTGGATTCATTCACATTTTTAATCCTCTAACATTTATTGTAAATAGTAAAAATATTTGACAAACATATATACTAATTTTTTAGTTAGTTCTGTTCATTCTCTCCATTACAACGGCTAGACGTTAACTACCATTTAAAATAATATTATTTTATTATTAGAGTGCAACGTAAGATTTCAAAGGAACTGGTTGTTGTGTATTGGGTACGCCATCGAGCATAGCGTTCCCTTTAAAGTAATATTAATATTTTTTCACAAATATGGATAAATATAAAAATTTCATATTCTTTATTTACCTGGGGTGTTAAATCCTTCCCCCCTTTTGGGAATTTCTTCCTCGCAATTTTAAAATTGGGCTCGGAAACATCCTTGAAAGTCCCACATCGGATCAAGAGTCGGTAAAACAATCACTTTAAAAGAATGGGAGAGAAGTACAAATGTCACCCGAGTTAACCCATACTAGGATTCCAAGTATGAAAATATGGATATGGAGGAGAAAACAAAGGGTCATGTTCTGATGGAGAGTGATAGTAAACATGTCTAGGAGAAAGTTAACCACAAGAAAATCACAAACTTGTGATGGGTTAAACGGTATTCGATTCCCCAGTAGGAAAAGTTAACAGACAACATTTTTGTTTTAAGTTACTCTTCATTGAGGAATTTATTATTTGAGCTTTACTAAATCATAATGAAACATACTTACTTGTCACGTAGACTTTCAACTTTTACTAGATTCCGTAAGCAAACTCATATTTTCTCCAAAAGACGAGTTTTTAGGAAGACTTGTTCGCATTAAGAGTACTATAATCAACATCCTGAGAATCACCTAGTCCACAAAAGATAACTATATACTTTCCATGTCTTTAGACCTTAACCAAAACCAAAACCAAAACAAAAAATGTTAGTACAAGATCAGATAATCCATAAAAGGATAACCCTTTATAAAAAGAAAATCTATTCTTAATCTCTAAAATTTGTCCAACAAAACCCAAAGTTCAACAAGGACCATTCAATAAACAACTGGTCCATAAAATTCTTCAAAGTAAACCAAACTAAGATTGAAACCCAAATATTTGAAGGATTTAGTCACATAGTCTTCCAAGTTAAATAGTAACATTTATCTCGAAACAACATCAGTTGCTCTTAAAGTCTCGTATTTAAAAGTAATTAACCTAATCACATATCCACCATGATAGGTTAATAAATTTCCATAGATAACCCAAAATAAACATACTCTTGATTCCTAAAATCATCTAACTAAAAAGAATCAGTCAAACTAACTAGGGACTTCACATAGTCCAGTGGTAGGCGATAAATACCAGTCGCACTTTAGTTGTGGGTTCGATTCCCACAGCTTTGTCCGAAACGACGGGTTGTCACACGATCTGCGTGTTGTCCTTTTTCCAAAAATACATAATTCTTAAAACATTCCCCAAAACGAGATAAAATCTTCAAAAATAATCATAACATATTTTAACCTCAAGTTTATCTCATGCCTTTCATTTTCCATCATAATATATAATAACCCAAAATTACCTCAAAAGTAAGGATCATATAAACTCTAATGGTTACCTTTATAATTATTACCTGAACTTCCACATCGATTGGTCATCTTGTACATGATGCATTACAGATCATACCAAGGTTCAAGTGGTTGATCATGACTCCTTGATAGTTGGTTTAGAACAACCACGAGTTTCCTCATCGAATCCCCCATTTTATCTAGTATCTTAATCAGAGAACCACCATAGTTTCCTTCAAACCTGTTGTCTCTTTGGTGCTTGCTAGATCCATCCATTCACTAAAAACAGAAAAGTCAGTGTGAGTATATCAACAATACCATCATGTACTAATGAGGAAGGTAAACACTAATATATACACACTCATTCACTTTATCTAAAACCAGGACTCTTTCTAAAATCCTAACCATTATGGTAATGTCACTTATGCTTAGAGGATACCCTAACCTCTAAAGTTATCTAAACCGACCTCTGATACCAACTATAAGGCCCCAGCCTTAAACCTTACTTAATTATTGAATTAAATGAATAATTCCCATTGAGGATCTTTTCAGGTTTAGAGTATTAGAGAATTAGGTCAAAAGTATTACATCTCAAAAGATTACATAGTAGACACTTCTACTAAGTTTCCATAACATAAAAAAAAAACTTAAAAAGAAACATGTCTAGTTCCATGTTTTAGATATCATGTCTTTCCTTGATCCCATCCTTGAACCTATTCATCTTTATGTCCTGTAGAAAACATTTCAAAAACAGGGGATGAGTATAAAAAGCCCAGTAAAGGATACACAAAGAAGGAAAACTGTTAGTTTTTCCAAAACAAAAAGTAAACCATGAGTACTTTACCAAAGTAATACTTTTCACCTTTATGAAGTAGCAAAAACTCATCACTGAATAAAAGATCATTACTTACCCTTTTTGTAACCAAAATATTACCATAAAACCCATATAAAGAACACATAATGTAAAAAGGTAACTTGGGACATAAACATACTTAAATGAATAACCATACGGTCGACTACCACTCATACTTAATGGAATAGCCATACGGCAGACTTCCACACATACTTAATGGAATAGCCATATGACCGACTTCCATACCCAATGCATTGGAGGTTATAATGTAACCACCCATCCTGGTATTCACGGCACCACCCGTCATATGGTTTATCACATAACCACCCGTCAAATGTCCAAGTACCATTAAAAAAAATCATAAGTCATAAAACAAATATAAGGGAAAGAAAACATTTCCACACTTTGATTAGAATATATCATTTAAATATATTGACATAACAAATCCATTATAAAAACCATTTTCAATACCGAAATACATAAAAGAGTATATGGTATTTATTTCATTTAAAAAAAACATTATGGCTTGTTCAGGAAGCCAAAGACCAAATAATACTCGCGGCGGGGGAAAAGGTCATTGTCACCGCGTACGTTAAAAGAAACATTCCTTTTTGTCGTTTTGTAAAATGATTCGTAGAAAAAGATTCCTTTTGTATAAAAGTAAAAGTCAAAGGGGTTTATACACCATATAAAAGAAAGTTGTGTATAAAAGGAAATATTCCTCAATGAAATTAGATTGAGACGATGTCCCTTACAAAGTCGGTATCCTTAGATTAAGGATAAATCAATTATATGATTATGTGTGACAAATACGAATACACAAAATATAAGTGGATATTAAGTGTAAAACAATAAGAGGTTATTCAAACATAATCATGGAAAAACAAAACCAATGACATAGATATTTAACTCAATGAAATGAGATTGAGTTATGATTTCCGATACAAGTCTGTCTAAATGACATAAGAATTTATCAATGAAATTATTATGTGTAGAAATAGTATATCCACACAAAAGTTTGTGAAAAATACAAAATAGAGATTATACACATAATCTTGGCATAACAATATCAAGAATTAGAGGTTTAACCCAAAGAATTGAAAGTGGGTTAAGAAGTTCCCTTACAGAAATTCGATAGCCTAACGGCGTCACTTCAAAACTTATAAAATGAGTTGATGAGAGATAAAAAGGGTATCTCATCACTTGGACATAAACATAACATTAATAAGGATATAGAAGAACATATCCCAACATAATATTATGTTAATTAAAAGACATAACAAAATAATTCCTTTAAAAAGAGGAGGGTGAAAGGTTCCCTTACCGACTTGGGTAACTTTCTAAACGTACACCCCATTGAAGAAGGGTCATACAATGAATATGTAAGTACCCATAAATAAAATTATATTACACAAAGAGTATAATAATGGGAAGTAAATACACCACTCAAAGGAAATTGTGGAAAATTTAGCATAAATCTCACGGGAATAAAAGTGAGATGAAAAATCCCTTACGAAAACTCGCAGCCTAACGGCGCCACGTAAAACTTCCGAAAATGGATTGATGAGATCAAATAGGGTATCTCATCACATTACAATAAAATGTACATAAAGAGAAATATAAACGAACATCCCCATCATAACAAATAGGAGCTTAAAAGAAGTGACATAAAGGAGAGTACATAAAGAGAAAGAGAGAGGTTAGATCTCTTACGAAAATTCGGCAGCCTAACGGCGCCACTCAAAACATCCAAAATGGATTAATGAGAGAGAATAGGGTCTCTCATCATATTAACATAAAAATTACAATAATAGTAATATAAAATAACATCCCAATCACAAGAAATATAAGCTTAGAAGGAATGACATAAAATAGTGTACTTAAAATGAAAGAGAGGAGTAGGATCCCTTACCTCGGGTCCTACTTGACTCGATCGTTCTTTAACATCCTGAATAATAAACTTGAGTTAAATTATATTTGCTTAAGAACCTTTTTCAAGTTCATTATTCATTTTATATCACTTATTTACATTTTATAAACATTATGTAATCATTTAAGTAAATAATGTTTGTTTTGTCGATATTTGGTTCTTAAGTCGAAAGTGAACTTCTTACAATTACATGTTGTTCGTGTGTTCAATGGTTCATTATATCCAGAATGATATTCATGATTTGGATATCATATATATCATATATATCCATCATATACATGTATTTATAATATTACATAATCATTTATAGGTATGAAATGAAATGCACCGTTCATGGAGACGGTAAGCCGTTCGTACGCATGAACACTACTTTCATTTCTTTGTCATATTAATGGAATTAAAACTAAATGAGAGGTAAGTATATTTTAATTACAGAATTATATTAATCATTTAGGTGTATCATTCATCATATTTATCCATTATATAAATGTACTTATAATAGTACCTTACATTTGGGGATAAGAAAGGAAATGCACCGTTCATGGAGACGGTAAGCCGTACGTACGCATGAACGCTACTTTCATTTCTATCTCATAATTTAATAGAAAGAAATAATAATGATATATAGGTATATTATAATTCCAGTATAACATCATATATAAAAACTTTAAATCCATCCTTTATACGTCCCACATATGGCATTAACGAATCAAATCACTTTGAGGGGGCGGTAGTCCGCACTTCCTAAAATGAAATTATCGTGTTTACCCATAATGGAAGAGATAAAGGTATGATCAAAATGAATAATACATAAGCTTAAGGAAAACATAAACATATTATATATCATATATAAATATAGTGACATCTTAATGGACACCTTTAAAGGTGTTATATGAGTGTTGAACAATCATCGTTTCATGAGGCAGAAATTCGCCATCCACGAAAACAGTATGTTCTTTAACCATTAGATATAGGTGTGTGTAAGTTTAGCTCGAATACTTCTTATAAAAACATCCTAGTATATTTAATATACTTGAGTTGTTACAAAATAAATTAATAAAAAGAGTTTAGGGGGTTGGAGAGGCAAAATAAAACAAAAGGACTCAAGTGAAGACATTACATTAAAATCGGGTAACTCCCTTTGGTTTGAGCTAAAAGGCTTCCTTGGGAAGACTTCTGCCCAAAGTTAGGCCTCAAGGAGTTAGATAGGGATGTTGAGAGACAAAATGGGCAGGGGTTGGCCGAGCCAAAGGCTTTGGGAGTGTGGGTAAGGAGGTAGAGGTGGGGGCCTTTTATAAGAGGAGAGGAGAGACACTCTTGTAAAGTTACAAAATGTTACTTTATTTTCAAAAGAGTTTTGGATTTTAAAGGTCCCACATTGATGTATTTCGAGGATAAGGTGATAAGGGTTCGAAATCCACTCATCCAAGAGGATTTGGACATGTTTAGGGCTTAGATATTACATTATCTTTCCATTTTATTTAAATCGTTAAATAATGAGGTCATTGCTGCATCATCATGATGTCATAAATAATTTAATTTATTTAATTTATAAAAATTATAAAAAAATACTATGGTGTAGGAAAGCTTTTTAGCGTTCCAATTAATATTTATAGTGAAAAATCTTACTTTTATAACCCCATGTAAAAATTGTTTTCGTAAAACATCTCATGTGTGTGTCATTTTTACT
Organism: Viscum album; assembly: GCA_963277665.1. Taxonomy (NCBI): domain Eukaryota; kingdom Viridiplantae; phylum Streptophyta; class Magnoliopsida; order Santalales; family Viscaceae; genus Viscum; species Viscum album. The sequence goes on from OY728122.1 coordinate 1,196,991,379, forward strand.
TTAACATTAAATAAAAAGGTAATTATGTCATTTTCCAACCAAAGTGGCTCCATGGGGTCCCCAAGTTGACCCATGGATTGTATTGGCCGGAAATGACACATCCAATGAGGGTAGAACATGTGTCTAGGTCATTTAATTTTATTAAAACATTATTGTTACCTTAAACTACACTAATTACCTCTAATCGCGATTAAAAACTTAATAAGTTACTATTCACCAAAAAATTATTTTATTCCCATTGAACCAAATTTTACTTCTTAATGAAAACCATGTATGTCAGATTTTTGAAATTCAACACACAATGATGGAAAAATTTCATTTAAACGGAAAATCAGTTTTTATAAGTACCACTTAGTGGTTTCACTATTCATAAAAAAATGAAGTTTTTCAGAAAAATACCAAAACTTCACTCTAAGCTATATTTGATATTACGAATTCAAAAATGATGTCTATTTTAAAAAATTCAAAACGTATAATTTTCATTAATTAATTTAATAAATAATTCCCGCTGTCAAAACAAATAGCGTGTTTTTATGAAACAAAATGTATCAAAAGATTGACGCAGGTTTAAGTCTGATTCCAAAGTGAAATTAATTCCAACGAACAATATTGGATTAAATGGCAAAAATATATTCTAATATCACTTTAAAACCAAATAAAAAGATAATATAATCATATAAATAAATTATATTAAAAAGGGGTTTTGAATTAAAATACAACATTTTTCACTATTCTTTAAAAATTGAACTTCATCGGAAAATACCAAAAATTTACACAAAGTAAATTTTGATGTCCCGATTCTAAAGAAGAATTTTATTTTTTCAAATATAACACATAAAATTGCCAAAAAGTGGATTTAAAAGAGGTTCGCCATCAAAAGGCAGTTAATCGACCTTTTAAAGAATATTAGAATGTTTACGCTTAAAATTGGATTAATTCGCATTTTTAATCCTCTAAATTTTATTGTAAAAAGTAAAAATATTTGACAAACATATATACTAATTTTTTAGTTAGTTCTGTTCATTCTCACCATTACAACGGTTAGGTGTTAACTACCATTTAAAATAATATTATTTTATTATTAGAGTGCAACGTAAGATTTCAAAGGAACTCGTTGTTGTGTATTGGGTACGCCATCGAGCAAAGCGTTCCCTTTAAAGTAGTATTAATATTTTTTTTCACAAATAAGAATAAATATAAAAATTTCATATTCTTTATTTACCTGGGGTGTTACAAATAGAATCATATTATCTGTCATATTTAAAGGTTAATACCTTCTTGGAAAGGAAAGCCTCTCCTGATAACAGTAAGGGTTTTCCTTCAGAAAAAATAATTGTCTCAATTTTTTTATCATTCAAGGTGTATAAATGGAATTATAAACTTCTTAAGTGAACCAATTCTTCCATGGAAATTTTTTTGGGTCAAAATCACTCTTGAAAGACATATCATCACTATTTCTTGGAAAAAATATAGTATGCATCATGTTCTTGGAGAACTCTTAATTAAGGGACTTTGTAACATCAATCAATATCTTTAGGATCATTTTATATAGATGATTTTAAATGATAAAATTTATTAACATAGATTACTAAAGTGAAGATTTATTAGTAAATTGAAATATAGATATATAGATTATGTAGAATCCTCTATCTAAACATCCTTTAAAATAACATTATCTAACATTTATATACAGTATAAATCGTTAGACAGTAGAAAATCAAATAATAATTTATTATATAATAATTGGATAGGTATACACCATATTGAACTACTTGACTCCAATAATCCAATGGTTGAAACAAACAATACCATCAAAGATCAAATGGACAGTCTTGGTACTCTATTGGATGGGGTCAGAACAATTATTAAAAATTAAAAATTCATAAATTTTGATGAACTGTTGATTTGGAAATAGTAAATCGATGGAATGATCACCTCCAAGATATTTTAAAGGTAAATAAATTATGAAAACATTCATAGTTTATTTGTTACCATGAATAAATAATTTGTTATGCCTTCCATAATTATGAAAATTTGGAGTTTAGAATGTTAAAAGATCCTATTAAAATCTTATATTATATCTAAGGGTATCTCTCTTTGGTCTAGGTGAGTCTTATTCCGTCATAATAGGGAATCCCTGAATAAACCCTTATTAATTTTTTTCACCACATAAAAAAATATAACTATATTTGAACTTTTTTTCAGTCCACCCACCAAAAAACTATACAATAAAGATTATCTCAAAGAATACTCCTGGATTTCCATTTCATGATAGATGATTAATATTTTTTAGGGGGAGGAATTAATTAATTCATGTCATTTGGCATAGAAAGAATAAGTGGTTCCATAAAATATCCTCTTTTAACATGAAATCATCCACTGTGTTAATCCAGGTGGTGGTGTGTAATGATAACTCCAAATAAAATGCTCAATATAATAATTATATAACACCCTATGATTTTATAGTACATTATTTCTTCAAAGTAATTCAATAACTTTCACTACACGCAACACTAATTTCAAGTGTACCACGACTTACCAAACTAGACATTCAAAAAAGGTTATGATTAATATTAACTAAAATTTTAAATTTATATAATACTTATAATTTTATAATCCATATTACAAGTTTCATAGACATAATGAAAAAAATTCATTTTTTCAGATAAAAGAAGTATTTTTTGAAAAAATGCAATTGTACTGCCTTTTAATGGAGAACCCTTTTTAATTCCAATATTTGAAACTTTTATATATTCAATTTGACAAAATAATCACTTTATTTAGAATCGGGACATAAGAATTTAGTTTCAACTAATTTTTGGTGTTTTTCTGATAACTTATATATTTGGGTGAATAGTGAAAAATACTATATTTTAACTGAAAAAAACTTTTTTAATCAAAATAATTTTTAGTGTTAAATTATAGATTATAATGGGTTTTAAGTATAATTAGATTATATGTTTACTATTTAATCCAATGTTATTAATTTTAAATAATTTCATTTTGAATTTGAACATAAACAAGTATCAATCTTTTGTTAGTTATTATTTCTTAAAAACTCATTTTGGTTTTGACAACGAGAATTAATTTTAAAATAATAAATTAAACTTCTATGTTTTTAATTGGGTAAAATAGAATTAATTTTTGAATTCAAAATATCAAAATTATCTTTGGGTGAAATTTTGGTATTCTTCTGAGAACATTCAATTTTTGATGAATAGTAAAAAACACTGAGTTATTGTTTAAAATTGACTTTTTATTTAAATAATTATTTATTTTATGTAATTTTTTTTGGTCAAAATAGATACATAATACAAATATAAGTTCAATGTAAGTTATTGGATTCAGTTTATAATAATTTTAGATATATAAAAATTTTATTGATCTTTTTACAGTCTTTTACCCACCTCCTAGGAGCATTTACAAATTTACATAAAACTTAATTTCACTACTACTGTGAGTTGATTTTTGAAAATCTGAGATACACGGTTGATATTAGTTAGTAAAATGTGGTTCAATTAGATGAAAATAATATTTAGGTGAATAGTAACTTTTCACTTTTATTTACCACAGTTAAAAGTAAATAGGCCAATTAAAGGTAAAAATGATATTATTATTGCCCTAAAACATGTCCAAATTCTATTTGTTAAGTGTAATTAGACCAGAAAAAAACCTTAGGAATAAAATATGATCCTTTAGGTCCACTTGGATTAGATTATGACATTTATTATTTTTTAATTCAAAGAAGAGTTAAAAGTGTTAAATTCAATGGTTAATAACTAAAACATTTTTAATATAGTGTTACACATAAGATAAATTAGACTATAAATATTCATTATAAATCTATAAATATTTATTAAATAATGGAATTTTATTTATATTTTTAGACATTATAGAATATAATTTATTTATGACACAATGATGATGCAGTAATTAACTAATTAATGAAATATTAAAATATTTTATATTATAAATATCTAAATAAATGTAATATGAGACTTTTTATGAATTAAATTAATTTTATAGGTTAATATGACTTGTTAGGGCTGGTTAGATGAATTTTCGTCGAAGTAAAAAATGTTGTTATGAATTTAACAAAAACAAATTACCAAATAGTGTCAAAATTGATATAAAAGAGTTTTTAAAACAAATATTATATTATTAATTGGTATTCTATTCCTAAAAATCTATGGTTCCAAAAAAGGGCTTAAATACTATTATATATGTCATTAATGAACCACTTGGGGGTCTCATGGAAGTTTATAGTAATTTTATTAACCATATAGTATAAAAATACAAAGAGACATGGTAAAAGTCAAACTATTTAACTAAGAGTTAAATATAAAAGATAAGGTTAATATAATGAACCAAACCTATATAAAACCTATTAGTTGAGTGGTTTTAGACCCATACACACCTTATAATTTAAATAATACATTTTGGAGCCATTATAAAACGAAAATGATTTTATTATAAAATAATATTTTTAAGTTTTTCCTAAGGTGACTCTCACCCCTCTTATAAAAGGGCACTTCTCCTTCTCTCACATTCACAACTTAAAAGCCATTTGTCTCGGCAAAAACCAGCCCAAATATCCTCCCAAATATCCTTCATTCATCCTAGAGGCCTTAGTTTGATCAGAATTCCGACCTAAAGAGCCCTTTTGATCAAATCAAAAGGAAGATCCCAAAGAAGAGGTAATGTTTTCACCACTCTCTTTCAAGTTCATTATGTCTTTCACTTACTCTTTCTTTTTTATTACCATACCAAAACAATAGCTCCAGTACCTTATATATACTATGATGTTATTATAAATATGGCACAACCATTTTCATTATTTTATCCATCCTATGAATGATAATGTCACCATGCGTGTGTACGTATGACTTACTGTCTCCACACTGTGGTTTAATTTGTTATTCAACACTATCTTAGTTGGATAGATATAATGATGAGTAATATTTATATAAATAATTAAAATAACATGATAATTTATTTGTAAAATTAATATACCATCCAATTCAACACCAATAAGTAAATGATATTGTTGCTCGTGTGTTTGTACGGATTACCGTCTCCATGACGCGATGAGATTCTTTTCCAAGTTCACCATTCATCGATGATTATAAATATATATATTACTAATAAGAATTTCATATATGACATAATAATTCTACTGGATATATATATATATATGTATGTATGTATTTATTTACTTACATACACCTTATTCACTTACTTCCATTCGATACGATATGAAAACAGAAAAAGCGTTTATGCGTACGTACGACCTACCACCTCCATAAACGGTGTTTTCCATTTTATATAAATATCCATTATAAATAATTATATTCTAAATATGTATGGTTTATAAATAAAGGTTTATATTCTGGAAGAATCTAAATCATGATCTAAATGATTAGATCAAGAATAACAAGTTAAAATATGTATGATAAAGAAATAGATTATTACCGGAAATGTTAATTTAATATGAAAATCATTATTAAATGGGAAGTATAAAGTAGTAAATGAATCATGTATGATATAATAAATATTAATATGGTTCTGGTATAATATAATAACATACATTCAAGGTAAGAGTTAATTTTACAATCTCTTTATTATCTGAGGTTGTTTTTACGTAAGTATCTACTGGGACCTCTTTATCATCCACATCCATGTTTCTTCAAAATGTATTTCAAAACATTTTTACTATTTAGTAGACAATGGGGTAAATTACTTGATACCATTATTTGAACATACATGTTTTGAAAGGAATCTTTCCATCGTTTTCCAAACATGGTACTTTATGACCTTTTCGAAAAAATTAAGGTAAGAATGGTTTTTTAACTTATATAGAGGGTGCATATATTTTCTGCCATTATAATATCATCAAAGCTTCCCTTACAAGATTATTAGAATATTTTAAAAATTAATGTTTTTTTTATAATTATGTGACTCTTAAATAATTTCAAAATAGAAAGAGATATTTTTCTAAAAAAATGTTTTTATTTCATCTATGTCAACTTCCTTTGATGGATTTTAAGCTTATTTGAAGTTGATTTAGTATGATTCAAAACTTCCATATTGTATTGATGGTTTTGTGATATTTTTGACTATGGATGTGTTATTTTTACACCACTCATGGTTTATGGAAAAATTATTGACATTTCGTATGTAAGTTTTAATACGAATGTTTATATTATGTTTAAAACATTTCATATGAGGAATGCCTTGGACTTAGTAAGTGACGGGTGGAGCCCACTATTGCACTTCGATGCATCGGTAGGTCTAATGAGACAAACTATTGTCTTGGAACAAGGCCTTAAAAAATTCTTATTTGTAGTCTTGGCACAAGGCCTTGACTATGTAGTTACGAAAGTATAACATTATGCATTCCATCATTATGAAATTGCAAATTGATATTACATGTGATTATTTGAATAGTATAATATCCATGTGAATATGTAAATGATATTATTTGATTTTCTATTTTCCATATTATGATGAAGTTCATATTTAAAAGGAATTTTCTTTAGTCTTTACATTGCCATTAATCCTTTTTTTTTCATTTTATAAAGCCGGATTTTGGGTTGCCGGTACCCATACAGACGAAACCAGGAACCACTTCACAATTCAAACTGAAAATTCAAAAACCGCTTCATCAATTCAAATTTCAAAACAGCTGATCCACGTGTCCACCTTGAGCCGCACACCTCGAGTCAGCGCGAAAACCAACGACGCCTCCCATCAGAACACCAGCGAAAAAACCGGAGCTCCACGCGCCACCATTCACCAGGAAGATGGCGGAGACGTCGCCGGAGATGCAGGCGGAACACATCTGTCGTCTCCCCTTTCTATGTTTTATTTTTCCCAAGATGCGAAGAAGTATATTATGACTGAACTACAAGAATAGTCTATGGGATCTCAGGGTTGTCTATGGAAACAATGTTGTTGTAGATTTCCATTTTACGATAGAATGTAAATCTTATGAATGTATCTAGTACATCCAAGGATACTAAACTAATCGGTCTTTTGAGACTTGAACATTGGTGATCATTCCAATGATACGTAATAATGCACCGACTTTGAGCTTCTAGGGTCGTGGCATTACAGTTGGTATCAGATGATGTTTTTTACAACCCATGGAAACTAGATTTAGGTAAAATCTAATTAGAGCACATCACCCTAAGATAAACTTTGAGGATTAGTATAGAAGATCTTCAAAAAAATTTGGTATTGTAGAAAATTTAAGAGTTTTCCAAGAAATACATCCCTGTCTGGATACAAGAAGGTAGAGGCGTCTCTGGAAATGATGTACCTAGGGGTAAAACATGAAAACACCACTTTGAACTAGAATCGAAGAATAACTGGTGCACGACAATGGGCTTTGGTGCACTCTTGGTTATAACACTCCTGGGGGATATGCTTAGGATAATTCGCATTTTCCTTACAAACCATTATGAAGGGTTTATGCGTATATACTTTATCTAAGAAAACATTTTTTATGATTATGGATTATATCCATTAACTGTTCAGTTTACATTAGGAATTTTACAAGTTTGGAATTATTCATTGCAATCCCTAAACTGACCTAGTGTATGCCATTGTATAGAAATGGAGCCCAGAAAAAGGAATGTAAAATCCAACAATACATATGATCCAAAGAGTTATAAGGATCCTATCTTTCCTGGTATTAAGACAAAATTTAGAAGGGAAATATTCGCCCATGAATTATCAACATATGGAGAAATATTATCATGTGTTAATAAGATAAGTAAATAATTCTCTGAGTCCTATGGCTTTGAAGGGAAGTAAGAGAAGAAAAGGATGGAGGATATAAAGATGGATAAAGGGAAGAGGTAAAAGAAGTATTTTACATTATCTGATAAATGTGAAATGAATCACCTTGGTAAATGTTTGAAGGGAATGGGAGTTTGTTATAAGTGTGGTGAAAAACGACACCAAGTATGTGATTTCAAGGGTAAGAAAGAAGTTTCAAAGATACAATGATTCATCTTCTAGGAGTTGAGATACTAAGCGAATCAATGTACAAATCCTCAGAGTAAACCCCAATGGATGCTATTGGATAATAGTAAAGTTATGATACTACTGAAGATGAAGAGGAATGATTAGATTTCTTTTGTTGTTATAAAAGTATTGTGTCATTTGAGTATTGTACTAACGATTTACATTTCATAAAAATTATAGAGTATATAAGGATTGTACTGCAGTACTATTTCATTAAGGACTTGAGATTGTGTGGAACCATGAAATGTGACTCAATAGTAGGTTAAATTTTTGGAAAATATATGAGAGAAAAGTTAAACCATAGTATGGTACTGATACCAAGGTAGTGATTTTTTAATAATACATGATGGATTTGGATAAATTATATTATATATTCTTGACTTCCTTTAAAATGATTAATGATTTTTATATTCCATGATTGTTGGATTTTACAACATTTTTGGATAGGAGTATATAATGTATTCTATAAAGAATAAGGGAGCATGAATGTAATCAATAAGGTTTTATGGTAATTCAGGATGTTGCAGTGTTTTAAATGAATATATGATGATGGTGTTCACATGATATTATGTGGAAAAAAGGATCTTCATTGTGTTTTCCTTCATTATAAATTTTGGACTGTTAGTTTGGACAGAAGTATTTTGGATAAGTTTAGTTTGAGATTATTTTTGGATTTCCATAAAAAGGACAACCTGGAGGTCGGGTGGCAACCCATCGCATCCGGCAAGGCCGCAAGACTTGAACACGCAACCGATTGGCTATAATGGTGTATCACATACCACTGGCCCATGTGATTTCCTAGATTGAATAATGTAGTTTTTTAAAGGTCTAGTAGATTAATTATAAAATCATTTTTTGAACCCTATATGAATAGGATAAATAGAATATTTTTTATGTTTTATTAACTTTTAGAGTGAAAGATGAGTTTGTGGTAGAAATTAGTTAAAGGATTAAAATCTTCTTGTGAAGTATATATTTTTTCCTCCCATTATTCAATAAAGAAATTAATTCTTAAACATTAGGTAAGGTATCTGAAAACTAAAAATGTGTTATCCTAAAACTATATTTTTTATTGAACCAATGATATTTTAAAACATTATAGATTGATGGCTTTAAGGCCCTCAATTTAACAATTGTCTGTAACCGATGAACTCAATAAATCCCTATAAATATTTATGTATTTCCCCCAATTATGTGTCTCTAATTGCCACCAATGTTTTCCTAATTGAGATCACAATTTGGTGGTGACTTTTTCATTCCCCTTTTCCTCTTATTAAGACTAAATTTTATTAACCCAATATCCGACATGGGTTTTCCCACAAAGGTATTTTCTATTTTCAAAATTTTATTTTCAAAGATTAATTTCAAATTTAAAGGATGTATTTTTTCTAAAGAGGGAATAATGTAACACCCCAATATTTCATAGGACGCTATTTCTTCGAAGTAATTTAATAACTTGCACTACACGCAACACCGAGTTCAAGCACACCACGACTAACCAAACTAACCATTAAAAAGAGGTTATGAATAGTATTAACTAAATTTTGAGCTTTATATAATCCTTATAATTTTAGAATCCATATTATAAGTTTATTATACATAATAAAAAAAAATTCATTTTTTTCAGATAAAAGATGTATTTTTTTAAAATGCAATTTTACCACCTTGTAATGAAGAACCGTTTTTAAATAAAATATTTGAATAATTTATATATTAAAGTTGAAAAAATAAACTTTTTATTTAGAATTGGGACATAAGAATTTAGTTTCAATAATTTTTTGGTGTTTTTTTGATAACTTTCAGATTTGGGTGAATAGTAAAAAATTCAATATTTTAACTGAAAACAAATTTTTTAATCAAGATAATTTGTAGTGTTAAATTATAAATTTTAATGGTTTGGAAGTATAAAAAGATTTTATTTTTATTATTTAATCCAATTTTATTCATTGGAAATAATTTCACTTTGAAATTGAACATAAACAATTATTAATCTTTTGTTAGTTATTATTTCTTAAAAACAATCTTTTTGGTTTTGACAACATGAATTAATTTTAAATTTATAAATTAAACTTCTATGTTTTGAATTTGGTAAAATGGACTTAATTTTTGAATTAAGAATATTAAAATTATCTTAGGGTGAAATTTTGGTATTTTTCTGAGAACTTTTAATTTTTGTTGAATAGTGAAAAACACTCAATTATTGTTTGAAACTGATTTTTTAATTAAATAATTATTTATTTTATTTAAATTTAGTTTTGGTAAAAATAGATACATAATACCTATATAATTTCAATGTATGTCCTTGGAGTCAGTTTATAATAATTTTAGATATATAAATATTTTATTAATCTTTTTACCGTCATTTACCCACCTCCTAAGAGAATTTACAAATTTACATAAAACAAAATTTTACCACTTCTGTGAGTTGAATTTAGAAAATCCGAGATACATGTTTGATATTATTAAGTAAAATGTGGTTCAATGAGTTGAAAATAATTTTTGGTGAATAGTGTCTTTGGACTTTTACTTACCACGGTTAAAAGTAAATAGGGTAATTAAAGGTAAAAATGATATTATTATTACCCTAAAACATGTCCTTATTCTATTGGATAAGTTTAATTCGACCAAAAAAAACCTTAGGAAAAAACTATGATCCTTTAGGTCCACTTGGATTAGATTAAGGCATTTATTATTATTTAAATCAAAGAAGAGTTAAAAGTGTTAAATTCAATGTTTAATAACTAACCGCTTTTTGATATAGGGTTAAACAAAAGATAAATTAGACTATTAATGATATTTATAAAGATAAAATATTTCCTACATAATGGACGTTTATTTATATTTTTTAGACATTAAATAATATAATTTATTTATGACACAATTATGATGTAGTAATTAGCTAATTAATGAAAATTTAAAATATTTGATATTATAAATATCCAAATAAATGTATTTTGAGACTTGTTATGAATTAAATTAATTTTATTGGTTACTATGACATGTTAGTATTGGATTTATGAATTTAATTTGAAGTAATAATGCTATTATGAATTTAGGAAAAACCAAATACCAAATAGTGTCAAAATTGACTTAAAAGAGTATTTAAAACAAATATTGTATTATTAATTTGTATTCTATTCCTAAAAATCTATGGTTCAGACAAAGGTATTAAATACTATTATATATTTCATTAATGAACCACTTGGGGTTATCTTGGAAGTTTATAGTAAGTTTATTAACCATATAATATAAAAATACCAAGAGACATGGTAAAAGTCAAACAACTTAACTAAGAGTTAAATATATAAGATAAGTTTAATATAGTGACCCAAACCTATCTAAAACCTATTGGTTGAGATTTGTTCGACCCATAACAACCTTATTATTTAGATAATACATTTTTATCCATTAGAAACCGAAAATGATTTTATTATAAAATAATATTTTATGTTTTTCCTATGGTGCCCCTCACCACTCTTATAAAAGGGAACTTACCCTTCTCTCAAATTCACACCTAAAAAGCCATTTGGCTCTACCAAAACCTACCCGTATATCCTCCCAACTATCCTCCCTTCATCCTAGAGGACTTAGTTTGATCATAAAGGCATTCTAAGGAGCCCTTTTGATCAAATCAAAATGAAGAACCTAAATAAGAGGTAATTATTTCACCACCCTCTTTCAAGTTATTTTCTTGTTCCACTTACAATTTCTTTGTTATTACGATAAAAAAATAATAAATCCAGTAACTTATATATACTGTGTTGTTATTATAAATTTTTAACAACCATATTCATTATTTTATCCATCCTATTAATGATAATGTCACTATTAGTGCATACGTACGACTAACCATCTCCACGCAGTGGTGCAATTGGTTATTCCACACTATCTTATTTGGATGGATATAATGATGAGTAATATGTATATAAATAATGAAAATAACATGATTATTTCTCTATAAAATTAATATACCATCCAATTCAACACCTTTAAGAAAATTATATAGTCGCTCGTGTATACGTATGAATTACCATCTCCACGACGCCATGAGATTCATTTCCAAGTTCACCATTCATCGACGATTATAAAAATATATATTACTAATAAGTATGTAATATATGAAATAATAATGCTACTATATATATATATATATATATGTATTTATGTACTTACATATATCTTATTCACTTACTTCCATTCAATAGGATATAAAAATAGAAACAACATTTATGCGTACGTAAGGCCTACCGTCTCCATAAACGGCATTTTACATTTCATATATATATCTATTATAAATATTTATATTCAAAATATGTATGCTTTTTAAATCAAGGTTTATAATCTGGAAGTATTTAAATCATGATCAAAATGATACGATCATGAATAACAAGTTGAAATATGTACGATAAAGAAATAGATTTTTACCCGAAATGTTAATTTTACATGAAAATCATTATTAAATGGGAAGTATAAAGTCATAAATGAATCATGTATAATATAATAAATATGAATTTGGTTCTGTTATAATCTAATAAAAAACAATGGTAATTATACATGAGGTTAAACATACCCTCTTACAAAGGAAAGTGAAAGGTAAGGGTTAATTTCACAATCTCTTTATTATATGAGGTTGTTTTTACGTAAGTATCTACTAGGACCTTTTTATCATCCACATCCATGTTTCTTAAAAATGTATTTCAAAACAGTTTTACTATTCACTAGACAATGGGGCAATGTGGTTGATACCCTTATTTTACCTTATATGTTTTGAAAGGAATCTTTCAGTCGTTTTCCAAATAGGGTACTTTATGACCTTTTCGAAAAAATTAAGGTAAGAATGTTTTTTAACTTATAAAGTAGGTGCAAATATTTTCTGCCATTATAACATCATCAAATCATCCATTAAAAGCTAATAATAAAATTTTCAATGTTAATTTCTTAATTATAATTATTGACTCTTAAATTATTGCAATATAGAAAGAGATATTTCTCTAAAAAAGGTTTTGATCTCATCTATGTCAACATACTTTGATGGAATTTAAGCTTATTTGAATTTGATTTACTATGATACAAAAGGTCAATATTGAATTGAATGTTTTGCAATATGTTTTAATTTTGATGTGTTATTTTTACACCATTCAGGGTCTGTGGAAAAAGTATTGACATTTCATATGCAAGTTTTAATATGAATGATTATGTTATTTTTTAAACCTTTTCATATGAAGAATTCATTGGACTTAGTCAGCGATGGGTGGATCCCACTGTAGATACTCAATGCATCGGTAGGTCTCATGAGACAAACTAGTGTCTTGGAACAAGGCCTTGAAAAAATCTTATTTGTAGTCTTGGCACAAGGTAATGACTATGTGGTTATGAATGTCTGGCATTATGCATTCCATCATTATGAAAGTGGCTATTGATATTGCATGTGATTATTTAACTAGTTGAATATTCACGTGAATAAGTAACTAGAATTATTTGATTTTATCTTTTCTATATTATGTTGAAGTTCAAGTTTAAAATGCTTTTGTTTTAGTCTTATACATTGCCTAAAATGATTATTCTTATTTATGAAAGTTTCCGCTATATTGTTATCCTTACTGAGCATTTTAGCTCACCCCTTTCTATGTTTTATTTTTCCCAGGATGCGAAGAAATATATTTTGACTGACCTGCAGGGATAGTCTATGGGATCTCAGTGTTGTCTATGGAAACAATGTTTTTGTAGTTTTCAATTTTATGATGTAATTTAAACCTTATGAATGTATCTAGTACTTCCAAGGCTACTAAACTAATCGATCATTCGATACTTGAGATTTGGTGATCTTGCCAATGATACAATAGAATGAACCGACTCTGGGCTTCTGGGGTTGGGGCGTTACAAATTATGTACATGATTTTTTAGATCGTAAATTATTTGATATTGTAGGGAAAACCATCCTATGACGATAAATACTGAATTAATATATAATTTTCCATTTATTGGTTTGATCTAATTGAACTATGATAGATCATCTTGAGGGAATCAATGTTTCCAGGTTTTGGAGCCATTTTATTGATCATAATGGTGATCTCATGGGTTAAATCTTTGGAACTTTTTGATATGCCTCTTCATTAAAAGATTAAATTCATGGATTTATGAATGCAGCCAATATGGAAAACTAATAAATCTAAAACCATTTAGAGCTTGAATGTGACTATATTTTGGTGGTGCAAGCTCCATGGAATAGTAATAATCACTTCTCTTAGAAGATGAGCGCTCGATGGATCAAATGACTTGATATAATATCTTCCATGATCTATTTTATCACACATGATTATCAAGATACTAAATCCCTTACCAAAAACGTAAAAATAAAGGGGTCAAATACAATGATCGTATTTTGTCCAATTCCCTCCCTAAGGAATTGATGCCCATTTTCCATGTGGATAGTTTTAAATTTCATTCCTTCTGACTGTTGTGATTTTGTTTTTCTAAAAAAACAAACTTGTACTTTGGAAGATTCCTCATATTATGAAAAATTATTTCCATAGAAAAGTTCCATTTTATCATGATTTTTAATATAAAATCCCACTATTCTTCTAAAACCATTCTTCATATACTGGATGACTATTTTCCTCCATTTTTTAGGTATTGTAGGTCAAATAATATAATATGGGGGTGAATTAGGGTATGAACAACTAAAAGAACTACCCATTTTGATCTTGTTTCATTATTAAACAAAACTATCTTCTCGATTTTCCCATAAAAAACTATGGACATAAATTAAATCATGCATGAGACACAAATGTTTTTACTTGGTTCACCCTCATAGGGATACATCCAAGGAGAATACAATGGTAGTGTGCCGATGTACCAAATCCTCTAAAAGCATACTAATCTTTAAAAATTTTGGAGGGGATTCACTATCCATTATGGTTTACAACCAATAAAAATTTGAAATCTCATATCTCTCTCAATGGATGTGAGATCACTTCTTCTCCAGATGCTCCACTCAAAGTTTATAGACCTGTAGATAACTTTAATATCTATAATAAATGCATCCTACACTATATGCAGATTCAATATTGATGTACCACATTCTCCAATTATGAAAACCACTTTACCAAAGATACACTGGGAAACTCCAAATATTTCACACAACCTTTACTGCATCATGCACACAAATTTAATGCCTCATGTATAAGATTACACTTTTTTAGTGAAACACCTTTTGCACACAACATCAATCTTTTGCACAACTCAAATCAAACATGAATCTTCTTTAGCATACACACAATTCCAATTTTTTCACATAAGTCCATTTACTTAAAATTATTACATGATTTAGATCTAAGATTTCTTAAATGTAATGAGATAATTAAAATGAAGGGGGTCACCTATTATTTATAGGAATCTTTAACCCTTATGTCGAAGATTAGACGTGTCACGCAAGATCCCATATTTTGTGCGCATTTCCAAATCATTCACACAATTCATGCCTTTTCCATTCTTTGAAATTATAACCCCCAAAAATTAATTTCACAAAAGTTTATTAACCACCTGAAAACATGTGCCCAACTTCCTCTACTTAAAAAAAATTTCTCTATTTACCGATTTTGAGGACCAAAAATTTGGAAAACACTGGAAAATGGTTCCAACTTTTATTTTTTCTTTTTATTCCACCTATAAATCACCCATTACGTTGTCATGGTTCTTTGTCAACATATATTGTCAAAAATTACTCTATAAATCCACTACTGACCATGGAAACCTTCTTTGTTAACAAACACAATCAACCCAAAAATTCATCAATGTTACCTTGAGGGATATTTTCCCAAAAATCTCCCCTTTGGGTATGTTGAAAAATAAATCATATAATGATACATATTTATGGATTCATTCATTATCAACCAAAATTCATATCATGGAATTCATATAGTGATCAAAGATTTACTCATCATATACTCTATGCCCACATGATCAATTCTTGGCATGAGAAACAAGAGTATAATGAAAAGTTCATCATTGAATCTATTCATTCCTAACACTAATTCTATAAATCCTTCAATTATTTATATCAAGAACTCCAAATATCACAATATATATCCTCTTTTATCAATCACTACTAGCATCATCAGATTCAATGCTCCCCCTGTCTCACTTATTGGGTTCTCACATATTAGAATGCATAATGTTTTCCAAGCTAAGATTTGGCTATTTCATCAAAAAACAAGAAATTCTCTTCATGTTTCTCCCCATAATAGATTATTCACTTGTCTTGATTAACTCACCCCATCTCCCTACTCCTACAGTCAACATCTCCCCATGTCTTGAATAATACATTTTGTTTCAAAATTTCTCACCCTTAAAGAGACAAACTTATTCCTCCTTTGTCAACAAACCCAAAGGTCAATCCTCTGTGGTCTACAACAAGGTAAAGAACAAAAATTATCCCATTAGAGAAAAAGACACCATACCTCAGGGAGAGAGAGTTCACACATCTACACTTTTTCAAGTGAGGGGAGTCAACTAGACTCCCAAAGCCAGTCGATTCCTCTCAAATGATTCTTTGGGTAAGGCCTTTATCAGAATGTATACAACCTGTAGTTCTGTTGGAAAATACTCCAACTTGACAAGACCTTTCCCCACCTTCTCCTTGATAAAATTATATTTGATTTCAATGTGCTATGTACTTGAGTGATGGAATGAATTTTTACAATGATTTATAGCACTTGAATTATCATAATGGATTCTGATTGGAGATTTCACTTCAACTCCCATATCATCAAGCTGTTGCTTCATCCATAACTGCTATGTGTACTATTGAGTAGTTATAATATACTCAGCTTCTATGGTGCTCAATGAAATTAAATAATGTTTCTTTCTAAACCAATAAATACACAATCTATAGAGATATAATTCACCACCTAATGTTGATTTTTTTCTTCTGCGGATTCGGACAAATCTAAATCTGTATATCATAATAACTCCTTCTGAGTTCTATCATTATACATCAAACCGAAAACCATAGTTCCCTTAATATACCAACATATTATTTTCACACTACATTAATGGGGATTTATTTGGTATTGCTTTGATATCTCACTTCTTGGCATGTGAAGAAAACCATATCAGGTCTTGTTTCTAATATGTACAATAATCTTACAATTATTTTCCTATATTCTATGATATTAAATATCTTTCCATCATCATATTTTGATAGTTTCGTCCGAGTAGAAACATGTGTTTTTTTTCTCCTTGTCATTTTCCATTCCATATCTTATCAGGATCACCTTGGCATATTAGGATTGAGAAATGAAGTTTCCATTCCTTCATTGTTTCACCTTTAATCCAAGGAAAAATATTATATCACCAATCATTGACATTTCAAACTCACTTTTCAGGAATTCAGAAAATAGTCTGTACTGTGATTTATATGATCCACCAAATATTTTATCATCAAAATACACTAGAACTGTCATACATTGATTAATATCATTATTGACATAAATATTTCAATAAACTCTACCATGTTGAAGACTGAGCTTCATCAAATACTGAACAAGTCTTTAATACCATGTTCTTGGTGCTTAATTCAACCCATATATCACCTTATTCAGCCGAAAAACTTTTTTATTATCTTAATGAATGAGAAAAACATATGGATTCTCAATATAAACTTCTTCTTCTATAATGACATTAAAAATGATGGCTTCACGTCCATCTAGAAATCATTGAAATTTCCTTGCACTGATATGGCCAAGAATAATTGTATTGTCTCCAACATAGAAATAAGTTTAATTGTCTCATTAATATCAATTCCCTCTATCTAGGAGTACACTTTTCACACTAGTCATTCTTTGTTTCGAATCATTGTTCCATATTCGTTCTTGTTTTTGTTAAAGACCCATTTAGTCTTGATGATATTCTTATATATTGGCCTCGATACAATCGCCCATGTCTGATTTTTCTCAATCTAGTATAGATCTTCATTCATAGCCGGAACCCAGTTTTCATCTTCATGTATGTCAACAAAATATTTAGGCTCTACCTAAGATGAGAAGGTTGTTTTCTACATTTACTTCATTCCACTTGTCTGAGATAGATCTGTCTGGTCACTAATGAAATTCTTTCTCTCTATTTTAGCTTAGCTCTTTGGATTCCATGCAGATATAGACTTGATTTTCTCTTTTTCACCATATGTATCTTCTTCTGAATTAGCATATTCCACTTCTGATCCCCCTATGTTTCTTTCCTCTTAATCACATTTGTTAGGAAATAGTTCACTATGTTGTTGAATATTCTCTTCATTTTACACTATAGTGACATTATCACATTCAACTAATTTTTCAGCATCTTATTAAATCATTTCATTTCTTTTCTTTTTCTTGTCTATCACATGATTATACCCTCATCATCACACGACTCAAATTTCCTTTTCTTTTCTTTGTTCGGCATAAAACACTTACATCTAAATATTTTAAATTATTTTAATTTAGTCTTCTTTCGGTACCACATCTCATACAATGCCTTTCCTTCATTTGGACACAGCAGAGCCCTGTTGGAAATTTTCAGTGATTTCATGGCCGCTTCCTTCCAAAATTTATCTTGTAGGATTATTCAGTAAGCATAATTAAAGCCAATTTTTTGAATATTATAATTATCATCTCCACAAATACAATCTATTGGGGAGTTATCATTGAAGAAACTCAATTTCTTATCTAGTGTTTCTCGAGATAATATTCCACTTGACTGTTTGTAAATTTGGTACCATTTTGAGTATGAAACCATAGAATTTTCTAGGAAATAATCCTTTCAGATTCCCTTCGATACTGTTTTATGAAACTGTACACATCAGACTTATGGGAAATGAGAAATACCCATGCCATTATACTATATTAATCAATTAAATTTCCATAATATCTCTTCCTATCAATGGATCTTGGTGAGATTTGTCCACATACATCAATATTCACCAATTCACGCACTCTCATTGGCTTCAGTTCCTTTTCCTTGTGCGTATTTTTGATTATTTTCCCTTGTGGACATGTATCTCACATATGAAGATGATCACATGGTAACTTACAGAGGTCTCTAGCTGTATCACACTTAACCAAATATTCCAGGGATGGTTGGCATAAATTACCAAGTTTTTTATGAAAAAACTTGTTTTCATCCTCTCTATATAAAAAGAACATATATTTTCCCCATTAACAAGGTATAGATTCCCATTTTATATTTCATATTTTTCATTCATACCATTGATCACCCTTTTTAGTTCTTCAAACTTGAGTTTATAACCACTCATTGATTCTGAGTCCTCTAGAAAAGATGACTTGAGATCTCAATTTCATTCATTAACTTAGAATCTCCTTCAACTTACCACTGCATGTAGAGTTGTCACCACTAACCACATTGTTTTATTTCTTCAATTTTCCTCTCCAAACATCTGTCTCCTCAAGATCTACTTATAATTCAACCTCCATATCAACCCTACATTCAAATTATTCTTTATGAACATTAGTTCCTCTTTTACCATAAGTAATTCTAACAAATACCACAATATAATTCTCTCCACCATCTTTTTAGTTCCCTATCTTTTAAACCTTTTTAAAAATCAATTCATCTGAAAAATCACATTCTTGAAAAATATTATTTCTTTTCATGAAGAAATTTATCTTAAAATTTTTACTTCCTTTCACATAGGCTGAATACGTCTTCATAGATATTTCAAATTTATCCTAATAAACTTCTTAGAACATCTTGGGGAATCTTACTACCAAATGACCAACCTTTCCACATCTAAAGAAATAAATCTTAATTTCCCCTGGAAATTTCATTTCCCTCTTTATAGATTTGAAGAAAGAAATGACATCACCTCATCCGTCTCTTATTTTTCCTATGAATATTCAATATTGAGATTCTTTATAGATTTTAATTCTTCCCTTTATATTTCCCCTTTTCTACAACATCATTATCATCATTTCTCATTTCATAAGAAATAAGGGTACTATTCAAGTTATCCAATGTTAGCTCTTTCAGATCATTATCTTTCAAAATTGAAACTTTCGTATTGAACCGAGGTGGATGTTTCCACAAGTTACACTTAAAAATATTTATATGTTCAATGACTTCTCAAAGACCTCACTTGACTTCCATTAGAGTATTTACCCTATCAAATAATGCATCAATAGACTCATTTGTGTTCAATATCAAACCTTCTTATTTTTTCCACAAAATCTGTAGCTTTTCCCCTCTAACCTTTGAAACTCCGTGATATATATTCAATATATTTTCCCACAAGGAATGTGAGTTTCTAAAATACACCACCTTCATACATATTCCATTATATAGGGATCCTCCTAAAGCATTGATTCCTTCAGCGTCAGCATCCAATTTCTTTATTTTAGTTTCTAATAAATCCCCACTATTGATATCTGCTGAAATACCATGCATCACTACAGTGAAGAAATACATTACTAAGGATTATATGTAGTGTTTCATATGATTCTTCCATAACAAAAAATAATTCCCCTTGAAGATAAAAATCCCTTTGTGATTGATTACTTCTATTGAGGGAGAAAAATGATATTTACCTTTACATATGATACTAATTTTTAGGCCCACTATGTCAAATACCCTTGGGGGGGGGGGTGAATCAGGGTATGAATGATTAAACCTATTTACCATTTTGATCTTGTTTTTTATTAAAAAAACTCTCTTCTCCCTCTATCCATTAGAGAATTATGAATATAAATTAATGCATTAATAAGAAACATCAATTTTTACTTGGTTCACCCTCGCTAGGCTATATCCCAGGAGCATACAATTGTAGTGTGTTGATGTAAAAAAACCACTAAAAGTACAAATTTTTTTACAATGTTTGGAGTGGAATCACTGTCCCTCATGGTTTACAACCAATAAAAATTTGAAAGCTCATTGCTCTCTCAACTAAAGTGAGATCACTGCTTATTCAAAATATCCTCTCATAGTTTATATACATGTTGGAAAATTCATTATCTCTAATGAATCCATCCTCTAGTGTATGTATATTCTCTATTGATATACCACTTTCATCCACTGATGAAAACAACTTTACCACAAATGTACTCAGAAACTACAAATATTTCACACAACCTTTAGTACATATTGAGTGTAACTTTAATGCCTTGAACACAATATTTTACTTTTGTCAAAAAACACCTTTTTTCATGTAACTTCAATCTTACACGACACTCAAATATTTTTCACAACTTCCTTAGCCTGCATCCAACTCCAATTCGTTCACATAACTCACTTTACATTAAATGTTTACATGATTTATATCTTGATTTTATTATATGTTTCAAGATCCTTCGAATAAGGTTGGATAACACTTATTTATAGGAATGTATGAACCCTATGTGGAATATTTTTGGTTTCATGCAAGATCCCCTTTATGTGAACAAAACCTAATTTGACAGCACACTGGGCATTAAATGTTCTTTTACACAACCTCATCTTTTGTGCACATTTCCAAATCTTTCGCACACTTCATGCCTCTTCCATTTTTTAAAATTATACTCCCAAAACATTACTTTCATAAAATATTCCAAACCTCCTTCAATATTACACACAAATTCATTTTCAAAAACACACTTGTTCATATTCTGATTTTCAGGCCAATTTTTTTTGGAAAACATAAGGAAATGATTCCACCTTAAATCCATTATTTTGTTTACCACCTCTAGATTACCCATTACTATTTTATTGTTCTTTAAAAATATATATAGTCAATAATACCTCTAGAACTCCACGATTGACTATGGAAACCCTCTTTATCAACAAACACAATTGACCCAAAAATACCCCAATATTACCATGAGTGGTTTTTTCCCAACCGTTTTCATAAATGAGAAATATTAAATCTATATAAGAGAAAAAATCCTTCACTTCATATTCCATGCCTCATCATATTTAGTGTATAACCATAATTATTTTTTTGAATCCCCTTATTCTATGAATATACTATTTATTATTCCGTTGATTTAAGGATATTAAATAAGATACTTATACATAAACTGATTGGGTAAATTATTAAGTTAACTATATACCACTTAATCAAAATGTTATTTTTTAGGGATGGTTATATAAAAAATATTTTACATTTATTGATTGGGTAACTATTGAAAATCTCTATAGATTTAATTATCATATATATTTTTATTGATTACTCATTTATGTTTACTATATATTGTTTAACTCTCCACGTTATTTTTCCATTTAGGTTAAGATCATTTAATCCCTTTGTTGAAATGGGTGTTAGGGTCAATTTGTGATGACCACACTAAGAGGGGGGGATCCATGTGGGATAAATGTTTATCACAATAAAATTTTATCAAATTTTTAAACCTATTTCACTTATTCAATTAATGGTTTTCTTTGTTTATTCACTTGTAATTAGAAAGAATGAACATAAAATAGTAAAGTACAATGAAAAATAGGGTTTTGTATTGTGGTTCAATCTAGTGTGAATGACTACATACCTATTGTACTATTTTTATTATCCCTCCTACACACAAATTTTTATTACCAAGTAAAACACATTCATGGGTAGTACCATTAACCAATTCTCATGGATCCAACTGTGTGCAATGAATGACTTATTGTTTGAGCTCATGATTACAAGATATCATTCTATCCCTTATGAAATGTTCAAAATTAAAATACATGTATTGTTATCTATAATCTGAGTAATCTGATTAATTTCATCTATAGGATGGAATATATTGGGTTCCCTCTAAATTATAGCATTCAAAGTGTTGTCTCAAATATTATGGCCTAAATATTAACCAATTGATAACTAGTCAATATATTTCTCTTCTTAAGTATTAATTATATAAATATTATTGTTGGATAAATTATTATACTTCCTCAATGAACAATATCAACCATTGTCATTTTATCATTTCTCCCCTTTTCTTTTCGGTGTAGAAATTATTTTTACAACTGAATCACATTGCAATTCCAATATTTTTTTGTGAAAGAATATTCTTTCACAGTATCAGATGAAGCTTCTATTTAACCTCCCTCATAGAGTATATATTACATGAGGGTTTTAAATTGGTAAACCTTTTCACACATGATATATTATTCTTATTATTTGATGTTCCATTTTAATTTTATTCAATTTTATAATTTAGGATACCTTTTAATATATTCTAAAGTAATATTGAAGATTTTTATTTGTATTTGTCTATGTTCTTTCAAGTTACACATCGGATCACACATGCACTATATTCCCCACCCAAAATTGAATAGGTATATGATATTGCTTGACTTATCCTTCTTCACACAAGTTTTGTGCACTAGTACTCTCTCAATCCTCTACCAATACAAAGAGATATCCATATTCTTCTTTATATGATAATTCAAATTTCATTATCTTGTTTTCTATTTTCATTCAATTAAAAGTTCATGGTTCAATACTTTGTGAAACAATGAAGCTCATGGTTCTGTGCCTTCAAAAAATATTGATTTTCTTGACATATAATGATCATTTTCATATCATTATTAATAAATGAGTCCTCCATCTACTTCATGATAGTTGTCAGTTTCATGGTTTCACTTATTTTATTTGTTCAATAAATGAGTGCAGAACCACTTCATCAAACAACTAGTTTCATGGATTATATGATCCAACAACACAAAGTGAGTTATCTAAAATATTAAAATGGTAGTTACTATAACCAACATCCTTTATATGATTGTTACAGATGATGTGAAAATATATTAATGTAACATTCTCCTACCCACTTTAATGTATTTATCTTCTGACTTTTATTTTCAATCTTTATTTGGGTTCATTTTGGGACTCTTAAGGATTGATAACATTATTTTAGGGAAAACAAACTAATGTGATGGGATGTATGTATTATTGAATTAATGGGGTTTGGATATATATATATATATATATATATTTGTTATAAACGATTCATCTGTTTCTCCCCAATTTTGGGGAACATAAGTGTTGGTTCTAGATTTTGAGCAGAATCTAGGATATTGTCTATCAACTATGAAATTTCATATAGTGAAATGATTACATATCGTAAAAGGATTAAACACCATGAAAAGTGTCGATGTCATCTATTTGATTTCAAGAATATTTCAAGTGTTGGGTTCAAGGAAAAATTTTTTACATCATGTGGAATGTTTATACATAATGAAATAGTTAAAATATAGATTTTTAATCTAAAGTGATGAATTTTTTAGTGGGAAATTTAATCAGTAGTTTATAAGATGTGAAGAGTTACAAAAAATGTATTTCTCAATGTTTGTTATTTTTATGTCACTTCATGAGATATTCATAACTAATTAAACCATAAGATACTCTCTCTTGACCTATGAACTCTCCTAGGAGATTTTTGGGACCTCCACTCCTTCTAGATCTATTCGTTCAGGGATTGATCATTAGTTTTTTTGAACTACGTATCACCATATCCACTGTGCGATGTTCTTCTAGGAGATGATTCTTTGTTGGTAACTGTATGGTAAGTGCATGTTCTTTAAAGGCCTATATTGTTGACCTTATATTAATTTTTGGTTGGTAGATCCCATTTCAAGCATGTACGACCCAAATTTTAGGTAGGTGGTACTATCTCTAGACTATGTTGAATGAACTGAATATATATGGTTTTATAAATTTTTTTATAAATGAATAGGAATGATTTATTTTTGTGTGTTGAAATAGGTTTTAGAGAAAAGATGATTTTCCCCTAGTTTGGTTAAATGAAATGGTATTTTCAAAGAATTTTGAAATGGATTTATGAAATGGTTTTCAAAGCTTGGATTTGATGAAATGGATTTGAAGATAGAGAATATGGGATGCCTTGGGTACTTAAGTGGATGGTGAAGTAGTAGGAATCATCTTTTGATACCATCAGCGGGTTCAATCATGGTGTATTCCTATATTCCATAGGCCTGTTGATCTCTATAATTGTTAGAAACAATTCAGACAGTCATGTTCTAGTGTGTTCATATACTCTATTGATTTGATTCAAATGACTAGAGGCTTGATGGGTTCTATTATCTATGTTTGTGTGAGAGATTCATATCTTTCCTAACCTATAGTGGTCCATGCCATGATATTACATAAGCTTTGAAATGTATGGTTCTAGATCATACTTCCATTGGTTTATATGATATTTGATATATTATTATACATTATTTGACTACTATGATGTATATGAAATGATGTAAAGCAGTTTTATTTGGTTTTTCTTCGAAATGTAGGAAAAAAGAAAATAAAATGCTTCACTAAGAATTTTTTATAAAAACTATTTAACGATTATTCATTCCTGGTTTTTATTTAATGCTAGGAATTTTTAGATTTTCATATAGAGGATTGATTGGGAACACTTAGGTGGGATCCTACCAAGCCTATAAATCTCTCACCCCGTGCTTCATTAGGAAGTACATAGACCATTCTACATCATTAAATGAATGGAAAGACCAGAATCCACAATGATGTGATGGATTTTTTTTTCAGTTGAGCCTGGGTAGCTGGTGGTGAGATGGTTTATATTTCCCAAACTATCAAATTGAGTAGTAGTTTTTTTGTCCTTATTGTTGGAATGTTTTCTTAAATATCGTTTAGTTACTTTTGATTTTCCTCTCTTCTATCGTTTCTTTTTTATTATGATATATGTACTTGTATATTATTCCATGAAATCTTCCCATAATGTATATATATTTAATATATTTTTTCTTTTGTTTCAGAGAAATAATTCCCTCTAGTTGTTTTTGATTCCTAGGTGCTACTCTCTATCCCATGGGGATCAGGAATTCCTTCGGGTATGTAGAAATTTGGGTGAGGTACCATTGTGAGAGGGTATCTGAATCGGGTTCATACAAATTTGGTTTTAAAGGAGGTATTTATTGAAGAGTCCTTATCTTAGAATGTTTTATAGATTGGAGATAAGATTTTTAGTACTAAAAAGCAAGGTTGCGGTGAGTTCCTGGCTAGATCTTTCCATGACGAGATTCAAGTTATCCTGGGATGTTGGGATGTGTGTAGATTATTTTTATTTAATGATCTTAATAATACTTTTGTCTTATGGTTTTCTAGTTTGAAATGAGATTATTACATTGTATGATCATTTCATCTTTTTTGGTGTGAAACAATATGCCTTTGATATGTCTTCCATGGGTTCTTTAGAAGGGTGAAGTGGTTGCCTCTCATGGGAATCCATATCTAGATCATAATATTACTGAGACTATCATGTGGGAAGATTATTATATCGAAAAAAATCATCCAAAAGCATAGAATGTATTTTTTTGAGTTAAAAACATTAGTTGGAGGAGATCAATATCGTTCATAAGAGTTATTACATTATAAGTCACCATCATTTAAGGGTACAAATTATCCTCAAGAGGTGGAGAACATGATAGATAATATCAATCTAAACTTCAAATTCTTGGATGATGTTGATAGTTTCAAGGTGAAGTGTAATGTGTTGAGACTTGAGGGTCCCAATAAGCGATGGTGGGATTTCATGGTACAAGAAGATAAGAATGGGGGATTGGACTGGAAGGGTTTCAAGACTCTTTTATTCTAATAGTTTTGTCTAGATTCACTGATAATAAAGAATTTTCTAGAGTTCAACTCCTTATTCAAGGGAATTTTTCAATGTTTTCATACAAAAATTGTTTTGGATATATGATTCATTTTTCTCCAGATGTAGTAATTATTGAAAAACTAAAGGCTCATAAGTAACTATAGAGTTTCTAACTAGATATTAGATTGCATGTATTTATGTTGAATCATTCAAAATATATGGATATAGTAGATATGGTGATGATGGAAGAAATTTATAAGTCAGGAAATGTTAGTTATTATTCCAATTCATTTCTACTTAGTGGAAGCCTTAGAATCACTTAGGGGAAAAAGAGGAAGTGGAATGAACGTCACAGGAGTGGTGGAGGAGGTTCCTAGTGGTTGGTCTCCTCTTAACCTTCAGTTATAATGAGTAGTGTGCCTGTGATTGTAAACTAGTGTGGAAATGTTATCCAAACCCAATGATCATGATCCATACATAAAGATATGCATAATTGTTTTTGGCAATGTGATCATCTACAATGTTTTATTTGGGATATGTTTTCATCTCATTATTGTCGAGGATCATTGACTCCAAAGGCTAATATGGTGTAGTCAGATGATGGAAATACTATAAGGCTCTACCCATAGGACACAAGAGTGAAACACCTTTATAAATTAGACGTGTTTTCAGTTGTGGTATATATGGGTCCAATGAAAGTGAGAGATACCATCTTTATTTCATCTTCCATAATAATTTCTTTATTTGATATTGTCACTTCTCAGTTATTAATTTCTAGATGTTTTTTTGATAAGGCTAAACTTAAAACAATGCTCCTGTCATTTTTATGGAGTTATAGAAACCTATATGGAAAAGGAAAGAGAAAGTGTTTTCATCTGCATTGTTTAGAAAATGTAAAGTTAGTATGTGATTTCCTTGTTCTTCATCTATATCTATTTGATGTCATCTTCGGGTTAGATTGGATTTTTACTCATAACACTATTATTGATTGTTATAATTAATAAGACTCATTTATAGATTTTAATAGGAGATCTTTGGTATTTAATGGAGAGTGGGATATGATGGTAGGTCATGCATGAAAGTACATGTTTCACTCTGATTATGTTTCAAATATCAGAAGTTGAATGGATTAATGGTAAAGATCAAGTACAACATTCCTAAGTTGGATGAATTGTTTGAGTAGTTAAAGGGGAAAACTAGCTTTCAAAGACTGATCATCATTCGGTTTATCATCAGCTTAGAGTTTGAGAGTCTCATATAAAAAATATGGTTTCTCGGATTGGTATAGAAGTTATAAATATCTGTTAATTCTATTTGGTCAAACAAAATATCTTGCAGTTTTTATGGTTTTTACGAATCAGATACTCTATTAGTATCTTGACAGTTTTGTGGTAGTTCCCGTAGATGGTAATTTGGTTTATTCGAGATTTGCGTGAGAGAATGAATACCATTGTTGATCATTTTTGAAAATCCCGGGGAGTATCCGTTTGTATTGAAATGTTTTGAAATTCAATATATCTATTCACCAAGTGAATTTCTTAGGGTATGTGATTTGTGAGCATGGAATATTAGTTGATCATGAGACGGTGCATGATTTTTTTTCTTGGGATGTGACACAAAACATCTTTGATATTTGGATATTCATTGGTCTTGATGGATATTATCAATGGTATGTCAAGGATTTCTCAAATATGACATCACATTTGATTGATATTAGTAAAAAAGAGCTGAAATTCACATGGGATGAAAAGTGGGAGTCTTCTTTCGAAAAGCTGAAATGACTTCTGATATCAGCTCCTATTCTGATCATCCATAATCCTCGTAAAGGGTATGTGTTTTCTATAATTCTTCTAGTTCTTGCTTGGGTTACCTACTTATGCGTGATGATCATGTGGTGTATTAAGAATCTTGCTATCTTTGACCACATAAGAATAATTACCCCACTCATGATTTGTAGATTTCCATAGTTATACATGCACTTAAGTGATATGAAATTATCTATTTAGGGAGAGGTTCATGATCTTTTCCGACAATTAGAGTCTAAGATAAATCCACTATGCCAAAGTAATCATTTAACAATGTTTTAAAATGATGCAAAATCTATTGTTGGAAATCATTTAGTGTTGTTTTTTCAAAAGTAATGCGGAGCCATTTAGAGATGAATTTTTAAAATCGGGAGAATCATTTATTGGTGAATTATTTATTATTTCGTATTTTTTTTTCAAAATTTATTAATTTGTTAATTTATTATTTATCTATTATTTATCATGCACATGCACATTCCATGCATGAATATACCCTATATGTCCCGCATAAATTCTGCATTGGGTGAAATTTGAACCCCTAACCTCCAAAAAATACATTACCACTCCGGTAAGCTCTTTATGTGATGAGTAAATATAATTCAATACACTTATATATATACATCGATAGAAAAACAAATAATATATAAAAAATAGATACAAATTATGTAATTAAAAATTTATTATTAATGGATAATAATTAATAATTAATAAATAAAAAAATGTATAAGAAATAAATAAATAATATGATAATAAATAATAAATAATAAATAATAGATAAAAGATAAAAGATAATAAATATTACATAATAAATAATAAATAATAAATAATAAATAATAAATAATAATAAATAATAAATAATAAATATGAATAATGAATAATGAATAATAAATAATAAATAATAAATAATAATTAGCATCTAATAAATAAATAATATAAAAGCAATGAATAAATAATAAATTAATTAAAAACAAATTAACATATGATAAATTGATAACAAATTAATATATAATTGATCATAAATAATAAATTATGAATAAAAAATAATATATATACATTGAATACAAAACAATATGTATTAAATAATACATTTATAATAAAAAATAATAAATTAAAAATAAATTGATAATGAACGTACAAATAATAAACATCAAATAAAATAAATAAATAAATAAGAAATATATAATAATTTCATAATGAATAAAAAATAAAAAATATATAATTCGTTAATAATAAATTTATAATAAAATAATAATAATTTAAAAATAAATTAAAAATTAATTTTAAAAAAATATTTAATTTAAAAAAATAATAATAAATAATAATAATAAATAAATAAATAATAATGAAAAATAAATAATAATGAAAAATAAATAATAATGAAAAATAAATAAATTATAAATAAATTATTGATTATAAAAAATATTAAGTTATAAATTTATAAACAATGAATAAGTAATAAGTAATAAAAAATAAATAACAAAAAATAAATAATAAATAATAAATAATAAAAATAAATAAAAATAAATTATACATAAATAGTAAATAAATAAAACTAATAAATAAATTGTAAATAATATCTCAATTGTAAATTAATAATAAATGATAATTAAATAATAAATTAATAATAAATTGATAAAAAATGATAAAAAAATAAATATAATATATAATAATATAAAATAAATACTAAATAATAAATAAATATTAAATATTAATTGAATAATAAAAAATAAATCAGTAATATATAAATATTAAAATAATCATTAACAAATAATAATTAAATAAATAATAAATAATATATAATAAATAACAAATGGATATAAATATCTATAAATATCTTTAAATATAATTTTATTACATAAATATATATATAAACACACATTTATGTTACATAAATATATATAAATACAAACAAATATATAGTTGTATATTAATATAAACATATATAAATAATAGTAAATATAAATATCTATATATATATTTACACATAATATATATATATATATAAGGTTCTTGGGGGTAAAATTACATTAAACAGACACACACACAAAACTATCACAAACATTCCAGAAAGGCAGGCCACCGCCCCACCAAGGGGATAACCCATCCATCAAGCATTATTTTTTTAGTACATGACCCATAGACCTAGTGAGCATGAATTCCATAATATGGAAAGTAGGCCTAGTGGGTATGAAAGCATGTTACACGGCCCCAGAAACCCATATTTATAAATATATATAAATATATATAAACATACACAAATAGTAATAAATACATATTAATAAAAATATATAATAGATAATAAATCACCAAAACAAGGAAAACCTCTATAATTTAATCACCATAAAATATATAGTAATGTAAATCAATGCAATAAAATCATAAATGATATAAAAATCATTTGAAGAACCTCTTAAACAAAAATGAAATTCTATCATATATTAAAAAATCAGGTATCATTGACTAAAAAATAGTTATAGAGGCCTTATGGGGTTTTTTTGGACTTGAAAACACATTACCAAGGTTCCCCCAAGTCAACATGGAATATATCTCATCACAGTATTTGATTTGATATGTGGTAGAGCCCAAACAGACGCTCGAATCAAAAGTTATGGCCATTTGAAGTTCAAGTTTGATTCTAACTTTTCTAAAAACTATAAAAAATTTTATTATTTTAATAATTACCATGTTATTATACAATGTGGTTTTATTTCATTTCATAATATTTTATTTTAGTGATTATGGAGCTAAAACAGACTCCTAAATCAAAAGTAAGGGATATTTAATGCCGAAGTCTGATTTTCAACTTATTGATAAATTACTCAATGTTTCAAATTATTATTAACTAATAGTAATTAATATTTAATAATTAACACAATATAATTAATTAAAATTTCAAATACTAAATAATATGTGACAATAAATAATAAATAATTAATGTTAAATATTAAATCATAATTATATATTTTAAATTAAATATTAAATATTAAATATTAAATATTATTCCATTTTTATAGATGCATTTTTTAGAAATGGCTCCTATTTTGTTGTATTTTATAAAAAACTGCTGCTACAAATAAATTTAATTTTTTTCTAAAAATTAAATTTAGAAAAAAAATTAAAAACACATAAAGTGATGGTTTCAAAAACCATTGCTAAAAAACAGCTTTGAAATCCAGTTTTTCTTATAGTGATCTTTAATCAGAATCACATGAAACTCATATAATGTTAGTGGGTGTAAAACCATATGATGTTTGACTTTGAAATTTCCTACACCCATTGGAGGGGGAATATTTCTACAAATGATCTTAGTAGGAAAGTACAATCACGGGCTATTCGGGAATCGAAGAAAGAGTGGAATCTTATTGTGTTTTTTGCTCATTTTCCCCTTAATGATTTGGTGGATGTTTAATGTTTGGTTATGAAAAGTGTTTTGTCATCATTATCTCTCCTAGATTCTATACAATAGGGTTAAAAACAAGATTATGAGTTCAGAGGAGTTTTCAAAATCTAATATGGTGGTGAGAGCGTTATTGGGAAGTCTCTCTTCTCGAAGGGTATTCTTTGTTTTGGGGATCAGTTATTCATCCTAGAATCTATGAAGAAATTTGTTTTATTTGAATGTCATAATTTTTCAGGGGATTTCCATATGGGAACTAGTAAGGAGTATAATGACATGATACAATGATATTTGTTATTAAGTATGAAGGGTGACATTACAGATTAGGTGTCCAGTAGTTACACATGAAAAATGTTAAAGACAGATCTTTTGAAACCTTCTGGATTGCTCTAGACACATTTGGTGCAGGGTTGGAAATGTGATAAGCTATACATGGACATTGTTGTTGGATTAATGTTGAATACATAATGGAATAATGCAATCTAGTTGGTGATTGATCAGTTGAAAAAGTCGGCTCATTTCATTCTGATGAGAGTCACTATAAAAGTTGAAGATCAGGCTATGATTTATGTGAAGGAGATCATGAGGTTACATAGGGTTCCTTCAGCCATTATTTTAGATAGTTATACCAGGTTTACTTTTATGTTTTGGAGGATTATCGAAAAGGTAATGGGGATTCATGTTAGGTTTAGTAAAGCATACCATCCTTAATTAGACGTCCTGAGAGAGTGTGCTATTCAAATCTTGGAGGACATGTTTTGTGGATACGTCTTGGATTTTGATGGATAATTGGTTAACCATATGTGACTAGTTGAAGATTTATCAAAAAAAAAGTTATTAATCTTAAATAAAAAGGAACCCTTTTGATGATTTGTATGGTCCCTCGTGCATATCCCCACTTTTTTTTGGAAGTGGCGGGCGAGGCCACTTTGGTGGGACCAGGTGTCATTTAGGAGACATGAGTGAGTATTCACTACTAAAAAACTCACAATATATAGTGTTAGCCTCTATTAGGGATAATTAAAAGCACATATAATCACCTTTATCAATGCATTATTTATAGAACTGATAAAGGTCTCAATCCTGAGTGTGAGTCCCACATCGAAATTGTAGATGTTCGACTGCATCATTATATACGATTCCAGCACATCCCAAGCCCAAAAGCCTACTATGGGGATGAGCTCCCACATACACTCCACACACATCCATATATACATGCACAATCCCCTATGGGTATTAAACAACACTATGCTTCCTGTAGGCGCCCACCTGCATACCCACATTCAGGTCCTACAAGACTCGACCCACCTGCCCCCCATTCAACCCTATACACGACCCGACCAACCTTCCCATGTCGGACATGACCCCTATATTTTATATACCAATAAAAAATATCCAATAAAGAATAAAAGTATTAAAAATATTGAAAAAATAAAAATAATTAAAAAATAAAAATTTAATATGAATAAATCTCAAAAATATTTTAAAATTTATTTATTACATAATTATTAATAAATTTAATATATAAATATTATACATATTAATAAATATTTTGTATTAAATATTGATATATAAAATGAATTAATTTTAAAATTTTATTAAATAAAAATTATGTATTTTCAAATTTAAAACATATTATAAATTTTATTATTTAAATACATAATAATAAAAATGAATAAAATTAATATACATATATATAAATAATAAATTTTAGAAAATAGTATATATTATATATATATAATGAATAAATTGAAATAATTGAAAAAATAAAAAATAAAAATGAGTAAATTGTGAAGAAATATTAAAAAGTTTATTAATTTAATAATTGTTAATAAAAATGAATAAATTTAATATACATATATATAAATTATAAATATTAATATATAGTATATATTAAATATAGATCTCTAAAATGAATAAATTGTAATAATTAAACAAAAAAATGAATAAATTACTAAATTAATAAAATTTTTATTAAGGAAGAAATTATTAATAAGAATGATTAAATAATATATATTAATTATAAATATTAATAAATAAAATATATTAATTATAAATACATAAAATTAATATAATTTAATAATTAAAAACTTATTAATGTCTTATTTATTTATAATGGGTTTTATACATAATCATTAATTAATATAATTAATTTTTTTAATATAGAAAAATAATCTTATATACTTATATATATATATAATTATATAATAAAATTCATAATATATGATATATATAAGAAAAATATTTATGTTTACATTAAATAGGTCATATATTAATGAAAACTGATTTATAATTAATGATTAATTTTAATTATAAATATTGACTAAATTTATTGAGTAATTCCCATTTAATATAATGTTGTTTTATTTTTTAATTTAACAAATATCAAACATGTGTTACATTAATTTCACACATACATACATGTAATTAATTCATTACTATATACAACACACACACATATACAATTTATTTAATTTATTAAATTTTTAAAATTCATTTAGAATTATATTTATTAACATAATATATTTAATATATATTATGTCACTAATCTATAAATTTCATCATTTTTTATAATTTATTAAATATATACTATTTACCACCTTTTAATAATTTTTTGAATTTATTCATATTGTATATTATTTATTCATTAATGATCATATTTTTTTTATATATTTTTAATTTATTCATTTTTAAATTTTTATTGTTCTTTATGATTTTAATTTTATCAATTTTCATTATTTATCTATGCATGTTTATTCATTAATATTTGATGTTTCTAAAACTTTTGTAATTTATATAATTAATATTTATTCATTTTCATTTTAATATATATGAATATTCATTTTTTGATTATTTATAATTAATAAGTTTCATTCATTATTTAATTTATTGATTATTATTATTTTTTATTTCAATAATTGTCACAACATATTATAAAATTTTAGTATTCAATTTAACACATATCAAACTTGTGTATATATATATACACATTAATTCAAGACACAAAAATATTTAAATAATTAATGAAATATTATATTGTAGCACAAACACCTAATATTTATGTAATTTCTTCAAATTTTAATATTTATTTTAGAATTTAATTGATGAACATAATATATTTAATATATAATGTATTTAATCATAATTTGTTAAACATATTTACTTTTAGTATTAAATATTCATTTTTTATTATTTATTTCTATGGGAATTTAATTATTTTCTAATATTTATTTATATATATTTATTTTCTATGTTGAAATATTTTCAATATATATTTATCTTCATTTGAATATATTTTCATATTTTATTTTTTAACAATTTGTATAATTAATAAAAGTTATCCATTTTTCAATATTTTAAAAATATACTCATTTTTAAATATTCAACATCACTCATTTTTAACATTAATTAATTTTAGAGTATATATTCATGAATAATGTTATATTTTTAACTAAATATTTATATATAACTATGATTATAAATTTATATTCACTAAATTTTAAAAATTATATATTTATAAGTATAAATAATTAAATCTTATTTTTATAAAATGTTTCTATATAAATATAAATGAATAATTATATATTTAAAAAATAATAAATTTATAATAAATATATTTAAAATATGAATATATTTATAATTTTTATGTTCATATTTATTTATATTTTTAAATAAATATATATATAATTATATAAATATATATAATGATATAAATATATTTATAATTATAAATAAATAATTTTTTATATAAATAAATATATATATTCATAATTGTAAATAAATTAGTATCATTTTTTAAAATAGTATTTATATAATTATAAATTAATAAATCTATATTTAAATAATTATATAAATATATATTGATATAAATATATTTATAATTACATACAAATATTTAAAAATATAATTATAAATAAATTTATTAATAATTATAATTATAATTATAGATCTTTATAAATGCTAAACAAGCTTGATAAATTCCATCTTTATTAGCATTAAATTTTTAGCACTTCTAAAGATATATTTTATCTGTTCTTGTTTAGCATTGATAAGGAGGTCTTTTATGAGTGCTTATTATTTCAGTATTTATAAAATCCCTCTTTATCAAAGTTTTTTTGGAAGCACTGATAAAACCGTACCGGATTTTTAAAATGAACCCTAACCAAACTAATTTTCTTCATTCTGTTCAAGCTATTATAGAGCATTATCTCTACTATCACTCCCCCTCAATATTCTCATGGATGAATCAACTTTCAGGTCTAAGGTATGTTATTTTTTTCACCTCCTTATACATTTCTGGCTTGTCTAGGTTCAGTGGTGTGTGATAGCGTGGCTTTATCTTGGCTCATTGGTCTCGTGGTTCCATGTTTAGGATCTATGTCGATGAAGTCCACCCCATTGTTCGTCTTCCTTTAATAGTTCATTGTTTTTGGGTGTCTACATTCCTGATTTTACTCTACTAGGGCTCACATAGGTCTATCTTGGTTTATAAAGTGGAATTTTGGTTTTTGTTTTTTCTAACCCACTCTATGACCATTAGATTCCTTCTTGTCTCAGTTTCACCTTATTCCCAGAGCTTTCAAGCACAAAGGCGTACTAGTTAACATCAAATTCTCCACTTCTGAGGCTTGATATGGTAGAACATGACCACTACCTTATAGTGGAATAACACATATCAAATGCATTTATTAATGTTGGTATACATGTTAATAAATATTTAATATATTATACCATAGACCACATTTATGTAAAGTGTTTATTATTCTCTAAGAACACTCAATGAATAAAACGTAAATTTTTATGATTTAAGCATTTATTATTTTTTTACTTTTTCAAAAAATGTTAACTCAAATATAGAATATTTTCAACATAATTGAATGCATTATCAATCATGTCAAGTCTGTATTAGTTATGTCCTGGTAAAAAATGTTTTTCAATCACTGAGAGAGTTAATAATAGAGTGATATATATGGAAGAATACATTCAATTGGGTGTACATAGATGGAAATGAAAGGGCCACTTAGCAGTATAGGATATGAGTGAAAAATATTTTATTAGAGTCCAATTTACAAATTAGAAATTTATTTATAGTATATTTTTATTATAAAATATTAATTTTATATATGGGATTTTATTTTCAAAAATCTAATACGAAATTCGAAAAAGCCTCTTATAGAGGGATCTAGTTTTAATGATATTGTGATTTGAAAAATTTATTTTTAGATGTTTAAATCATATAATTTTATGTGTAAAAATGAAAACATATCATGCTATAATTTTGTGGGATTTCATTAATTAATATATAAAAAACATAACTCACTTTTAGAGGATCTTGTTTTTCAAATATTCTATGTTCAAAGGGATTCAAGAAAATTTATCTTATTTTTATGTTTAATTTCATTTAAATGTTTTTAATTTTTTGATTAATGTATATTTATAGTTTCCACGTATATATCTAAATTTTATTATTTCCATGTATAGTGATTTTGAAAACTTTTACTTTTTAGTATACTGGAGAGTTATATTATTTATTAAATAATTTTAATTATTCATTGAAATGTTATAAATACTTATTTATTGTTTTTATCTTGAGTAAAATTATAAAATGGTTTTTAAAGGAGGAAAATTAATTACTATGGAATAAAGTCTCATTTTCATATATTAAGTTTTTTATTATTTTTATATTTAAATAAATTTTTATCTAGTTAGATATTCGAGTGAGTTATGAAGTGTTTATAAATTAAAATTATATCTACAATTTTTTTTGGGGATTTCTTTGTAACAAAATGGTTTTATGGATTTTGAAAATGAAAATGTATTTAATTTGTTGGTTTCAAATGATTTCATGGAAGTAAATGTGTTTCCTTATTTTTATATTATTTAAACTTTTATATAATTTTGTTTTCTTGAAATTATAATGATATAATAAAATAAAGGTATGTGATCACTTATTATCTGTTTCTCCCCCTCAAACAAATTTTTTTATTTTTATTTTTCCCAAATTGTTAGAATGGGGAATACAAACGATCTTATTTGTCCTCAATATACCTTGCATATTCCTTACACAATCTCTTTTGACTTAATATATTGTTGTTTAACCCTATGGATTTCCTTAACAAAAATTTATATTCATTAATCATTATTTGTCACTCTGATTTTATAGAGTTCCTATATGTGCACCGCAAAAACACTACCCTCTTATCATTAAGGTGGAATAGAAAATGATATGTCGGTAGTGTTTTTGTAGTGCGCAAATGGTTATTAGAACTAAGTCTAAAGTATACCTCCTACTCCAATGGATCAAAATCAAACAATTATACCCATTTTCTCAAATTATTTATCCTAATATCATGTAAAAAAACCAAAATGTTTTTTTAAAACATTTCATTACCTTATTTATTATATTTTTAGAGACCACTAGAGTATCATCTTTCAATAATATTTTCTTTTCTAGAAACCAAAATATAATGAAATATGGTTCCATTACAGACTCAATTTCCTTTTAATTTTTTTAGATTTTTTTTCAATATTCATTAATTAATGGGGTCATATTATTTATTTTCTAGTGATTTTATTATTATTATTGACTAATTGGTGTGGGATATAGTTTATAGTGATATTTGTCATTTTTGGTGGTGGAATCAAAATGTATTGGATCTCAATGATGTGAAATCCCTGAAAAATATTTTTGTTAGAATTTTATTAATAGAACATTTTCTTAGTGTTGTTAATGAAATTTAATAGTGGTTTTGGATAATGTAAGATAAGTGAAATATACCTATTATTGATAACTCATTTTTTTAAAAAAAATAAGGGGTTGTCAGTGGGTAATAGTAAAAATATATTTTCTGGTATTCCAACAAACATAGTCTACAATAATCATAAAAAGAATTCGAGTGACATTGAATCCAATTTCACTTATGTCATTAATAAAAGTATCATCCATTAATTTCAAGAAATTTTAGGCCATGTACCCAATGTCACAATTAGGTGAATACAAGACCTTATATGTTTTAAGTAATGTTATTTTTTAAAAAAAATTAGAAATATATGTCATAATTAAAGGAAAATTAATAATATTAATTTTCAAGGGATGTATTCCATCAAATAGTAAATAAAGTCTAGTTACCTATATATTTATTACCAACTATTTTTCACATACAACATCAATTTGAGAAGCAAGTCCAACAACCACATGTTTACCCCATGTTTTTTTCTTTTCATTTTACCCTTGTGTAAAATGATAAATTTTTAGGAATCAGAACTAATAATATTGAAATTATGGGTTCCCCATATTATATTATCTAGAACTTTCTCTTTTCATTATGAATATATTATGTGTATTTATTTATTTTTATAAAAAATAAATATTTTTGTAACATAATAGTATGAATATGAATTGTAAATGGAAGTATTCAAATCATATAAAAAAAGAGTATGTAACTTGAGTTATAGAGTACAACAAGTTTGCAATAGAGCAAACATAAGACCCTTCACAAATCATTTTTCTATGATTATGTTGGTGTTATTTAAGAAATATTAGTCCAAAAGAGTTGGAATAACATATTATTTGTCACAAAATAGATTAGATCCATAAATTTTGTAATAAACATAGGAAAAAATTAAACTCTCACTCCAATTGTGATAACAAATAGATTTTCAGAACATTTGATATGCATAACAATGTAAATGATGATGGAGATATTATGGGAATAATTGACCATGGAAATCTATGATGAACTTCATGATTGTTCAATTTTTTTAGAAGTTAAATAGCTATTCTAACAGACTATTTTATCTATGTTCTAATAAATAAACAGCATTATCAGTTGTTTTTAAGTTATATAATTTGAATTTTGACGGCGAATGGAGAAAAACTATCTTTGTAGAACTACATGATCTCTTGAATGATATTCTACTAGTGAAAAAATGAACTTATAAAAATATGACATAAATAAATGCTATATTAAATGGGAATGATCTCTATAATATACATGATTATCTTAATAATTTCATATTCTTTCACAATGACTATGAATCACTCACAAAATTCCCTAGGTCTGGTGGGAATAGATAAAATAAATATGATTCAAGTCCTTATAAATAATTATTAACTTTCCTATCATTCCATGGTTTAGAAGACTATATGGATGTCCAGAAATCGATAAAAACATGATTATGAATGAAGATACAAGAATTAATGGCGATAAATCTACATAATTTACCATACTCTCTTCAGTGTAATAAAATTGATTAAAAATATCTTGAATTTGGAAATGAGGGAAGAAAATTTTTTCCTGCATTATCTACAAATGTAATAAATCGTTTCGGTGTATAGAGTATTACTCATAGTATATGGAGAGTTATGTTGGTAAATTAAAAATTTACACCATAGTTATGAATAAAGCCTAAATTCAATATGTTTTCTCTACTAATATTTTCACAAAAAAAGCCTGTTATGATATTGATGTCTTTGTATTCATTGATATAATATCCAAGATTAATGTGTGACAAATATGTTATAATTTATTATTCTCAAATAATTTAAGAATTCACATTGAGGGACATTTTTTATGGGATGATAAATTACTTTCCAACTTATGAAAATTTGTTTGGCTATAACATTAATTAAAGGTTGGGGTGTTCCATTTCTGAAGAATACACACACTCAATTTTGTTGAAACATTTTTTGAATACTTCATGTTTAATACAACAAATTTTTTTACCTTGAAGATATAAATACCAATCCTAGATGACGATGTTTGATGGGAATAATAAAAAATGTACCACACCACCTCGACTAATGGGTGATGAATTCATTGATAATAAAAAAAATAGAAACTATTTTTGGTAAGCTATTCTTGAAAAATATTCTAAAATCATATTGGTAAAATATATCAATTTTTGTTGAATTATCACAATATAATTTTATTGTACATCATAAATTTTACTCAAATCATATATGTTAAAAAATATATTTTATAATGTTATCATCATATTAATAAATATGTTTGAAAAAATGGAATTAATGATTGGTTTGAAATGATTTAAATGGGGATACGAGAAGAATTCACACCCGTAAAAGGTAACAGACATAGTTTTCTTCTACTCGTGGCTTACACTCTATCCACACAAGAAAAATGAGACATTTTATTTTCCATTAATGGTGTAAAAGTCTCAAATATGTATTCATAAAATATCAAGAATGTTATGTTAATGAATAATTTAAATTTTTAAGGACCAAAATTACATGGATTCCATGTTATCATACAATATTTGATGATAGTATATTTACATTTAATTATGATTAAAAATGGAGAACATACATTACCTAGACTCTAATTATTTTTCAAATACTTATGAAATAAATTTATAGACTCAACGAAGTATAAAATTAGGAATAAATAGATTTCAGTAACATTATGTAAATTAGTTATGTTCTCCCCACTACCATTCATTGAAATAATAGTCCACCTGATGGTTCACTTGGCTAGGGATGTTCAACATTGTGCTCCTATACATTATATATTGTTGTAAGCCACGGAAAATTATATGAATAGTTTGAAAAGGTATATCATGAATAAAATTTATCAAAAATGTTATATTGAAGAATACTATTTTGTTCAAGAAAATATTGAAATATGTACTGATTACCAATTAGATGTTGATAACAATGGTTTCCTAAAGTCTAATCACAATAAACACCTTATGAGAAAAGTGATTTCTGGAAGAGGTGTTGTTAAAATTACCTTTACATAGCTATACAAATACCACATTTAGCATTAATTTAATAGTGAATATTTTTATCTATAAATTGAAGACCATAAAGAAGTTATTAGACATTGGAATCCATCAAAGGTAGAGTTATGAATATCCAATACACATAGTCAATAGTTTATAGGATGGTTTTGGGATCATATTTAAAAGGATTTACCTAAAAATATTAATTTAATTAGATAATCAAATAATGGATATCTAGTGGACCAAATGAAAATGTTATGTTTTACATTTTTTTGATAGTTAATGGTTGTATATTCTATAAAAAAATATGATGATCATAGTATGATGAAAAAGTGGTGTCACGCTTTTGGAGGAAGCAATGCACATATCTAGTTCCATGGATAGAGATCCAATTTATGAAATATGTCATATTTTTGCATCATCAAAAATTTATATGAGTTGGATCATAAAATATTTCTAGTGAGGATTTTACATTGTGAATGGGATGACAGTGGATCTGTGGGAAGGTTGATAAACCAGGCTTCATAAAGGTCAATTTCAGTATTGAAAGGGAAAATGATGAGCTATTCATAATGGAATCACAAGTAGTGTAAGTATTTTATTTCTCCAACCCAGTAAACAAGAATTAGTCTATTGTCCGGTTGGAAACTAGAAAAACTGTTGAGTTAGATGAAAATTCAATCTAGGGTGATCCTTTTATTGGGAGATCACAATCATTTCTAGGAAGTCCTGATGCAAATAATTTCCTTTACAATAAAGGTATCCAAAAAGAGGGGATTTGGATTGTCTATAGTGGATAAAGATCCCTTCAACCTTTAATAAAATAAAGAGTGTTTAATGTGAAGGTTAATGTTTTTTTATATACTATGACTTTCCTAATAATATTATGCGTTCTATAATATATTTACATAATATAAATTAAATGTTTGACTACTCAAGTTTACAATGACTTCAATATAAGATGATGTTACAAAATTTTGGGATGAATATGTGGTGGATACTTAAATATAAGAATTAGTAGGGAATCAACACCATGTTGATTTAAAAAATTATAAGGATGTAATATAAAAATTTTAAAAAAAAATCATCAAGGGAAAATGTATGGCTATAAAATTTTTGGTATACTAGAGTCAAGGTGGCCAACTTGCTGAACACAATAATTAGATGTTATTTAGTTATGTTGGGGTCACAATGAAGATGAGTGTGAAAATTTATATAAATTTTTGGAACCATTTCCAATCTAAAATTAAAGAAAACCCTTTAGAAAGTTATTAAGGTAGTATTACCACTTACATTTATTATTTTATAGAAAAACTATATAATGATTTTTTTAATTTTCATTATCCCTTGCAGATTTTGTTTACTTTATAAGATTTCTATAAGAATTATTTCTTAATTTATGATAAAAATCTCTTATAAACTTTATGAAACTTCATTCCAAGATCCATCTTAGGGATACTGAGGGGGAGGTAAAACCCCAACCACTAGTTACTTCTGTACACATTATAAATCTGGAAACAAGGAATAATTTCATCATTCATCATAATGATAAATAATTTTAGGTTCATTATTTTCTATAATATATTATTTTAGTTTATTTATTTTCTCAAATTTGATTTCAAATTGTTAATATATG
This sequence comes from Viscum album, assembly GCA_963277665.1. Lineage (NCBI taxonomy): Eukaryota > Viridiplantae > Streptophyta > Magnoliopsida > Santalales > Viscaceae > Viscum > Viscum album. The sequence goes on from OY728122.1 coordinate 1,197,034,567, forward strand.
TAACCAAAAAGGATTATTGAGAATAAAAAACATTCATCGAAACTAATATAACCTTATGGAAAAGAATATATGTGCTACACTTCCCTAGGGAAAAAATACTATGTATTTTAAATAAAAAATAAAAGGTTTATGTAATTTGAATAAAAAATTGTTTCTTTTTTATATGTAGATTTTTGAATCAAAATAAAAGGCCTCTTCCATCGCACATTATGAGAAAGTAAGGAGGCTCTCACAAATACAGAGGGTGAACTAGTTGATGAAAACTACAATTCATAATATGAAACATTTGTATGTATGGAATGATAATAAATTTTTATGTATTATAGAAGAATTACATAAATTATATATTTTTGTTCATATTATTTGTATATGGTTTATGCTCAAGAATCGGTAGTGATTGTACATGAATAAAATATACTTTTAGTAGATTTGAAGTGGTCAAAACAATATGGTCACATTAGAGGTATAGGTTTTGAAGTTTCTCCTTGAAAATACTTTGAGAAGGAAAAAAATTCAGGAATATTAATAATAGATGATGAATGGATTGTTGATATAAATAAATTATTCTCAAGATAGTATCTTCCGGTCTAGTTTGGAAGACCACTATATCTGAATAGATCAATGTGAACTAGTAGTGGAAGAAAGATGAATACATAAAAACTAAATAACCCCTCTAGATTTGAGGCTAGTCATTCCCCTCAAATTAATACCTTACCAAATGCAATAAATTATTTATTACTCTTCTCCAAAATGTGAATCAAACAACTTTATATAACATTATATTACAAAACGTTTACTGGGTAATGTTACATGTGATTTCTATTTATCAAAACCCATAAACCACCTTATTGTGAGGGGTATGGTATATTATATATTGTGATAAATGATAGTCAAAAAATAACTCTAAAAAGATCACATGAGAGTGGGGATTGAAGGAACTAAAGAGCCACATGCAATGTTTATTGTTCTAATTGATAATCTAGATATTAAAATGGACAATGATGCTATTAGAAGATTCATAATATTCTTGTATAATCATATAAAGTTAAATCATGTATGTAATTAACAAATTTTAACAAATGAAAACCTCATAATAGTTAATTAAAAATTCTCTAATGTCAGGTATGATATTAAATTGGGATAAAATGCTGGGGATACAGAAGGTCAGATCATGAAAATATAGTATGTCAACCAAGAAAACCTAAAGAGCATTGGAGATTACCTTCCCCCACTAGTTACACTAAAACACATATTATTAGTAAAACAAAATGCATATATAAAATTAAAATATAGAGATGTTTCCAACATTCCATATGAAGAATAAATATTTATAAGAATCATTAAAGATGTTGGTTGTCTCAACAGTATTAATGGGATTATCCATTTTGGATAGTTGGGAGTCTCATCTATAAAAATATAAATAAGGTAAATATAATTAATAATTCTTTCCAAAAAGGATCTAATATTTTCTTTAAAGTTAGTTACTATTTATATTATCTATATGAATTTATATTACTAATATATTATGTTAAAAACTAGTAAAACAAAGTTTGTATTCATTAATCACAATATCATTTCTTCAGATCAAATTCCATTAGAGTTAATTTAAGTTGATAAGAAAAACGAAGAGATAAATGAGTCATTTGGTAGAAAATAATATATGAAAGACTCTTTTTTATTCGTACAATATAGGGGTAAATATATTCATTCTAATTATATAAATTCTATTTTTATTTTTCCCATTTCTTAATTTTATTATTTTTTAGGAAGAAATGGATACTTATTTCAATCAATACAAATAAGAAAATATTTATTTTTTGGACCAGATGCATCAAGAACCAAAAACAGATGTGTATTGTTAATTTCTAATGCACTAAAATAAATATTTTATAGAGAAAATTAAAATTATATATTTCAGTAATTTTTTAACAAGAATGTTTTTATGATAGAAAAATCACTAAATATAGGCTAATTCATTGTATAAGGCCAATGAATAAAATTAAGATGCCTAAAATTTACATAAAATGGAAACATATTAAGGTATATATAGAAATTTCTATCTATAAAAATAGATTTCAACACCATTTACTTATTTTTATCAATATTTTTATATTGTCTATATAAAGATAATAACAATGATTATTGAAATTATATTTTCAAATTTATGAAAGATGTCATATACCATAAATAGACTAACTTACCAAAATAGGTAATTTATAAAGGTAATTAAAATTTAGTAAAAAATTTTGTAACAATTCTATTATATATTTTCTCAGTACCAACAAGATTTACATTAATCTATTTACTCAAAAGAAGAAGTAAATTTGTTTAGAGATGAGTGGGATCTGTATATTATGTTAGAATGTTTTTTGAAATCAAATATAGGTGACTACTTATAATTCTTGTAATTTACTATTGTATGTGACCTTATAAATATATTTGGTGTGTGAAGAACTAATTTCAATATTTTTATAAATTATTTTGATATGTTTCTCAAGGATATGTATAAGGAAGTAAATCGATTTGTTTTGAAATTAATGAGTAGAATACACGGTGTTAGAATGTATACCAACATCATTAAAGGTTAATTCCCACTAACAATTAGGTAATTTTCTCATCATTTTACAAAATTTTTAGTTAATCTAATTATCATTTTATCTGATACTTATTGCGTTGAATTTACACATTAGATAAACACAAACATCATATTCTCAAAACCATGAAACAAATTTAGTTTTTTTTGGTACTATACGATAAAGATAAATAAGTTATTATTAATGTGTATGAATTTACCACACATAAATTTAACACATGATGTTATTTTAATGACTACAAGTGAGTGTTTTCAATACAAAATGGTCATTTTAGGTTGAAATACATTTGACAGATATAAAAGAATTACAACGAGCACTAAATGGTTTCAAATTTTAGAAAAAGAATCTATAATTCCTTTTTCACATGTAGGAATTGATTTTACATCCAACCAACACATGAATCGATCATTATGACCTAAAGTATGAATTTTAAATTTAAATGTAATTATAGTTTAAAACTCATTTAACATATCTAAAACTGAGAAATAAAGCTCAAATTGTTTTCAATATTTTGGGAAAAAATATGTAATTCATTTATAATGTGTATTAATTGAATGTACATAAATCTGATAATCAATTTGGATAGTATGACTCAAATTATGTAGTTTTAATACTAAAGAATCATTTATGTTTAAAAAACACATCAAATTTCCAAAGTTAAGAAAAAAAACTGTTATTGTTTTAAAAAATTAGAAAAATGATCCATATTATATTTGTAATATGTTGGAATGTTTCGCATGTCAGTACTAAAAATTATGTTTTCTGTATGAATATATGCACTTGTGTTTAATATAAAAGTGTCATTATATTTTAAAACACATTTCATATGCTCAAAACTCAAAAAAATAGTTCAGATTATTTTCAAATTTTTTTAGCTGATACATATTTCATTTGCAATGTGTAAGAATTGACTGAATTAGAATCCAACACACGGTGTGGTCGATATGACTAAAATTATGGGTTTTGTTTATAAAAATGTCATTTTCTTTTAATATTAATCACATAGAAAAATCCAAGAAAAAAAATAATAGATTATTTTAAAATATTAAGATAATGGTCAATAATTCATTTGTAACCAATCATAATCAACCACATGTCAATCTAACCCTCGATGAGGTTGTTATGAATGAAAATATCTTTTTTCCTTTCAAAAGTGTCATTTTAGTTTCAAAGATGGATAAAATAGAGAAAACCATGAAAATGAGATCATAATGTTTTCAAAATTTTGGAAAATGGTCCATAAATAATTTTTCATGTGTTGGAATTGACTCACATCAATCTGACTCATGATATAGTCACTATGACTCAAAGTGTGTATTTTAAATACAAAAGTTCCATTTTTGTTTCAAAATTACATAAAATATAATAAAAAAATATAATAATCTTGTACTATTTTCAAATAATAGGAAAATTATCCATACTTAATTTTTCATGTGTTGGAATTCACCAATCATCAATCTGATACATGATTTAGTAAATACGACTTGAAGTGCACAACATCAATACAAAACTATCATTTTATTCTAAAACCCACAACAAATATAAAAAATTGACAAAATAAGATTGTATTATTTTCAAAATTTACTAAAATGATCCATAATTCATTTATTATTTATAATAATCAAACACATATCTATGGGACACATGATGTATTTGGTATGACTCGAAGTGCGTGTTTATAATATTAATGTGTAATTTTAGTTTAAAATGTGAATCACCTAACCAAAACAAAGAAAAAAATATCGGATTTTTTTCAAACATTTAGATAGAGATCCAAAATTAATTTTTTATGTATAGTAATTGAACAATCATCATTTTCACAGGTGATGTGATCGACATAGCTCAAAGTTAATGTTTTCAATATATAAGTTCCAAGTTAGTTTAAAAACACATATCACATTTGAAAAAAAATCCAAAGAGTTCATATTGATTTGAAAGTATAATAAAATTATCCATAATATATTTTCTATATGAAATAATCAAACAAACATCAATTTGGCACATAATGTGGTCAGTATGAATCAAATTGTGTGTTTTTAATATAAGTTCCATTTAACTTTAAAAATAACCTCACAAATAAAAAAATGATAATATGAGCAATAATTGTTTTTTAGAAAAAATATCCTTAATTCATTTATAATGTGTAATAATTCAATGCATATAAATCCGACACCTTATGTGGTCATTATGAATTGAAGTGCATGTGTTTAAAATAGAAGAGTCCATTTTGTTTAAAACACGCATCACATAGAAAAACCATAAAAACAAGTTTATATTATTTTATTTTTTTTCAAATAATCTATAATATATATGTGACATGTAGAAATCAACCACATTTTAATATGACAGCCGATGTGGTCAATATGACTCAAAGTACAAAATTTCATTATAAAAGTTCCATTTCATTTTAAAATGTGTATCACATGCTAAAAACTGAGAAAATAATATAAGATTATTTTAAAAATTTTAGAAAATGATCCACCAATAATGTCTAACATGTAGTTATTGAATTTAGTCCTATCTAACACACTATGTTGTATATGTGACTCAATTTCCGTTTTTTAAATATAAAACTATCATTTTTGTTTAGAACACATCATGTAGAAAAGAATGATATAATGAGATATGATTGTTTTTCATATTTTGGATAAAAATTTATAATTTATTTCTGACTATTAGGAATTTACCACACATTAATCTGACACATGATGTGGTCTGTATGACTCAAAATGAAGGTTTTCTGTATAAAATTGTCCTTTTAGTTTAAAATACACATCGAATTTTCAAATAAAAAAAGATCATATTGTTCTCAAATATTATCAAAATGGTGGATAATTCGTTTTTCATGTGTAGGAATTGAACTCAAATTAATCCGACACTCGATGTTTTCGATATGACTCAAGGTGTGCGTTTTCAAAACAAAAGATCCATTTTAGATTAAAAGACACCATAAATATCCCCAACAGAGAAAAAAATCCATATTATTTTTTAAAAAAAAAAATTGGAAATCAATCTATAATTTATTTTTAATGTTTATTAATTGATTACACATCAATATGACACATGATGTAGTTGATATGATTCTAAGTGTATCATTTCAATACAAAACTGCCATTTTAGTTAAAAACACCCATCAAATATACAAAACTAAGAAAATGAGATCATATTGTTTTTAAACATTTGGATAATGATCTATAATTAATTTTTCAGGTGTAGGAATTAATCTTACTAGAATATGACAATTTATTTTTATTATATGATTCAAAGTGTGTGTTTTCAATATAAAAGTTCCATTTTAGTTTAAAACACACATTAAATAACCCACACTGAAAAAAATATAGTATTGTTTTAACATATTATAAAAATAGTCTATAATTCCATTGTGACTTTTAATAATCTAATTATCATAAATCCCACACATTATGTGAATGATATGAATCCATGCACCTATTTTGAATATTAACATGTCATTTTAGTTTAAAATGCATGCCATAAGAAAAAACTGGGAAAAAAGAGCTTGAATTGTTTACAAATAATATGAAAATGATCCATAATTCATTTGAGAGATATAGAAATTGTCTTCAAATAAATCTAACACAATATGTGGTCAGTATTAAACAATGTTTATATTTTAAATATATATGTTTCATTTTAGAATAAAACATTCATCACATCGAAAACAATGATAAAAAAGGTCATATTGGTTTCTTGTCATTTTATCTTAAATTACATAATTAATATAATCATCATTTTTATCTTGTAATTATTTAGTTAATTTGTAAATATATAATTCTTGAAGATGATCAAGTAAAGGTGTGACTTTTAAAGGATTATTCTAAAAATGAAAGTCCAATTGAATTGTCTCTCATCTGTAGTGAGTTCTTATCACCACATATGAGATCCAATTCAACAGTACCTATTTTTGGGAAAAAATAACTAAATGGTGTGATGTGTAATAAATAATGACTACTTAATATTATACACGGTGTTCTTAGAATAACCCAATGTTTATGTTTTTAGTTTAAAATTTACACTTCATGTTTAATTTATTTTTAATAATATTACTAACATTAGAATAGTTTTTCAAAGAAGGGTTATTATTTTTCTTTAATTGGAGAGGTTTTGATAGAAATAAAATGACGAAGTGTTAGGGGTCAAAAAAATGGATATTTTTTGTTCTTGAATGTTAGTGATAATTTGTATTTACTCATGTAATTATACAAATCAATGTTTGAATTGTCTATAATAGTGTTTTTTCTAATATTTATGTTTTAATTTTTATTTCAATTAAAATATATATTGGTAACCTATTTTTTATATTTCTTTTTATATTGTAGTTTACATTAATTTAAATATAACACAATAACTATAACATCCATAGTTAAAAAAAAGAAATATTATGTTTGATTTGGTACAAGATACGCGACATCAAGATTAAATGATAAATCTAAAATAATATTATTTAATTTTAAAGTTATACCTATCCATTAGAAGGATGAAAATGAATATTATTAATTGAATTAAAAATATATGTTTTAAACATGTATTTATAATTCGTTTACCAATAATTATAAATGAATGTAAAAATCTTTTTTAAAATAAATGGAAATTTTCTTCTATTTAAATGTGCACAAGTGTGATTTATACCAAAAAAATAAAAAAATAACTCATGCTGGATTATATTAATTATATATATATATATATTATTCAATATAATGTTTAACATTCATGCTATTTGTCTCCCAGACATGAGATGCCAATAAATTAAGTTTTACATATAAAAAACTATATTTTTCTTAAATGTAGTCTCACCGCATTTTGATGGAGAACTTGTTTAAATATACTATTTGACATATTTATAAATTATATTTAAAAAAATAATCCCCTTATTTTAAATAAGAACATCAAAATTTACTTTGGTTTTATTTTTGGTATTATTCTGATAACATTCATATTTTAATGAATAGTTAAAAAATACCACATTTTAATTGAAAATAGATTTTTCATCTAAAATATTTTTAGTGTTAATTTATATTTTTTATTGGATTTAAAGTATAATAGGATAAATATTGTTTAATTTAATCCAATTTTTTTCATTTGAGTCAGTTTCATATTTAAATTCTATATAAAAGCATTTCAATCTTTTGAACATTTTCACTTAAAACCCCCATTTGTTTGTTCAGTCAAGGGGATTAATTTTATATTAATTTTATCAAATTATGTGTTTTAAATTGATGAGAAATGGAATTAATATTGTGGATAATAAGCTAGAAATTTAGTAAATAGGTCCCCATTATTTTTGACAAAATATGAATAGAAACTGGTAATTTTTATTTCCAAAGTTAAGGGTAAATCATGTAATTATGGGTAAGAATAATTTTTTAAATATTATAAAATTTCCCTAAAACATAATTTTATAGGATGAGTATATTTAGTATATATGAATTAAATTATTATTTAGGTGAACATTCAATTCCATTTGGATTAGAATATATCCATAATAATATTTTATTCAATGAAAAGTCAAACTTATCATACTTTTGTTTTAAAATAGTTAAGTATTTTTAATATAAGGTTATATAGGTTTTATGTTCAACTATAAATAGTAAATTCAAATCTAAAATACTTATATAAATAATTTTAATTTATTTATATTTTTTAGTGATAAATAATTATCTTAAATGTTGATTGAATGATGTTGAAGTAATTGATTAATTAATGGAAATATCAAATAAATGATATTAAAAATATTAAAATAAATATAAATAAATATAATAAATATAATTAAGGAATTTTATATATTAATTTTACATCTTATATATTATTTAATAGAGTTGTATTGAAGATATCATGTTGTTATGATATTTTAAAAAAGGCATGTATTCAATTGTGCTAAAATTAACATTAATGATATTTAAAAATAATTAATAGTTTATTAAATGATATAAAATTAATAAAAAAAATAAAATTATGCCATATTATTGAAATAATTCTCATAATTTAATCTTTGACTCATTTTTGGTATTTCTTCATTTTATAGTAATTATTTTAAATTTCAAAATGTAAATTACATGATATCAAGATTAGAGGTATAAGAGTAGAATAAAGGTTAGAACAAAAGGATAAGTATTAAAAAATATTCAAAATTAGTATAATTTTCATTGGATGAATTTATTTACACTGATACTAATTATATATTAAAAATAAATAACTTTTCATCAATTTGGAACAGGAAATTAATTTATATTAATTAAATATTTTGAATATTTTCAATAGTGCCCCTCTCCTCTCTTATAAAAGGGAACCCCATTTCATATTTTATTTACAATAAAAAACTTAATATTTTAATACCATATCAATAAAAACCCTTTAATATTATCCCTAATAACATTCTAGTGATCTTTTTCTAGGAAGAACACCCTCTATAGAGGTTTCAATGTGTTAATCATAGGTGATTGTCCAAATAAAAGGTATCTTTTATATTTAAGAGTTTTAGTTTTGTTTAATATTATAATTCATCAATATAATATTCAAACTTGATGAAATAATATCTCTGGTATCCTAAATATACTTATAGGTTATTATGAAAATATAATCACAAAAATTCATCTCCACTTCTATCAAATGAGAAAATAATTAATAGTTCTTGTATTCGACAGACTACAACCTCGCCAACCGATACAATTCATTTTCTATCCCCATCTGTAATGACTATTTTTAATAATGGAAGTAATTTGTATATATAATATAAATAAAAAAATCATTATTAAATAATAACATATCATTTATATTCTTACCTTTCAATGAATATAAAAATGAAAACGTTGTTTGTGTGTACGTTTGAACTATCACCTCCACGAAGCGTTGTGATTCATTTTTCATAACCAAATATCATGAATGATATATAAATATATATAAATTATGAATATGATATTAATTAGGTTATTATCACTATTTAAATATAATATAATACTAACCTGGTTTCCATAATAATATTTGGAAAGTGAAAACATTAGTCACGCGTATGTACGACTTACCATCTCCATGATTGTTACACAATTCATTTTACATTACCACATTTAAGGAAGGGATTTAAAATTATTATTGACGTATAAATATGATTATTATTTCATAAATATTATTTTGGAGTTTACGGAATAATGACCACTTTGACTATAGACATTATAATAATTTTATTTTTAATTCTAGTATTGAATATCTTCAAAACATATGAAGTGAACATAAATAATTATGTAATTGTTATAACATTTTAATAAATGGTTTATGAGGAATAATTAAAATGAAAAATGTTTTTAAGAAATTAAATAACTATCCTAATTTGTTATCCATGATGATAAATAATGTACATGATGAGTTAGACTCAAGGTAATGGACTTTTTAACTAAATAAGACTTATTATAAATGTTTTGAATATTGATTTTCTAAATAATTATCTTTCATGGAGATGTTTTTAATTATTTTAGGAATCTATATATATGAACATGAATGTTTTAAAATTTAATTAATTTAAATTCTCTTAACTTTTTTAGAAAATAATTCTTTTTAAGGATTCAAGTAAGGTACTTTCAATTAATGAAATCCCTCATTTAAAGTTCAATTTTAAAATATTTTTACAAAAGTCAAATGGAATTATTTTGTCTTGTATGGAATCAGTGGTTTTAATCAGTTTAATGAAATGTTATTACTTTAATTTTTTATTTATGTGTTTTATGGTTCTTTTTTATGAAAAGAATTTCATTATTATGTGTGTGGTTTTTATAGATTAAAAGTTATTGTTTTACATGAAAAAGGTATTTTGATAACTAAAAGTGTTTTTATCAAGGATTTAAAAGTATTTTAGAGGTTTTTATTTATGATATGTTCCTTTGAAAGTTTTTATAATAAATTGTGCATATTATATCTCATGATATGACGGGTTTATCTCCATTATATCTCATGATATTATGGGTGGAGCCCCATTATATCTCATGATATGATAGATGGGACCAATTATAGATCTCTAATGCATTGGGTACTCTAATAATAAAAGTCAACCATATGTTTATTCCATTTGTAAGGGTGAACATACGAGTGATATGGTAAGGATTTCCCAAGGCACCTATGCGATTTTTCTAAACTTTCTAATGAGTATTTACAAAATGATGTTTAATTGGTTTTCATGTTTTCACTAGAGATATGATTTTATTTATTTATATCCATTAATTTGATATTTTACTCCTACATTTTGAAATTTTTTTCATAAGTTTTAAGGAAGAGTAGGTACAAGTATGATGTATGCATAAAATTCTTAAGATATTTCTTGAAATGAAACCATGTTTTATTTTAAAAGGGTTTCCCTTGGTGAAAAAATGGATACCACATATAAGTGTCCACTTTTAATGTATCGGATTGATATTTAATATTTTTTTCATAATTCATGAAAAATATATGTCTAAAAGGTCTTTGGGAAATTTATGTGATTTATTGTTTTAAAATAACATGAATATGAAATATTTGTGGAAGAGTTCTTACAGTTGGTATTAGAGGAGTCTTTAGAAAAATTTGGGGAATATGATGCTTTATTTAGAGTTATGGAAATTATAATAATTTTATAATCTTATAGTTGATTATATGTTTAGTGTCTTAGAAACCCATTTTGAGTATTTATGAAATGAAATTTTTGGGTGGCTAACAGTATTTTTGGAGACATTCATTTATGAGGTCATTAAGGGTTATTACATTTTGGGATGTAAAATAAATGTTTTGAGATAATGTTTCATGTTAGGACAAGTTATGGTTATTTTTGACGATTTTATCATATTTTTTGAATTTTATAATAATTTTATAGTTTTATTTAATGTGAAACCCATAGTATAGGTGAAAACTTGTTGTGTCACGTAAGAGCACATAAATCAAAACCAAAACCGAAAGTTAACTAGGGTTATTTACCTACCACTATCCTATGTGATGTATTGGTAAATATGAGTTATTATTTTTAGTTAAATTATTTGAGAGATGAATAATAAGTTGATTTTTGGAACACTTATTTCACAGGATGGATAACAATGGGATTGTAAAATGAATTATTGATTAAGTGATTAATGTTATTTCAGAAGATGTTCACTATTTTGGAAAGCCAATATGAAGAAAATAAATAAAATACTATACGATTTTATTTGAGGAATAATGTTTGAATAATATTTTAGAAGAATCTATGATTTTATTATTCCCTAATTGTGATTTGGTTTGTTTACCTAAATAACTAAAATATCAAAAAAAATTATGTGATTTTGGAAATCAAATTTTTGATATGAGACTTTAAGAGTGATTAATTTTATTTTTTGTAAATGTTAATTTTAACTTGGAAGACTATGTTATAAATTTTTTTTGGGTTTCAATATTAGTCAAATAATTGTTTGAGGAATTTTAAGGATAGTTATTTATTCAATGGTCTATATTGAACAATGGGTATTACTATTGAATTTTTGAGATTAGAAGTTGTCTTTTATCATAAAATAGATTACCTTTTTGGAGAATTTTGTTTACTTATCTTAACCATTTATTTTCTAGTTAATGATTCATAATAGGAGAAATTGATAGTTAATATTTTGTGTATTATATTATTATCTAGAATTTGTTTCTAGATATTCATGTGTCAAAATTCATATTAAATACTCGTAGTTTAGAAAGAATAAATAATTTTTTCTGGAAATTGAATAAAGGATAAAACTATAATTTTCATGTACGTATATGACCTTATGTTATTAATCTAGGAAGTAAAATAATTCCTTAACACTGTGGAAATTATTTTGAAAATTAGTTATCCATTTAATTTTCTTATAAATAAAGCAATGACCTTTTAACTCATCATAGATTTGTTGTTATGTGATGGTTAAATTTATTATGATCATGTGGTATACCACTCTCCAATGGAACTTGTTATTTTTTCCCTCTTATATATCCTTGTTTTCATAAATGGAACCCTAATATGTGTTATCTCAGGTGACCTTCATACTTACCTTTATTTCTTTTAAACCAGATGTTTTAATAAACTTTTTTATGTTGTGGGATTTAAATAAAGGTATATTGAAAATTAAAACCATTTTTACGCAGTAAAAATTCAAAATTGATAGGATGAAATTTCCATAAGAGGTAGGGGAGGAGAATTTAACATACTATTTTTTTAAAACAAAATACTATCTTTGATAACTTACATGATATTCCACATCGACAGTAAACGGACAAATAAAACATTATTATTTAAATGTTACCATTACAACATATCCATTAGAATGTAATTAATGAATACTATTTACTAAATTATGAAAATATGGTTTATGAATGTATATATAATTATTTGACAAATTAAGTATAGATGAAAGTAAAATCCTTATAAAATAAAAGAAATGTTTTAATATTTAAATGGGAACAATTGTGTTTTATACCAATAAATAAAATAAATCACTATTGATGGATTATATTAATTATATATATATATATATTATTAAATAAAAGATTTAATATTCATCTTATGTGCTTCCTAGACATGATATAATAATAAATCCAGTGTTACACTTAAAAAACTGTATTTTTCTAAAAAACAATTTTACCAACTTTTGATGGTACACTTGTTTAAAATATAGTTGTTGATAATTTTATAAATTATATTTAAAAAAATGGACATATTATTTTTAAAGGGTAATATGAAAATATACTTTGGTTTACTTTTTGTGTATTTTTATGATAAGTTTAATGTTTTGATGAATAATGAAAAAATATTTCATTTTAATTGAAAATAATTTAATGATGTAAAGCGTTTATAGTGTTAAATTAAATTTTTTAATTGTTTTAAAGTATATGTAGATATGTTTTTATCATTAAATATAATTTAGGTCATTATAATCAATTTCTCATTGAAATTGAATAAAAAAACATTTCAATCTTTTGAACTTTTTCACTTTAAAAATACGTTTTCTCGTTCCTTCAATGAGATTAATTTTAAGTTGATTTTAGAAAATTATATGCTTTAAATTTAAAAAAATGGATTTAAAAATTTGAATAATAAGTTAAAAAATTAGAAAAAATTTACCTTTAAGTTTTTTCTGCCAACTATGAATTGTAAACTTTTAATTTTTTATTACCACAGTCAAGGATAAATTAAGTAATTAAGGGTAATAATAATTTTATAAATATTATAAAAGTTCCCAAACACATTATCTAGGTTTATTTGATGAGTATTGTTATTCCCTAAGAATTAAATTATTAATTATTTGACTATTTATGGCCATTTTTATGAGAATATAACAACTATAATATTTTATTCCAAGAGAAGTCAAACTTGTCAAACTTAAGTCTTTAACGAGTAAAATATTTATAACATGGGGTTATATAGGATATATGTTATAATATAAATATTAATTTGAAATATAAAATATTAATATATAGTACAGAAATTTATTTATAATTTCTGTGAAAATATTAACTTTCAATGGTGACATAATGATGATGTAGTAATTGCATAATTAATAGAAATATCAAACAAATGATATTAAAAATATTAAAATTAATATAATTTTATATAATTAATTTCATACAAAAATTTTATAAATTAATTTGACATTTTATTGATGATCTAAAATATTTTTTTATGATATCATGTTGTTATGGTATTTTTAAAAAGTCAAATAATGAATAGTGTCAAAATTGACATTAATGATATTTTAAAATAAATAATATTTTATTAACTGATATAAAGTTCATAAAAGTCTAAAATTAATCCAAATGATTTTTTAAGTCTAAAAATTTCATATATGACTTAGTTATTGGCATTTTTTCATTTTATAGTAATTATATTAACCATAAAAGAGTAAACTACATGATATCACTATAAGAGTTAAAGGATAAAATTTGTGTTAAAAAAATGAAAATGAATAAAAAATAGTTAAAAAAGGTATAATTTTCATTGGATGAATTTATTGAGACCCATAATCATTATATATTAAAAATATCTCACTTTTCATTTATTTTTAATAAAATATTAATTAATTTTAATTTAAAATTTAAAAGATCTTAAAGAGTGACTCTCCCCTCTCTTAAAAAAGGGAACCCGTTATTCTATTTTATATAACAATTAAAAACCAAATTGGTTAAATAAATATATATTTATATACATTACAAGAATACCTACCCACATTTTAGAGGCTTTATGTTATGCAGAAAACCCTACTTAGAGGTGTTAAGGTGTCAATAAATGGAGATTGTCTGAAAGAAATGTATCATTTTTAATTACATGTTTTTGTATATTTTATTCATCCACTTCCTTTAAATCTTATTAAACCATGATTATATAATATAACCCATGTACTCAATATAATTATATTTTATTATTATAATACCATCACGAAGATCCATATCCAATTACATCAAATGGAAAAATAATTAATCATTCGTGCGTACGACAGACTACCACCTCGCGAACCGATATAATTCATTTTCCATCACTGTCTCTCAAAATTGGTTATAATTATTGAATTAATTTTAATATATGATATTAATGAAATATTTATAATTATTAAATTATAATACATCATTTATTTTCTTACCATTCCATGCAAAAAAATGATAACCTCATTCGTGCGTATGTGTGGAGGATGGCCTCCATGAAGCAATGTCATTCATTTTTTATCAATACGTCACATGAATGATATATATAATTATATTTAAACTACTAATATGATATTAATGATATTTTTACCATTATTTGAAGATAAAATAATACTTACCTTCTTTTTATAATGATCATTGAAAAATGGGAACTTTACTCATTCGTACATATGGATTACCGTCTCCTTGATTATGACACAGTTCATTTTTCATATCCGTATATAATGAATAGATTTAAAATTATAACTGATTTATAAAATTTATTGTTATTTCAGGAAAATTATTCTAGATATTATGAAATAATTTCAACTTTTGACTATTAGAATCATAACACTTTCATTTTTGACTCTCGTATCGAATATCATCAAAATGTCCGACCTGAACATAAATATTAAATTAATTGTTATAAAATGTTAATAAGTGATATAAAATGAATAATAAAATTGAAAAAATTAATACAAAAAAAAGAAAACATTTAACCTATGTTTATTATTTGTGAAGATAAAGTACATATTCGATGATACATACATAAGGTAAGGGAATTATTAACTAAATAAACCATATTATATATATTTTGAATATATATATTCCTAGTAACTGTATTTCATGCCCATGTTATTAAAATTATATTTTGGAATGTATTTATATGGAAATTAATCTTTGAATATGTAAATTCTCATATTTCTATCAAATATTTACAAAAAGTAATATTTTTAAGGTTTTATACAAAGAACATTATTTTAAAAAAATCTCACATTTAGAGTTCCTTTTTTAACCCTTTTTACAAAATCAAGGGTAATATTTTATTTAAATTTTAAAAATGAGTGGTTTCTCTCGATTTAGTAATGATTTATTACTTTAATGTTTTATTTATAATTATTTATATTTCATTTTAAAGAAAACAGGTTCTATATTATGGGCATGATTTTTTATAATTTAAAAGTTATTTATTACCAGGAAAAGGTATTTTGATATCCTCATGTTTTTATCATATATTTAAATGAATTTTCTAGAGTTTTATTCATGTTGTGTTCCTCGAGAAATTTTTTATTATGGTTTGATCCCAGTACAACTCAATATATGCGGGTTTGATCCCTATTATAGCTCAATATATAATCAGTTGAGCCTTATTATATATCAAGATATGATAGGTGATCCCCATTATAGAACTCCCATACATTGGGTAGTCCGGAGATTTATTTCAACCATATGCTTATTCCATTGATAAATGAAAATGTAAAAGTGATATGGTAATTATTTCCCAAGGAACTTATAGATATTTCTACACACACTAATGAGTTTTATGAAATGTTTTAATGGGTTTTGATGTTTTCAGGGGACTTACAATTTTATATCTTTATGTCACTTACTGTGGTTTTATTATTATCCCACGTTTTTATATGTATTTAGAGGGTTTATGGAAGATTAGGGATAAGGACGAGGTCATGAAATTTATTTTGAAGATAATTCATGGAAAGAAAACATGTTTTACATTAAAAGGGTTCCTTTGATGGAAAAAATCGATAATGAGTATAAGTGTCAACTAATAATGGATGGGTTTACTATGAATTCAATTTTACTAATTCTCTAAAAATGTAGACATAAAATATATTTGGGGAAATAATGTGATTTATAGTTTTAAAATAACTAGAATATGAAAATTTTAAGGTAAGTTCCTTACAACTATAATACACCCCTTTATAAGCACTATAAATCATGTTGATAAAGGAATCCTTTATCAGTGATGCTAAGTGAACTGATAAGGACATCATTTATCATTTCAATTAAAATCACTCATAAAATAATAATGTATTATATATTTTAATAGCACTAATAATGGTTCCCTTTATTAGTTCTTTTCTCTAGCATGGATAAAAAGGTACCTTTATCTGTGATAAAAAAAGTTTTGATAAATGGGGTCCTTTATAAGTGTATAATAAAGTTACGATAAAGGATTCTTTTAATATATCTTAATGAATAATCAATATATGTTCCCTTTATAATCACTTTTCTATCAATGATAAAATCCTAGGTATTTTAATCCCACGCCATTTTTTAGTGTTTTGTTATACTAAAAAATGCATTATTTAGTGCTGTTAAAGGCCTTATTTATAGTATTTATTTAGGATATATGTTGATAAATGGTGATATATTAGAGTTTATATAAATAATTTGTGGATCAATGGAATTGAACTTTTAAATTTTCCATAAGAGACCAGTTTTCATTGAAATTTTCTCTTCGGTTGGGTAACTGCCAGCTTAAAATGAAGAGAAAGTTGGCTCTAAGATACAATGGACCATTTTGGGTGAAAATCAGGATTGGAATGTTTTCTTATCAGATGAAATTTATAGTTTCATTGATGGGTATTCTTGATGTTTTCTATATATCATAGAATAGGAAATACCATACTCATACATGTAACAATGTAAGTTGAAAGTGATATAGTTGGAGGCAGACCTTCCTGTTGAGGAATATAGAGTATATATCATTGAATCTCAAGTTGAAATATTGTTCAAGAAGTCTATTCTTTTATAAAAGTTTTTGGGAAACACCAATCATATTTTTATGAGACTTGGGCGTAAAAATAATTGATAAGGGAGCAATGTCCTTACCTTTTTCTGGACATCATTTTTGCACATGAAAAAAAGACTTATCGTAGGGAGTTTATAACTTATTGTTACCCACTTTTAGGGTTTTTATTATATCTTTTTATTTCCCTCATTAATTAGGTTTATTTTGGGACTCCTGAAGATGGAGATAAGTTGATGGGTAAAAAGGCCTATTTTTCAAGGATGTATTTTTTTTAATTAATGGAGGTAGATTATATTTTATTAAAGGATTTTCAAGGTTCTCCCCATGTTCAGAGAAAAATAGTGTTGGTTTTGGATATTGAGTGGAATCTGAACTATTTTCTATCTTTATGGTGATTTCATTTTAGGAAATTAGTACTCATGGTAAAAGGACTATAGCCCATAAAAGGTTTCATGTTGTGTTTGGGTTTCTAGGAAGATGTCGTTAGTTTGGTTCAAGTCATGGAAGTATTACATGATTTTAAATGTGTACATGTCATAAAATGGTATAAATAAAGATTTTTAATCGGAGGCAACATGTTTTTTTTGGACTTTTAATTGAAAATTTACACGATGTGATGTGTTTAATCACTATTTAATTCTTCCGGTCTATGAATTTTAGGGTTTTACATCGGTGTTTGATTATTCATTTGACAGTAGGATATTATATATCGACCAAGGTTCCCTCCTAGGCAATTTTTGGGGCATCTTCTCCTTCCATATTGATTTTTTTAGTGATTTATTTTTAGTTTTATTGCAATGCGTCTCACCAGATCCACTATGTCATATTCTTATGGGGTTTGATCATTTTTTGGTTCTGGTGTAACATGTATATATTCTTTTAGGGCCTCTATTGTTGAACTTCTGTTCCTTTCTAGTTATTGGATCTCATTGTGGATGTGTTTGATATGTTTTTTAGGTAATTGGTTCCTTCTCTAAACTATGTTGGATAAACTGCATTTCTCTAGATGTATAAGTTGTTTTATAAATGAAATGGATTGATTTATTTGTGTGTCTAGAAATGGGTTTTTGAGAAAAATGTGGTTCCCCTTATTTTGGTAAAATAAAAGGTATTTTCAAATCATTGAGAAATGTATATATAAAATGATTTTCAAAACAAGGATTTGATGAAATGGTTTTGAAAATAGATCACATCACATACCATGGATACTTTGGTGGAAGGTGTAGTAATATACCTCATCCATTGATATCGTTGGGAGGTTCACTCATGGGCTATTCCTATTTTCTCTAGGCCCAGTTGTATGGGGACCTTTAAAAAACTATTTTGAGGTTCTCTTTATGTCATGTTCCTTTTATCTCTGGATTTAATGCATTTTTCTAGATGCTGGGTGCATACTATTATTTGTGTTTGGGTATGAGTGTCCTAATTAGACTGACATTTAGTGTTTATTTTTCAAGATGTTTCTTATTTTTTGGATTGGAATTCCATGAATTTTATATGATTTTTGATAAAATATTTGATTTGATTTGTCTACTTTTACAAATAAGAAATTATTTGAAACTATTTTATATAGATTATTTTTGGAAATGTTAAGAAGGGGAAATTAAAAGTTATATCTTGATTTAGATATAAATAACTATTTAACCATTAATCATGCCTTGTTTTTTAATTAAATTTGAGAATTTCCAATTTGTTTTACTGAGGCTTGTCATGGAACAACTGGGTGGGATTCTACTGAGCTTGTTTATCTCACACCCTTTTCACCCATTCAGTATTGCATAAACCTTTGTATATCATTTGATACATGGGAAGGAAAGGAACCATAGTGAGGGGACTAGGTTTCTATCTGTGGAGTTGGGGTGGCTACTTGTGAGATGCTTGGAGTTTCATAATCTATACCTTATCATAGTTGATTGGTTTTTTGTTGTCCATGTTGATGGAATTGTCTCTTGGATTGTTTTTAGAAACTTTTCAGTTGTATTGCTTCTGCTATTTTCTTTTTATTATGATATATATTCTGGTGTCTTCATCCACTATTTAGTCCCTTTGTGTGTGTATATATATGTGATTTTGTATGATACAATTTGGGAAAAATCACTCCCTCTGGTTTTTTTGATGCCTGGGTAATGGTCGCTAGCCTGTGGGTATTTAAAATTCTATTTGGGTATGCAGAAAGTTTGGTCATGTTCCAGTTTGATTGGGTATCTAGGTCAAGATCATCAGACTTTATCCATTTCATTTCACCACCTATAATCCACATTTTATTCCATGTAAATACTGTATTTAATACTTCAGAATATCATGGGATTTTTTAATGTGGTTTTCCATCTAATCATGAAAAATTCATGAAGCCAAATAAGGATGGGGTCATCAAAAAATCATATGCTTCTCTCCCATGAAGTTTTCTCATGTGAATGCATGTTTCACAAAAACTCCAAATCTTTTTTATATCCAATATTATCTAATGTTCTGAAATATATTAACTCCATCCATCTTAGCATTTAAATATCCATAAGAACTTCATGTTCATCTAAGATGATATATATCAGGATGATATAAAACATGGTTGGATTGAGAAGAGGGATCAAGGTTGATCAAAGTGGGTGGGTGGATTTTCGTTTATAGTTTTAGTGGTTGTGACATAAAAACCAAACAGATGTAGGTTTAATATGATTAATACACTGATTAAATATTCATTATAGACATAACTAATGGTCGATGTTCTATACATGTATTTTTATGGTGGGTGAAAAGTGTGTGTTTGGGGATTGTCCCACATCGATTGGGTGATTTTTTTACATCGGTTTATAACCCACTCTATATCTTCTGCCTCTTGAGTTAGAACAATGGTTAGAACCTAGATAAAGTTCATAAACTCACCCATCATTGTCCAATTCCACACCATTTCACGGTCCACTCGGGATCACCCATGGGCCTTGTGTGCATAACAATTTCACCCTATGTAGGTTCTTTCGTTGGGTGATATGCATACCCACTCACACATGGCTGTATATAGGCCTACCAGCAACACCTATCCATGTTGGCTAGTTCTTCCATGTGTTTGATCCCATATCCCATAAGTGTAGTATTGATCAATCATTTAAGGGAAACCATTGTTGAAAAATATTTTTAAGAAACATTAAATATAATTATTGAAATATGAAATGTAAATACAAAACTTATCTTATTATTCGTAAATAATCATTGAATCTATGATCCACCATAAAAACATTTTCAATTCTTAAGAATTACTCAATAATCTTTGTATTAATCTAAAAGTGGTTTAGAGAATGTGAAACCCATTAACAAACATTCTTAGACATTAATGTAAAGTGAATCAATCTTCAGACATAAAATAAACTTCATTGAAAATACAATATTTAACCTATTAAATATCATAGATTAAACTCATCTTCAATAAAATGATTGAGATCTCTAGTATAATTAATATCAATTATAAAATTCCAAAACACAATTTCTTTCAACTGATTCATCAAATATCAACGCATTGAAAAAAATTACAACAAAAAAAAATTTAGGATCATCAATATCATCCTTTGTATTTGTTGTTAATAACAATGTAGAAAATGATATATGATTTTTTTTGTTTATATCATCTCCCCTTTTAATTTTATTCTCCCCCCTTATTGATAACAATTCAAATGTACCTGAGAGATGATGATGTCATTTATTTCTTAATCAGTGTGCCATGAATTACTATTCTCTATATCTACTCGGGATACCCTAGTGTAGAAAACAATATGGTATAATTTAGACATTAAGTTTTTCATTCTAAATTTAGAATGTGATACCTACATGTATAACAAAATTTATTTATTTATTCATATCATCTTCAAATTCTTCCATGTTGATATTAATTGGTTGAAACAAATTGATACAATGCAAGTGATAAAATTATGATACAAATTAAAATGAAAATTTTAAAGATATATGAAAAATGGAATTATCACACTTATATCAGCACATAGATTAAAAACATTCAACTATAATAGGTTTTTTATGTTATTGAATTTAGTATTATAACATCTTCAAAAATTTTCCAAGTTTATGAGATTGATTTATTCATATTCCTCTCTTTATTTTTAGTTATTTTCATATTTAATAGGGATGAGAGAGTATGCCCAAATACCATATCAATGAATTTAAAAATAAATACCATCCAGAGATGTTAGATTTGAATAAAATATAATTCTTTAGGGAGTTTTTTATATACTTCCCCTCAAGTGAATATCTCCAAATTAACTTCATAAAAATGGATAGTTTCATTAGTTTTTCATATGAATTCAAATTTAAGTGAGTTTTAATTATTGTGACCTCATTCATGATGGAGAATTCAAATTTTTTGATCAAATATGGTATTATAATCATATTCATCATCATTCATCTCTAATATTTTACAACAAATTATCTTTAAGATATTAAAAGATTGATCAAAATAGGATGGTGAATTCAAAATATATTGGTATAAATATTCTATCTTGTAGATATAACTACATAATTACTTCATCACTTCCCCCTAAATATGTGGACAACCTTAAATTCCTAGAAATTTAGGAACAAACACAATGTATATAGGAATAAAGTAGATCTATTTTTATTTTTAGTGAGAGAAATAAGGTCGGTAATAATTTCTCAACCATGAAACTCCTTTATCTTCAACTCCATTTGAGAGTGAACCCATCATACTAACTCTATTTTTATTCTTTGTTGTCCAAGGAAGCATGATGTATTTACTTTCATTAGTAGTGACTTTTTTCAAGTTTTATTTGTAAATCTAGCCACAATGTAACATTCATCAATTGGCACCTTCAGATTATTCTTTAGTATTTATTATTGAGTTTGTGTTATAATCATCATTAGAGATATGTCCAAACTTATTAGACCTTCCACATAGATATTTTTGATATTTTTTACTTACCATTTGTGGAAAACCTCTCACAAAATTTAATTTCTTCCTGTAAAATCTTCTAATATCCATTAATAGCTTCATTCATCTATTGTCCTTCTAATTTTGATTAACAATAAAATAAATTGGGAAAATTAATTATATGTAATTTAAAATATGTATGGATTTCTTTTTTTGTCCACAAGGATTATTAGGTGTGATCATTACAACTTCAGTCCATTTATTTTTTTCTTGAAATGGTTTTCTTATTTGTTTCTTATGATTTAATCCATTCGTTGTGATATCCATGGCCTTCTCACATTTATCCATGGCTTGTATTATTCTTCCCCAAAAGAAGCATCTTATTTTGTTTTGTGTAACACCCATACTAATCATCTAAGGTTTCTTTTGAACATCATTCATCTCCTAATTATCACTCATGGTATCCTTTCATTTTTTCTTATTTACCTTCCTATGAGTAATCTATTCAGAATACTTTTCTTATAACTTTACCAAGGTAGATATGTCTCCATTTTTTTTGTTATGTTGAATTTTCGTTGATTTATTTAATAGAAATGGATGAATGATATATATTTTCAGACATATTCATTGTGACCACTACCATTGAAAATACCACATAGTTTTCTCAAAATTTAAAAACCATTTGTAATTGGAATTTTATTTCCTTTCATATATGTAATTTCATTCAATACCAATTTTATACCTATTGATATTGGATTTATTTTATTTTCAGATACGAGCCACTTATAGCAATAACCATTTTTCATGTTCCGAATTCTATTAAAATGACAATAATAAGAAACAAATATAGCTCCTCTCTTTTGAGTTATAATTTGGCCTTGTTGACATTATTATTGTTTCTTCCTTCAATTATTTATCTAGGAATGTTTTGGGGAATAATTTTTTCACAATTATCTTCCTTCACTACTAATGAAATAATGGCCTCTTCATTTTTATTTTTCATCCTCTTTTTCAATGTTTTTTATTTTGAAACTGCACTATGTATATAAAAATAATTTTTACAATTTTTTTGAAGTGGATGGTTTCTTATGATTAGAGACTAATTGAGATTTAAAATTTAATGATTTAAATATTTTTATTGCAATATATGGAGGTATTTTAGGATAATATTCCTCTATAAAAGTTTGCATGGATACATCTCTTATTATAACTGCTCTTCTTTTTGATTGTTTTAAAGACTCATCTTGAGAATTTATATAATTTATCAATTTTATATCACGATCATTGAATTTCATATTCATGATGGTTTTATCATCCTTAAATAACTTTAATATATCTTATAATTCTTTCATGGTCATTATAACTTCATCCTCATGTATTTTTTATTCTCTTATATCAATGTGTCTAGATCTGTGATCTTATTTTCATTAATTTAAAGTTGTAAAGACACGAAATTAATGAAATTATTTTTATTGTATTATAATGAATGGAACTTACCTTCATTTTACTTAGTGTATTCCCCTTTCTAATGAATTTTATTTCAACACCAATATTCAGAAAATAGAGAATCATTCTTCAAGTTCACCTCTCATTAATTCATTGGATATAATTCTCTTAGAGATATTAAATAGTGATTCTATTATTTCTTCAAAATAACTTAATAAGTTTTCTAAAATTTCTTCGAGATCGATGATATGCTTTTTAGTTTCATTGAATGATCCATAAAGAAGTGACTATTTCCTCAAGACGATTTTGTATCATATCATTCAAAGTAGAAAATGATTTTGTAGTGAATATTTCTAACATGTGACCACTCTCACTAATGGTTTGTTCTTCTTGAAGAAAATTTTGAAAAGCGGGTTTTATTGCATTATCTTATCATATGGAAGATGAACTACATGATATATAACCATTGTAATTTTATTTAGTAGTTGAATAAACTACCATATATTTTAATCCCATGCATGAAATGTATTGTTCAAGAGTAATTCATTAAGAAACTGAAAAATCATCCTCTTCCCAAAAGAGAGATTCTTTATTTGTATTTTTGAATTGTTTATTTCATATATTATTAAAAATAATTACTAGGAAATAATTATAATATATAGTTGATATGACACCTATAATGTTTCTCTCTATTTCAATTGGGAAGAGATATATAAAATAAGTAATGAAATTCAAATTAGAGAATCGAACCAGAGGATTAACTTATGACTAAAATACAAATTTTTTTTGATCACTTTGTAATGGAAATATTGTGAGGAGGTGAGAAGGGGGTGAATAGATGTTGGATAACAATTTATGACCTTAAAATTTTGTCCCCCTTTTTATACCTCTATCACTTATTTAGTGAATGGTTATCTTTTTGTATTCACCTACTGTTAATAAGAAAGAACCTAAAATAGTAAGGAAAAATGGACTATAGGGTTTGTTAACATGGTACACCTATAATGTCGATGATAACATCTCTAGTATATGGTGGTTATTATCTATCATTCACAAATATTCATTTTTATTATCAAATAACGAACAAACAATGGTATGACATTTAAATTGTTATCTACACACTAACCAGGTACAATATAGGATTTATATTTGAAGAAAATGATTACACGATATCAACATATCCTTTCTAAAGTGATAAACCATGTAATAAAAGACATATTCTCTAGAATCCATCGAATCTAATGAATTTTTAATGTATGAAAAAATCTATTAATCTTCATTTACATCATATATATCAATGGTATGTCTAAAATATTATGTCTTGAATAATAATCAATTTAATACTTGAAAAAATATTTCTCTTCTTCAATCATAATAATATGAATTTTAATCTAAAAAATATCATAATTACTTGATAAATAATATCAATAATATCTATTATATAAGTTCACCTTTATTTTTATGGTGCATCAAATATTTATGAAACTAAATCATAGTAAACAATAAATATTAATTTTTGAAATAATAATCTTTCATAATCATAGATGGAAAATAGAGACCCCAGATTATCACACATAGATATTGAATATTTTTAGATGAATATTTAATAAATTACACAAACACACACCTGAGGACAGTAATAGTTTAGTGTATTTGGAAACATGAAGACACAAAAAATTGTTCCATAGGTAAACTACATCATATCTCACTATGATAATCATAACTATCACCATAAATAGTAAAATCAATCCTTATTAAATTTCTTCATAACATGGGGAAATGAAATATATGAAAGGGTGAGAATAGTTATTAGTTGGGTTAAATGAGGGTGTCACATAAACATAACATGAAAAGAAGGGTATGCAGACACTAACATAACATTTTAGAACAATACCTTACATATCAAAGATTTTAATCATGAGTAATAGAATAAATATAGGAAATTAATAAGACATGAATCATAAGAGAATAAAATAACATTATCCATGAGAGCATAACATTGGAATAAGACATAGATTAATGAAAAAAAACAAGTATATAAAATCATTTCCATAGTATTAAAGGCTCACTACCAAGGCTATCATAGTATAATGGGTTCACTCCCAATATCATAATAGTAGTTATGGTTCACTCCCAAAACCAACATAGAAGACAAAGTACCTTATTGAATTGGGTTTTCTCTCTATTCAAGTCATATATATTTAATGGGATATAAATCTTTACCCAATGCATTGAATGGAGATATAGTCCCTCCTGTATCATAATGAAAACCATATTTATGTGTCCTAGAAGATCATAAGACATTATTAATATAATATCCCATGAAATGAACTAGTCTTCATAAATATTTCATCATATCATAACCTATAGAAAATATAAATGTTTCATAATCATTTCATCACTTCATTATATCATAATACATTGATGAATTAGTGAGTTTTATAAGAATTTTATAATTTTATGACCCGTGGAAGAGAAATGGATTTTGAAAAAATAATGACATCATAAATATAAAATATTCAAAGAAATAATAAGAATGGTATCCAAGGATCATATCCCATGTAAGACATATATTACATCAATATATGTCACCTTATATAAAAAATGATTTTTATCTACTATTTAAAATATGTCTTGATGCAAATATTATTTCATAGTTAAAGGAACTTTTTTTAAAACATAAAATATTTTTAAAATATTATTCATTGAAAATAAATTTGAGAAAAAAAAGTGCATTATAAAATAAAATAATGGTTAGGACATTGGATAATTATGTTCATGTTTTACATGTTATAACAATGATTCTTTTCACATTTTTGGTAAAATCTAAATGGATATTGTATGGAAAGAAACATTAAGATTTCATTCAACAAAATTTTTATTAAAAAGTTAAAATAGGTAAAAATTTAAATTTAAAATCATTATATAACAATAAAAAATTTGAAAATATTTTTTTTGAAAACATGGTTTTTAAAAAAAATGGATTTCTTACAAAAGAGAAAAATAAAGTCATATTTTCTAAAACATATTTCATCAATCACTTTAAGTACCAAAGAGTAAAAAATGGTAATAATAATTTAAAATATTTTAAACAAACATTGATGAATAAAATTCATAATTTTATTGAGATATGGATTATAATATGGTGTGATCATAAACATTATCATAAAAAATCTCCTTAAATGATGAGATTGAATCATAAAATCAATACCACTTTGGTAACATTGACTGGTAATGCGCATGATGAAATATAATTAAATGAAACTAAAAAAATCATGAGGATAAACAAATTCATGAAATTAATTGTAAAAGTGGATTTATATACACCTTGTACAAGAATATTGGTGTACAATACAATGATATGTCTAAAAGAAGTAAAATTGAGACAAAAATCCCTTACCCATTTGGTAACATTGAACTGTAAACCCCATGACAAATAGATAATAAAATGGGTATATAAATAAAAATAATGTTATATATAATAATAAAAAAATATATTCATGTTCATTATATACATCTCATAAGAGAAACATGAGGTGAATATGAAATTTGTTTCATGGAAAATAAATGTGAGACTTAAACCCATTACCTTAAGTCTTGAATTTCGTCATACATGTTAAAACCTATTATAAAAAAATATAAATTTATTATAAATATACTATAAAATAATATTTAAATATATCATACAATTTTTTATTTTCTTATTATCTTTGTATTATCCATTTTTTAATGATTCCACACAAATGTTACGTTTTGGGTAATAACTACATTACTTCTCATATATGTTTTGATTTTTTATTTTTGGTCATATTAATTTGATCATGAATTAATAATTTCCAAAATTTTAGCAATGATATAAAAATCACATATAATTTCTATATATTTATTTATATTAATCCTAAAATTTTATTAATGGAAAATTAAATACACCGTCCATAGAGATGGTAGGCTTTACATTCACATGAATATTGTTTCCATTTTCTTATTGGATTGAATGAAAGAAAGGTAATAGATATAGTTTCATTAAAGAATAATTTTTATGACCTATATATCACATATATTAATTAATACCATCCTCATTACCTCCCATGTAATGTGTTAATGAATCACACTACTTCGGGAGGTGGTAGTTCACCGTACAAATGAGCAACAATATCATATTAAATGAAATAGAACTTATTAAGGTATGTTTCATATAATTATTCCATAAGTATAATAATATCACAAATTTATTATATTAAAAATTAATCCATCATTATATCCGAACATGAGATTTGGTAATTGAAAAACCAATGATATTGGGTCACAAGATGGTAGTCTGGAAAATACACAAACGATGACTTCATAACCCATTGGATTAAAGTTGAGATGGTTGTAGATCATTAAATTAACCGAATTTTTTTTAATAAATATAATAATCATATGTTATTATATAACCATGTTAAAATAAGTATTTAAGGATGTGTAGGAAGAAATAAAACAAAAATTATCATTGATGAACATCACCTCTTCTTCGGGTATCATCCGTAGGTTTGTACAAAAAGCCTTAGTTGGTTGGATTTATGTCCAAAATAAGGCTTCTAGGATGATAAAAGGGAATATTAGAAGTTTTTGGTGTATAAATTTTATGAAAATAGGGTTTTAAGGTGTGGATGAGATATGATATAGGGTTTCCTTTTATAAGTGAGGTGAGTGGAACACTTATAATTTTTTGAAAAAGAAATGATATTTCAATGTTTTTATCCTGAAAAAAGTTCCCAAAATGGAAAATCCTCTTAAATAAAATAGATAAGGTCAAAATATAGCCAAATATTTTTTGTTGAAAATGTTTTTGGTTATTTTTAATCATATATCATTTTAGTTTGACCCCCAATAAACCCATTTTTACCAAAACTACGATAACTTTTTTACTATTCATTTTGTTAAAAATTTATGTTGAACTTATAATAAAATAAAATTATTTTAAATAATAATATTTAAAAAATATATCCAAATTCAATTATATAAATGGGAAATTTTAATTTAAAACTAATCTCATTGATGTGATGAGAAATAAGGGTTTTAAAGATAAAATGTTCAGAAGCTTACTATGCTTTTTTGAGATTCAATAATAAATTGATCTAATTAACATAAATGGGATTAATATATGTATTATTAAACAAATTTTTATTTAAAAATAATTTAAAATTAAATATAAATTAATAAATTAATTAAATACAAATGTGGTTTTAAATTTAAATTATGAAGTTTTTACAATTAATCAAAAATGTAACGCCTCGACCTTAGATTCCCAGAGTCGGTGCATTATTTTAATACATTAGAATTATTACAATGAATTAAGTCCCGAAAGACTGATCAGTTTAGCAGTCTTGGAAACAAAATTCAAACATAAGTCAAACTTCACATCTTGAAAAGAAATACCACATTAATTTATTCCATTAAATCATCCAAGCCTCCAAGATTATGCCCACAAGTCACTCATAACTAACTTATTCATATCCTGGAAATATAAAACCTAAGAAAGGGCTGAGCTCAAATGCACTGTATGGGTAAGAGATAATTAGAAGATAACATAAATATTAAGCACGTTGAATAATTGAAACCACATACCTTTACCAATAATAAACATGAATAATTTTAAGGAAGGAATGTGATTTCAGTAAATAATTCCATAATAAAACATAATAATGGGTATTCTACTAGTCTAATGACAACATGAACCATAAATATTATTTTCATAATGAGGTAATGTATAATGCTGGACATTCTGAAACATTTTTTCAAAGCCTCGGCCAAGACATCTAAAAATTATTAAGGCCTTGGCCGAAACCATATATCAAATTGGGAAAGGCCTCAGCCAATTCCATGTCTAGTTCTCTCATGATACCTACCAATTCAGCGAGGATCTATATCAAGCTCCACCCAGAACTTACTATACCCAATACATTCCTCATATGAAAAGGTTGAAATATAACATAAACATTCGTATTAAAACTAGCATATGAAATGTCAATACTTTAACCATAAACCATGAAAGGTATAAAAATAGCAGATCCACAATAAAAAATATCAAAAAAACCATTAATACATTATGGATGTTTTGTATCATCATAAATCAACTTCAATTAACCATAAAATCCATCAATTATGTTGGCATAGATGAAATCAAAACCAAATTTATAGAAAAATTTCTTTCTATTTTGAAATCATTTAAGAGTCACATAATTATAAAGAAAAAATTTATTTTGAAAATATTATTATAATCTTGAAAGGGATGCTTCGACGATGTTATAATGGTGGAAAATATCCTCACCCATCATATAAATTAAAAAACATTATGACCTTAAATTTTGTCGAAAAGGTCAAAAAGTACCTTCTTTGGAAGACAATGGAAATATTCCTTTCAAAAACTTATAAGGTCAAATAAGGGTGTAAATGGATTTACCCCATTTTTTAGTAAATAGTAATTTTTTTTTGGAAATACATTTTTATGAAACATGGATGTTGATGATAAAGAGGTCCCACTTGATAATTACGTATAAACAACCTCAGATAATAGAGATTGTGAAATTAACCTTTACCTTGCTGTTTCCATTAGTTGAGGGTACGTTTAACCTCATGTATAATGACCATTGTATGTTATTAGATTATACCAAAACCATATTAATATTTATGATATCATACATGATTCATTTATTTCTTTATACTACCCATTTAATAATAATTTCCATGTTAAATTAACAATTTAGGTAATAATTGCTTTCTTTATCGTACGCATTTTAACTTGTTACATTTGATTGTATAAATTAGATAAAGGTTTAAATACATCTAGGATATAAAAAAAGGTTTATATTCCATATATATATAGGATATAAATATGTATAATAGACATATATATGAAATGGAAAACACCGTTTATGGAGACAATAGTCTGTACGTACGCATAAACACAGTTTCTGTTTTCATATCGTATTGCACAGAACTAAGTGAATAAGATATATGTAAGTACATATATATATATATACCTCCAGTATAATTATTATTTAATATATTACATACTTATTAATGATATATATTTTATAATTATCGTTGAATGGTGAACGTGGAAATGAATCTCATCGCGTTGTGGAGACGGTAATCCGTACGTATGCACGAGCAAAAATATCATTATATTGATGGTGAAATCGTATGTAATTAGATGGTATATACTAAATAACAAATAATTAAGATGTTATATTTATTATTTATATTGGTTATACTCATTATTATACCCATCCAAATAATGAAGTGTTTGAATAAAAACTACACCACGACGTAGAGACAGTAATCCGTACGTACGCACGTATGGTGACTTTGTCATTTATAGGATGGATAGAATAATGAATATGGTTGTAAAATTTTTATAATAACATCACAGTATATATAAGATACTTTATTTATTATTTTATATTGGAAACAACAAAGAAATAGGGGGTGGAAGAAGAAAAGAACTTGAAAGAGGTGATGAAATATTTACCTCTTCTTCAGGTTCTTCATTTTGATTTGATCAAAAGAGATCCTTAGGATAGCTTTATGACCAATATAATGCCACTAGGATGAAGGGAGGAATTTTGGGAGGATATTTGGGTAGGGTTTGGCCGGGCCGAATGGCTTTGGAGGTGTGAATTTGATGGAAGGGGAAGTGCCTTTTTATAAGAGGGGTGAGTTGCACCTTAGGAAAAACATAATATATTATTTTATAACAAATTAATTTTCGTTTTATAATTGATAAAAAATAAATTATTTAAAGGATAATTTGGGGATGGGTCTAAAACCTCTGAAACAATATATTTTAGACTAGTTTATGTCACCATATTAACATTAACATTTAGATTTAACTCTTAGTTAAATAGATTGACATTTACCATGTCTCTTAGTATTTTTATATTATATGGTTAATAAACATACTATAAGATTCCAATAGAACCTGAATTGGTTGATTAGTTATAGATATATTATTATATAAGTCTTTTGGATGAACCTTAGATTTTAAGGAATATTATATCTATTATTAATATAATATTTGTTTTAAAAACTATTTTATGTCAATTTTGACACTATTTGGTATTTTTTTGTTAAAATCACAACAACATGATTAATTCAAAAACAATTAATTTAATCAACCCTTACATGTAATATTAACCTATAAAATTATTTTAATTCATCAAAAGTCTCAAATAATATTTATTTGGGTATTTATAATATCAATTATTTTAATATTTTATTAATAAGGAAATTACTGCATTATTATCGTGTCAAAAATAAATTTAATTATTTAATGTTTAAAAATTATAAATAAAATACCATTATGTAGAAAATATTTTTATCTTTCTAATTAATATTTATAGTCGAATTTATCTTATGTATACCCCTATATTAAAAATGTTTTAGTTATGAAAACTTGAATTTATCACTTTTAACTCTTCTTTAATTTAAATAATAATTAATTTCCTAATCTAATCCTAGTGGACCTAAAGGATTATATTTTATTAATAAGGTTGTTTCTGGTCAAAATATACTCAATAAATAGAATTATATCATGTTTTAGGGTAATAATAATATCATTTTTACCCTTAATTACCCTATTTACTTTTAACAGTGGCAAATAAAAGAATAAAGTTACTATTCACCAAAAATAATTTTTATCTTATTGAACCACATTTTATGTACTGATATCAACCGTGTCTCTCGAATTTTTTAAATTCAACTCACAGAAGAAGTAAAATTATGTTTTCTGTAAATTTGCAAACGCTCCTAGGAGGTCAGTAAATGACGGTAAAAAGTTCAATAAAATTTTTATATATCTAAAATTATTATCAACTAACTCCAATTAATTAGATTGAACTCATGTAAGTATTTTTTATCTATTTTTACATAAAATAAATTTTAAAAAAATATATAATTATTTAAATAAAATGTCGGTTTTAAACAATAACTCAATGTTTTTCACTATTCATCAAAAAATGAATGTTTTCAAAAAAATACCTAAAATTATTCATAAGCTAATTTTGGTATTCAAAATTCAAAAATGAATTCTATTTTACCAAATTAAAAATATAGAAGTTGAATTTATTAATTTAAAATTAATTCCCGTTGTCTCAACCAAAAAGCTTATTTTTAAGAAATAATAACTACCAAAAGATTGACCCTGGTTTATGACTAATTTCAAAGTAAAATTTCTTCCAATGACCTACAATGGATAAAATGGTAAAAATATAAACTAATTATACTTCCAAACCATTAATATTCATATAGTAACACTATAAATTATTTTGATTAAAAAAGTGTTTCAGTTAAAATTTAGTATTTTCACTATCCCCCCAAATATGAAAGTTATCAGAAAAACACCAAATATTTATCAAAACTAAATTTTCATGTCCCAATTATAAATAAGAAGTTTATTTTGTCAAATTTAATATATAAAAGTTTCAAATATTGGATATAAAAAGTCTTCTCTATTAAAACGCGGTAAAATTACAATTTTTGAAAAATATTTCTTTTATCTGAAAAAATGAATTTGTTCTTACATTATGTATAATAAACTCCAAATATGGATTATAAAATTATAAGGATTATATAAAGTTCAAAATTCAGTTAATACTATCCATAACCGCTTTTGAGCGACTAGTTTGGTAAGTCATGGTGCGTTTGAACTCATTGTTGCGTGTAGTGCATGTTATTGAATTACTTTGATGAAATAACGTGTTATGAAATCTTGGGGTGTTACATTCATCATTCCATCAATAAATTGTGTCCTGACAATTTGAAATTGTTCTTCTAAAATAAATGGTTGAAAATAGAAAATATCTTTGTTGGAAAACCCATATCAGAAATTGGGTTAAAAACATTTAGTCTTAATAGGAGGAAAAGTGGAATGAAAAGGTCACAATCAAATTATGATCACGATTAGGAGAAAATTGGTTGAAATTAGAGACACATAATTGGAAAAAGAACGTAAAAATTTATAGGGATTGATTGAGGTCATCAGTCACAAACAATTGTATAATTGAGGGCCTTAAAGCCATCAATCTATGATGATTTAAAATTTCATCGGTTCAACAAAACATAAGGTATTAGGATAACCCATTTTTTGTTTTAAGATCCCTTACCTAAGGTTTAAGAATTAATTTCTTCATAAAATAAGTGAAGAAAAAAATATATACTTGACAAGTAAATTTCCATCCTTTACCTAATTTCTACCACAAATTCATCTTTCACTCTAAAAAATAATAGAACTAAAAAAAAAATTCTATTATTCCTATTGGTATAGGGTTCAAAAAAAATGAATATATAATTTATTTACCAAATATTTAATAAAACTACATTTTTCAATCTAGGACATCACGAGGACCAGGGGTTGGGGATACACCCTTGTTGCCCTTTAGATGCGGGTTCATGTCTCGTGGCCTTGTCGGACGCGACAGGTTTCCGCTCGACCTCCGGGTGGTCCTTTTATGGTAATCCAAAAATAATCTCAAACAATAATTATCCAAAATACTTATATCCAAACTCATAGTCCAAAATTTATAAGGAAGGTAAACATAATAAAGATCCTTTTTCCACTTAATAACACGTGAACACCTTCATCATGTATTCTTTTAAAACAATGTGACATCCTGAATTATCATAAAACCTTATTTATTACATTCATGCTCCCTTATTACTTATAGAATACTGGATATACTCCTTCTATCAATTTTTTTTTGTAAAATCCAAAAATTATGAAATATACAAATCATTAATTAGTTTCAAGGTAGTCAAGAATATCCAATATATTTTTTCCAAATCA
Organism: Viscum album; assembly: GCA_963277665.1. Lineage (NCBI taxonomy): Eukaryota > Viridiplantae > Streptophyta > Magnoliopsida > Santalales > Viscaceae > Viscum > Viscum album. Next base: position 1,197,069,519 of record OY728122.1, read on the forward strand.
ATCATGTATTATTCCAAAATCACTACCTCGGTATCAAAACCATATTATGGTTTATCTTTCTCTCAATAATATATTTTCCAAAAATTTAAACTTCTATTGAGTCACTTTTCTTGGTTCCACACAATCTCAAGTCCTTAATGAAATAATACTACAGTACAATCCTTATATACTCTATAATTCTTATAACATGTACATCATTAATATAATACTCAAATTAACCAATACTTTAATAAAAATCTAAGGAATATAATAATTCCTCTTCATCTCTGGTAGTATCATAACTTTATTATTATCTAGTAGTAACGTTTGGGGTTTACTGTGATGATTTGGACATTGATTCTCATAGTGTCCCAACTCTTTACAGATGAAGCATTGTACATTTGAAACTTTTTTCTTATCCTGGAAATCACACCCTTGGTGTCCTGTTTTTTCCATTCCCTTCATGCATTTACCAAGGTGATTTTTTCCACAATTATCACATATGAAAAAAATCCTTATTTTACCTCTTCCCATTATCCATCTTTCTCTCTTCCATCCTTTTCTTCTCTTTCTTCCCTTCAAAGCCATAAGACTCAGAGAATTATTTACTTATCTTATTAACACTTGATACTATTTCTTCATATGTTAAGAATACATGGGAGAATATTTCCATTCTAAATTTTGTCTTAATACCTTGAATGATATGATCCTTCTTACTCTTTGGATCATACTTATTATTGTAGTTCACATTCCTTCCACTGGGCACGATTTCTATATAATGACATACAGTAGGTCAGTTTATGAATAGCAATGAATAATTTCAAACTTTTAAAATACCTAACATAAATTTAGCAGTTTATAGATATTATCCATAATAATAAAAATATTTTCTTTAAGGAGGTATATACTCTTAAATCCTTTATAAAGATTTGAAAAGAAAATTAGAATTATCCTATGCATTCCCCCCCGGGAGTGTCGTAAACAAAAGTGAAGCAAGACCCATTGTTGTGCACTAGTTCCTGTTCCAGTATAGCTCAAAGTGGTGTTTTTGGGATTTAACCCTAGGTACATCTGCGCCAGATCCACCTCTACCTGCTCATATCCAGACAAGGATTTATTTTTTTTGAAAACTCAAAAAATCTCTACAGTACCAACATTCTAGGAAGTTCTTCTATATTAATCCTCAAATTATATCTTAGGGTAATGTGCTCTAATAGAGTTTATCTAAATCTATTTTCCAAGGTTATTTCTAAACTTCCTCTAATACTGATTGTAACGCCCGGACCCCAGATTCCCAGAGTTGGTGCATTATTTTAATAAATTGGAAAGATTACAATGAATCACGTCTTGAAGGACTGATCAATTTATCAGTCTTGGAAACATGATTTATATATAAGTTCAACATTACAACATGAAATGAAATACAAAACTAATATATTCCATTAGAAATATCCAATCCTCCTTGATTATTCCTGAAAGTCACTCATAACTAACTTCTTTATATCCTGGAGAAATGAAACATAAGAATGGGGTGAGCTCAAAAACTTAGTAAGGGTAAGCAATACAATACAAGATTACATAAATATTAAGCATGGTGAATAATTGAACCACATACCTTTACCAATAATAAACATGAATAATTTTATGGTAGGGACCTGAGCTTAGTTAATAATGCCATAATAAAACATAATCAAGGGTATTCTACTAGTTGAATGACGTCTTGAACCATCAATATTATTTTCAATATGAGGGAATGTACAATGCCGGACATTCTGAAACATTTTTTCATGGTCTCGGCCAAGACGTCTAAAAATGATTAAGGCCTTGGCCAAAAGCATATATCAATGTCATGAACCGTCCTCGGGGCCTGTTCCATGACTACACCAACCCCACCTTCCATAGGCCAGGGGCTGGCGACTAGCACCAAAGGTGTGAATCCTAATAAAAAGAGAAGGAATTGCCTTTATGATAGTAAATAGACACAACAATGTACGCAAGATGAAGTAAGAACAAAGTAATACTGAATACAAGGTAAGTGTGGAAAGGTAAATGGGCCAGAATACAAACCCAATTGAAAAGTACAATATAACTGAAAGTCTTGTACAACAGTAGGAAAGTAAACAACAACCACTAAGTCATTCTCCCGGAATCCCTCCAGAAGGGTGGGTACAGATGGTCTCCTCGACACCTCGGGTCCGTCCGTCCACTCCATATACGTCATGCTAAGTGGTCCACCTCCGGGTATCATCCAGCTCCACAAGTCTCTACCACGATCAGTGTTGTCCGTCGTCTGTATCCAACACAACGTAGTACAAGCATAGACCATGTAGGGGTGAGTATGACATTACTCAGTAGGGACCCCGAGACCCCCGAAGGTCTCCTAGAATCTACGAAGGATAAACCACAAGAAAAGATACAATCACGAAGTATCAACCAACTCAACTTAGGTATATGCCCATACATATACCTAAGTCACCAATTTAGTTCGGCTCCAACTCTCAAGACAAAGTGCAACCCAGTCCACATAGGAAAGAAGATAATCACATCGATGATAATGATTGAAAAAAAAGAATCAACTCACATAGGTATACATCTTTCGTAAAGTGATAAAGGTGATCAGATACATCGGACCCACGTAGGATACTAGTCCAGCTAAGCTATCAGACCCACGTAGGATACTAGACCAGCTACTCTATCAGACCCAGGTAGCATACTAATACAGAAGTTGAACTATCGGACCCACGTAGGATACAATTACAATAGTCATTAATGTTGAACCCACAGAGGATTCCAATACAGTTGTCATCGCCACCGAACCCATGGAGGATTCCAGTATGGTAGTCTTCATCACCGAACCCACGGAGGATTCCAGTACGATAGTCGTTGTAGTCGCAACCAACTCTAGGGTTCTCGAACACAACACGCTCGATTCCGGGAGGGTCCGCTCCTCGAGAAAATGGGGCGATACATCAACTGTCACGAAGTCTAGAGTTGATGTATCCTGAAGTTCCGTCTCGTCAAAAGGATCCCAACGCGATAGACGACGAGTCAATCGGACGCCCATGCTGAGAGTTATTAGCATTTTTGCTCAGGGGCCCAGTTGGAAATACGCTCGTTCCAAACCAGACCATTTTCCAATTTTTTCAAAAACTCACTTAGATTATCACAAAAAGAACCTCCTCGTCGTAAGGGTCTCAGTTCCGCAGATGGCGCGTTGACCAGACACGCGGTCTAAAAGTTATTCACGTTTAAGTGAAAACGGGCCCGGCCAGTTAGGCCCAGTGGGCCGACGGTTCGGGTCAACCCAGTTTTGGCGAGTCTGACCCGGTAGAGGGTCGCACCGACCCAAATAATCTTGTGGCCTAGCCCGAGGGGTGTGGCCTAGACTAAAGGGCTGCGACCCAGCCTGGCGGGGCGCGACCCGTCACGGCAGGGCACGGCCCGGTCCGGCGCGGCCCGGCCCGGCTGGGTGCGGCCCGACCAGGCAGGCCGCGGCTTGGCCCGGCGGGCTGCGACTCGGTTCAGAGGGGCCGAGCCATCCGTGTGGGGGAGGGATTTCCCGAACCGGCGTCACCGAGCGGCGCCATCCTCCAAATGTCCAGCCGAAGCCTACCGGCCTTCCTGGTGCATGCGGCCCGCTCGGGCGGGCCGCGGTCTTGCTGCGCGAAACCTTCTGGTGCCACAGATCTTTCACCCAGCCGGTCGACGAGCTGGCCAGTTTTCCGCTGAAGCGGCCCGCAGAATGCAGGCCGTGGTCCACCATAGTGCGAAAACCCTTGTGGCGCTGCGGTGTTCCTTCGGCCCGACCGGATTTAGCCGGCCGGTTCTCCTTCAACCGAGTGGGCCGCGGTTGCGGGCCGTGGTTCCACCGCACGCAGCCGGCGCATGGCTGACGCCTTCGATCATCGCCACATCCCATTGAGAATTAAAAATCAAGAACAACGGAGGGTTGTCGGTCCGTGTTCGTTCGGCCCGCGCCCTTCGCGTTAGGCCATAACAAATAGCCAAGGTTATTCCAAAGAAACCAACAAAGAACAGGGTACAAATTATTCACTTAAAATTTTACAAACCCCTACTTCGAAATTGATATCACACGTCATCGAACCGCAGATGAAGAGTGTCATGGTAGTTAGGCGTCGCGAAAGAACAATGTCGTCCCGCTAACGTTGGAGGAGGAGGAGGTTGGAGAATTCATGGAGCGTTCTTCGACAGAGGTGTTCTTCATCGTGAGAAGAACACTTTTCTTTTCTGATCTTCCAGAGGTTCCATCCCTAAATATTAGTCAAGATAATATTATATTAAGGCCCCCCCTATTTTACTAAACTTTCCATGCAATTTTAAAATGATTCAAATACTCCCAAAGTAATTAATTAATTTGTGGAGTTCAAAATAATAAATTCAAGGTGTTGTCATATTAATGACAAAGTGCAAGGTGGAGAGTTTAACAAATAAAGTGGGTAGTTGTCAAGAATTAAACAAGGGGGTTTAAGGGAGTTTAGGGTGAGGTTTAAGGGAGTTTAGGGTGAGTTATGGGGAGATGAAAAGGTTAGGTTTGTCTGGGCCCCACCTCACAAATATCCTCTCATGGGAGGTTATGAGGGTGTAGCCCCCACCTATAACTCCCCTTGAAAGGAATTAACCAAATTCCATAAATAAAATTGTGTTCCAAAATTTTTATTTATTTTACTCTAAATTCCCAAAAAATTAACTCTTATCTAACATAAAAAGAAACTGTGATAAAGGTCCCCTTAAGCGAATATCGGTGCTGCGAGTTCATCGGTGTCCTTAGATTTCAATTCCAAGCACCGGTTCAAAATATAGAAAACCCACACGTACGTTTACTGAACGTACACAAACAAAACTTCAGAAATTGATTCCAGGCACATCAGGCCTATGAATCAAGTGCCGTTAGACACCACAGACTCGTCAAATTCCAAAGTATTTAAGAAAAAATTGTCCATGAAATTTCCGGGTCTTTACAATAAAATTTGGAAATGACATAGCCAATTCCACATCTAGTTGTCTCATGAGACCTATAGATGCATCGAGGAGCTATAGTGGGCTCCACCCGTCACTTAATAATTCCAATACATTCCTCTTATGAGAAGCTTGAAATATAACATAAACATTCGTATTAAAACTAGCATATGAAATGTAAATACTTAAACCATAAACCATGAAAGTTATAAAAATAGCACATCCATTGTCAAACATATCACAGAACCTTTAATACACTATGGACGTTTTATATCATTATAAATTAATTTGAAATAAACATGAAATCCATAAAATAATGTTGATATATATAAAATAAAAATATTTTTTAGAGAAATATCTCTTTCTATTTTGAAATTATTTAAGATTCACATAATTATACAGAAAAAATTTATATTGAAAATATTCTTATAAGATTCAAAGGGAAGATTTGAGGATGTTATAACAGCGGAAAATAGCCACACCTATCGTATAAGTTAAAAATAACATTCTTACCTTAAATTTTGTTGAAAAGTTCAAAAAGTACCTTGTTTGGAAAACAACCGAAATATTATTTTCAAAAACATATAAGGTAAAATAAGGGTATAAATGAATTTAATGTGCTGTTTAGTAAATACTAAAAATGTTTTGAAATAAATTTTTAAGAACCATGGATATGGATTATTAAGAGGTCCTAATAGATAATTACGTATAAACAACCTCGGATAATAAAGAGATTGTGAAATTAACCTTTACCTTGCACTTTCATTTAGTCGAGGGTACGTTTAAACTCATGTATAATGACCATTGTATGTTATTAGACTATAACAGAACCATATTAATATTTATGATATTATAAATTATTCATTTATGACTTTATACTACTCATTTAGTAATAATTTCGATGTTAAATTAACATTTCGGGTAATAATCGCTTTCTTTATCATACGTGTTTTAACTTGTTACTCTTGACTGTATCACTTAGATCGAGATTTAAATATTTACAGGATATAAAAAATGATTTATATGTCATATATATTTAGAATATAAATATGTATAAGAGAAGTATATATGAAATAGAAAACACTGTTTATGGAGATGGTAGTCCGTACGTACACATAAACGTTGTTTCCGTTTTCATATCGTATTGCACTGAACTAAGTGAATATGATATATGTAAGTACATATATATATATATTTATATCTCCAGTAGAATTATTTGGTCATATATTAAATACTTATTAATGATATATATTTTAGAATAATTGTTGAATGGTGAACATGGAAATGAATCTCGTCGCGTCATGGAGATGGTAATCCATACGTATGAACTAGCGACAATATCATTATATTGATGAAAAAATAATATGTAATTAGATGTTATATCATATATACAGAATCATTAACATGATATATATATTATTTACATCTGTTATACTCATTATTATACCGATCCAAATAATGAAGTGCTTGAATAACAAACTACACCACGATGTGGAGGCGATAATCCGTACGTACGCACTTATGGAGACATTGTAGTTTATAGGATGGATAGAATAATATATACAGTGGTACCATTTTTATAATATTAAAACAGTATATATATGACACTGGATTTATTAGTTTATAATGGAATCAACAAAGAAAGAGGATGTGGATGAAGAAAAGAACTTGACAGAGTTGATGAAATATTAACTCTTCTTCAGGTTCTTCCTTTTGATTTGATCAAAAAGGGATCCTTAGGTGGGATTTATGACCAAAGGAAGGCCTCTAGGATGAAGGGAGGAATGATGGGAGGATATATGGGTAGTATTTGGCCGAGCCAAATGGAATTGGAGGTGTGAATTTGAGGGATAGGGAAGTTCTCTTTTATAAGAGGGGTGAGGGGCACCATAGGAAAAACCTAAAATATTATTTTATAATAAATTAATTTTCTGTTTTTAATGGCTCAGAAATGAATTTTTTAAAATTTAAGGTGTGTATGGGTTGAAAACCTTTCATCCAATAGGTTTTAGATAGGTTTAGGTCAGCATATTAACTTTAACTTTTAGATTTAACTCTTAGTTAAAAAGTTTGACATTTACCATGTCTCTTTGCATTTTTAAATTATATGGTTAATAAACATACTAAAAAATGTCAATCTAACCAAAATTGGTTCATTAATGTCATATATATTATTTTATAAGTCTTTTTTCATAACCTTTGTTTTTGAGGACTATTATATAAATTATTAATATAATATTTGTTTTAAAAACTATTTTATGTCAATTTTGACACTATTTGGTATTTGGTTTTTGTTAAACTAATAACATCATGATTAATTCAAAAAAAAATTAATTGAATCAACCATAACATATAATAGTTACCAAAAAAAGTATTTTAATTCATCAAAAGTCTCAAATTACATTTTCTGGATATTTATAATATCAATTATTTTAATCTTTTAATAATAAGGTAATTACTACATCATCATTGTGTCATAAATAAATTTAATTATATAATGTCTAAAAATTATAAATAAAATACCATTATGTATAAAATACTTTCATATTTCTAATGAATATTTATATTTGAGCTTATCTAATGTATAACCCTATATTAAAAATGTTTTAGTTATGAAAACTTGAATTTAACACTTTTAACTCTTCTTTAAATTAAATAATAATAAAGTGACTAATCTAATACATGTGGATATAAAGGACAATATTTTATTCCTAATTTTTTTTGTAGAATTAAAATTATCCAATAGAATTATGACATGTGTTATGGTAATAATAATATCATTTTTACCCTTAATTACTGTATTTACTTTTAACCGTGGTAAATACATGTAAAAAGTTTCTATTCACCAAAAATTGTTTTCATCTTATTGAACCAAATTTTACTTACAGAAATCTACCATGTCTCCTGTATATTTGAAAGTCAACTCACATAAGTGGTAAAATTAAGTTTTATGTAAATTTTCAAATTCTCCATGGAGGTGGGTATATGACGGTAAAAAGTTCAATAAAATATTTATATATCTAAATTTTTTATAAACTGACTCCAATGAATTACATTGAACTTATATAGGTATTATGTATATATTTTTACCTAAAATAATTTTAAATAAAATAAGTAATTTTTTAAATAAAAATTTGATTTTAAATAATAACTCAGTGTTTTTCACTATTCATTACAAATTGATAGTTTTAAGAAAAATAAAAAAAATTCTTCCGAAGCTAATTTTCATATTACAAATTCGAAAATGAAGTCTATTTTACCAAATTAAAAAAATATAAGTTGAATTTATTTATTTAAAATTAATTCCCATTTTCATAATAAAAAGCGTATTTTTAAGAAATAATAACTACCAAAAGATTGACACTTGTTTATGAACAACTTCAAAGTGAAATTACTTCTATTAACATACATTGGATTAAATGGTTAAAATATAATCCAATTATACTTCCAAACCATTAATATTTTTAGTTTAACACTATAAATTATTTTGATTAAAAAAAGTTGTTTTTAGTTAAAATTTATTATTTTTCACTATTCACCTAAATATGAATGTTTTTAGAAAAATACCAAAAATTTATCAAAAATAAATTTTTATGTCCCGATTTTGTAGAAAAAGTTTATTTTGTCAAATTGAATATATATAAGTTTCTTTTATTGGATTTAAAAAGGGTTTTCTATTAAATGGTGTTAAAATTACATTTTTTGAAAAATAATTCTTTTATCTGAAAAAATGAGTTTGTTCTTACATTATGTTCAAGAAACTCATAATATGGATTCTAAAATTATAAGGATTATATTATGTTAAAAATTCAGTTAATACTATTCATAATCTCTTTTGAACGACTATTTTGGTTAGTCATGGTGTACTTGAACTCAATGTTGCGTGTAGTGCAACTTATTTAATTACTTTGACAAAATAACGTACTATGAAATCTTGGGGCGTTATAAAAAATAATTTTTTTGAAAAATAAAAATAATTAACGATAATTTATTTTGAAATAGTAATTTAAATAAATGATGTTTAATTTATAAAATTAAGTTACACAATGTGTGATAAATTAATTTTTTAATGTAGACCAAAATAAATAAAAAATATTTTTTTGAGAAAATTGTATTCTGGAAGCATGTAAAGACATTACCAAAAAATTAGTACATTTTTATCAATATTATTAATTAATATAAAATAATTATAATTAAAATTTAAAAATACATATTAAAATTCATATATCTCAGTTTAATAGATATTTCATAACGGTAACATTTAAATAATTATATTAATAATATATTATTGTTTTGTTAAAACTTAGTGTTGTGTGTAACACAATATTACCCAATATTGTGTGTTGATAAAGCTCAAAATGGTTTTAATTATAACATAAGGGTAAATTGATCTTAAGTTCAATGAAAGATATCAAATAAATTTTATTTAATACAAAATGATTCATAAAAAGTTATGGTGTTTCAAAACTTCACTTAATTGTTTTTCATGGGTTATACATTTCATGGTATTTTTAAATTGGTAAACACAAATAAATGAGATATTATTCTAATTATTTTCGGTTATATTTCAATTTTATTCAATGTTAAAATTTATGATGCCTTTTAATCTAGTATCAGCTGCTCATGTAGATTATTAGCTTTATTTTTCCATGTCTATAAATATTTCACAATTAATCATGCTTGCATTTTATTTGTCATGAAAATCCAGAGAGTCATATGATATTTCATGAGTTATCCTTAATGAAAGTGTTGATAATTTTTTATCCCACATTTATATCACTAAGTAAAAGTTATCTTCTGTATATATTTCTTCAATAGAGTATGTGAATGTCCACATATTTTCTATTATTTTTACGCACCCATAAGTGTGTGGTTTTGTACATAAAAAATGATACTCAAGGTTTTTTGTCTTATAAAAATGTTGATTTCATTATGATATCTATATATCCTTTGTGTAATATAATTTTTATTTTGGATCCCTTTATTCATTATGATAATCATTAGTTTTAGGGTTCACCTATTTTCATTCATGAAAGACAAGACCAAAAACTCTTCCTGAAACAACAAGTTTTGTGGATTATGTATTTCAATTTAGGAAATTATGAGTTCTTAAATGTTAAAATGAAAAAAAGTAAAATCATTATCATTTAATCAATATTCATATTGGAGGCGACCATCTTCTAACCCATTGTATTTCACCATTTCAAAACAACATTACATTACATTTAATGATTATATTAAAAAAACTGAAAAGATCTATGGATTTATCAATATTGGATTCCTTATTTTCTTGTGACATTTTGAAAACAAAAATGTTTTGAGTGTTTTCATAATTGGCTAATTCTATCTCAGGAAGAAGTCTCACATGAATTCACATTTCACAATAACTCATCTTTTTCTTCACTATCAAATATCAAGCAAAGACATGCAATATCTCGGATCATGATCCCTAATCATTGTAATATTCATAATAAAATTATGTTTTTATAATAATATGTTTCTCTTAAGGATATCACAAAAGTTTAATTAAAGAATAAGGTATTGGTTGATTAGAGTGGGTGTCCGGACATCGGTCCAAAGTTTAGTGGTCTCACCATACAAACCCTATAGACAGAGGATGAATGTGATGAATCCCTTGGTCGAATGAACATGGTAAAATTGATAGTATGGTTAGTGTCATATATCTATATATTTAAGATTTATGAATATTGAATAGTCAATGCTTTTCTTACATCAATGCGGAACTTTGTCATGCACTGCTTAATAACCCTTCCCTCATCTTCATTCTCTCAAACTGGAACTAGGTTTAGTACTGAAATTCATTTCACAAAATCACCCATCAACGACCCATGAAACACCATTGAAAACCCCACCTAGGCTCACTTGTGTACCATATGCGCACACCATCCAGAACCTAAGAACATTCTCCCATTGGGTTCTATACATACCCACTCACAATTTCTCATGAACAGATATACTTCCTCAATGCCTAACCATTTAGTATGGTGTTTTATACATACCCACTCACACATTCCCATGAACATGCCTAATTTCTCTATCCATAACCATATATTATAGAACTACCATGTGGTTTTTTCAGATCTAATTAGTGTTGGATTGAGATTTACTTAAATGGAATTCATAGTAGAAAACATTTTTTTTTAAAAAAGAGCCAATACGATTCATGGAATATGAAATGAAAATTACAAACTTATATTCTTCTTCTTCAATTGATATGTAACATATGATCCACCTTCAATAAAATTTCCAATTCTAATTTTTTTAACAATCCTTTGATTAATCGTCATGTTTTATTGATATTCACTAGTAGAAATGATGAATCAAACATTGAGGCTTTGACATTGTATATCTATAAACTAATGAAAAATGTATTAGTAGAAATCTTTTAGCATCAGTTTTAATAGAAACTGATGCCAATATTTTTAATATAATTTTTTGGTGTCAATTTGTATGAAATTTGACATAAAAAATGCCAACAAAAGTTCTTATGAAATCTGTTTTTGTAAAAATCTGACACAATAAATTTAAAAAAGGAATTTTCGGTGACAGTTTTTTTGAAAATTGATGCCAAATTAGTTTTTATCCTCGATTTATATAAAAAAATGATGACAAAAATATTTAAAAAAACATGGGATCATGAAACCCGGATTTTTTGATCGGTGAATTTTTTTTTCTTAACTTGAGATGACCCTAACGATGACCCGTTGATCCTCAACAACCATTATTGTTGATTTTAATCAATTTTTATCTTCTTTTCACAATCTATGGTCTCAGTTATTCATCCTCAATCATTGTGTCATCTTCCATGGAAGTATTTATCTTCGAAAACCATTTTCCAACTGAATATCAACCAAGGTTCAATTTTATTTCTTTGTTCTTGTTAGTTGTTTATTTCTACAATAGTTTTTGTTAGATCTTGTAGTGTTTATTCATCCAATGAATTAAAGGGAGAATTTTTAGATTAAGGATCCATTTTCCTTGTTTAAAACATAATTTTATAAGTTTTTTTTTAATTTTGAAGTTAAATTAGTTATAATTTTGTTATATTTTCGAGTTGTTATTTCAATTATTTATATTTAGTTGATTTTTATTTATAAATGTTGTTGTTAATGTTTTTTATATTTATAAATTTCTTATCTGATTAAATTATCAAATTATCTTGATGATATTATTCAATGAACTATGATATATGGTGTCATATTTCATCAAAAGTTTTCACATCACATGTACTGAATCCATATTTTCACCATTAAAAATAATACAATATTCAATACATTTTGACACACGTGACACAAAACTAATGTAAAAATATGAAAAATGAACTAAAACGTGTTACATGTTTGAAAATAATTAAATTATAATATCTAAAAACCATATTTATATAATATGAAAATAATAAATTTAAAATTTCTAAATTCAGAACAAATATAATTTTTATTACAATAGTATTTTTTTCAAATAAATTATGATAAAATTTATTGTAATTTACCTTAATAAATTAAATTGACCCCATTTAAATAATTTAATTAATATAAAATATTTCCATATATGAACTAATATATTATCATTAATTAATTATCATATTATTTTGAAATATTATTACAAAACACAAAATGTTCAACTGGTCACATTTTAGTAAAATCTATTTTTCATTATATATAACACATCATTTAAAAAATATAATTGAAAAAATTTAACTTAGTAAAATTAAATTCAATTAATTTTTTATAATTTCAATATTATTATAGTATAAAATTTCAATATTTTTTCAGAAATAATGTATTTTCATGTAAATAATTATTTATACTATTGTTTACCAAAAAGAGGTTTTCGATTGTAGTAGGTGTCTAAGTAGTTACAATGGCCTCACTATACCCCTATATTAGAATGATAATTATTAAAATAAGTAACCATTTATCATAAAACACCCAAAAAATTAGGGTATAAAATTAAATAAACATCCTAATTTTATAATATGAGGTGTTCAAAACTAACATATAGTGAAATAATCTAGATTTTCTACTCTAAATATAACATACATATAAATAGATAAAAGAAAATAATTTAAAATCAGAAAATAGATTAGTTTAAAAAACCTTGTTTTTAAACATGCAATATCTACTCGGGTTATTACATGTGATGCCCACTGGATCAGCGTGACACACAGCACAAAAAATAAATACCTTTAGTAGATTAGTTTTTATTTTAATTTTAATAATCTATGACATTTCCTATCTGATTAACAATCTTTTTTTTTCAATAAGTTTATGTTTACAATTTATTTTTTTTATATATATATGTATATATATATATATAAATCTTAATATGTTGTAATATATTAACCATTTATATTGTGGTATCAGGTATTGAATGTATAGTAATTAGAGAAATTCACAAATAACCATTATTGAGTGTTAAAAATGAGATGATGATTTCATGGAATTTTCTGAATGAAATATTCAAAACATAGATTTGATTTTCTTTGAATTTTTGAAGTGTTTGAATATGTGAAAGTTAATCTTTAGAGATATCATGGGTTATCTCATTTTCTATGGTTTTAGCATTAATTTTACAAATTGGATCTGGCATGGAGAAAGAACCGAATATTCAACATATAATATTGATAACAATATTCATAATGAGGCAGAATATCATATTGAAGAATTAATTCCTAATTTAGCTTCTAAAACCATAGGAAAAATTATAAATATTTAATGATTTTATCGTGATTCTGAGAAACAATTATTCCAAAGTTGTACTAAATATATAGTGTTATAAACTATTTTGAGATTAGTTAACTTGAAAGAAAGAAATGGGTGGTGTATTAAAAGTTTCTCTAAGATACATGATATATTTAAAGTGGTACATCTAGGATATGGGCTTATAGATTACAATTAATAGGTGAATATAATATCATTACCCAATAGATTGTGTATAAAAATACATATGATTTCACTAATGATTGTGTGTAGTATAGGAAATAAAATGAATATTTATCAAAATACCATACATGTGGGACATCACGCTATAAGATGGATGAAAAAGTCAACAAATATTTATTCTCAGGTATAGATATCTAACCTCACGAAAAAATAATTTTTTATAATGTCACATTCTATTTTTTGAATTGAATGAAAAAGCAAAAGAAATTAATTTTTTATGTTACGTGTTCAGGTTAGTTTTAAAACCGAGCATTAGAACTTGTTATTTCAGATAGTTGACATTGCGGTGGGACTTTTAAATAAATTTTATTAAATTAATTAGATTAAAATTAAAATAGAAGTAAATTAAATGAATTGTAAAAGAGTTATTAAACCTTTGGAATATTATGTGAAATGTTTTTAGAGTTTGACGATGAGAAGACACAAGATTCTGAGACCCGTAGACTCTTAGTGTTCATAAAATAAAAATATTAAATTTATTTTATTCATACACGTGTGTGTTTTTTCGAAAAAAATTGAAATAACTCTCAAACAGTATGTTTTATGAGAAATCCGAGACAACTGTTTGGTCCAGAATGCAGGGTTTACCCCAGGAAGGGTGTAACATTGATGCACGTCACGTGTTTGGAAACCTCGCATGGGATAATACCATATTTATTTTTAATTAATTTATTATACCATTTTTTAATATAATATTTAATTATTTTCTCACAAATGGTGTGCCGAATTTGAAATTTGAGGCCACTCATAGTTCTGGGAGGTGGGGTTTACCCTAGGCAGGTTATAACTTTTGTGAAAATAAGAAGTTTTTCAGATTGAAACTGAAGATAATTTAATTGGGCTATAAATATTTTTTGGATAGTTATAAATAATAATAATAATAATTTTATTATTAATTTTATTATTTGTGGTCAAGAAAAAATATAAAAAGGTACTTCCATAATTAATAAACTGTGTCACGATGTTAATAATAACAGGGTAATGAAATTAATGTGAAATTATTAATTTTTATAATTAAATTAAAATGTGAAATCAATATTAATTTTATAACCATTGTCTTTTTTTAAGTTAGTTGTTTTGAAATTATTAATGGTGTCATTGATGAGTTGTATTAAATAATAATAATTTTAATTATTATTAATATTAGTTTGGGACAAAAACATTGATGTATATCTATATGATGTATATATATATATTTGGGGACTAAATATATATGTAGTTATACCTAAATGTTCAAGTGTATATATATATATATATATGAATTTACAGATGTTTATATATTTATCTATATAAAATTCATATATATATATATATGAGAGAATATTTATTTTTTGGGTTAGATAAAACATTATTAATTTCCCACATAAATTCTTGTAATGTCTCGTCTAAAACAATGTTTTAGTCTGTTTAATTTTTTTTGTTTCTTAATATGATGCATGGTGGGTGCCTATGCACCATATTGCGGGTCACAGGTAGCTGTTAAAAATAAATTAAACAATTTCTTGGTCTTTAGGTAAAATTTTTACATCACACTCTATCACTGTGTTTAGGATAAAAATAATTTAAATGAGTTAAAAATAAATAAAAAGAATCTAAAGGAAATAAATGGATTTTAAAGAGGATAAAATAAATAATAAAATAGAAATGGTTTGAGAGAAATTAAAAATTACTAAAATGTGGTAAATATATTTTAAATAATTATTTAATTTCTTCCACCATTTTATTTTTTTTAGTTTTTTTATTTATTTCCTTTTTTCTCCATTATTTTTCATTCTTTTTTTCTCTCATAATATCCTCCCTCTCCCTGGGCGCTACGCATGTAGTACCCCCCTTGGTGATGCGCCTCCTCCCCTCTTCTTTTATCCTCATTCGGAAGCCCGCTATGACTCTATTTATCTTCTATTTTCTTCACAGTCAGTTGCATAGTAAATATCTCTGTAAGGCTAACCTCACACACTAAGAATCATATGATTTACTTCCCCATATATTATGTGATATTCCACAGAATTTTTTTACCTAAAACTAGTTTTTTTCTAAAATAATTTGATTTCATAAATTTTAGGTCAAATCATGGATCCCCGCAAAGCATATGATCCTCTATGAATAAGTTAGGGTGTCTAATCTCTTTCTACCTATTTTGTTGCATCATTTAAATCACACATTGTGCCGCTCATTGGTGTCTACCGGCGAAGTCTAATTTTTACCCCTTATAATTTAAATAAACTAATTTTTGAACCTTCACACCTTTTTATGAGACATTTTAACCCATTTAAATTATTTAAATATTATTGGATACACTTTTGGATGTGCTGACATTCTTCCCCTATTTTCCATTAGCCCCAAATTTATTAAATTAATTAATTGCAGATGTTGCGTGATCTCTTTTGTTGAGTTTCAATTAAATAAATTATTTTGGGTAACTCTGAACAATAATCTTTGGTTGTGTTGGTTAATTATTTCCTATTGAATTTATTCTTCGTTCAATTATTATCTTGTTTCCCCCTTATAAATTAATTTGTGTGTTTTTATTGATTTTTCTAATAAATTTCATTGGATATAGATGATAGGTTTAAATGATTATTTGTTTTGGCAGAGTTTCCTATAGTGGTTAGTTTTAATTATAAAAAAACTTTTTGGTATATATTCTATGAAATATTAACTAAATTCAGTGCGGGGAGAGAATGTGGGTTCTATATTAAGGGTCAGACATGTACTCTCTATTCATAACTTACTATCTCTACGTGTTGGGGGAGGTGTCTTAGGCTTTTCCTGACCCAAACATTACCGAGATTTCTAAATACTTATGAGTGATACCATTTCTAAAAGGGCCCATCGAGGATGGATCTATTAGCAATGTTGCTATGCCAATTATTTGATGATACTGAACCCCTTCTTGAATGATCAGGATGAACTCCTGATAAAGCCATACCCCGAGGGAGACTTGGCCTTTTGAGAGATTTCATTGGATAGGATTTGTGGTATTGGGTAATTTGAAGGATGTACCATATTGATACCTTCGGTATGTGCTCGCACTCCAACTCTCAATTTGAACATATTAATAATGATTAAATAAAGGTTTATATTAATGCCACTTGATTCCCAGGAGATTTATGATCCATTCTGGTATGTTGAAGCACATATGGTTTACACATAATTTTGACACCATGTTAAAGCACAAGGTTGGGGGTATGCCTCTTTCTTGTTTTACCTTGTGTTTCCAAGATTATATATATATATATATATACAAATATGTGCATCTTTCTCAGTATAGGTAATTTATTCAGAATCCTAGATTAGGCAAAAGTAGGTAATTAGGGATGGGTTCCTTTGGGGACCTGGACTGACCAGACCAACTTATTTTATTTTTCTGTGCTTAATTGATTGTTTGCATTTATTATATAATGACAGAAATCATTTAATTACTACACAAAATGGAAAGGTTTAGATACCATGGGTTTTGGACTACTGGTTTTTCATCTCACACATTTCTCAAGCATCATTGACAGCTGAATAGATTATATTTTTAGAGGTATTGACAAAGTGAAATGTGCTGCCTCCAATTATTGAATGTTTCATGTTACTTAGGATGATGACTGGGGAAGAGGATTGAGTCTTTCTCATGATGCATTAGTTTAACATTGATTATTTCCTTCTTAGTTAATAGTAGGCTTGGGTCTCTGTTTTATATTCTTTTAGTATAGACATGCATCCTAGAATGACATTACTTTGTGATCTTCCACACTTTACTATGTATTCAATTGGGGTTATTTATTTTCTTCTGCTTTAGTTTTCTTATTTATATGCTTCTTCTATTTGTTATAAATTTTTGTTTCTTCCGATATGCATTACCTTTACCTATAATGGCATAGTCATCCCCAAATATATGTTAAAAGGACCTCTCTACCCATTAGAAGCCTCTGGTATTCTGGGAGATGCGCTTGAGGTCATGTGACCCATCGGTCTGGCCACCGTCTTAGAGTTGAGCTCGGTCGGGACATTACAAAGTGGTATCAAAGGAAAGTTTTTTCCTTTTTCTTACTATTTTGGGTTGGTATACAAGAGACTAGGAATTTGTAAGTGATTTGTTAATAGAAATGCCTGGGACTGATCACCCCACACATGATAAAGGACCACGTTTCCAGGCCTGGGAATTGATGTTCATAATTTTCTATATTACAGTGGATATGATTTCACCAAAAGTGATTGGTGTAATTTCTGCTACTTATGATTCAAGAACCTTATATTATTTTACCCTTGTCCTGTTAAGGTAAGGATGAAACATTTCATGCATCATAATAGACACATAGTAATTCGCATTTCATATATAATTCCAAGCCATACAGTTGCTATTTAGGCTGCATGTTGATTCAAATTGTGTTCCTTGAATGTATTCCATGTCTTGTAATTATTTAGAATGACTTTTTAGATACCATGTTTTTGTGACATATTTAGCAAGCTTGCATGTTTATATACTTCCTGTTTAATACCATGTTTACCATGTATCATGCTTATATTCCTGTTAGCATGTATCTATGATTAGAATGTTTTTCTTCTGTGACTACAACATGTCTCTCTCTATTGGATTCTTATAGTGACCTGCTAGCTTGTTTGTTTTGTAATTGGTTGCTTTAATAAAATTTATTGGTTTCCTTGGAATGGGAGCCAAATTCTTGAAAACTATAAAGTTTATAGTCACTTTATCTATATATATGCACCCATATATCTTGGATGATATGTGCTTGATAATGTTATATTTCCATTTGAATTGGTTACCTACCAAAAGGAACAACTAGGACAAAGTAGGCGAGTTTGTGCATGTTCCTTATGAGATAACCCAGTATGGGTGTTGTGACTCTTTATAATTAAACAATTATATTTGGGTTGCATTCTAAAGAACCCTTGTTGGAGAAGAGGGACCCTTTTAGGTTTCCCTATCCTCTTAAAAGGAATTTATATGAAAAATTTCATAATTAAGGATGGGATGTCAATTAATGTATTTTTTTTTAAAATGGAGTTTTATAAAACTTAGATGTTTTTCCCTTCAGTCTTTGGTTAATATCAAATACCTTGTGTTTTGTTTCGAAATATGGTACATGATGTTTTGATTAAATCTTTTAATGATTAAAGATCTAATGTGATTAAATATAAAGGGCTTGTATATGGAACCTGTAGTGATGTCCTCAGTTTAAGACCCTTGTATAAGGGTAGTTTGAGTTTCTCTTTGAGTTGCTTTGAAAACAAATTTGTTCCCATGTTGTTTTCCATAGTCAGACCCCCTAGCTTTAAATTACACCCTTGTTCGGATGGGTGTTTATGTTTTCCCTGAGTTTTGTTTCGAGCATGATCATTGGGTGAGGCTCATTTCCACTAGGTTAGGCATGAATTAGGAATGGTTAGTTGTTTCATAGGTTGTTCACCCATATCTTCTCTAAAACAATAGATGACTCGGTAAGTCTTCATCCAAGATAATATTCATATTGCATTTGTATCACCATGGGGTTGTATGCATTCATGTACGCGGTGCCGCCGAGTGCTTAACATTGCACAAACTAGTTGAGTTTAGTGTAGTCATCAAGTCTTGTACTATTAAATACGCTTCGGGTCATCTTTGTTGTAAATTGACATCTGTGTTAATGGAATCATTTTTATCCCAATGCTCAAGATGACTTCTAATGACTCGTGTTTTGAAATACCATCCAGTTTGATTGGGATTTCATTCCAATTGTTTAAACATTTTCTTTTTGGTAATCTCCAAATCTTCTTAGTGCACTCTTCCTAAAGTGATGAGAATGTCCCCTAAATTACCTTCATCCTTGATGTAATAAGAGAGAATCAGTCTCAAAAAATTTTAATTATTTAAATGTTTTTTGGCTTGTTTAGGGTGGTTTTCTCAATGTTTCATGCTGGCACGTTGTACTTATTGAGGATTTGGTTAGTCTTGAGTGACCCTTGTATTTCCATGTAGGAATTATTTGGATGAACTCTTGTACACCAGCCGTTTCATTTGACGTTACCACCAGGTGGATGTCACTCTGACTCAGTCAACAACCTATTTTGAATGTCTTATCCTTGTACCAATGTCTCACTCATAAAAATGGAGTATTGACCCCCTTGAGCTAGTTTTTTTCACTCAGGTTGTTCCAATTCGTGGTTATTCAGTTTTGTTGTCAGGATCAGTGATGCCTAAGTCAAGGAATGTCACTAGAAGTCAGGAACGAATTTCTGTGGATGTGTTCAGGGTGAATGTGAGAGACCTTATAAGAAGTCACCACCGTTTAGTTCATAAAAGCTCTTAGTCCAAGACAAGAATCTTTTTAAATGGTCGGCTGTAGTGGCATGACTAGTTCTCTCTCTTGGTCAATGAATTGGTCAGTGAAGCACCATTTTCTGTCATGTCTTAAGGTGACAGAAGTTCATTTTGGGTTAGCTATGTCTTTTCTTGAAAATCTATTTTGACATGGGATTTTAGTTCAATGGGAATTGAAAATTTTATCCATTACAAAAATCACGTGAGAAGCATCTCTAGAATGCTTAAGGGCGTGTCTTGTAGGGAATTATGATAGTGTACGGTGTCGTGACTCTAAATTTTCCTCCCTCTCCTAGTGCGTCATGCATATAGCACCCCCTTGGAGGTGTGTTGTCTCCTCTATTCTCCTCTCCTTGTTCAGATTCCCATTGTTAGCCCATTTCTCATCCATTTTCCTCACTGTCAGTTAAGTAGTAAATCTCTCGGTAAGGCTAGCCTCATGAAATAAGATTCAAATGATCTCCTTCTCTATATGTAGTTCCATCTTTGGTGTAAATTGTTTACTCGAAATTAGGGATTTTCTAAAATCATTTGAATTCATCCATTTTAGGTCAGTTCAAGGATCATCACAGAGCATAGGATCCTCTACATGTAAAATAGGGAATCTAATCTCTTTCCCTCTATTTCATTGTGTCATTTAAATCACACATTGTTCCGCACATTAGTGGCTACTGGCAAGGTAAAATATTTACCTTTTCTAAATTAAATAAACTACTTTTCTGAACCGTTGCACCTTTGTATGAGACATTTTAACCCATTTAAATTCTTGTGACCTTGTTGGATACCGCTTTGGGTGTTCTGAAGTTCTTCACCTATTTTCTATTTGCCCCAAATTAATAAATTAATTAATTACACATGTTACGTGATCTATATTGTTTAGTTTTAATTAAATAAATTATTTTGGGTAATTGTGAACAATGATATTAGATTCTATGGGTTAATTAATGCCTAATAAATTTCTTATTTATTCAATTATTATATTGTTGTTCCTTTATAAATTAATATGTGCATTTTTAATGCTTTCACTGAAAAATTGCATTTTCTATAGTTTCTCGGTTTAAATGAAAATTTATTGTGTTAGAGTTACCTATACTGTCCAGTTTCCATTATAAATGAAACTCTATAATACATGTTATGTAAATTTGTTATTAAATTTAGGTTGGGGAGAGAATGTGGGTTCTTTATTAAGGGCTAGACAAGGACTCTCCATTACCGACTAATTTCCACTATGCACCGGGGGTGGGGGTGTCTAAGGATTTTACAATCCGATAATTTTCTACGAATTCTATATTCTTATGAGTGATACCATTTACAAAAGGACCCTTTGAGGATGGATCCATTGGAAATGTGGCTACGCCAAGCCTCTGATGATACTCGACCTCCTTTTACAATATTGGGACCAACTCATGGTAAAGCCATTCCCTGAGTGATACTTGGTCTTTTGAGAGATTGACTTGGATAGAGAGGGTGGTATTGGGTAATTTGAAGGATGTACCATAGTGATACCTTTGGTATGGGATTAGAATCTAATTCTCAGCTTTAACATATTATTAATGATTCCTTGATGGTTTATATTAATGCAGCTTGTGTCCTAGGAGAGTTGTGATCCATTATATAATATTGAAGCACATATGGTTGACATAAAATTTAGACCCCAAGTTAAAGTACAAGCTTGGGGGTATTACTCTTCCTTGTTTTACATTTTGTTTCAAAGCTTATATATATATAAATATACATATGTGAATCTGTATCATTACATGTACTTCTTTCAGACTCCTGGCTGAGGCCAAAGAAGGTGATTTTACATAGGTACCATTTACAACCCAGGACAAGTTATTTTATTTTTCTACACTTATTTGATTTTATCTATTTATTATATAATGAAACACTACATTTAATCACTGCATGAAATTGAAAGGTTTTGACACCGTGGGTGCCGACCTTCTGGGATTTTATCTCACACCATGTTCGAGCATCATTGACAACTGAGTAGATTATACGCTTGCTGGTATTGAAAAAGGGAAGAATGATCCTTCCAATGGATGAATTTTTCGTGATGCTTAGGATGAAGACTGGTGTAGAGGACTTAGCCATGCTCATGATTTAGTTGTTATACCTTGTGTTTTTATTTTTAGTTGATTGCATGATTAGGTTTTTGTTTTCCATGACTTTAGTTTATACAGAAATCATATCACGACATGATTTTGTGAGCTTATGGACTTTATTTTGTATTTAGTAGGGATTATTTATATTCTTCTACTACAGTTTTCTTATTTATATGATTTCACTATTTTTTATAAATTTCTGTTTCTTCTGTTGTTCATTACCTTCACCTTTGAGGGCATAGTCTCCCCCACGAACAAGTTAAAAAGGCCCTCGCTGTTAGTCAGCAATATCTGGCATTCGAGGAGATGCACTTGAGGTCACGTGACCCACCGGTCTACCCTCCATCTTAGAGGTTACCTAGGTTGGGACGTTACATATTCTTTTTAATAATTTCATAAAATAATTCATCCATATAATTTAGATAATTAAACTTTGATTCATTCACATGTACCAGAATCAATGCTTCAAATAAAGAAATTTGGTACCATCTAATAATTCATAGTTTTAATCATCTATTTTTAAATTCAGTTGATGACTAAAGGTTATGATGAAATTCATATGAGCGCATATCTAATTGTAACATTTGTCTCCCTGCAGATTCACCACAGTGGAAGTGATTTGATAAAATATTTATGAATTTAGGAAGTGAAGTTAAAAATATCAAAATGAAATTATTTACTAATGGAATGGATCTATATCCGAGCCTATGTATTCAATATAGTTAATGGCATGGTTTTTTGTTTGTTTACATTTTTCCCCACATATATGTCTGAATAAAAAATAATTATGATGAAATTGATGGTTTCGAGACTAAAATACACAGGAAATGATATTGATGTGCATCTTTTTCCATTAGTTGATTATTTGAAACTTCTATGGGATACAATTGTTAATGTTTTATATACATTCAAGAAAGTGTATATTCTTCTTCAGGCTTAGATAATGTTCATTGTGAATGGATTTTCTACATATGAAAACTTATCTGGATATAGTGTTAAGGGACAAAAATCATGAATTATATGTAAAGAACAAACTTCATATTATCCATTGTAGAATGGAATAAAGATAATGTACATGGGAAATTAAAGATGTTTTTTTCAAATTGATTGTTTTTTTAGATTGTAAAAATAATTAAATGGTTTATAGGAACAAAATATTCCACCATAACCATTGATTTCTGAAGAATATTATAACAGTGTGAAAAATATTGGTTCAATGTTTAGATGGAAGAGAAGTTACGTTCTTCAAAAAAAATATCTGGTAGAAACAATCTATATTTTTCTAACTACATTATTGAAAATATTTGTAGATAAAACATAACATTGATGATATTAATGTGAAGAAAAAAGTGATAGTTTGATTAGATCTTTGTTAAAAATAAATGGAAATACAAAAGAAGGACTGAATTCTAGATTGGACTTGATATCAAGAATAGTATGCTTAGTGTTAGTTCCCAATATGGATGGAAATATAACTGATTTACCTCTATCTTATCACCCATTATGAAATATTGGGAAGAATATTTTTTTTCAGTGTCTTCATGGCATTGAATTACTCAGTGGGTTTTCATAAAATGTGAATAATTTGGTATCATTGGAGGATTATAAATTAACACTACAAAAAAATAGATCTTAGCTATGGTTTATTAGTGGCGGTTTAGTAAACCACCACTAATTTTTTTAAGAAGGGTTTAGTAGCAGTTTTTAATAAACTTCCACTAAACCATGTATTGTTTACAGTGCTAATACTCCCCCAACCCCCGTGAGCCCCACCTCTACCCTCGAACCCCATGACCAATCTCGCCACCACTCTACGTGACTTTCCGGTCTTGACCCATGCTCACTGCCCCTCAGCACACCTCGCTGCCCCTCAGCGCACCTCACCAGTCTTGACTCGTGCTTGCCTCCCATCAACACACCTCACCACCCCTCAGTGTGCCTCGCCACCCCTATCAGAAATGTGTTTTTTCCTTGTTAATTTTTATGATATTATTATTCTTAATCAAAAATTTTCACGTGAGGTTTTGGGAAGGATCATACTGAATCTACTTCTATTCTTACCTTCTAGATAAATATTATTTTTATAGTTCTATAAGAGGGAGTTAGTGATTAGTTTGGGTGTAACTAGACCATGACATGGATATTGTTAGTGGTTTAAGAGACATTTTCATAAAAGTTGTTTAATAGTATTTCATTTAGTGGTGTTCATTTATGTATGGAATTAAAAACATCATGGAATTGAGTTATTTATATTATATGGAGTATAATTGTGGTTTCTAATCTCATAATCCTAGGATATATGGGGGTAATACCTAAAATATGTGCAGTTTACACCCCTTATTTTTGTTTCCACCTTGTCCCCTACTAGAAGTGGGATTTAGGACTAAAACATGTCTTTACTCTCAATACAAGAGGGGTTACAATGGGGGTAGATTGTGACAAAATCCACAAAATGGGGTCTCACAACACACATATTGGCACCGTGAAATCAAAATAAATAAAAATGTTTTGCTGAACCATGTGTGGGGAAAGACAAATAAAGTTTTTATGAGGAGAGAATTTTAATTATAGTAGGGGTGTAACATAGTTACTCCCTCAATAATGAACCTCACCATGCGGTCTCATAGAACATGTGATAGCTCTATTGTATCTGAATAATCATCAGGAATAATCCAAATCATATAAGGCCTTTGAAGATATTTTCATTCTTATCATATTAATAATATGGATGAGTCCATGTCATTAAGTGTAATTACACCTGTCCCCCTCCCCGTATTTTTTTCTCATCCCTTGGGGATAATAATCATACATTCACATTGTATCACATCACCATCATGATAAACAATAAATAATCACATTGTATCACTCCAACCATCTTAAATATCATGTAGAATATTCCATGAAACTAATGTATCTCAATGTATTTTTCTCAAATATTTATCATCCAAGAACCAACTCACTAACCTTAATAATAACCTATAAAATGTCTCCAAGTAATTGTTCATAGCACATCATTTCACATACCAACTCTCAAGGCTGCTAATTCTAAATGGATAACTAATGACCTTACCCTCTATAACTCATCTCATTGGATCACGAAGGACCACACATGATATATTACCATATATTAACTCACCTATAAGGTAATTTTATATCCCTTAAAACTAATTCATATTATTTCTACACCCTAATCCCATTAGGAGAACCATTTATATGTTTTAAACCCATTAGTTCACTTTTATTGTTTTTCCTGTACCTCAAGAGGTATCACATAATTTACCACAAGCCAATGTGAAAAATCACATTTAGGGTAAAACCATTGTTTAAGGTATAAGTCTTATATACTCTTTCAATATAAACCAACAAGGTGATCTCACCATCAAATAATCATTCATTCCTTATACACATAGAAATTTTCTTAACTAAAATAAAAGTGACCATCCAATGTCCCTCGCATTTTATCTCATGCTCAGACACCCATTTAGAGTCAATCACGCAAACTAGAAAATGATTCACAAAAAAATGTGATCATATAATTATTTTAAAATAATCCCACCTTGTATGGAATGTGAATTTCCTTACTGATACCCTTTATATATTTTATCACACAATTAAAAACCCTTTTAGTCCACATTCGGGTCTCATGAACACATCTACCAACATCTATATACCATAAAAAATAGAAAACAAATAATTAATGGAGGAAAAATTTAACTATCACCTACTTATTATCATTAGATTTAAGCCCATAAAATATAGTCATTTTATTTATCCTCAATCAATAGATATTTCAAAACCTATATAAATACCAATGTTAGATATTTGTAGTGATATTAAATTAAACAAAAATAATATCAAAATGATTGAGGCTTTAAGGGGGTTATGATACTATCTCAGAGTCGAAATAAATTAGTGACTTATCAATATTAAATTGAATAATATTTTAGAAATATAAAGAATGGGTGTAAAGAAACATTCCCAAATAAATCAACTCTATTATTTCCTAGTAATCTAAGTGGAAAATGGAATGTATTTTTAAAAATCCAACATAAAATATAAAAAATTATCAGGCATGAAAGTTGTGGTTAGAGAATGTGGACCCCCTCCTAGACTATAGGGGATCACCAAGGATGTTCCCTGATCCACCCCAGAGCTCCACTTTATGTTTCACCCCCAATTGATGTTCCATGATCCACCCCAAATCTGAAAAATTTAATCACATGCAGGGTCACAACATGTTTCTACCTATAACACTTCACTATGATACCCCACATGTTCTAAAATTCTCAACCCCAGACTATACTCAACTCTTTGAATCCTAATACGTGGCCACCAATAACATAACAAGTAGCCAAAAAAATTTAATAGAAAAAATATTTAATACTAACCCTATTGTATATTATTTGGGTAATGAATATTTTATATTAATTCTATAAGACTATGGATTTAATAGGTTTTCCCACTTAATATAATTGAAACAAAATTAAATAGAAATTGAAAAGGTATATTGACATAAATACTTTTCCATGTTATTTCAAGATCTATTTTAGGAAATTTAATATACATGATTTCATTTATCATTGGAATTTCATGTTACATTTGAGTCTAGGAAGACAAATACATTTCTTATAAGCCTTGGATTCATCTACCCTAGAAATGAATCCTTCCACCTGATGGTTCTTGGCATGTTCTACATCATGGTTCCCCATGTATTTTATAAAGAAGCGAGTCATGTTTAAGGTAAGAGTTTGTTTCGATTTCATATTCCTAACTTATAATCAATTATTATAAGGTTTATAAATCCCTTACCTGTGTGATATCAAATTTATGACATCATCAGTTTGGCCAACTGTTTTGGTGTATCACGACAGACAAGAAGCTATATAGATGAGATCCTTGTTCTCGTCTTCTTTTATGGATCTTTTTAATTTTCTTTCTTTGGTTTTCTAGTGGATGGGTTTATTATGTACCATATGTATTTATATAGGAAAACCTTATTTAGTATATTTATATATTTTTTCAACTTGTATATATAAATCTCTTTCCCTATTTAGTAATAGTTCTGTGTTTTAATTTTTTTTAGTATTGTGTATGCACTTTGTGATATACATGGATAAAATTTGGATCACATTACCGAGGAACACACATCAGTATGTTAATGATTTGAATGAATTTCTAGAATTTTCAATTTACAATCTATATATTGAAGGGGGATTAATATTTACATGTCCTAAATGTAAATTTAGAATATGGATGAAGAGATATGATGTTTATGAACATTTAATATTGAAGAAATTCCAAGGTCAATATTTTCTTTGGAATTGGAACAGAGAATCAAACATTATAGAAAGGTTGAGCACTGATGTCAATCCAAATAATTACCTCACAACTTTGTGGAAAACAAAAAAGGAAAAGTAAAACCTTATAAATGATGCATTCAAAACTACAAGAGACCACCATCAACATCAAAACATATCAGAACAACTTGATAAGGGTTCTACAAATACCAACGTGACACGTGATGTTTTAGAGACTGTAGGAAAACCGTATCAAGATTGTAACATATCACGGGATCATCCTCTTGATTATGTGGAGAGTAATGTAAGAGAAAACTTCAATGATAAGAACGACATATATTCCTAATAGTAGTCATCCTATACCTCAAGATTCTCAGAGAGAGATTACTTCTCTATGAAACAAAGTTCAAGGACATGGGCTCAGATATCAAATTTGCAGAAAGCATTGATTTATTAATATCTAAATATGATCAGATCTTTCCCCAGTGGTATTGCATCGACTGGTGGTGAGCATGTAAATCACAAAATTTTAAAATCATTTAGTTTTCAAAATTTTATTGGTTTTATGTTTAAATATAAATATAAGACAATAATAAATTCTCAATATAATGTTCTTAGAGGTTGTAGCAGGAATTAGAGTTGGAGATCGATAGGGTGATGATGCGTGTTCATCATCAGACCATGATTAGTTGTATTGTTGATATGTTGGACAAATATAAAAACACTCAGTTTGTATATGTATCTTGTGTGGCACATGGTTGCCACCAAAAAATTTCATGACCTTATATTTCCTTGATTTATCATGTTTATTTTTCTGTATTTTAATGATGTTAGTATGGAGGAATCTATAGGTTGGATACAACAAGGACTCCTGGGAATTGATATTATAGAGGTTATACACATTTTATCTTGTATTTAGTGTCACTTCATGATTTTTCCCTGCACTGTTGGAGTGTTTTGTATTAGAGTTTCTATTGATTTTGGGGTTGTTATGTTGTGGAGCTAAATCATAGTGTGGTTTTCTTCATAAAGATGATTTACACGTGACATTGAGTTTATTTTAAGTCATGTAACTTCTAAAATATTATAGAATCTATAAGGTGGACCGCACTATGTTTTTTGGATATAGTTTTTAATAGACCAATTAAAATATAGAGTTATTCATAATTCCATGGTTTTTCATGTTTCATCACCATTAGATTGTGTTATAGAATGTATCACCATGAAATTTTAATTTTGATCCTACCTATGAATTTATAAACCTCGTATGAATAATTTATTCATCAAAATTCTCACACAATAAATGGGTGACCTATATTCTATTTTAAGAGTTATTTCACCCTAATTATTTTTGTTATTGATCCTTATCATCTATATATATAACATCACTAATTTTAAGTTATTTTACTTTTATCTCTTATGTTTTACTTCCATGTTATTCATTTTAGGGAGGTTGTGGAGAAGGATATTGATGGTTTGGTTAGTTTTATAGATATATATTGATAAGTCCACTATTTTATTGGTTTTTCAATTTGAATCCATGAACTATAGTTCTTAGAGGTGGTTTTCAACTTGCCTCATCCTCATATAACAAATTGGAAGTATTTTTTTTTCAAATAGGGGATCCTAGTTCATTTCATTGAATGTGGATATATTGGAACATCATGATTTTATTATCCATTTTACAAATACTATGGGTTTTCAGAAGAAGATAAATAATTGGTTTTACTGGATCATTTCAAAATAGGGGGAATCATAGGTTTTTTCTATTTTCATGAAATTACATATTATGGTACTTTGTTATTGTTGTTTGTAAAAAGTGAAATTTTTGGGAAGCTTTATCATTTTGATTTTTCCAATTTTTGAGGCTGTTGTTTTTATTGTGTGATTGAGAAAACCATTCTTGAAAAATTATTGTAACTGAAATTTAGTCAATGAACTTTTTTCCTAGGGAAATAAGAAATTTATCTATAATACCCATGTTAAAAACATTTGTTATTTTGATATCCATGAAATTGAAATTTTGGTAATTTTGTAAACTGATATATGTTGATATGTGATGATTGGATTGTTTCATTATATTTTGCTATGTGTGTGGTATCTTAGAGGGAATTTAAAACTAATTAGGGTCATTAGATTAAATGTATAATGTGATAGTAGTGAGGCTATGGTGAGTTAAAAAGGGTTGTAATGAGGGACGATGTATAATAAATTTCCTGAGGCTGTTATTGTGTGGTTATTGTTATGAGGTGGTAATAGTGAAATTATTTGATTATAGAGAGGGTACACCATTTGGGTTTTTCATTTAAGTTGATGTGGGATGGATGTGTTTTTTTAATGGTTGTGTTAGTTACCTAGTAATCTGAGAATGGGTATTAAATGTTTAAAATGAATTTTCATGTGTATAATCTACGGTTTTTTAGGTTACTAGTACATCGGCTGCAGAATATCCAGTTTTTTTATAAATTTTTCATTCATGGTGGTTTTAACCATCGTGAAATATCTGTTTTTTTCTAGCCATGGAAGTTAAAACCTCCACTACAGACAATAATTTAGTGGTAGTTTTAACTAAAAAAACACAATTTTCATCTTCCATTACCATCTCATGTCGGTTATGTTGTTTTTAGAGGCGGTTTACTTCGGTGAAAAATAAATATTTTTTAGTACCGGATTAAACTGCCGCTAAAAAAAATATGCCCAGCTGAGATAAACCGCTGCTAAAACCATCGATAACCAATGCGAAATATGACCACTATGTCGGTTACCATAAACCACCATGAAATCAATGAAACCGCCATGAAATGTTTTCTGACACACAATTTAGCGGCAGTTTTTTGAAACCGCCGAGAAGCTTATAGTGGCGGTTTAATATACTTCCATACTCAAAAAAACCGCTGCCCAAATTTTTTTCCTACAGTGTAATAGGTATGCAATATCATTATTGTCATGTATTGATGCAACAAATTTTACCAATCTCTATATGTGGTATATTTCCAACAGATGTTAGAAATACTATCACCATGTTATATATTTTTTACAAATCCATGAGTAGAAAAGTCATTAACCAAAATGTGACATATGTGTTGAGGAATTATGCACTTCTTAATCTTTTTCAAATAGAATTTTATTACCCACCAAAATTTTCTGATAAAATGGTTCATCTGATGATTCATTTGGTGTGTGAGATTAGAACATGTGGGCCTATTTAATTATGTTGGATATATTATTTTGAAATATATACGAAAGTTTTGAAGGGATATGTTAAAAATAATTATCAACTATATGAATCTATTGTTCAAAAATATGTCTCGAAAGAGGTGATTGAGGTCTTTACTGGTAATTTATAAGAATTGGAGCATATTAGTGTCCCTATATCTTAACATATGAAAATTTATATTGAAGGTAGAGGTATTAATGAAATAAAGGTAATGTTAATTCCATGTGATGAATTGATGCATTCACATTTATTCATTTTGAACAACATATACGAAGTTAAATCATATATATCATCACATATTTCTGAATTAATGTCATTATATCTAAAAGGAAATGAAAAGTGGATAATGAATGATCCTAAAAAGGCATTTGTTTCATGGTTTAAAGATAAATCCAACATAGATATATTTTCATATGAAACATGAAATGATTTGCTAGGGGACCATCACTTAATGTGATCACATGGTCTTGCTTTGATATAAATTAGTATACATTTTACAAATAAAATCTCGATGATAAGAGTACCATTCAAAATAGGGGTGTATTGGTCATTGCTGAAGCACAAAATTTTTGGAGTTCAAAAGATAAAAACCATATTTTTATATGAATTCCATATTTTGGAGTTCTATAAGACATATGAAAAATTGATTATATTAAATTTTGAATTAGCGTGTCTAAGTGTAATTGAGTTGTAAGTAATTATGGATTGAAATAAGATGAATATGGGTTTAAAAAGATGATTTGAAAAGATTTAGATGTAAGGATGAATGATTTAAAATGGCCACTCATGGAACAACATTATTCTTTGACATTTCTCTATCGAATGATCAGTGGTCCATCATTTTTCAAGGGATAAAATCCATTTGGATTCTAAGGATGATGATGATGTTATTTATTTATACGACACTTCTTCATTTATTAAATGATTTTATGATAAAAATGACTATAACTCAGACATAGTTCATATAGTATTAAATGAACATGCATAAGGGATATGGGAAAACACCAAATTACTCTCCTAATTAATCTGATAATTATTTTTATTATATTTATTTTTTTAATTTACATGTGTTAAAACTGTATTATTTAATAACTATTGGATATTTAATTATATATATATATGATTATTTAAATAATTGTTTATGTCAAAAATGGATATTATATGGTTATAGTTAAACGATTTTTCATTGAAATACCTGATGCAAATTATTATGTTTTGGTTACAGTTACGCACATGAGAACACATTTTTGAACTTTGATATTTAGATTTATAAATTATGTAAACATTATAGAAATAATAATTATATTTAATAGTTTACCATATATATTTTTTGGGCTGAGAATCACTACATCATTATTTTTTTAACTTACACATGTGTTCATGTTTTTACTTACATATTTCTGTTTTCTTATTTTTTTAATTATTTACACATCAAATTATATGAAACCACACAATAATTTCATTACATTTTCTTTTTTCAATGATGGATATTGATACAGAGAAAGTGGAACATGTACCCTGGTATTTATCTTTTTAATATTAATAAATATCTATTAATATAATTTTTTTTGAAAACCAAATTTTAATTTTGAAAAAATAATTGTAGGACTACTGATGAGACTTCAACAGTGGAATATTCTGTTTTTACTAATATGAAATAAAGATCTAGTTGTGGTAAAAATTTCATTACACATTTAGCAAAACTATCACTTTCTCATGGAGATGGGCGATTGAATATTAGTTTTGACAATGATAATAATGAAATTAGCCCAAATTAAACACAGTTTATCAGTTATATCTCTATCTAGATTCCTTAAAAAATTATTATTTTTTATCCTGATTGTAATTCTATTGACAATATAATGATAAATCATCATTGGGAGGCCATAAAACTAAAATATCTCAACTTTTATTTTATCCCATTTTTCGAATATGATATATTTTAAGTAACAAATAGTTATTTTATTCAATTATAGATGATATTAAATTTTGGAGATACAAATAAAATTAAGAAAATATGTATTTTATTATCACTGTTTATCTGTAGAGATTTCCAAATAACGCTAAAAAACATATATTTTTTGAAATAGGTAAAATAAAAAACCATGCCTCAGGCATGATTTTTAGATGCATAAACATCGAATAAATTCATTTATAGTCGCCATGATGAAGCCATTATAGTATGATAATTATGTTATATTATAAAATTTATTATATTCATACATAATTACTTATTTGTTTAATTTTTATATATCATGCCTCTAGGAAATCCCATTTAGACATATTGTTGTAGAATGTATACCCTCATAGTTTATCATGGAAAGGGTATCATTTATTGGAGAAAACAATGATTGAGGAAAAGTTTGAAGCATTGAGAGATAATTATAACAGTGGTTATAATGAGGTATATATGAGTCCTCCATCTCTCCCACCCTCTATGAAAAATATAAAAGTGTGAGAGGAAAAATAAATGAAAAATATCTTACAGAGAAATTATGGAATTGCCCAAAAGAATTGTAATTTTTTTTTAATTTTTCCTGATTTTTTCTATTTTATAAACTAAAAACAATAATATACCATTTTAAATTTTCTTTTCAGGATGAACATAAGTATAAATTGTTATAGTAAACTTTTATCTCTGGGGGTTGGATGGAAATCCTAGCCACTACTTTAAGAATTCCAGAACACCCTAGCTGCATAAGAGGATATGAGGTGGGTGTTAGTAGTCAGAATGTTTTTGGTCATCAGTGTATGAAATCAGAAGATCCATTTATATAATTCCTAAATGAAAGGATAAAAAATATGAAATAGTACATGAAGATCAAATTCAATCAAATGTGATGTTTTTGTTAGAACAATTGATGAGAAAGTCCCAGTCTACACAGCCTTCCTTGCCTGTACAACCTTTTCAGCTGATTGCACCACCTATAAAACTGTCTAAGCTAGAACTACCTACCTAGCCTACCTACTCAGATCTTCTACCTCCTCGCTCAGACCCAACCTTATACTGTGAGTTGTATGATGGATATCCTCATTTATAGATTGTAGTGTTGTGAGTTGTGAATTTTTTAGAAGATTATGTACATCAGTAGCCTATGTAGATGAGTCAGGTCAGAGTACCCATGCATGATAATATTGAGAATACTGTTCTACTACCATTTACTACTAAGAAGGATACTAGATTTTGGGATTGTATGATTAATTTTTTTACATTGACAATCTGTCCTTCTTCGTAATATTTTATATGCGGTATGTTTTTATATATATTAATTACAACTAATTGAAAATTACTTATAATATTTTCTAATGATAAACTTATTTATGAGTAGCTAATATCAAATTATGTGTTAAAAATGAAACCAAAGGATTAGTAACAAACCACTAATGATACTTATGATATTTCATATGGGATACAAAGATTACACCAGGACTATTTATCCAAGGATAATATATATTAATTTTGTATGAAATCTGATACATGTGGAAGAGACTATCAATTGGGAATATTCAAGAAATATAACATGGATATAATTTATTTTAAAGAGCTCAGTGTGACTTTGTTGTAGTTCTTTTCCTTGTTTGTAAATTGACATGCCAGTTTTTATTCCTTTACTTAAAGATTGATTAAATTGACTAACTATATAAATTTTTAATTAGGTAGCTAGAGAAGCATATTATTCAAAATGAGTCCATAGTCATTGATGGTTTTATATATCTAGAATTCATTTTAATGACTATGAAATATGTGAAAACTTATGATATTGTAACAGTTATATGTGAGAGATTATCATAGATAGAGATTGGGAATTTGTATTTTATATTTTTGAATAGGTAAGAACCAAAACATAATTATGATTCATTTTTCATTATAATTTCATTAATTGTGATGTTTTCATATTTTAGGGGGAATTTTTTGTTAGTGAATGCACATTATATTGGTTTTTCTCTTTATTATGTGATGTTGGTAAAAAATTTACCACCTTGTTTGACATATAAGGTTTATTCTTTTTTATATGTTCACCATGTTTAATTATTATCCTATATACATGTATTATTAGATGAAATATATGAAAATTAAGGTCATGGAATTTTTTTAACAAATATCATTTTTCGATAAAGAACCCAAATGAAATCCAATATGTGAAAGTAATGATAATTAGTTTTTTATTAGATAGTATTATATTTTTTGATATATATTGGTTTTTATTATCAAGTTACCTTTTTATTACCATAGTGTAATAATCAATAAGGAAATGTTAAATGGGGTTATATTTTCAACAATTCAGGTATAAGATAATCAGAACAGGGGTAACTAATGACTTTGATAAGGTTATTTATATTATTTATTTTATATTTCCTATCATAGTATTCTTTTTTAATATTATATCATTAAATTTTATTTTAGACATTCAATGATATCAAGTCTTATACAAAGGATGAAATTACCCATCTTCGATCTTTTTTTGTGAACTATTTGCTATGTATGATTATGGTTTTATGTATGTATATTCTAATGCTTATGATTAGTATTAAATTTTCCTAATAAATAATTTTCAAAAACTAATTATTTTTTATGATAGATGTTTGGACACAATTATCTATAATTAATACTTTAACATCAACCAATAATGTTCAAGTTATATATTTCAGGTATGTTTTTTTTAATTCTTCTTTATAATACAAATGAACGGATAATTTTTTGATCAACTTGTTCAAAGTGTGATTGTTTTTATATATATATTTTTTCAATGATACATGTTGTTTAATGGTTATATACAAATTTTTCTATCACATGGATTCTGATTTATTTGGGGGTGTAATATTCAAAATATTCTAATTTTTTATCTTTCGGCATTTCTTTTCAACAAACGGATTCTGAAACATTATAAAAAAATTGATGGGTTTTCATGAATGGTTTTCATAAAAACCGACTATGAAACCCCATTTTCAGTTTCATTTTCATTAGTTAACCGACACAAAAAATGGAGGCAAATATCATTTTCAGGGTTAGTTTTTAGAAAACCAATGCCTAACACCTTGTTTTTGTTGCCTCCTTTATTCACATCAATTAACAAATGACATTAAAATTGAAAAAAACTAACGTTAAATCATGTTTTTTCAGTAGTTAATGTGAAACCCACTATCACACATTCTGAAACATTAAATATCAATACATCAATAATCAATCATTAAATATATTTTCTCTAACACAAAAATATTTGACCTTTGAACTTCTGTATATAGAAAAAATCTTCAACGCCAATCTTAAGATCCCTAGTAGACTTCTAAGAAATTATTAGTTTCCCATACATATTGAAATTGAAGTTCATCATCACTTACTAAATCATTCAAAAAATACAACAAACAAACAAAGTTGGGTCATAAATGTAAAAAATTGTTGGAAGTCCATATGCTTTTATTCCAATATAGATGATTATTAGAAATAGTTTATTATGTATTTTTTACTAAGTAACTAAAATGAATAATGAATTATACATAAAAATGTGATGGTTGGGGATCCACAATATACATACCCTGGGTGCATTAGTAAGTATCATAAGAAAAAAATTCTTTCAGTATTTGATGTTTTATTTCCCAATTTAGCAAGATGCATTCACTATGGTGTTAATGAAAAAAATATTATCTTACCTACCACCTTAATTACCAGAATTATGCCTTCGATGAGGCCTTGATGATATAATGAATAATTTCAATATTATGCATTCTATCCCAATAAATTTTGTCATTGTTATCCATGTGATCTCTTTATTTTCAATTCTATTCATGAATATATTATGCTGTCAATTTCACTTGTTTTTGGAATTATGATGATTAATTATTCATTCCATTATATTTATTATAATATTTCTTTAGTTTATTGTTTTCCATTTCTAAGTGTCTGAGATAAACCATTATATTGTTTAAATTTTCATAACAGAAGAAGAAATGTATTACACATGATATGACTAGTATAATAGCTTTTGTGAAGAATTTCGGGGGGGGGGGGGGGTAGTTGAATAATTATTAGAGATTATATAGTTTCTTTCTAAGTTGTAAAAAATAAATTGTCCATTAGTTGAGAAATAAAAAATATTTATTAGTTTATAATTTTACATAATTCTTTAAATACCAAAACCGAAAAGGGTTTTGGAATGTTTTTTTATGAAAATGTTTTATTTAATTATTTTAAAATAGTATAGTTATATCCACTAATATATAGTAGGTATCAAATATAATATGTAATGTATGTGTTTATGGAACCCGATTTGGGAGTATGGGTCTGTAGAGTCAAATAAACATAATGGATGATAATAAACCATTTCTATTCCTCTTTTTCTAATGCACAGAATAATGAATGCATCCATACATTCACCTAAATTTGAATTTCCTCCCATGAAAAACACATAAAATTTCCTTCATTTTAATCAAACATTAAATAATCATGAAATTATACGTTGAGTGATGGATAGTAATGAATAATATTATTGTAATGTGACTTAATCATATGTGACTATATAGGGTGTTCTATTGGTTAAAAAGGGGTTTTTCTAAAATGTTGTTCTCAAGTTGAACAATTTTTTTTCAAATAAGTTCATTTATCATATTAATATCAATTCATGTATTCCATTTCTTTGAAAAATAAATAATAAAAAATATTAGTTGTCACAAATGTTCCAAATTATTCTTATGTAAATGAGGGTATTCAGAAGAATATGCTAAAATGGTTTAGAATCTATCTAAAGGAGATATAAATAATTTTATATATTGTTTATTATTACGGATTTCAAAAAAATAAATAATCTAATAAAATTGTTTGAAAATTAAATTCAAAGAATAATTTCCATAACCATAATTATTTATAATTTTTTTAAAAAATATTGTATTATTTCTCAAAATATAGTAAAGAATTCCAAATAATAATGATATTAATTTAAGGACACATTTTATAAAAAAAATAAAAATAAAAATAAAAAACAATATATCCCAAGAATAAGTTAACCCTCCCCTCATAAAATTGTTATTATCCAATAATGAGGTTTTAATGATAATAATTTATGAAGTAAACATAACAATTTAACAAAATAAAACCACTTTTTATTCATAATATAGTATATTTTTTATTTTAGCTCATAAATTACTCCTTCTATATCCTATATTGAAAATATGAGAATTAATAATGACATCCAAATTTAAAATAGTATTAAAGAAAAAAAATTAACAAAATAGGGGGGATCCCCTAAGTGGTGTTATTATTATACTATCTATAGAATTAAATTACAATGATTATACCTAATAAAAAGGAGGATAAAGTTTCATTAACATGAAATACAATATCCTTGTATATTCCACATTATTAGTATTCTTATTCTACTAGATTTACCATAAGCAGTGTACTATTTTTCACCTCATAGTTGTAAAAGATAAAATAGGTAATGGGGGTAAATGTATCTGTGGGTACTTTTATTTTTCAATAATTTTTATTCTTCTTATATATCCCAGCCCATTAATACTTATGTTTTATCTAAATTTTCATTATTGGGGAAGTTATTAAATAATTAAATTTGACTAAAATTAAATGTGGATGAATTTATATATAAATCCCCCTTCATTAATTCAATTTGGTGTTAGATTTTTTTATCTAGAACATTTATAATTATTCTACATTATGTAACTCCTCCATCAAATATTCAATATTTATAGGGAGAACCATATATTCCTGAATAGGTCGATCATCCTCATTTTCACTCTATAAGTCATCATCAAGGTACGTGATTATATTTATAGGAAGGAATTCAGTGTCCTCCAATCTCTCTTAAAATGACACATCTTTGTTGGTTCATTCTAATACCAAATCATGAATCATTATGATGGTGTATATTATACATTTTTAATAGATAGGGGAAAACAAGGAATTTCTCTTACAACACAATATTTCCAAAATCCATCCAAATATTTTTGATCTCCCTCGATAATATTAACTGGAATTTTATCTTTAGTTATCTCTTCTAAAAGTGTTTGAGTGAGGTTAGATAGTATATCATCAGGGTTTCCTTCCCAGTATCCTATTGTTAATAAAATTAGAAAGTGATACAAGAAAGATCCACCTCCACAGGTTCTAATTCTTCCACCTCATATAAAATATCTATGGTTTCTTAGAGGTATTCAATAATTAGTGTAATTTGATGCTTTAACTCCCCCATTTATTCTCTAAGTTCTTGAAACTCTCAATTCCTTTAGTTACCAATTTTTTCTCATATTAAAATATAACTAGTTTTTCCTTTCATAATATTTTTCTTCAAAAATATTTATCATTAACAGATTCAAAAAAATAAAATAAAAAATAAATGGAATGAATATAAAATTATTTAGAATTTGTGAAATAAATAATGAGATATCACCTAGATCCATGAAAATAGTTCTATATTTTTAACACATCTTTAGAAGAGCATTCGAAATATAAATTTATATTTTTCTTAGTGCAGTACAATTACTTACCATGGTTATCTGTCATTGAGTAATATTTTTATTCAATCATTATTCTAGTCACTTTTTCTATTTTCGTTCCTTTTAATATATTCAAGGAAATAAAAAATGGATCTAATTTTTCTATGATTTATGAAGAAACATAAAATGAAATTAACAAGATAGAACACACAATGTTTTATCAATAATTAATGTATAACCGCGGAAAAAAATATTTATTTTCCATCATTGATTTCCTTAGTTGTCTTAATTCATTTAAATTATTGAACCCTAATAATTCATCAAAAAACCTTCACCAATTATATTTTAAGAAAATAAATTATTTCAAATATCTTATAATACATTATGTACCAAAATCTTCAAATAGTAATGAATGAATAAAAAACTGTAATCCTATATGTGTAATTGACAAATTCTAACTCCATCATATATTATTAAATCTAATAAATCTATCAACTACAAAGTATTAAGAAAAAGTTAAGAGTAGGAGGAATAATATTTGTTAAATTAAGAGACACAACAACTATGTTATAGAATGGGGAATAAATTGCTTACCCTTTCTTACAAAACCTCATTTATAACCATGAAATAGAAATAAATAAAGCATAAATATTGGAGAACAACATACCCCCCCATGAAAAAATATATGTTTCAATACTCCTCAATCGATATGTTATAGAATCAAAATGAAAGAAGAATAATAAATAGAGAGTAATAGAAATTACAAAAATAATATTTGTTAAAAATTAAAAAAATGAAATCAACGAAGATGTAATGTAGAAAAAACCCTACTCTATGTTAATGATAGGTAACCATGAATCTTTTAAGAAGAAGGGAATAATATATTTAATAGAGAGATGTATTTATTCACCAATTTGTGATGTTCTTGAGATATATCAACATGGAAATGGAATAAGAATTATATTTTTTTACATGGCATGATTTACGATTCTCTTGAAAGTTTTATTCTTCAAAATTATCTCATAATACATGGGAAGTACTTTGTATAAAATTTTCATGATATTTTACAATTAAATAACTTATTATATCATCCATTAAATCAAATGGTGAAATAATTATATGAGAATATATTTTTGGATGAGCAATATATGCCGAATTTTACTATTCATTCAAGATCTACTACAACCATCTCATGTTTGTAGATTGATGGATCTCCTAGCCTCAAAGTAAGATTCATGAATATTCATCAATAATTTTAATGTAATTTTCCTAATATATCTGGCTCATATGAATTTTATAGAGAAACCCTTCCACTTTTAAAATACTATTAGAATCAACTATCTTAGTGGGATTGTTATTATTCGTCTTGGTAGATTAATCATACATGAGGTTCTTGGAAAAATATCTCTAAGTGATATATTTTATTATCCATCCACAATATCCAATTATATTTTATAGCACCATATTTTATATTATGTATCACATATAACTTAACACATATAAAAAAAATATATTTTACATATTATATTAAATTCTATTCGTTCTATCTCAATAGTAATGAAAAATTTCTCACTTATCTCGGAAAACTTGTTATGTTTAAAGGAAAATTAATTATGTATCTAGTGTATCCATTTCCATGATAGAATAATTCTCTTTAAATACCATAATTTTTCCATATTGAAGATTAATATACTTTTCCAAAAGAAACCCATTTTAATTTTTGTCCATCTTTATTTATATATAATATAATTATTTAATCAATAAAAATTAGAAATTAGGTCAAGTTTACAATAAAATCCAAAATTCTTTTACATCACAATATATGAAAACTGACCTTAAGATATAAAATTTATTGTGATTAAATTAAAATAAAATGAAAATTATATTCTAATTCCATCATTTTATAGAAATACCATAATATTTTTCCGATAAGAAAATAGAAATAATGATAATTATTATCAATATTTTATGGTTTTAACTTCTACGAGAGTTCATAAAATGGTCAAAGAATATATCCATAATAACGACACACATTTTTTATGTTATTGTGAATTTTTTATTGTTATATATGTTATATATCTTGGAAATTATATATATTTGTAGTTTAATCCTTAACTAACTACAAATATTATATCTATTTGGAATATTTACACAATGTATGGATCTAAATAAAAAGATAATGTTACAATATATAATTATTTGTTCAAATATTAAAATATTTAGTAATTTTATGTAATGATATAAAAAGTGTGGAATATTATATTTTATAAATAATTATTTCTTAATATTAAAATAATTATATAAATAAATTGGAAATGACTAGGATACCAAATGTTTTGACTTTTGATATTAAATGTCACGATATTAATAGTTGTGTTCCTTAGGATGTTGAAGGTTATAGATTTTGGATGAAAATTATTATTGGGATTGGGATACAAACGATTGTGACTGTTTATTTCATAAGTGTGGCTTTATAAATTGGATTAAATGTAAATTTAAATGTATATTATAGACAATCCAAAATCTCAAAAATCAATTCCTTTATTGATGTAGAGATCCAAAATAACATGATATTATAGTTTCTTCTCTTCGATGTTTCATAGAATCATCGAGGTTGTTTGGATTTATTACTAGAGATATGTTGTGTGGAGAACTAAATCGTCCAGAATACTGAACATTCTAAATTCAGAATATGAACTTATTCATCTAAATTGTTCTAAAAATCATTACAATATTTCTTCGTATGGTATGAACCTCCTCCAATAATAAATGATCATATACCCTCCCTCTTTCCAAAAATATCATACCACCTCATTTCCAGGATTCAAATACCCCTTTGATATAGTTCCAGACCTGAGAAGTAACTGATTAAGTATTTATCTTAGAAAACAAAAAATTAAGGCTTATTGTATATTTTTTCAGTAATGAATAATATAAAACATTATTTTTTAAAGGAATTAAATAATTTAACTTTTAATAATTTAGAATTTTTCAAATAAAGTTTTTAAATATTATAGATATTATTATATACAAGTCATTATAAAAATAACTAATAATATTGTATATGAAAATGAATGTAATCTTACATATAAATTATAAAAAAATTAATATTAATTGAATTATATCTAGTTACATAAACACACAAACATATCTATTTTCGTAATGCAGACACACACACACACATTTACTTGGGTTATATATATATATATATTCATGTTTATATGTTAATTTATAAAATATTTTATATATGTAATTGAAAAAAAAAACGAATCAATAATTTTTAAATGTATTAATAAATTGAACTTACATTTAGAATTTAACAATTTTCATAATGATTTTTGTATAACTAATATTTTATATAATAATTATTTAAAATATATTTAATTTACTATTATTAAAATGTCCAAACAGTCACAAGATGGAGCATAAAATACATATACCATTTATTAAATAATGAAAAATTACATCAAAGGAATAATGGTTGGGTACAAATGTACATATTTGGGGGTATCGCACAGGTCAATGGACATGATTGTAGACCACAAGCCATATGAAAAATGGGAAACATTGGGCCTCCCATGGGCCATTTCAATTAGTTATTTC
This sequence comes from Viscum album, assembly GCA_963277665.1. Classification (NCBI taxonomy): domain Eukaryota; kingdom Viridiplantae; phylum Streptophyta; class Magnoliopsida; order Santalales; family Viscaceae; genus Viscum; species Viscum album. Next base: position 1,197,112,412 of record OY728122.1, read on the forward strand.
TACCCCTTGAACATTTAGTCCATTATAATTATAAGGGTTATAGTCCAAAAGGGTGTTTTTTAATTATAGAGTAGAAGATTGTAGGAAACACCCACTAGATATATAGCATGTTTCAGCTTGTGGAATATAATCCCCTCATCCATTAACAAATAAATAAATATTTTCGAAATATAAATGATTCTAGTGAAACACAATTAATACTTCTTAATACTTTATATATATAATTAATAAAAAAATATGTATTATTAATTTAATGTAAATTTGTTTAAATATTAATATAAATATTTTTAATCATAAATTTACATATGTTTAATTAATAATAAATTAGAATTTATTTTCTATAATTATATAATTATAAATATTTTATAGATATAATTTATAATTTTTTTAATACAGTCAATTATATATATATATTTTTTAAATAATCATAAAAATACTCAAATAGTATAAAAGTATTTAATTTTATTATAATATATTTACTATAATAATTAATATATAAGTATATTTTATTAGGAATATATATATATTTTTATATAAGGAAATTATAAATTTTATTATTATATATTAATTGTTAAAACATTCACCTCTTTTTATAATTATCTTTGATGATTTTATCCCTAAAAATGATTCATATATTAGTGAAAAATTTATCCCTAATAAAATTAAGGATTTATCAATGCCAAACTTAGGGTTGAATAATGAATCCAATATCAGATCCACTTCTTTTAATGATGAAAAAGGTGTATTTTATTTTTGATTTTCAGGATGTGCAGATAAATGACTCACCTTATTTATAAAAAACCTTATACGTAACATCCCAGGTAATTAAAGAATATGAAATTATCATATTTATTAATATTTTTAAATTAAATATTAATTTTACATTAAAAAAGATTCTATGTTCGATGGCATACTCGACACACAACAATTAGTCTCTCCGAACTCTCATGTTGCACACAATGGAGAGTCATATTGAAAAATAATAATTTAATATTATTATTTTAAATAGTATTTACCACCTTGACTTTATACTAGAGGGAATAAAAAGAATTGACCTTTTTATGATTAAAAATGTTCATTAAATGTTTATACATTTATTCAAATAAATTTAGATTCTTAAAATGATAATGAATCATATTTTAATCATAAAAACTCTTATATTTTTTAAAAGGTAGTTTTACCGCCTTTTGATGGAAAAAAAATTTTAAATCTAGTTTATAATTCAATTTTTATATGTTCCATTTGAAAAAAAGAATCTTCTTATTTATAAGTGGGATATCCAAATTTTATTTTTTAATTTTTTATGTATTTTTCTGATAAAGTTCATTTTTAATGAATAGAGAAAATACTGAATTTTATGCCAAAAGAATATTTGAATGTAATTTATTTATATAGATAGATTTTAATTTTAATTGGTATTAAAATGTAATTGTATTATATTTCTAAAATTTAATCAAATTTTGGTCATTTTATTTAATTTCACATTGAAATTGGACATAAACACATGTCAATCTTTGGGTAGTTTTTACTTCTTAAAAACACGTTTTTTGGTTTTGAGAGCGGGAATTAATATTAAATTAATTTATCCAACCTCTATTTTTTGAATTTGTAAAAATGGATTTCATATTTTCAATCATGAGGTCCAAATATTTTAAATAGGTAAATTTTATTTTTAGACATTATGAATAATAACATTAGTAAATTTGTTTTTACCATTGCCAAAGGGTAGATCTGGTAAATAAGGGTAAAAAATAATATTATTATAATTTTAAATTACAGTATCACTTGTCATAACCCTATTTGATGATATATTTACTACCATGGGAATCCTTGGGTCAATTTTAGGACCACATGTAGTCACTTGTTTGTGAAAATGGACTTTAATTACTTTTAATTTAAAGTTAAGCAAAATATAACCTAAACATGTATCTTTTACTAAAACAATTTCATATAGGTTTATATAAGTGATATCTTCAACTATAGATATTAATTATAAATAAAAAATGATTTCCTACATCATGGTATTTTATATATAATATTTAGACATCAAATAAATATATATATTTATGACACAATGATGATGGAACAATTACCTTGTTAATGAATGATTTAAATACAAGAGAGTATAAAAAAATAAAATAAATTTATTTTGAAACTTTTTATGCCATTAACTAATTATATGGATTATTATGACTTTTTGTATTTTAATTATGAATGTCTTTTTAAATTAATCATGTTTTTATGGATTTTTAAAAAGTCATGATACGAATAGTATTAAAATTGACATAAATGAGTTTTAAATCAATTAATATTTTATTAAAGGATATAATTGTCCAAAAAATATAATATTATTAAAAATTACATATATGATATTAAAAATTTAATTAATGATATATTTTAGGGCCTCATGAAATTTTATAGTAAATATAATAACCATATATTATGAAAATAGAAGAAGACATGGTAAGTGTTAATTTATTTATCTAAGGGATGATGATAAAAGATAAGGTTAATTTAATGGGCTAAACTTTTCTAAAACCAATGTTATGAGATTATTTAAACCCATATTCATCTTATCTCATAAATATATCACTTTGGATTTATTATAATTCTAAAATCAGTTAATAATAAAATAATATATCAGGACATTCCTAAAGTGCCCCTTATCCCTCTTATAAAAGGACGACACCTCTAACCCATCACCTCTCCCGCCACTTGGATTTTCTAAACTCTGATCCATTAATCTCACAACCTTCCTCCCTTAATCTTATATTCCTTCCCTTAGGCAGACAGAAATTCAAGACATCCCTTTGGCTCAAATCAATATAAGTTACCCGATTTGAGGTAACCTCTTCTCTCAAGTTCCTTTACATTATTTTTTCCTTCTAAACTCCCTATGATCTTCTTATTCTTTGATTACATAAAAAAACCAGCATCCTAAATATTCTAGGATTTTTTATTAGAAGTATTCTATCTACACATACACACACCTTTACCTATTGAATACGAACATACTGTTTCTATGGACGATTAACTACTGCCTCACACAATGATGATTGATCAATCTTCTCCTACCACCTCTTATGGTGGCCATTATGGTGGAAATTTAATTATATATCATATATATGATATTTTTATATATATATGATTTTTTAATTCTCATTTATAACATAAACTTATACTTTTCATGTAGTATAAATACGATAATTTCATTTGAGGAAGTGCGGACTACCGCCCCCTCAAAGTGATATGACTCATTCATCCCATACATGGAACATATAATGGATGGAGCTAATTAACTTATGTAACATATATAAAATATTATATTATTATGGATTTATAATAAACCTATGTATCATTATGTTTTCATTCTTTTAAATATGAGATAGAAATTAAAGTAGCATTCATGCGTACATACAACTTACCATCTCAATGAACGATGCGTTTCATTTCTTATCTACAAATGATAAGGACTATTATAAATAAATATAGAATATATATATATATGATATATGTTATATTTAAATCACCAATATCATTTTTTAGATAATGGACTATTGACCACTTCGACAATTTGTAATTATAACAAGTTCATTTTTGACTCAAGTACTAAGCATCGATAAAATGTCTGATATGAACATAGATAATTATATGATTGTTATATAAAGGTAATATGTGATATAAAAGAAATAATAAAATTTAAAAAGTATACGAAGAAACTCTAAATAAACTTAAGTTTATTATTGAGGAAGATCAAGGAACATACACGACGATTCAGACTCAAGGTAAGGGACTTTGTCTCAATCACCTTTCATTGAGGCAAATTTTGATAATATAAACTAGCTTATTTTACACAGTGTAGAATAAACCCCATGTAAATTTACTTTAATTCAAAGAGAATCTTTTTTATATGATGTTTTTCACTAAACTACCAAATGAATGTTTTTAATGTATGTGATATCAACTAACATTCTACCACCACATGCATTATTTGATGTTTGGATTCCATAAAAAGACATGATGTTTTTAAATTGAAAATAAATACCATATACCATTTTTTAAATATTTTGGTATTGAAAATGGTTTTTAAAGTGCATTTACTATATCAATATCATGAAATTATTTCTTGTGATTAAAAATGAAATTTGATGATTGAAATTTTGATATTGGCAATCTTTTATATGTGATGATTATATAATGGTACCTGGAAATTTGACTGGTGGTTACATGATAAACCAAATGACGGGTGGATCCATGATAAAACAATTATGGGTGTTTATGTTATAACCTCCAATTCATTGTGTATGGAAGTCTACTGTATGGCTATTTCATTTATAAGAATGATTTTTTCAAGTCAACCGTATGATTATTCAATTTATGTATGATTATGTCCCATGTTTACCTTTTATATGTTATTTGTGCTTTATATGGGTTTTATGGTAATCATTTGGTCAGATAAGGGTAATAAATGAACTTTTATTTTAGTGAATAATACTTACTACTTCATATAGTTAAGAAGTATTGCCTATGATAAAGTATTCATGGTTTACATGTTTTCTCAAAAACTAATAGTTTATCTTCTTTGTGTATACCTAAATGAGATTTTTATTCTCATCCCATGTTTTGAAAAAATTTTCACAATATTTAACGGTGAAAAGAGTCAATAATGGGATCATGGAAAAGATGTGATTTTTAAACATGAAAGGAATACATTTTTTAAAAGTTTTTGTTTTATGTATGAAAACGGATAGTGAGTAGAAGTGTATACATTGTAATAGTAAATCTGTTGTGTATATGTTTTGGCCCAATTATCTAAATTTATAATCCTAAAAAGATCCTCAATGTGGATTATTAACATAATTCATGATTATGTATGGTTTAAGGACATGTCCTTATAGTTGGTTTTAGAGGTCTGTTTAGATAACTTTAGGAGTTATAATTTTGTTAATAAAATATCAATAAATGAATTTTACATTAGGGTAAAATTGAAATGATATATCATTTGAAGATTACCATGTTTCTTAATATATGATATGTTTTCTCATAATGGTTTTCCATAGAAGAAACAGGGAAGCTATGTATGGAAGGCATATAGAAGAGAATAACCTTCCAAATCAGCATCCTGAGATGGTTGGAATCAGAACTAAATAGTTTGTTGTAGTAATGGCGCAGTTTAATTAGTCAATAAATGGTGGTGGTATACATTCATGAGATTAATCATATCAACCCTAGAGGAACATGTCTATAATAGATAATTTCATGAGGCAACATCCCCCATCATTCAGAGGATCATATGAACCTGTTCAAGATGAAGGGTGGATCAATGAAATCTAAAAGATTTTTGATGTCATGGGTTTTATAGACAATAAAATGTTTAGTATTATCATTTATAATTTTGAAGGATAAGAAGATCAGTGGTGCTCTATGGTTAAAAATATCGGGGAATGTGGGGAGAATTTTTCTCATGTTTGGGACGAATTCAAAGGTATGTTTTTGAAAAATATTTTCCTATGGTGGTTCAACTTTAGATGGTAAAAAAAATCATGTAATTGAGGTAAGAGGACAAATAAATGGTTGATTATGAATAAAAGTTCACTCAACTAGAAAGTTCTGCACCAAATTTCATCCGAGATCTCGATAGTAAGATAAATCAATTTTACTCAGGACTGAAGCCGTGATATTGAATAGAATTAGCCTCTAGTGAATTAAAAATCTATGAGAAACTTGTAAGATGTGTTGGAAAAGTATAAATGTAGTTTTTTGATAATTAGGTGTTCCACGAGAGAATGAAAATGAAGTGGTCCAGTTGGTAGAAAAATGGAAGGCATTTACCAAAGAAGGCTGGAGATAAGAAAATTAAATTTCAATATTGTGAGAAGTGTGGTAAAAAGAATCCTAGATAATGTTTATCAAAGTATTGGAAGTGCTTTAGGGGTGGTAAGATTAGTCATAATACTCATAATTGTAAGGAATATTATCATACATACAATGAAAATCAAGCAGTAAGATGTTTTTGTTGCAATGATTTTGGTCATTATGCCAATGTGTGTCCAAAGTGGATTACCCAGGTTATAACCCAATCATATCAAAAGCATAAGGGTGGTTAAAAATCTTTTTCTACATGTATAGTTGATGTGGGACCATAAAATAATGTGGTATTAGGTACTATGTATGTTTTCATATTATGAAAATATGTTGTTTGATTTAGGGTCTACAAATTCTTTCATTTATGAGACATTTTTGAGTAAATTTCAAATTCCACCTCATGAAATAAATCCAAAACATATCTTAAAAAACACGGGGGAAATGTTTAGGAAAAAATAAATTATAAGAATATTCCTATCCCTTATGTTAAATACAATTATCTAGAAACCTTATTGTTTTCCTCTAGATGACTTTGATTTTATTATGGGAATGGATTGTATTTCTATTTACCATTCTGAGATTGAATGTAGAGCTAAAGAGGTTTCTTTTTAGAAGGAATTTCAGTTTTTTCCCAAGAAAGAACCCTTATCAATGATAACATATCAAGAATCTGATAAACCAATGAAATATGGATGTTAATATTACCTTTAACATATTGTTGAAAACAAAATAACTATTCAGTTAAGGATGTGCCGCTAGTAATTGAGTATCTTGATGTTTTTACGGATGATTTTCCAGGTATTTTACCTAATTGGGATGTTTAGTTTATTCTGTAATTAGTTCATGATGCTAATCCAATTTATGCACCCCCTTATCTAATAGATCTAATTGAACTTTTAGTGTTAAAGAAGTAATTGTAGGAGTTACCCGATAAATGTTTTATTCGACCTAACACATCACTATGGGGTGCTCCAGTCATGTTTGTTAAAAACAATGATGGATCAATGGGACTTTTCATTTATTATAGAGCCTTGAATAATATCACTATTAAGAAAAATTATCCTTTGACTCATATCAATGATTTGTGTTATCAACTATAGGGAGCTTAATATTTTTTGAATATTAACTTGAGATCGAGGTACCATCAGTTGAATGTAAAGGAAGACCACATTTTGAAGACTACGTTTAATACTAGATATTACCAATATGAATTTATATGAATTCCCTTTTGATTTTTCTTCATGTTTATCCCTTGTACAAAATGTTTTTCTTGTTTCGATTTTGAGGAAGTATATGCTGGATTCATCTCATTTTTTGAGTCCATAGGTAGTTCAGTTGAAGAGAATCTCTCCTATAAGGAACAACCAGTCCATATTCATGACAATAGAGAACAAGTGTTGTAGAATAAGGTAATTCCCCAGTCAATGGTTTTTTGGAAAACCCATGTTTTTGGAGAGGAAACATGAGAATCTGATAATGCTATGAGGGATAAATTCCCACACTTATTTGATTAGTAAATAAAATTGCGAAGACGTAATTTCCAAAAGGGGGAAGGTGGTAACATCCCATGTAATTAATGAATATGATATTTTCATATTTAGTAATATTTTAGAATTAAATATTAATTTTACTTCAAAGGGGATTCTATGTTCAATGGATTACCTAACACACCATAATGAATTTCTCTGAAATATCTTGTTAAGCACAACACTGAGTCGTAAAGAAAAATTATAAAAAAATATTATTTTTTCAAAGGGTAGCTAAATCCTTGCTTTTTTATTGGAGGGAATGAACAAAAATAACAAAATTATGATTAAACATGTTTGTTAAATGTTATTAAATTTATCCAATAAAATTTAGAGACTTAAAATGAGTATAAATCCAATTTTATGCATAAATACTCAAATATTTTTTAAATGGCTGTTTTACCACCTTTTGATGACGATATTTTCTTAAATCTAATTTTTGTCACTTTTATATGTTTAATTTGATAAAAAAACATAATATTTTTAAGAAATACATTAATGTTTACTTTGGGTAAATTTTTGGTATTTTTATGATAAAGTTCATTTTTTAATGACTTGTGAAAAATACTACAATTTAACTCAAAATTGACTTCTAATATAATATATTTATATATTTTTCTTGTAATTTTAATTGGTTTTAAAGTTTTATAGGATTATATTTTTATCATTTAATCATATTTTAGTCATCTTAAGTAATTTCACATTGAAATTGGACAGAAACAGATGTAAATCATTGGGTAGTTTTTTCTTCATAGAAACACTCTTTTTGGTTTTGACAACGCGAATTTTTTTAAATTAATTTCTATAACTTCATTGTTTTGAATATGAAAAAATGGATTCCACATGTGAAATATGGAGGTCCAAATTGTGTTAATAGGTACCTTTTATTTTTATACAACATGAACAATAACTTCAGTAAATATTTTTTTTACTATGGTTAAAGGGTAAATCTGTTAAATAAGGACAAAAAATAATATTATAATAATATTAAATTACCCTAAAACATGTCCTAAAACTATTTTATGATATATTTAAGACCATGGTAATCCTTTGGTCGATTTTGGGACCCCATAGAGCCATTTGATTGTGAAAATGACATTTAATTACATTTAATTAAAAGTTAAGAAAAATATAAACTAAACACGTATCTTTTTTTAAAAAAAATTATATGGGGTTATATAAGTGATACAGTCATCTATAAATGGTCATTAGAAGGATAAAAATATTTCATAAATCATTGTATTTTATTTATAATTTTTATACATTAAATAAATAAAAATATTTATCACACAATGATGATGTAGTAATTAACTTGTTAAAGAATAAATAAAATAAATGAGATTATAAAAATTAAAATAAATTTATTTTGAATTTTTTTATGTCATAAAAGACTCTAATCGAAGATTATGACTTTTTAACTTTGAATTAATGATGTTTTTTATAATTAATCATGTTTTTATGGATTTATAAACTGTCATGATATAAATAGTATAAAATTGACATAAACGAGTTTTTAAATCAAGTAATATTTTATTAAATGAAATAATTGTCATAAAAATATAATATTATGTCAAATAAAATAAATAATGTTTCATATTTCATTAATTATACATTTTTGGGTCACATGTAATTATATACTAACTATAGTAAGCATATATTATGAATATACAAAAGTCAAGTTAGACGTTAATTTATTTATCTAAGGGTTAAAGAAAAAAGATAAAGATACGTTTATGGCCTAAACATATATAAAACCTATTGGATGATAGTATTTATACTCATAATCATCTGATCTTCAAAAGATATCAATTTTGTGTTATAATAATTCTAAAATCAATTAATAATAAAATAATATTTCACGACAATTCTAAAGTGACCCTCCTTCCTTAGTGAAAGACACCACCTAAAACCCACTAATCATACCACTAAATAACCTTTTATAATCCAAAATCTACTCTAATAAGCTAAAAACAATCTTCCTTTGCACATATAAAACTTACAATAGGAAGAAGGCAATTCAAGAAATCCCTTAGGCTCAAATAAAAAGAAGATACCCGATTTGAGTTAACCTCTTCTCTCATGTTCCATTCAAATATTTTTTCTTTCTCCACTCCCTATCATATTAATATTATTAGATTACATAAAAAAACCATTATCCTCAATATACTATTAATTTTTATGAGAATTATTTTAACTACACTAACTCACATCTCCATCTAATGGATAAGAACATACTGTTTCTATGGGCGACGAACTACTGCCTCACGAAACGATGATTGTTAAATATTTTCTTACAACTTCATATGGTGTCCATTATCATGTAACTGTAATTAGATATGATATATATAATATTTATTTTATCTCTATGCTTCTGTAATTCTCATTTAGAACACACCATAGTGATTTTCATGTTGTATAAATACGATAATTTCATTTGAGGAAGTCCAGACTACTGCCTCCTCAAAGTGATATGACTCTTTCATTCCATACATGGAACGTATAAAGGATATAGTTAATGAATATATTTAACATATATATAATATTATATTATAATTTAATTATAATATAACTATGTATCATTATGATTTCATTCTCTTAAATATGAAATAGAAATAAAAGTAGCGTTCATGGATTTTTACGGCTTACCGTTTCCATGAACAGTGCATTTCATTTCTTATATCTAAATGATATGGAATATTATAAATATGTATATATATATATATATATGATATATATATATATATAATATGATATTTATATCATGAATATCATTCTGTAGATAATGGAGTTTTGACGACATGGACAATTTGTAATTATAACATGTTCATTTTTGACTAAAGTACCGAACATCGACAAAACAACCAATATAAACGGGGATAATTATTTGATTGTTATCATATGGTAATAAGTGATATAAAAGGAATAATAAACTTGAAAAATGTTTTTAATCAAGAATAAATGAACTTAAATTTATTATTCATGAAGAATAAGGAAGATACGTGACAATTCAGACTGAAGGTCAGGGACTTCATCTCAATCTTCTTTATTTGAGGCATATTTTGATAATATACACCTCTTTCCATTACATGTTTATAGTAAACCCATTTTAATTTTACTTTCATTCATATGGAATCTTTTTTCTATGCAGTGTTGTACTAAATAAAAAAACAATTTTTTTAATGTATGCGGTGACAACGTCCTTTCCGCCGCTGTGAACATTATTTGAATTTTGGATTCATTAACAAGCCGTGATGTTTTAAAGGGAAATAAATACCATATAACTTTTTATATATATATATATATTGTTATTGAAAATGGTTTTTAATGTTGATATACATTTTCAATATCTTGAAATTTTTTCTTGTTATTGAAAATGATATTTTATGATTGAAATGTTGATATTTTCTATCTTTTATATGTGATGATTATATAATGGTAATTGGAAATTATCTAAGTTGTTACATGATAAACCAAATGAAGGGTGGTTCTGTGATAAACCATGGAAGTGTGGTTACGTTATATCCTCTAATGCATTGGGTATTGAAGTAGGCCGTATGGCTATTCTATTTTAATGAATGATTTGTGGAAGTTAACTCTATGGTTAGTACATTTAATTATGTTTATGCCCCAAGTTTACCTTTTATATGATAGGTGTGATTTCTATCGGTTTTATGGTAATATTTTGGTTAAAAAGGTTACAAAATGAGATTTTATTTGAGTGAAGATTATTTATAACTTCATAAAGGTGAAAAGTATTACATGTTGTTTTGAAAAACTAATATTTTTCTTTCATTGTGTTTCCTTTATTGAGATTTTTATTCTCAACCCATTTTTTGGAAATTTTTACACATGATTTAAAGGTTAATAGAGTAACGGATGAGATCGTGGAAATGGTGTGATGTTTAAGCATGAAAAAACAATGTTCATTTTTAATAGTTTTTGTTTTATGAATGAAAATGGATAGTGAGTAGAAGTGTCTACTTTTTAATAATAAATCTGTTATGTATAAGTTAAGGCCTAATTACCAAAATATCTAAACCTAAAAATATATTCAACGTGAATTATGAACTTAATTCAAGATTATGTAATGTTTAAGGAAGGGTCCTTATACTAACTAAGGACTTTTTTATAAAAATATCACTAACCACGCCCATCAACCTACCCATATTAAAACAATCTAGGGAGATGACCTCAAAAACACTATATCAATAAGGTTTTATGGAATATAATCTACATTTTGAATATAAGTAGTTCATTTTTTTAATGGATTATTATGCATATTATATGTTTTTAATTTTTTAATTGCATTGGTATAACTCTATCTATCTTTGTGTGTGTATATTTATATAATTGATCAAAATAATGAAAATGGAATGAATATATAGGTCTTCACAAAAACACACACATCTAAATATGTCTATCTCTTCTTACACACACAAAACATGTATATATTTATATATATCTCTGTGTGCGAAAAACATCAGGTTTTTAATTTTTTTATATGTGTATATATATATATTTGTGGGTGTCTATATGTATCTCCATGAATTTATGTATACATTTATATAAATATAGTTATAATTTTTTTTATTTAAAAAATTATATTTTTATATCTACCTAGATATTTATATATTTACACTCAACCCACATAATTATTAGTTTATTATTTATACCTAAATATATAATTTTGTGCTTTAAAATATATAATTCAACCAATATACATAAATTTTTTTATAAATTTCTTGTTAAATTTTTCCATTAATTATATATTATTCTACATGAATCTCTATGGATCAATAAAAAATATTTTGTTTTTAAAGATTGTTTGAGTAAAAATATGTTTCTAATATTGATATCTATTTCTAAATATTTATTTATAAAAAAATACTTCTTCTATTTTTTATATAAATATTATTAATTTATATAACTATATTTCATTGAAGGTAAATGAGATTTTATTTTCAATCATAAAATATTTTGGGTTCGATGGTTTTCCCATTATTATGTTGTTTTGAAAAAAAATAATTATTTATGTTTTTAGTATTCATTTGGCATTCTATATAATAAAATTTTAACATCACCATTACACATAGTAAATATTCTTTAAAACAAAAAAATTAATTTTTGTGTATTTTATATATATATATATTTTAATATTACAGAATAATTATATGTTGTTTTAAAGAAGATTTGTTTTGAAAATCATACGTTTCAAAACAAAATATTTTTTGTCTGATTTTTATTTTAATATTAAAGTAATTATTATATATCTATTTAAAATTTAAATATTATTTCACTGAAATACTTTTTTACAAAAAAATTTATTTCTTTATTTGGAACAAATTAAAAATACCATTTAAAATAATATATATACATATATATAAAAATTAAAATTGTTTATGAATACATAATATAGTATATTTGGAGTAAAAGATCACTACAAATTTATAATTTATATTTTTAAAAATTATTGGCCTTATATATATAATCATTTATATTTTTTATGTTTTTATTTATTATAATTTATATGATTATTCTTAAAAATTATTCATTAAATTATTAATGTATGTAAAAAAGGATATTATATATATATATATATATTGTTTGTGTATCTATTTTTAGTTAAATATGGATATATTTTAACCAAACAAGATAAATATGAATCTAATATGGTTGGATTCTAATCATATGAAAAAATATATTGAGGACGGGGTTATAGAGCTCATCAAGTGTGGATCAGAGCATGGAAATGATCCTTCAAAAATCATTTTAGAAATTTTAAATTACTACAATTCCTAAATATATTTTTCAGATGAGTTAGAATATCTCTTTATCTATAATAGAATAAATCAATGTTGTAAAAATAAGACTCAACATAGGGAAGAACTAAATTTATTCCATGAAAAGGGTAATAATAATGTTTAGGGATTATCTGATATGTGTAAAAATATTAATGATCATATAAATCATATCGAGGAGATGAAAATGGAATGATTTTCCAAAAGAACATGAGTAACTAAATTGTTGAGAAAATATTCCTCTTTATACTCCTTATTATAATGATATATAATTCAAAAATTGGGAATGTATTTTGGTAAACTAGATTTTCAAAACAACTTTCTCTCTTAAAGGATATATTTCCAGATTATAATAATCATCATTATGAAAAATTACGATAAATGAATTTTATTTTCAATTATTGTGTTCTATGAATGAATAAAAATCTTTATAAATGATTGTATATTATTTTTCAAGGAAAATGAATCACTAAAAATATTCCATAAGTGTAGTGTTACTTGAAATAAGAAAGTAGAATCAAGTTAATGGTTTTATTCATTTCATTAAATTTGAGGTTCTCTTGGGAATTTGGTGTTCAACCGATATTTGATTAAGGGTTTCTCTATTATTAGATATCCCCTTACCACCATGTTAGGAAAATATTTCACACTAAAATTTGGGGCTAAACATCAAGAATAATCAATAATTTTTTGGAAACATTTGGTTGAAGTCATGATAATGATTTCATCAGACTGAGAGCATCTATTTTAGTTAATGTGTGAGGCCAGTGATAGTGTTATTGGTGCTTCACGATTCTAAGGGAACTAAATGATCTTTAGACTAATAAATTATTCTAGCCACACATTTAATGAGGCTCAACTCAATTACACAACAATTTAAAAAGAATTTCTTGTAGATTTATTCACATTCGATGAATTCCAATCTTACATCTTGTCCTCCAAAGTCATTATGTATGTAGATCACTCTTCCATGTGCCATCTGATGACCAAGAAATATGCAAACTCTTGAATCATTCGATGGATATTATTACTTCTTAAATTGGAGATAAATTTCAAGGATAAAATGGAATATTATTTTTTCTGATCATTTATCATGCATAGACCATAAAGATATTGAATTTAATATGAAATTAATCAATGCAATATTTCCTGATGAATAACTGAATGGAAATGAGACTATCAGACATCAATATTCAGTTTTTTATTTTTACATAGATTTTGGTGTGAAACACCAAGATTTATAAAATGAGTATAAAAAATTATTTTTGAATGAAGCAGACCATTACTAGGGGTATAATTCATTACTTTTCAAGGACTACATATTTGGAATGATAAGAAGATGAATCCCATAAGACGAAGTTGACATTGTTTGGAACTTGATCCGTGATAATGAATTTGGAGGACACCCTAGAAATCATCAAAAAATTAGAAAACTGTTATAATGTGGTTTTTAATGGCCTACCCTGAATCCTAATATTCATGAGTTCATCCGGAATTGTGATAAATTCCAATGAATTGGGGGTATAAGTTGAAACCATGAGATGCCACATCATTCAATCATGTGTATTAATATTTTACAAAATGGGGAAACAAATTCATGGTTACTTTTCCAAAATCCTTTATAATACCACACAACATACTTTATGTTTTCTATGTATCTATGTGGGTGGAAGTTTGAGCATTTTAGGAAAATACTGCTCGATTTATTATTATATTTTTAATATAACACTTTTTTACTTGGAACAGAATTCCAAGGATCCTCATTAGTTACCATGTAACCCAAAAAAATAATGATCTATTTTATAATCTAATTATTGGAAATGTATTTCGTCAATATTTATCCCCCCATACCATCTACATAACAATGGAAAAAGTGAGGGTTTAAATAGAGATATTAAATGGATATTTGAGAAAACCATTTTAACATCTCAAAAATTTTGGGCCAAAAAAATATAATTAGGAACATTGGGTTTATAGGATTGAATATAATAAACCTATTTGAATTCCCCTTTATCACTTGGTTTTTGGAAAAATCTAACACATACCAATATAACTAGAAAAGAAATCTTGTTGTACTATGATGACATTGAATTTTGATTTTGAAACTACCCAAGAGAATCATTTTTCTGTAGATGAATGAATGAGATTATATTAAGAGGTAATTTTATGATATATATTGGATATATTGAGAGAAATATCAACCATGGAATGATAAATGGATCCACCCAATAAATTTTTCCCATGGACCCAAAGTTATACACTTTAACTTAGTACTTCATATCATGTTAGGGAAACTGAAATCAAAGTGGTTGAGTCCTTAAACTATTACAAATGTTTATCCACATGGTTATATTGAAATATATGATTGTAATATGTATCTAATTAAGGCTAATGGTAAACTTCTCAACCATTATCACACCTCATATATAATATGCACCATTAAAGAGGTTAAATAAACATGAGAGGGTGTTCATCTATATAAATATATTAAACATAGAACTTCTTTAGAGGCAATTAATGTTTTTCTATTTTATATAATTTGATTTTATTATTTTTATTTTCTTTTAGGAAATAAACCTGGTATGTGTAGAACATTTTCACCAACTCTTTACATTTTTTTCACTTGATTTTATTATGATTGTATTAATTCTTCTTTTTAAACGATGGATTTATATTTAGGATATGATGTTGGTATGAGCTATCAATATGTAGATTCTATAGGTACAACATTTTTGGAGCTTCATCGGATATAGATAACCATATTTTCTACATATGCACTTACTTATGTAAGTGTTTTTCATTATGTCATATTTTATTCATCAAAAAAATATAAAATAACTAACTAAAAGTAAAATAAAAAAGAAAAAATTTAAAAAAATTCATCATTGGATTATCATACACATGGGGGAAAGAAACATTTTAAATATGGGGGAGCATTATTTTGAGGGACACACTTGGATTTAAACTTATCATGTAATAATTTCAAGATTTTCCATCCTTTTTCCAAAACTATTCAGAATTTTTTTTTCTGACCCACTATCCGAGAGCCTCATAGACTTTTGAACCAAATGTTATATCCTAAATATTACATTTTTCATTCGATTTCCAATAAATAAAATGTGAAAATCATGAAAATACTATGGCTATAAATAATGTATATGAGAAATGAGAATAACATGGAACAAATTGTTTGAGTTCTGATAATGAAAGAGAGGTAGGTCAAATGATGCATGTGTGTAGGTGAATTTTTTTTTGAAAGAATGTGAGTGTAAGGGAATATATTATTGAAATTTTTAATTTTAATTAATGTTTGATATTTTTTGGGTGCAAGGTATTGAAAAATTTGGAAGTTGTAATTTTGATGTTTTGATTTGACTACGAGTGGAGTTTTGTAAGGTGTTTAATTATTTTGTTTTGGGGTGAAAAATTTTATGTGTATGGGATTTGATACCCATAGATTTATTTAACATTAAAATAGTCTTTTAACATTTTTTTATTACTTTTCCAACTACTTTTAGTATTTTTAGAATCCTTTTTTAGTTTTGTAAAATTTTAGTTATTTTGTTGTTTTTATTTTCATATATATAAATTATAGTAATTTATTATTTTTTAGTATATTAGTTTATTATATTATAATTAAAAATATATTATAATTATTATCTTCTCTAATATCAGGTTCGTTATTAGTTTTTTAATTTTTAGAAGTATATATATTAATTGTCTATTTTCGTAATTTAATTTATTCTTTTATATATTTTTAATATTAAGAATAGAAGTATCTTTGTTTTTAGTTTATTGTTTTTATAGAATTGGAATAGTATAAATATTATTATCATTTTTAATTTAATTACATTTTCATGTATATATATATAAATATTAAATAATATGAAAATCTCTTAAAATTAGTATTATTATTATTTACATTAGATTATTTTATTATTTATTTATTTAATTATATATCTATTATAATTATTAGTATTATTTTTTTATTTAACATTTAGATATTATGATTTGTTTAAATTTTAGATATTGTTTTTTTATTTTATTCATTTTAAATTATGTTTTTTAGGAAGATAGGTGGAAATGATTTTTGATGCACCAGGAGCCCCTCTTCAAAAAAGGAGGAATCGACATAAAAACCCTAATATAAAAGGAGGCCACCACTCTCTTCACCTAGTCCAGTGCACCTGAAAAAAGTCTCCTCCCCACTATAACACCCCATCACAACCATTCCTCTATCCGCTTCATCTCCTTATAAGAAAACTAGGACGATGACGACACAAAAACCCTCAAGTCGTCAGCCTCTATCTCTACCGTGGTAGCACATACTAGCCAATAGAGGAATGTAACCTCTCCCATCATAGAAAACCCACAAATGACCACCTTTATCCTCTCTCCTTTTTTTCCTTCCTAGCCCCACTAGCGTCACCTCTTTATATTTCATTGCACCACCATAGTACCTCGCCTCCTTCTTAAGCAAGACATGATCCATGACACCGCTTCATTTTCAATACACCATCGAACAAGCAATAATTCTTAATGGATGTTATTTTGGTTGTTTATTTGGATACTCAAAATTCATTGATGGTGAGGTTTTGATTCTATATTATGGTGGTTCTCTTGAATTCTGAGATCTATGAGTGCACTGTGTTGTGCGAGTGTAGACTTAAAAGATCATTTCAGTAAACAATTTAAAAATATAATTCATTATTGTTTTATTCCATCAGATATTTATTCGGTTAATATTTCAAGGTATGTTTCTATGTTCCAGGATATTTACTGAATAATTTTAATTGTTATGCATGACATGTTGACATTTTAATTTGAGATTAATTTCTTGTTGAATTTATTTTAACTGAAAAATATTCGATCTAAATTATATTTTCACTGAATATAACTTATAAAATTAAAACTGGCCATTTTGATTCATAATCAAATCAGGGATACTGAGATGGTTAACCATGTTGATCGACTGTAGTGTAAATTATTGACATAACTTTGTGTGAAATTGGTTGTGTCATTCAATTATATTTTTTGATAATCTAACATGTCTCCAAATTTATTTGCAACACCAATGAACGGGAATTTAAATTAATTATGAGATATGAAATGAGCATAAAAAAATACAAATACCTTCAGAACCCATGATAATTAGGTAGAATAACTATTCAATCATAAAAAAGAATATTTTCTAGGTTGTGTATATGGTTAATTATGATGTCTTCTTCCCAAACACATTTTTCAAATGTTGAGTTCATCTTTATTGGTTTAATTGCAATTTAATTTATTAATTTTGATTTCTTAATTATAATTTTCATATAATAATAATAAAAATATTAAAATATTGTAATTACCTCAACTCATTTCCCATATGATCATTATCCAAAGATATAATTTTATTTAGGTTGATAACATGTTATATGTGGTTTGACCCTACATGATACATCTAAAGTACCCAGTGGATTATAAAAGTTTTCAAATTTGAATATATTTGATGCATATATGACACCCCAACCCGTACAATCTGTTTCGGGAAAGAGAAAAACATTACATCTTGTATGCCTCCTCATATCCAAGACGATGCCAAATTATAGTGAGTGTCTAAATTATGTTAATGGGGGAAACTATACCCCCTATTAATTATATCTATACACCAAAAAAGTAAATAAAAATATTATTATTATAATATCGAGTAGAGGAATTAATATCAAATGTACTAACATATTACATACAAGTCATTAAATAAATTAACAAACTAATATTCTAATGCAGAAAGTCAAACCATAATATAAGTGAAATAAGATAAATAAATATAAGACTAAGGAATAACCATAGTGACTATCCGGGTATCTCAAAAAACTATATACCAAAAAAATCAACTATTTTCCACTAACCCCTACATTTGATTGGATCTTCATAATTGAATTCTACAAATGCATTAATATTATCATGCATAGTGTGAGTAAAAAAACCATGTTGGAAACAACCAATGTATCCTTAAAAAGTTTGGTTTAGTACAATACAAAATTTAATTGAGAATAATATATGAAGATGTAAAAAAATAATCCTATATAGATGAACCATGAACTTAACATGTCACCATAAGCACTGATGGCCCCTCCATTAGCTCCATACCGAAAGGATAATCTTAGGATAATATAATTTATGAAGAATAATCCACAAGGATGGTAAAAATAGATCTCACTAGTATCAATGCATCGAGTTGGATAAGGACTCTTGGCCATCATATCCCACCTCTATCATGGGTTAGGATTCTAGGCATTCGTACCCAGTCTATACCATGGGTCAGGTATCCAAGCCATTATGACCCTAAAACCGCTACTATGGGTTAAGCCTCCATGAATTTCTAACCCTACCCCATGTCCATGCTCATCATATATTTCATAATAATATTTGAGGAATCCTCCTCGAATGAATAACCATATCACAATATTGCACATATTCTGAGTACTAAGAAAAAAACTCCAAGGCATGGAAACATACTCAACATGGTTGAAAAAACCAGAAAAAACCTAACATATCATCATGAGAATATTATATAAACATATAATAAATTTGATAAACAAGGTACATCATGGAAGAAGCTAAATAAATACTAATAGCATCAAGCATCGTAATGGGTATCATGGGCAACACACACACATACCACAAATTCAATCTCTATCATGTATGGTAAAATACGAAAATCAATCAAAATGATCATACCAAGGGAAAAAGTGTATAAAAGAGACCAAAATTATAAGTGACTTCCCAAATATATTTTTTGATGGTGCAGTCAATGTTCATTAAATGATCAAATCCCAAACCACATTTCACACCATTGGAGAACTTGTTCCATAACCAAAGATTCATATCTCGGGTTCTAGTAAATGAAAGAAGAGATTTTCAAACTATACCTAAGGAGATTCCATGTCATGAATATTTTTCTAGAATTACATAAATTAAGTATTCCATGAATAAAACTATTTTTGGGATATATTGAAGAAGTGGATTTCAAATAATCAGGATATTATCGATTCAGAAATTAATTGTGAATTCCTTATTAAATCTAGAAGATACCATTGTGTCAAGAAAACAAACATAGATCCATGGAAAATGCATTAACCTAAATGAGATACAAGTTAATATTCAAGAAGATGAAAATATCATGATTTCTAATATAAGGAAACTTACCATGAAATGCCAACCATCCACCCTTATCATAGGAAAACCGGCCATCCAGTGGGAATCACCAGCTGGTTGGTAGTACCACACACTAGCTAGTGACTAGCCTCCAGTGGGCTGATGTGATAGGAAGAATCTTCAATATTCTATAATCACCAACAGTTTTCTTGTGGTGTCTTTAAAAAGAAAAAGACATACAAAAACCCCAATATTGTTCCCCCATACAAACAATCTCTTAAACAGACACAATAGAGATGAACTAAAAGAGAATGATGAATTTTATAATCTAAAAACATCTCATACATCGAATTAAAATGATGATGTTACAAATTTAATGTAATTTGTATTTTTATAATAAAATATATTCATTATTTTATAAAAAATATCAATATTTTTTATTTTATGATTTAAAAAGTTTCTTATTGAATGATAAATCTTATTATTCCTAAAAAACATGGAATGAGGGTAGTTAGTGTTCATAAGAAACATATGGATTTCAATAAGTTAATATGTATTAATTTATATATAATAATACTTCACTCTAAAAAAATATATGATAATAAATTACTTGTATATTTTAAAAAAAAAATTATTATTCAAAAAGCAATAATCATAATGATTATTGTTTTAAGATTTTTTAATTGAATAATTATATTTTATTCAATCAATATTCTAGTATGCTAAAATATGGATTTCTTAGTTTAATTAAATTTTAATTTAAAATATATATTACCTAATTTTATATTTATATTTTTTTATTTCTATTGGGAATTTTTAATTTACACATATTTATCTTAAGAAATATATTTTTTAGGGAAGTGTGGGAAGGTTACATACTGGTTGAATGTTTGTAGACATTATGAAGAGTTAGTTTATTATCACATTTTAATTTTTTTTCAAGGAAATAATGAATTGGTTATTTATATATTATTATTTAGTTAATTTTACTATCATTGAATAACATTATTGGTGACCTCAATTTATTTATTTTTGAATAAAATATTGTTAGAATATATGAAATATTGAATACATTATAGAATTAAAAGAATAGTTTTCATTGAAAAATAGTAGACCAATTATGGTAGTATGAGATTTTGAATTACATGAAAATATTTTTTTAAATATTTAACATCCATAACATTAAAAAAAAATTTTATGAACATATCACTTTTACATTTTATTAATCAACATCAATGATTAATATTTTTACAAAGAGATGTGTTCATACTTAATTAAACTCTTGTTTTTTGGTTTGGTTGTTTCATTAGATAAAAAATAAAAACTGTTTATTGAAAAAATCATATAACCACAATTGGATTGGACAATCTACGTTAAATGTTTAAATTAGATACATTAAAGAAATATTTTTTCCCGAATTATTGATACACTATTGTTATTTTAATTTTATTGGTGAATATTTTATTTCTATTTTTATATTATAACTATATAGCTTCTTTAAAAGATGATATTTTTATTACGATTTGTTATCCCACATCTTCATTATTGAAAAGATATTTATCTCAATATTTTTTAGTTTGATGCATTAAAATTCATGTTTTAAATTTAAAATTGATATTTTCTGTCAAAACAATCACCACATAGTCAAAAGATAAAATAATATTATTTATTTTAATTTTAATTTAAAATAATTATTGGTTATTAATTTTTTACATGTTAGAATTTAAATATTGTAAATTAGACACATGGAATGTCTGGTAAGACTAAAATTCCACAAATTCCATTTTAATTGATAATTTCATTTAAAAAATGAGTCATATTGAAAAAAATGTGGAAACACACATGGATTGTTTTGATATACTAAAGAAAACCGATGATTCATCTATGACATATAGGAATTAACCTCACTTAATTAAAACATTTATTGTGGGTTCTACGAGAGGATAAGGATGTTTTTAATTTACAAAGGATATATAATTTTATTTATACTTGAATCACATATTCAATATTGAGGAACAATGTTCATATTATCATGACATTTTAGAATAATTATAAATGATTCATTTGTGACATGTAGGAATAAACCATGAATCAATAAGACATGTTGTGTGTCCAGTATGATTGAAAGTGATAGTTTTCAATTTAAATATTGAATTTTAGTTTAAACCATGTCTAATATACCCAATAAATGATAAAACCACCTTTTATTGTCATTATAATTTAAAAAAAATTGGTTATTTATTTGTGACATATATGAATTACCATAACATCATTCTAACATGCGGTGTGGTAGTATGATTAAAATTATATGTTTTCAATTTATGTGGGTCATTTTAGATCAAAAGGTGAATCACTTACTCAAAACCTAGAAAACACAATTTAATTATTATGTTATAGTAGGAAAATTATCAATTATTCAATTGTGATATGAATAAACTAACCAAACTTCAATCCAGATTGATTTATAAAGATCTAATAGCACTTAATTGTCATAGTGGAAATAATAAGAAATCGAAATTCCCCAAATCATCAAAAAATTAAATTGAAACCACAATATATATAAATTTAAGAATATTTTATATACATTACACTATATATTCTTCCATTAATTACATTGATCAATATTCTTTATGAAGGTTCCTTAGAGGCAGTCAAATGAATCCCATTATGAAAAACCATATATTCAATAGTCTTTAATTAATTACTTATTACATAAAGGTACATATAATACAATCTAAGAAGATCTCAAGGATGATATTATTTAAAAAATTAGGTACATGTCATAGTAACATGAAATATCGGTACAACAAAATTATTTAAAAATCCCCTAAAACCTTCCCTCATATATGATTGATCTTCTAATTCTATACAAGATAACCTGGGATCATATATAGGAAAAGTGTGATATAGAAATCCCAGTATAAGAATAATTAAAGAAAAACATTCTGGGAGTAATACATGTTAGTTGAGAAGAATATCAAGGTGTTTTAAGAGGATTGAGAATCATAAACATGATCACTAATTCATGAAATAATATGATAACATCATAAAAGAAGACATCATAAACATAAGTCAAGGGAAAGAACTATGAAATCATAATATTGTATGCTTTTGATAACCACCCAAAAACAATAAATTTTATCTCATGAGTTAAAAATATTATCCAATTCTTTAGAGGGATATATAATTCTAGGCCCACATGTCACATTCATATTAACTAAATGAGTTCGTGTGGAACATAAATTATAAAACATAAGAATTTATTTCATCAATTTTAGTCCCATGATTAACAATAACGGGTTACATAAATGAACTCCACTGTCAATTATGTGTAGGTACAACTATTTGATTACCATTGAGTGTAAATGGTGATGGCTATTCACAACATAAAAATTTTTCATGGAAATTTATAGGAAAATTAGGAATTTATAACATTTTTAAATAAGGATTCATGGAAGGGTTTTTTGAGATTAAAATTAGGTTTCTCATTACATGGGATTAATAAAGATAGTGTAATGGATAGGTAAAAACATATGTTAACTAGAACAATTATTAATATAAAATCATAAAAGAAGAAAATTTACTGAATAATGATGAGGTGAGGATCCCTTACCTTGAGAATGAACTTATAAAATATTGGGAGGATATTATTAATATCTTTGGGTGTATTTGGAGAGGGAGAGGTAGAGTAACATCATACTCAATGGGTTTTGTGTAAATTGGAGTGGAATGAAGTATGTGTATTCATTATAGAAATATTTGGAAAAAGAACCATTAAAATTGGTTTATAACTAATTTAATACATGTGATATTGTAACTGTGACTTTTGATGACGTTTTTCATAAACAAATGTCCAAAAACCATCTCTAATGGAAATTATTGTCGACTATGAATGTCATTTTTATAAAAAACTGACATCAAAAGAACCCTAATATCCAAATGGGATTTAATGTTTTCTTTTTTAAAACTAAGTGAGAAATAATACAATCTATGCTTTTGAAATTGTTTTTTATTTAACTTTTATGTAAAAATTCTTCCATGGGCCATTCAACTTAGGGGTTTAAAAAAACCAATATTGAATTTTGAAATTTTCTATAAAAAATATTGAAAATTACATAATCCAACAACTATGAGTACAAAAAAACCAAAAATAGAAAATATGCATAAGATACATCAAGAAAGTAATAAAACTCATTGATAAGTTTTACATCAATTTTTATAAATATAAAAATAAATGAAACTATATATCTAAATTATTCAAAATTAGACCATGTTGTGAATATAAATTTTGAAAGATTTATGGTTTATTGGATATATATAAAGAATCCATTCCAAGGAACTGAAAAATAATGTTTTAGAAATTCAAAATTTAACTTTTCTTTAAATTAAAAGTGTTGTAATAAAACTAAAATTTTCAAAATAGGTTGTTTTTATGATCAGGATTATCTCATAAGTGAATCATAAAAATTAATATCATCATGATTCAATTATTAACAAGGACTATATGTTTATAAAACCCCTTTTTTATTTTTTTTCTTTTAATAGATACCATGTATTCACTGATATAAAAGTTAATTACATGAAATTTATCATATTTAATTTTTCTTTATCCAATATTGGATAGAGATCCATATTGAACAAAATCCATGACCTGTTGCAATTTAAAATATTATTTATCAAAATGCATGTAAATTGAAAAATTAGGATTAAATAACATAAATCATGGAATGAAACATCCTACTTTAACATTTTTCTAAATATTCTTTAAACA
The DNA here is from genome assembly GCA_963277665.1 of Viscum album. Lineage (NCBI taxonomy): Eukaryota > Viridiplantae > Streptophyta > Magnoliopsida > Santalales > Viscaceae > Viscum > Viscum album. The sequence goes on from OY728122.1 coordinate 1,197,137,515, forward strand.
CCACACAATAAATAAGATAACTTATATTCCTTAATTTATTTTAGAAAAAATAAAAATAACATTGACTGTCTAATAGAAAATGAAATATTCAGCATTAATTTTAGTTGAATGATTAATAGGTTCATAATTATATATTTTTTGTTACCCATTAAGGAATGGGAAAAAATAAGTGATTTCTATGTTTTTGAATCTTTTAGAAAGAAATTAAATTCTATGTTTTATTTCAAATAGTTCAATTTTGTTGAAATGCATTATGGGTCAATAAAAACATAAATTGAAGTGAAATAATAATGGTTTCAAGGAATGTTGAGAAACCTAATTATTAAATTAATAAATTCATTCAATATAAAATATGTATGCTTCATTAAAATAAATTAATATTTCTCATTTAATTATATAGAAAAAATTGCAACACATGTATAGTTAGATGATAACCTTTTAAAACATTAATGGTAATATTTTTAAAAGTATTTAATGTATAATTTATTCAACATATACCAGTAATAATCAGGATATTATAATTATCTAATAAAGGAAATCATTTGATTAATTTTTTACCAAATCAGATTCCTTAGGATTATTTGAAGGTAGGGGATAAGAAATTTTCATTTCCATTACAATGATTACTTCGATATCAAATACCCATATATAACATAAGTGTATAAAAATATTATAATTTATTTTGAATGTAATTATAAATAAAAAATGAAAATGAACTCATACATCATATGTTATTAGATATAAATGATTAGTAATAAAAAATAATAAATGGCCAATACTCGGTCTTACTATGGACACCTCCTCTGTAGGTAGTGACCCTATAGTAGTTTGATAAATAATATATTGTACTTCTACTCTTTCCTAACCAGAATAAATAATTTCATGAAGTACATAATCTCCTAGATGATGTATAATTTCGTACGTTATAATACATATATGTGGATAAACAAAAAGAATCTCACAATACATTAATGAGTTTGAATGATGAGGTGGAAGATCTAGGTAGGAATGTTATGAATGCTACGAAGGATGCGCTAGTTTAATCGATCTCATTAGTTCTACAAAAATAGTAGATATATATTATCTAATACAACCATATATCAAATCGTTGAAACTTCAAAACTCATCTACAAAATAATATATTTCTTCTATATATTCTTCCCTAATCAATGTCACACTACTGTCATGACCAAAAATAATTTCTTATCTAACACCCTATGTATACATTATAACACGACTATATTTCTATAGATTACATAAGGAAATGGTAAATATATCCTTCACATGCCTAGGGATAAAGGTCCCCTATGTCATTTTCTAATGAAGGGAATCCTAATGTAATATTTTCAACTGAAATATTGGCAAGATAAATTTAATAAATAATAATATTTATGAAAAGTAACAATTAATTATTTATAATATTATCGCCTAGTTCCTTTGATGTATAAGTTACATGACATAAATTATTCGATATTCTAATAGATTTACATAATTCAAGACATGTGGGATGATATAGAGGGCTAAGTGGAACTTCTTCAGAACTACAACTTGACTTGGATCAAAATTCACAAAATTCATTACAAATAATTTTTTTCCAATAACAATGGATACCCTCCTTGTGATAATGTAAAAGGGTATAAACTGGTAGAATTTATCCCTTGGTGAGTTTTACTGGAGGCCAGTTATGTAAGAACATAAAGTTATAAAGTAATGAAAATTAATAAAATAAATAAATTTTACTAATAAAAGAACTCAACATAAAAGATTCCACATGATGACTTGAGAAAAAATTCTATCATGTCTCTCTATATATAAAATCATACTTATGGAATATATATTTATCATTTTTACTATTTAAAATATAATTTTAAGTCAAATTTTTCTTAAAATCTCTCCATATCATTAAAATAAAGGATAACAACTTTTTTAATTCCTTATTTCTATTAAATGTAAAATGACATCTGTAATTGAATAAAAAATATATTATGAAATGTATAATAATTAAACCATAAAAAACTAAACAAATAATATTAAAAATTATAAAATTAGGGATTTCCATAAAATATCCTTCATTGACTGGTAGGTACTCCTCTAGAACAGGAGCCTCAGCCCAATTTGAGAGGTATCTTTTAGTGCATCCAGAAGACCCAGGTTCAAAAACTAGGTCGAGGCATATTTCCAGGTTACTATAAGAAGCACTGTTGATCTACTATAGTAGTACTATACATTGTGCGATAACTATAATAGAACTGTACACTATGTGGGTACTGTATCATGCACTATAGCAGGTACTGTTTAGTACTGTAGCAATTGAAACTATTCACCATGGGCCACCGTTTTGGGCTTGGTGTCCTTAAGGATTTCGGGCCACCCAGGCTTCAGGTCAGTAGGGATTTTGGGCCACATTTTAAGGAATTTGGGCCACATCAAGGACTTTGGGCCATATGTAGTTTCCCATACACACTAGAAAAAAAGGATCATCCCCAAAAGCAGATTCCGAGCAGGTGCACTACCCAAAGCAGAGCCAAATGGATATTTCAGAATGAGAGGGTATGGCTATGCCATCGGGACCAGCCTGTTCTTACACAGGAAGCCTATCCTGATGGCCATGTGAAGGTGGAGGGTTAATATCATGATGCAAATGCTGGGGAGGTGGAGTTCCTTACAGATATCCTGGTTGAATTTCTTAAGGCCATTGGGTCATGTAACCTCCAAATCCTACAAGCCATTTAATCTCTTACCCTACGCGCCTTGTAAGGGTTCCCCCTCATTCCATGAAAGGGGGTTATCAAAAATCAATAAAAATGAAGGCCTTTGGGCCATTCGACTACACTCTCCTCCAATATGGGTATAAATCAGTTATCCCAAAATGGATCTGTATTTCTAGGTAAGTCCAAAACTATGTAGAATTTGGGTGATTTTGGAATTCATTATAATCAATGTTAATTATCAATCATTACAATCCATGTGGGGGGTAAAATTATTGTTAAATTTTAATCCCACACCTACCATATTTAGGTTGCATCACCTCTATAGAAGATGATGATTTGAAAATAATATTATGAAAAATATGTTTAATTTCATTATTTATTTAATTTACTATATATATATATATATTAGTTAGATAACATACATACCTTAGTTCCCTTACCCCCGTTTCTGTAATTTTGATTAACGTATGATACATTAGAAAATGTAAATCTAAATGTATTTGATTTAAATTATATGACTATAATAAATAAAAATTTAATTATTCATATTGGATAATAATGATTTTCTATAAATGAATAAAATTAATGAAAAAAAATTTCAACAACAGATATATTATAATGATAAAAAATGAAAAAACAAAAACAATAATAAATATAAAACTTTATAACAAAAAGAAATTATAGTAAAAAAACTATATACTTAAAAAAATTTAAAAAATAAAGAAAAATTTAAAAAATAATTTATAATCGATAATAAAATGTATATAAAAAAATAGTTAATGAATTTAATTTGTAAATAATGGATAATTAATTAATCTTCAAAAAAACATACACAATTTTGATGTAAATAAATCATAAATACTGTTGAACTCACTCGAAGGAGGTAGGAAGCTAGGAGAATGCTGTAGTATTTAAGAGAAACAAATAAGCACAAATAAATACAAGTAATTTAACAAAGTATAATTTTTTTTTCAAATAATATATATCTGAAAATTAATTTAAAAATTAAAAAAAAGTTATGAAAAAAATAATTAAATGTCATTGTAATTACAAAAATATATTCATAAATGAAAAAAATGAAGATAAAATTTACTTACCAAATTTAGAGGTTGATAAAGAAAAAGAAAAAATAAATATTTACCTAAATAGTTAGGTGGGTAATTATGTTTTGTTAAATATATCCTTTTAGCATGATCTTTTCACATTGTAGAGACTATGTATGTATTATAGTCAGTTTTTCATCCAAAATGGTTTAATAGATAAAGGGACCTAACATAAATCTGTAACATCATCTTCCTGATCACTCAAAAGAATTATTTACCTTGATAAATAGGGAACAACTAATCATTCAGTTGATTAATAACGTAAACTATTTTCTTTTTATGTGTCTCCATGATAAATGGTTCTTCTTTTCATCAAATAATTTTCAAATCAATGAGTGTAAATCCAGATTAATCTTATTTCAATCCACTACTACTATCAACCCAGTTACACTTAAACACAATTACTCAAAATTTAGTTTAATATATTTCTTATATATACTCAAGAAGTAGAAAATATTTCATGGATTTAAAAAATGTGTTTTTTTCTTTTCACTTGAAAAATGATGTCATTTTGTGATTATAATTTCCCCACTATTTTGAACAAGACTCATAACATCCATATTCATTATGTAAAATTAATAACCATTAATATCAACACTAGAACATATGGTCACATTATGATATGATCCCACTACTAACCATTTAAATGTTCATAATTTAGATAAATATGCATTGAATTTCCCTTTAAACAATAAAAAAAATTTCTTTTTTATGCTCATCAACCACTGTTCATTTGTTTTTTTATATCATAGATTTAATCCAGCAATATGTGATGATATATGTGGTTGAACCTCATCTGTGTTGTTCAAAATGTATAAATGTTCATACATTACATCATAACATGGAATTATCCATACATTTATTCCGTGAATCACTTTACCTTCACTAAAAAGTGTAAAATGTTGATATATGGGGACACCAATATGATTTACGTCATCAAATTATTACAATGTACCTCAATAAACACTTTTGATTTATATTTTTGAAAAATAGAGGCCTTTAGTTATTGAGTTTTTTTTTTAAAATATACCTTAAAAATTTTCATGTATCCTTTAAAAGGATAGATGAAACATAAAGAAATTGGCCCACATATTCTAATCCCACACACCAAATGAATCACGAAATGATAAATTTTATTTAAAACTTATGTAGGAAAAAAATTTCTAATGTAAAATATATGAGAACATATTAATTCTCCATAAAATCTTACAAATTTTGATAAATAAATTTTCTACAAAAGGATTTGAAAATATAACATTACCTAGAGATTGTATTTTTGACAGTTATAAGAAATATAAAACATAGTGTAACTGGTAGAAGTTATCACATCAATAGATGAAAGTCAGGATATTTCATTCTTATTAATTTAAAATCGTTAAATGATACCAAATTATTCTAATTTTAATAATATCTTCTGGGTATTTTTATACAATTATGAAAATGAAAAAATTAATCTTCTCACTAATTCTTAATTGTGAAAATATAGAATTGAATATATTTTATTTAATTTTAATGTGTGAGGTAATTGTAAATGTATTCCCATGGATATCAAGTATAATCTGGAAATAAATCGATGTTTTTTGTTTCCTTTTATGTATAAAAGTTTTCCAATAAAGCTATCTTATATTATTTTATCTATATGAATAACATCAAGGTTATGTTTTACCTCTAGGAATAATTTTTTGGTATTTCAAATAATGTAGAATTTTTCTTCCATATACTATTTTTGATAACCATAAATTCCTTCCATTCTAAATTTGAAATCAATATATTTAACCCTATCATAATATTCTTTATCTAGAAAATGGTGGGGTGATTATATTCCAACAAATCAAGAAATTATTTTATCAATTTAATATATTGTTGACCAATATTCAAAAATATTTGATATCCCATATACACTATGTTTCTTCAATTATACAATTAATAATATCAGGTCTCTTCTTAAAAAATTGACCATGATTTGTGTCCCTTAATAAAATATCATGATAATATTCCATATTTAGGTTGTTTATTTATAGAGAACATTATCATGACACAAAGAATAAAATACCCTTTTTCATTGGCATAAAAAATGTGACACCTATCTCCCAAAGAAGTTACAAATCATCAATGATTAGTGAACGAAACACATCAATATCATTTCCTGACTATTTTTTTTCTAGAAATCATCAGTCTCAACATAAAAAGGCATGATTTTTTTAAATTGAAATTAAATACCTTGTACATTTTTTTAAATATTTTGGTATTGAAAATGGTTTTGAAAGTGGAATTACTATTTCAATATCATGTAATTATTTCTTGTGATTACAAATGAAATTTTATGATTGAAATTTTGATATTTGAAATCTTTTATATTTGATGATTATATAATGGTACATTGAAATTTTACTGGTGGTTACGTGATAAACCAAATGATGGGTGGTTCCGTAATAAAAAATGATGGGTGGTTATGTTATAACCTCCAATGCATTGGGTATGGATGTCTACTGTATGGCTATTTCATTTATAAGAATGATTTTTGCAAGTCGACCGTATGGCTATTCAATTTTGTATGATTATGTACCATGTTTACCTTTTATATGTTGTTTGTGATTTATATGGATTTTATGGTAATAATTTGGTCAGAATAGGGTAATAAACGAACTTTTATTTTAGTGAAGAATACTTACTACTTCATATAGGTAAAAAGTATTACCTATGATAAAGTATTCATGGTTTACATGTTTTTTTTCAAAAACTAATAGTTTCCCTTCTTTGTGTATACCTTAATGATATTTTTATGCTTATCCCATGTTTTGAAAAAAAACTTCACAGGATTTAATGGTAAAAAGAGGCAATAATGGGATCAAAAAAAAGATGTGATGTTTAAGCATGAAAGGAAAACATTTTTTAAAAATATTTTTGTTTTATGTATGAAAATGGATAGTGAGTAGAAGTTTTTACTTTGTAATAATAAAGTTGTTGTGTATAAGTTTTGGCCCAATTATCTAAATTTATAAACCTGAAAATATCCTCAATGTAGATTATTAACATTATTCAAGATTATGTAATATTTAAGGCCATGTCCTTATAGTAGGTTTTAGAGGTCTGTTTAGATAACTTTATGAGTTAGAATTTTGTTAATAGAATATCAATAAATTATTTTTACATTAGGGTAAAATTGAAATGATATATCATTTGAAGATTATAATTTTGCTTAATCTATGATATGTTTGCTCATAATGGTTTTCTGCAGAAGAAACCGTGAGGCTATGTATGGAAGGCGTACAGTAGAGATTAACCTTCCAAATCAGCATCCTGAGATGGTTCGAATCAGAATTGAACAGTTTGTTGTAGTATTGGAGCAATTGAATTCGGAAATAAATGGTGGTGGTATACATGCTCGAGATGAATTAGATCAACCCTAGAGGAAAATGTCTATAATAGATAATTTAATGAGGCAACATCCCCCATCATTCAGAGGATCTTCTGAACCTATTCAAGATGAATGCTGGATCAATGAAATGGAAAAGATTTTTGATGTCATGGTTTTTATAGACAATCAAAACTTTTGTCTTAACATTTATCAATTTAAAGTATAATAAGATCAGTGGTGGTTGATGGTTAAAAATATATGGGAAAGTGAGGAGAATTTTTATCTTCGATGGGACGAATTCAAAGGTCTGTTTTGGAAAAATATTTTCCTAAGGTGGATAAACTTTGGATGGTAAAACAACTCATGGAATTGATGTAGGAGGACAAATAAATGGTTGCTTAAGAATAAAAGTTCACTCAAATAGAAAGTTATGCACCAAATTTCATCCGAGATCTCGATAGTAAGATAAATCGATTTTACTCAGGACTAAAGTCGTGATATTGAATAGAAATAGCCTCTAGTGAATTAAAAAGCTAGGAGAAACTTGTAAGATGTTCTGAAAAAGTATAAATAGATTTTTATGATAATTAGGTGTTCCACGAGAGCATGAAAAGGAAGAGGTCCAGTTGGTAGAAAAATGGAAATCATTCATTTATGAAACTCGAGATAAGTAAATTAAATTTCAATGTTGTGAGAAGTGTGGTAAAAAGAATCATTGATAATGTTTATCAAAGTATGGGAAGTGCTTTCAAGGTGGTATGATTAGTCATATTACTCATAATTATAAGGAAGATTATCAGACATACCATGAAAATCCAGCGGTAAGATGTTTTTGTTGCAATGAGTTTGGTAATTATGCCAATGTGTGTCCAAAGTGGATTACCCAGGTTATAACCCCATCATATCAAAAGCATAAGGGTGGGTAAAAATATTTTTCTACATCTACAGTTGATGTGGGAGCATTAAATGAAGTGGTATTAGGTACTATGCATGTTTTCTTATTACGCAAATATATTGTTTGATTCAGGGTCTACAAATTATTTCATTTACGAGAAATTTTTGAGTAAATTTTGAATTACACCTCATGAAATGAATCCAGGAATAATCTTAAAAAAACATGGGGGAAAAGATTAGGAAAAAATAAATTATAATGAATATACCTATCCCTTATGTTTAAGGAAATTATATAGAAACCTTGTTTTTTTTCCACTAGATGACTTTTATTTTATTATGAGAAAGGATTGGATTTCTATTTACCATTCTGAGATTGACTGTAGAGCTAAATAGGTATCTTTTTAGAAGGGATTTCAGTGTTTCCCCAAGAATGAACCCTTATCTCTGATAACATATCAAGAAGCTGAGAAAAAAGTGAAATATGGAAGTGAATGTTACCTTTAACATATTGTTGAAAACAAAATAACTATTCAGATTAATAATGTGCTGGTAGTAAATGAGTATCTTGATGTTTTTACGGATGATTTTCCAGGTATTATACCTGATTAACATGTTTAGTTTACTCTAGACTTAGTTCATGATGCTAATCCAATTTATGAACCCCCTTATCTAATGGATCTAATTTAACTTTTAGTGTTAAAGAAGCAATTGTAGGAGTTACCCGATAAATGTTTTATTCGACCTAAAACATCACTATGGGGTGATCCAGTCATGTTTGTTAAAAACAACGATGGATCAATGGGAATTTTCATTGATTATAGAGCTTTGAATAATATCACTATTAAGAAAAATTATCCTTTTCCTTATATCGAGGATTTGTTTTATCAACTATAGGGAGTTCAGGATTTTTTGAATATTGAATTTAGATCGAGGTACCATCAGTTAAATGTAAAGGAAGCCCACATTCTGAAGACTACGTTTAATACAAGATATTAACAATATGAATTTATAGTAATTCCCTTTTGATTTTTCCTCATTTTTATCCCAAGTAAAAAAAGTTTTTCTTGTTTCAATTTTGAGGAAATATATGCTGGATCCATTTCATTTTTTGAGTCCATAGGTAGTTCAGTTGAAGAGAATCTCTCTTATAAGGAACAACCAGTCCATATTTCTGACCATAGAGAAAAAGTGTTGTAGAAAAAGGTAATTCCTCAGGAAATGGTTTTTTGGAAAACCAATATTGTTGGATTGGAAACCTGGGAATCTGATAATGCTATGAGGGATAAATTCCCACACTTATTTGATTAGTAAATAAAATTGTGAAGACGTAATTTCCAAAAAGGGGAAGGCGGTAACATCATTGGTAATTAAAGCATATGGAATTTTAATATTTAGTAATATTTTGGAATTTAATATTAATTTTACTTTAAAGGGGATGATATTTTCAATGGATTACCTGAAACACCACAGTGAATTTCTTTGAAATCTCATGTTAAGAACAACGTTGAGTCGTAAAGAAAAGTTATAAAAAAATATTATTTTTTCAAACGGTAGTTGAAGCCTAGATTTTTTATTGGAGGGAATGAACAGAAATAACAAAATTATGATTAAACATGTTTTATTAATTTTTATTAAATTTATCCAATAAAATTTAGAGACTTAAAATGAGTATAAATCCAATTTTATCCATAAATATTCTAATATTTTTTAAAAGGCAGTTTTACCACCTTTTGATGGTGATATTTTTTTAAATCTAATTTTTGTCACTTTTATATGTTTAATTTGATAAACCAAACATATTATCTATAAAAAAGAAATTAATGTTTACTTTGGGTAATTTTTTTGTATTTTTATGATAAAGTTCATTTTTTAATGACTTGTGAAAAATACTACAATTTAACTCAAAATTGTCTGCTAATATAATATATTTATATATTTTTCTTGTAATTTTAATCAGTTTTAAAGTTATATTTGATTATATTTTTATCATTTAATAATATTTTATTCATTTTAAGTAATTTCACATTGAAATTGGACATAAATAGATGTTAATAATTTGGTAGTTTTTTCTTTTTAGAAACACACATTTTGGTTTTGACAACACGAATTTTTTTAAATTAATTTCTGTAACTTCATTGTTTTTAATATGAAAAAATGGATTCCATATTTGGAATCTAGAGGTCCCAGTTGTGTTAATAGGTACCTTTTATTTTTAGATAATATGAACAGTAACTTCAGTTTATATTTTTTTACTATGGTTAAAGGGTAAATCTGGTAAATAAGGACAAAAAATAATATTATAATAATATTAAATTACCCTAACACATGTTCTAAACATATTTTATGATATATTGAAGACCATGGTAATCCTTGAGTCGATTTTAGGACCCCATAGATACATCTGTTTCTGAAAATGACATTTAATTACATTTAATTAAAAGTTAAGAAAAATATAACCTAAACACGTATCTTTTTTCAAAAAAAACTTATTTGGGGTTATATAAGTGATACCTTCAAATATAAATGGTCATTATAAAGGTAAAAATATTTCATAAATCATTGTATTTTATTTATAATTTTTAGAGATTAAATAAATAAAAATATTTATGAAACAATGATAATGTAGTATGTAACTTGTTAATGAATAATTAAAATAAATGAGATTATAAAAATTAAAATAAATTCATTTTGAATTTTTTTATGTCATAAAAGACATTTATGGAAGATTATGACTTTTTAAATTTCAATTAATGATTTTTTTTATAATTAATCATGTTTTTATGGATTTATAAAATTCCATGATATAAATAGTATAAAATTGACATAAACGAGTTTTTAAATCAATTAATATTTAATTAAATAATATAATTGTCATAAAATATAATATTATGTCAAATAAAATACATAATGTTTCATATGTCATTAATGATCCATTTTTGGGTCACATGTAATTATGTAGTTACTATAGTAAGCATATATTATGAAAATACAAAAAACAATGTAGAAGTTAATTTATTTAACTAAGGGTTAAATAAAAAAGATAAAGATACCTTTATGGACTAAACTTGTATAAAACCCATTGGATGATATTATTTAGACCCATAATCATATTATCCTAAAAATTTATCTATTTTTTTGTTATTATAATTCAAAAATCAATTAATAATAAAATAATATTTCACAACAATTCTAATGTGACCCTCCTTCCTCTTACTGAAAGAAACCACCTATAACCCACTAATCACACCACTAAATCTCCTTGGATCATCCAAAATCTACTCTAATAAGCCTAAAACAGTCATCCTTTTCTCATATAATCCTTACACTAGGAAGAAGGAAATTCAAGAAAGCCCTTAGGCTCAAATAAAAAGAAGATACCCGATTTGAGTTAACGTCTTCTCTCATGTTCCATTCCAATATTTTTTCCTTCTCCACTCCCTATCATATTCATATTATTAGATTAAATAACAACAAAATTATCCTCAATATACTATTAATTTTTATGATAATTATTTTAACTACACTAACTCACACCTCCATCTAATGGAGAAGAATATACTGTTTCTGAGGACGACGAACTACTGCCTCACGAAACGATGATTGTTAAATATTTTCATACCAATTCATATGGTGTCCATTATCATGGAACTATAATTAGATATGATATATATCATATTTATTTTATCTCTATGATTATTTAATTCTAATTTAAAAAACACCATAGTGATTTTCATGTTATATAAATGCGATAATTTCATTTGAGGAAGTCCAGACTACTGCCCCCTCAAAGTTATATGACTCCTTCATTCCATACATAGAACGTATAAAGGATAGAGTTAATAAAAATATTTAACATATATATAATATGATATTTTACTTGAATTATAATATAACTATGTATCATTATGATTTCATTCTCTTAAATATGAAATAGAAATGAAAGATGCGTTCATGCAATTGTACGGCTTACCGTTTCCATAAACAGTGCATTTCATTTCTTATATCCAAATGATATGGAATATTATAAATATATATATAGGTTATATATATATTATATATATTATATTTATATCATGAATAACATTCTTTACATAATGTACTTTTGATGACATGGGCAATTTGTAATAATAACATGTTCATTTTTTACTAAAGTACTGAACATCGACAAAACAACCGATATGAATAGGGATAATTATATGATTGTTATAATAAGGTAAATTAGTTATATAAAAGCAATAATAAACTTGAAAAACGTGTTTAATCAAGAATAAATGAACTTAAATTTATTATTCAGGAAGAACAGGGAATATACCTGACAATTCAGACTGAAGGTCAGGGACTTCATCTCAATCTTCTTTCTTTGAGGCATATTTTTATAATATAACCCTTTGTCTATTACATGGTTTATATTAAACCCCTTTTAATTTTACTTTCATTAATAGGGAATATTTTATATATGCAGTGTTTTACTAAGTAAAAAAAGAATTTTTTTAATGTATACTGCGACAACGTCCTTTCCGTCGCAGTGAGCATTATTTGTTTTTTGGATTCATTAACAAGCTGTGATATTTTAAATGGAAATAAATACCATATATCATTATATATATATATATATATTGTTATAGAAAATCGTTTTGAATGTTGATATACAATTTCAATATCTTGAAATTTTCTAGTTATTGAAAATGATATTTTATAATTGAAATGTTGATATTTTTTATCTTTTATATGTGATGATTATATAATGGTACTTGGAAATTAGATAAGTGGTTACATGATAAACCAAATGAAGGGTGGTTCTGTGATAAACCATGGAAGGGTGGTTACGTTATATCCTTCAATGCATTGGGTATTGATGTAGGCTGTATGGCTATTCTATTTGAATGAATTATTTGTGGAAGTTGAATGTATGGTTACTACATTTAATTATGTTTATGCCCCAAGTTTTCCTTTTAAATGATAGGTGTGAATTATATGGGTTTTATGGTAATATTTTGGTTTAAAAAGTTTAAGAAGTGAGCTTTTATTTCTGTGAAGATTATTTACAACTTCATAAAGGTGAAAGGTATTACATGTTATTTTTAAAAACTAATATTTTTATTTCATTGTGTTTCCCTTAATGTAATTTTTATGCTCAACCAATGTTTTGGATAATTTTTCACATGATTTAAAGGAGAATAGCGTCACAGATGAGATCATGGAAATGTTGTGATGTTTAACCATGAAAAAACCATGTTCTTTTTTAAAGGATTTTATTTTATGAATGAAAATGGATTGCGAGTAGAAGTGTCTAATTTTTAATAAAAAAGTTGTTATGTTTAAGTTATTGCCTAATTACCAAAATATCTAAACCTAAAAATATATTCAATGTGAATTATGAACTTAATTCAAGATTATGTAATGTTTAAGGAAGGGTCCTTATACTAACTAAATACTTTTTTATAAAAGTATCACTAACCAAGCCACATCAACCTACCGATATTCAAAAACTCAAGGGAGATGACCTCAACAACACTATATCTATAATGTTTTTGTGGAATATCATCTACATTTGGAATATAAGTAGTTGAATTTTTTAATGGCTTATTATGCACTATTGTATGTTTTTAATTTTTTAATTACATTGGTATCACTCTATCTAACTATGTGTGTGTATATTTATATAATTGATCAAAATTCTGAAAATGGAAAGAATATACAGGTATTCACAAAAACACACACATCTAAATATGTCTATCTCTTATAACACACATAAAACATATATATATATATATATATCTCTCTGTGTGTGAAATATTTCATGTTTTTAATTTTTTTATATGTCTGTATGTATATATTTGTGGGTGTCTATATATATCTCCATGAATTTATGTATAAATTTTTATAAATTTAGTTATAAAATTTTTTATTTTATTTTTAAAAAATATATATTTACATCTACCTAGATATTTATATATTTATACTCAACACACATAATTATTAGTTTATTATTTATACATAAATATATAATTATATGCTTTTAAATATATAATTCAACCAATATACATAAATTTGTTTTATAAATTTCTTGTCAAATGTTTCCATTAAATACATATTATTGTACATGAATCATTATGGATCAATAAAAATTGTTTTGTTTTTAATGATTGTTTGAGTAAAAATATGTTTCTAATATTGATATATATTTCTAAATATTTATTTATCAAAAAATATTTCTTCTATTTTTTATTTAGATATTATTAATTTATATTACTATATTTCATTGAAGGTAAATGAGATTTTATTTTCAATCATAAAATATTTTGGGTTTGATGGTTTTCCCATTTTTATGTGGTTTTGAATAAAAATAATTATTTATATTTTTAGTATTTATTTGGAATTCTATATAATAAAATTTTAACATCACCATTACACTTAGTAAATATTATTTAAAACAAAAAAATTAATTAATGTGTACTTTTTTATTGTATATATATTTGTTAATATTATGGAATAATAATATGTTGTTTTAAAGAAGATTTTTTTTGAAAATCATACTTTTCAAAATAAAATATTTTTTTGTCTGATTTTTATTTTAATATTAAAGTAATTATTATATATATATATTTAAAATTTAAATATTATTTAATTGAAATATCTTTTTACAAAAAAATTTATTTCTTTTTTTGGAACAAATTAAAAATACAATTTAAAATAATATATATATATATATATATATTTAAATTTAAATTGGGTATGAATACATAATATAGTATATTTGGAGTAAACGATCACTAAAAATTTATAATTTATATTTTTAAAAATTATTGGCCTTATATATATATATATTCATTTATATATTTTATGTTTGTATTCATTGTAATTTATAAGTTTATTTTTAAAAATTATTTTTTAAATTATTAATATATGTAAAAAGGATACGATATATATGTATATATATATATATATTGTTTGTGTATCTATTGTTTAGTTAAATATGGATATAGTTTAAACAAACAAGTTAAATATGAATCTAATATGGTTGGAATCCAATCATATGAAAAAATATATTGAGGAAGGGGTTATAGAGCTCATAAAGTATGGATCAGAGCATGGAAATGATCTTTCTAAAATCATTTTACAAATTTTAAATTATTAGAATTCCTAATTAAATTTTTCAGATGAGTTAGAATAACTCTTTATCTATAGTAGAATAAATAAATGTTATAAAAATTAGACTCAAAATAGGGAAGATGTAACATCCCAATTAAGTAATGAATAATATATATTTTTATATATGTCTATTAATGAATTATATAGTGTTTTAGAGGCTTAAAATGAGAATAAATCAAATCTTAAGCATGGAATACACTAATATTTTTAAAAGATTGTTTTACTACCTTTTGATGGAAAATAATCTTTTAAATATATCGTTTGAAAATTTATAAGATCTATTTGTCAAAATAAACTTATTCATTATGATTGGGACATTAAAATTTACTTTGTGTGAATTTTTGGTATTTTTCCGATAAAGTTCAATTTTTTAATGAATAGTGAAAAATGTTGTATTTTAATTCAAAACCTATTTTTAATATAATTTATTTATATGATTAGATTATATTTTTAATTGGTTTTAATGTTCAATTAGAATATATTTTTACCATTTAATCCTATAGTGGTCGTTGGAATTAGTTTCACTTTGAAATTGGACTTAAACTAGCGTCAATCTTTTGATACTTATTGTTTCATAAAAACACGCTATTTGCACTGACAGCGGGAAATAATTATAAAATTAATTAATTAAACTTATACGTTTTGTTTTTTTTAAAATATACATCATTTTTGAAATCGGAATATCAAATATAGCTTAGGGTGATGTTTTGTTTTTTTTTTCTGGAAAACTTCAATTTTTGATAAATAGTGAAACCACTAAGTGGTACTTATAAAGACTGATTTTTCATTTAAATGAAATTTTACCACCTCTGTGGTTTTAATTTCAAAAATCCAGCACACATTGTTTTCATTAAGAAGTAAAATTTGGTTCAATGGGATTAAAATAATTTTTTTGGTGAATAGTAACTTTTATGTTTTTAATCGCGATTAGAGGTAATTAGTGTAATTTAAGGTAAGAATAATATTTTAATAATATGAGATGAGCTTGACACATGTTCTAAAATTATTGTATGTGTCATGGCCGACCAATAAAATTCATGGGTCAACTTGGGGACCCCATGGAGCCACTTTGGTAGGAAAATGACATTAATATCTTTTTATTTAGTGTTATAAAAATGACCCAAACATGAGTTGTTTTACTAAAACAATTTTTACATGGGGTTATAAAAGTAATATATTTTACTATAAATAGTCATTTGAAAGCTAATATGATTTCCTACATCATAGTATTTTTATTATAATTTTTAGACATTAAATATATTAAATTATTTATGACATCATGATGATGCAGCGATTATCTCATTATTTAACGATTTAAATAAAATGAAATGATAATGTAAAATCTAAGACCTAAACTTGTAAAAAACCAATTATATGGGTATATTTAGAACCCTTATCACCTTAAACTCGAATTATATCATTGTTGGAAGTTTGAAATCCGAAAATAATTTTAAAATAAAGTAACATTTCTTTACATTCCAAGAGTGCCCCTCCTCCCCTCTTATAAAAAACACCCACCTCTACCTCATTACCCACACATCCAAAGCCTTTGGCTCGGCCAAAACCTGCCCATATTGTCTCTCCACATCCCTCTCTAACTCCTAGAAGACTGAATTTGGGAAGAAGTCTTCCCAAGGATGCCTTTGAGCTCAAATAAAAAAGAGTTACCCGATTTAAAGGTGGTGTCTTCTCTTGTGTTCTTATGTTTTATTTTTCTTCTCCAACCCCCTAAACTCTTTTTATTCATTTACTTTGTATCAACACCAGTATATTCCATATACTAGGATGTTTTTACAAGAATTATTCATGATACACTTACACACCTATATCTAATGGTTAAAGAACATACTGTTTCCGTGGATGGTGAATTTCTGCCTCACGAAACGATGATTGTTCAACACTCATATATCACCTTCAAAGGTGGCCATTAAGATGTCACTATATTTATATATTATATATAATATGTTTATGTTTTACTTAAGCTTCTGTATTTTTCATTTATGGCATATCATTATGGTTACCATTATGAGTAAACACGATATTTTCATTTTAGGAAGTGCGGACTACCGCCCCCTCAAAGTGATTTGATTCGTTAATACCATATGTGGTAAGTATAAAGGATATATATAATGATATTATATATGATAAAATACTGGAATTAAAATACTATTATGTGTCATTTTGTTTAAATTCCATAAAATACAAAATAGAAATGAAAGTAGCGTTCATGCGTACGTACGACTTACCGTCTCTATGAACGGTGCATTTCATTTCTTACCTCTCAACGTTGTGTAATATTATAAATGCATGTATATACCGGATATATATGATATATATGATATATAAATCATGAGTATAACCCTAGATATAATGGATACATGAACAACTTGTAATTATAAAGAGCATATTTTGACTCAAGTACCAATGATCGTCAAAATGACCATTATTAATTAAAATAATTACGTCGTGTTCATGACATGCTAATAAGTGATATAAAAATAATAATGAACTTGAAAAAGATTCTTAAGCAAGTAGAAATTAACTCAATTTTATTATTCATGAGATTAAAGAACGATCAAGTCAAGTCGGATACGAGGTATGGGACTTCGTCTCAATCTCCTTTCATTGAGGAATATTTTGTTTTATACACAACCTTCTTTTATACGGTGTATAAACCCCTCAGACTTTTAAATTTATTCAAAAGGAATATTCTTTATACGAAGCATTTACTAAACGACAAAAGGGATTTATTTTTGTCGTACGTATGCGGCGACAACGACTTCTCTGCCGCCGTGACTATTATTTGAGTTTCGGCTTCCTCTACAAGCCATTAATTTTTTTAAAGAAAAATAAATACCATGTTTTACTTTTCTTTTATTTTGGTATTGAAAATGGTTTTCATAATGTTTTTATTTCAATGTGTTTTATTGATATCTTGTGATTGAAAGGTGGAAATGTTATGTTTCCATTATGCATGTTTTATGTGATACGATTATGTTGTGGTCTTTGGGCATTATTATGAAGACAAGTAGTTCCATGATAATCTAAGGGCGGGTGAGCCCGATATAGATCTCCAATGCATTGGGTAATGCGAAGGAGTGAAACGTTAAGGATTCTCCGAAGAGATTTAGGGAATATACTGTGATGGGTATTCCAAATATAACCAAGAGGGTTACTCCCTATGTAAGAATGTTATGAATGCCTCAAGTTACCTTTATGTCTTATGATTTATATGATTTATTCATGATTTGATGTGGTATGTTAAAGTGTCTATGTTTTATGGGTAAAGTATGATTTCATTCTTATGTATATATGAACTCATGTTTCCTTTATATATTTTTATAACCCTTACTGAGCGTTTTATTCTCATCCCATGTTTTTGAAATGTTTTTCACAGGTTAAGGGAAAGGTACATGATATGATGATAGTGTCAAGGAAGTCTCATGAAAGAATCCATGTTTTATTTTAAATATGTTTCCATTGATGGGAAAAATGAATACTATATTTTATGTAACCACTTTGCTTAAATGTGGAATATAATACATTTTTTGTGATCTAATTCTCTAAAACTCTAAACCTGAAAAGATCCTCAATGTGAACTATTCATTTAATTCAATATTAAGTAAGGTTTAAGGCCGGGGCCTTATAGTTGGTATCAGAGGTCGGTTTAGATAACTTTAAGAGTTAGAATTTTATTAAATGATTATCCAAAAATATTTTCTTATGGTCAAATTGAAATGATATAGCATTTGAAGATTACCATGTTGATTCATCTAAGACATGTTTGTTCAGAATAGTTTTCCGCAGAGGAAACAGGAAAGCAGTGCTAGGAAGGTACACAGAAGAAAATAACCTTCCAAATCAGCATCTTGAGATGGTCAGAATTGGAACTGAACAGTTTGTTACAGTAATGGCGTAGTTGACTGAAGCGATAAATGGTGGCAGTATCCATGCATGAGATCAGCCAGATCAACCATAGAGGAATATGTTAGTGGTGGAACATTTCATGAGGCAACATCCCCCATCATTCAGAGGATCATCTGACCATGTGCAAGCTGAAGGGTGGATTAAATCACTAGAGAATATTTTAGATGTCATGGGGTGTTCAGATAATAAAAAGGTTATTCTTGATATTTACCATTTAGAGGGTGAAGCAGATCAGTGGTGGTCGATGGTTAGAAATTTCAGGGACGCTGATGAGATTGATTCTCTCGACTGGGATGATTTTAAAGGTATGTTTCTTGAGAAGTATTTTCCTAAGGCTATTCGACTTAGGATGGAAAAGAAATTCTTGGAATTGAGGCAAGAGGAGGACTCAGTGGTTGCCTATGAATAAAGGTTCACTCGATTGGAAAGGTATGCTCCAAACACTACCACACAAATAGTTTTTCGTAGAGCCCCCCTTTATCAGCGCTTTTGTTAGCACTGATAAAGGGCCCCCCCTTTATCAGCGCTTGCTTAGCAGCGCTGATAAAGGGGGGCCTTTATCAGCGCTTTTTTAGCACTGATAAAGGGTCAGCTTCAAAAAACAAAAATTTAACATATATTAATATATTAATATATAAATATAGTTATATTTTTATATAAATATAATATATAATTTTTAAATATATTTTAGATAAGTATAAATGTACATTTACACTTATTATACTTAATATATAAGATATTTAGTGAAAATGAATTCTTAAAAAATTAAAAAAATACTTTTAATTAATATTTTTATTATAATTATGGAGTAATAGCCATTTAATAATAATTTGAGGACTAAAAAAATGAAAAAAATTAAAAAAAGATCCAAAATATGTTGAAAACGCAACTCAAACTTCAAACGACCATAACTTTTGATCCGGGTGTCTGTTTGAGCTCTACCACATATCAAATCCAAGCCTGCGACGAGATCTACGTCGCTGTGACTCAAGGGGATCCTAGTCAAGCGATTTTCGAGGCCAAAAGAGGCCCAGAAGGCCTCCAAAACTGAGTTTTTAGTCGGGGTACCCCGATTTTTTAACATTTTGTGGATTTTCACCCTCGTTTAAGGGGGTATTATTAGAGTTTTTTGGTGGGGTATGAATTTATTCCAAAGTATTACATTCATATTGATATTATTCCGTTGAAATTTTATCATTTTTTATAATTCACTGCTATTTATAATCAAATATATAAAATATAATCATATTTTTTAAATATTCAAACCTAAAAATTTAATTATAAATATAAATAATAAAATATATTTACATATAAAATATATTAGCTTTATCTAAATAATAACTAACATCCATTTTATTTAAAATACCAATATATGAATATTTATATACCTATATATTAATCTAACTATATATATATTAATCTAACTATATATATATTAATTTAATAACTATATATATACTAATATAACTACATATATATATATTAGTATTACTATAAATATATATATTAATATCACCATAAATATATATATTAATATCACTATATATATATATTAATATAACTATATAAATATATATTCATATACATTCATATAACTATATATATGATAATATAACTATATATATGTTAATATAACTATATATATGTTAATATAACTATATATATATATATTAATATAAATATATATTACTATACGAATAAATATAACTAAATATATATATATATATAGATGTATATTAATACCACTATATATATATTAATATTACTATATATATTATTATATAACTATATAACTATATATTATAATATAACTATATATATATTAATATAAATATATATTACTATACGAATAAATATAACTAAATATATAAATATATATATAGAGATATCATGAATTGGAACCCAAATAAAAATAGAGTAGTGGTAAGGGCTTAGGCGCACAGGGTTGAGGTCTCGAGTTCAAATCCTGGTGGAGGCAGGGGTGCGCGCGCATGGGGAATTTTGGAGCAAGCGCTGTTAAAGTGTGGAGGGGGTTGCGTGGGGTGTGTGGGGGTGTTGTATAGGGGCCAAAAAGGGCTGTAAAATGGGGGGGGGATTCAAGCGCTATAAAATCCCCCCCGATTGGCAGTATTTTTAATTTTTTTAATATTTTTTTAATTTTTTTATATGTTTTTAAATTTTTTTAAATTTTATCAGTTCATTTTTGAAAGCGCTGATAAAGGAAGAACTGATATAGGACCCCTTTATCAGTGCTAAAAAAAGTGCTGATAAAGGGGTACTTTTATCAGCGCTTTTTTTGAGCGCTGATAAAAGACCCCTTTTATCAGTGCTTTTTTTAGCGCTGATAAAGGGGTCCTATATCAGCGCTTTTCGGAGCGCTGATAAAGGGGACCCCCCCTTTATCTACGCTGGCTTTATCAGCACTTTTCTAGCACTGATAAAGGCCATTTTTAGCGCTGATAAAGGCCGTGTTTGTAGTAGTGAAATTATATCCGAGACCTTGATAGTAAAATAAATCGTTTTTACTCAAGATTAAAGCCAAAATATCGAAGGGCTTTAGCTTCTCGTGAGTTCAAAAGTTATTAAAAGCTTGTTTGATGTGCTGAGAAGGTGTAAATGGAGTTTTCCGATGATCAAGTGTTCTGTAACAACCAGCAGAAGAAGAGACCGAGGTGGCAGGAGAAAGGGAATAATTCTTCAAAAAGGTCTGATGGTAAGAAAACTAAGTTTCCAACTTGTGATAAATGTGGAAAAAGGCATGATGGGGAATGTATTCTGAATTCTGGAAAGTGCTACCGATGCGGTAAGATGGGACATAAGGCTCGTGATTGCACTGGAAATAATCAAGGTGATCATAAGTCCAAATTTGATTTACAGTTAGTGAAATGTTTTAAGTGCAATGAAATGGGTCACTATGAAAACTAGTGTCCGAAAAAGAGCTCGAGTGATGGGAAGCAGTTAGACTACAAGCAGAAAGGGGTGGTGAAATCCTTTGCAACTACTTCAGCAGATGTCGGGCCATCAAATGAAGTTGTATCAGGTACTCTATTTGTTTTTTCAGATTATGCCAGTGTGTTGTTTGATTCGGGGTCTACACATTCTTTCATCTCTGAAACCTTTTCTAATAAAATGGAAATACCATCTCAAGAAATGACTCCTGAACTTTTGGTAAAAACACCTAGGGGAAATGTTGAGGAAAAAATAATTTATAAGAATCTTCCTATCCTTATCCGTGGAAAGAACCTACTTGCGAACTTTATTGTTTTACCTCTAGTAGAGTTTGAGGTTATCGTGGGTATGGATTGGCTCTCTATTTACCATGATATGATTGATTGTAGAGCTAAAGAAGTTTCTTTTCAGATCGACTTTCAGTTTGTGTACAAGAATGAACCCTTACTGTTGATAACATATCAAGAGGCTGAGAAACTTGTAAAATTTGAAAATGAATGTTACCTTGCACATATTTTTGAAAACAAGGGAACTGTTCAGATTAATGATGTGCCAGTGATAAATGAGTATCCTGATGTTTTTCCTGATGAGTTTCCTGGAATAATACCAGATCGGGAAGTTGAGTTTACTGTTGACTTAGTTCCTGATGCTAAGCCAATTTCAAAACCCCCTTATCGGATGGCTCAAATTGATCTTTTAGAGTTGAAGGATCAATTGCAAGATTTATTAGAGAAAGGTTTCATTCAACCTAGAACATCACCATGGGGTGCTCCTATTTTATTTTTCAAAAAGAAATATGGTTCTATGAGACTTTTCATTGATTATAGAGCCTTAAATAACATCACTATTAAGAACAAATATCCTTTTCCTCATATCGATGATTTGTTTGATCAGCGCCAGGGAGCTCAGTATTTTTCAAAGATTGACCAGAGATCAGGGTACCATCATCTGAAGGTAAAGGAAGCAGATGTTCCGAAGACTGTGTTTCGTACAAGATATGGCCATTATGAATTTGTAGTAATGCCTTTTGGTATATCCAATTCACTTGCTATATTCATGGACTTAATAATAGAATTTTCCATGAGTTCTTGGATAAGTTTGTGGTTGTCTTCATTGATGATATTTTGGTGTTTTCTAAAAGTAAATAATAGCATGAAAGACATTTAAGGGTTATTTTCCAAACCTTGAAAGAAAAGAAATTGTATGGAAAATTCAGCAAGTGTGAGTTTTGGATGCAACAAATTTCTTTCCTTGTTCATATTGTTTCTAATGATGGGATAATTGTTGACCCTGCAAAAACAAAGGTTGTTGAAGAATTACCAAGACCCACAAATGTAACTGAGATTCATAGATTCCTTGGTTTGGAAGGATTTTACCAAAGGTTTGTTAGAAATTTTTCACAGTTATTTAGTCCAATGACGAAGCTAACTCGGAAGGGTGTTAAGTTTATCTGGACAAAAGAATGTGATGATTGTTTTCAGGAACTGACAAGAAGATTGGTGAATGCTCTAGTTTTGGCACTACCTTCCAAGAATGGTGAGTTTGTTATATACAGTGATGCTTCATTTAATGGACTTGGTTGCGTCCTAAAGCAGAATGATCAGGTAATTGCATATGCTTCACGATAGCTGAAAACTCATGAGGTAAATTACCCTACACATGATTTGGAATTAGCTGCTGTTGTTTTCGCTTTAAAAATTTGGAGGCATCATTTGTATGGAGTAAAGTGTGAAATATATACTGATCACAAATGTTTAAAGTATATATTCACTCAGAAAGAGTTGAAAATGAGACAGAGGAGATGAGTGGAATTAATAAAGGATTATGATTGTACAATTTATTACCATCCGGGAAAAGCACATAAAGTGGCTGATGCTTTGAGTCGTAAAAGTAATGCTTCATTAACCATGCTATGTTTGGAACGAGATCCTTTGGTTTTTAATTTGATGAACTTTGGCATAGAAGTTGTTGGTGCAGGAAGTTCTTTTGTTTTTCTTCAGGTATCAGTGAGATCATCTCTATCAGACAGAATCAAGTAAGCACAGAATCAAGACAGTGAGTTGCAGAAAAAGGTAGAGATGGTTTAGAAGAGTAAGTTTCCTGAATTCAACATTGATAATGATTGTGTTTTGAGATTTGGGAAGATATTGTGTGTGCCTTTTGATTCACAGATGAAGAGAGAATTGTTATGTGAAGCTCATAGTTCTCCGTTTTCAGTTCATCCTGGCAGTACTAAGATGTATATAGATCTTTGGGAGTATTACTGGTGGGACGGAATGAAAAGAGATATTGCTAATTTTACTGTGCAGTGTTTGACTTGTGACATGTTAAAGCAGAGTGGCAGTTACTGAAAGGGATTCTTCAGCCTTTACCAGTGCCAGAGTGGAAATGAGAGAATATATCCACGTAATTTGTTGTGGGATTACCGAAGACATCTCGAGGTAATAATGCAATCTGGGTTATTGTAGATCACTTGACCAAATCTGCTCATTTCCTTGCTATAAGAGATACTTTTTCCCTAGATCAATTTTCCCGTTTGTATCTTAAATAGATAGTCAGGTTACAAGGAGTTCCTCTCTCCATTTTATCTGACCGTGATCCCAAGTTCACTTCTAACTTTTGGAAAGGCCTTCAGAAGTCGTTGGGTACTGAATTAAATTTTAGTACAACTTTTCATCCTCAATCAGATGGGAAATCAGAACGAACAATTCAGACATTAGAGGATAGGCTACGTGCTTGTTCGATGGATTATCAGGGAAGTTGGGACCAACATCTTTCTTTGGTTGAATTTTCATATAATAACAGTTTTCATTCCAGTATACAGATAGCACCTTTTAAGGCGTTATATGGGAACCGGTGTCGAACTCTAGCTGGGATAAAGTGGGTGAAAGGAAGCTGATGGGACCATAATTGGTAGAAGAGTTTGCAGAAAATGTTCAGCTAATACAGAAACACATGAGAACAGCTCAGAGTAGGCAGAAGAGTTATGCAGACAAAAGGAGGAAGGATCTCTCTTTTGAGGTAGGTGATCTTGTTTTTCTCAAAGTATCACCATGGAAAAGTGTGATGTGATTTTGTAAGAAAGGAAAGCTGAGTCCAAGGTTCATTGGACCATATGAAATTTTGGAGAGAGTTGGATCAGTTGCTTACCGAGTGGATTTACATCCGAGTTTATCTCAGGTACACAATGTTTTTCATGTTTTGATGTTGAGAAAGTATATGCCAGATCCATCTCATGTTTTGTGTCCAGAGGTAGTTCAACTGGAAGGGAACCTATCATATGAGGAACAACCAGTCCAGATTCTTGACTAGAGGGAGAAAGTGTTATGGAATAAGGTGATTCATTAGGTAATGGTTTTGTGGAAAAACCACATGATTGAAGAGGCAACATGGGAATCTGAAAATGCAATGAGGGATAAATATCGTCACTTATTCGATAAGTAAATGAATTACGGGGACACAATTTTCTAAAGGTGGGAAGGATGTAACATCTCAAGTAAGTAATGAATAATATATATTTTTATCTATGTCTATTGATGAATTATATAGTGTTTTAGAGCCTTAAAATGAGAATAAATCCAATCTTAAGCATGAAATACACTAATATTTTTAAAAGATTGTTTTACTGCCTTTTGATGGAAAACCCTCTTTTAAATCTATCTTTTGACAATTTTATAAGCTCTATTTTTCAAAATAAACTTATTCTTTATGATTGGGACATCAAAATTTACTTTGTGTGAATTTTTGGTATTTTTACGATAAAGTTCAATTTTTTAATGAATAGTGAAAAATGTTGTATTTTAATTCAAAACGTATTTTTAATATAATATATATATATGATTAGAATATATTTTTAATTGGTTTTAAAGTTCAATTAGAATATATTTTTACCATTTAATCCAATAGTGGTCGTTGGAATTAATTTCACTTTGAAATTGGACTTAAACTAGCATCAATCTTTTGATACTTATTGTTTCATAAAAACAGGCTATTTTCTCTAACAGCGGGAATTAATTATTAAATTAATTAATGCAACTTATATTTCTTGAATTTTGTAAAACAAACATCATTTTTGAATTTGGAATATCAAATATAGCTTTGGGTGAGGTTTTGGTTTTTTTCTGGGAAACATCAATTTTTGATGAATAGTGAATCCACTAAGTGGTACATATAAAAAATGATTTTTCGTTTAAATGAAATTTTACCACCTCTGTGGTTTGAATTTAAAAAATCCAACATACATGGTTGTCATTAATAAGTAAAATTTGGTTCAATGGGATTAAAATAATGTTTTGGTGAATAGTAACTTTTAAGATTTTAATCGCGATTAGAGGTAATTAGTGTAATTTAAGGTAAGAATAATGTTTTAATAATACGAGATGAGCTTGAAACATGTCCTAACCTTATTGGATGTGTCATGGCCGACGAAAAAAATCCAAGGGTCATCTTGTGGATCCCATGGATCCACTATGGTAGGAAAATGACATTAATATCTTTTTATTTATTGTTTAAAAAAATGACCCAAACATGAGTTGTTTTACTAAAAAAAAATTTACATAAGGTTATACAAGTCATAATTTTGACTATAAATAGTAATTGTAAAGATAAAAATATTTCATACATCATAGTATTTTTATTATAATTTTTAGACATTAAATAAATTAAAATATTTATGACATCATGATGATGCAGCGATTACCTCATTATTTAACGATTTAAATAAAATGAAAAGATAATGTAAAATCTAAGACCTAAACTTGTCAAAAACATATTGGATGGGTATATTTCTAACCCCTATCACCTTATCCTCTAATTATATCAATGTGGGACCTTTTAAATCCGAAACTCATTTTATAATAAAGTAACATTTCTTTACTTTCCCTGAGTGCCCCTCCTCTCCTCTTATAAAAGGCCCCCACCTCTACCTCCTTACCCACACATTTAAGGCCTTTGACTCGGCCATCCCCAGCCCATTGTGTCTCTATACATCCCTATATAACTCCTAGAAGCCTCACATTGGGCATAAGTCTTCCCAAGTAAGCCTTTGATCTCAAATAAAAAAGAGTTACCCGATTTAAAGGTAGTGTCTTCTCTTGTGTTCTTATGTTTTATTTAGCTTCTCCAACCCCCTAAACTCTTTTTTATTAATTTCCATTGTAACAAAACCAGTATATTCCATATACTAGGATGTTTTTATAAGAATTATTAGAGCTACAATTACACACACCTACATCTAATGGTTAAAGAACATACTGTTTCCGTGGATGGAGAATTTGTGCCTTACGAAACGATGATTGTTCAACACTCATATATCACCTTTAAAGGTGGCCATTAATTTGTCACTATATTTATATATTATATAGAATATTTTTATGTTTTACTTAAGCTTCTGTATTTTTCATTTATGGCATATCTTTATGGTTTCCATTATGAGTAAACGCGATATCTTCATTTTAGGAAGTGCGTACTACCGCCCCCTCAAAGTGATTTGATTCGTTAATATCATATGTGGTACATATAAAGGATATATTTAATGATATTATATATTATAACATACTGGAATTAAAATACTAATATGTATCATTATATTTTAATTCCATAAAAAACAAAATAGAAATGAAAGTAGCGTTCATGCGTACGTACGGCTTACCGTCTCCATGAACAGTGAATTTCATTTCTTACATCTAAACGCTGTGTAATATTATATATTCATGTATATAATGGATATATATGGTATATATGATATATAAATCATGAGTATAACCCAGGATATAATGGATACATGAACAACTTGTAATTATAAAGAGCATATTTTGACTCAATTTCCAATGATCGTTAAAACGACCGTTATTAACTAAAATAACTACATAGTGTTCATGACATGGTAATAAGTGATATAAAAGGAATAATGAACCTGAAAAAGGTTCTTAAGAAATTATAAATTAACTAAAGTTTATTTTTCATGAGATTAAAGAACGATCAAGTCAAGTCGGATACGAGGTATGGGACTTCGTCTCAATCTCCTTTCATTGAGGCATATTTTGTTTTATACACAACCTTCTTTTATATGGTGTATAAACCCCTTTGAATTTTAAATTTATTCAAAAGCAATCTTTTTTATATGAAGTGTTTACTAAATGACAAAAGGGAATGTTTTTTTTTCATACGTATGCGGCGACAACAACTTCTCCGCCGCCGTGACCATTATTTGAGTTTCGGCTTCCTCTACAAGCCATATTTGTTTAAAGAAAAATAAATACCATGTTTTACTTTTATTTTATTTTGGTATTGAAAATGGTTTTCATAATGTTTTTATATCAATGTGTTGTATTGATATCTTGTGATTGAAATTTGGAAATGTTATGTTTTCTTTATGCATGTTTTATGTGATATGATTATGTTGTGGTTCTTGGGCATTATTATGAAGACGGGTGGTTACGTGATAAACTAAGGGCGGGTGAGCCCGATATATCTCTCCAATGCATTGGGTAACACGAAGGAGTGAAACTTTAAGGTTTCTCCGAAGAGATTTAGGGAATATACTGTGATGGGTATTCCAAACATAACCAAGAGGGTTACTCCCAACGTAAGAATGTTATGAATGTATCAAGTTACCTTTATGTCTTATGATTTATATGATTTATTCATGATTTGATGTGGTATGTTAAAGTGCCTATGTTTTATGGGTAAAGTATGATTTCATTCTTATGTATATATGAACTCACGTTTCCTTTCCATATTTTTATAACCCTTACTGAGCTTTTTATGCTCATCCCAAGTTTTTGAAATATTTTTCATAGGTCAAGGGAAAGGTACATGATATGATGATAGTGTCAAGGAAGTGTAATGAAAGAATCCATGTTTTATTTTAAATATGTTTCCGTTGATGGGAAAAATGAATACTATCATTTATGTAACCACATTGCTTAAATGTGTAATATAATACATGTTTTATGATCTAATTCTCTAAAACTCTAAACCTGAAAAGATCCTCAATGTGAATTATTCATTTAATTCAATATTAAGTAAGGTTTAAGGCCGAGGACTTATAGAAGAACTACATTTATTCCATGAAAAGGGTAATAATAATGTTTAGGGATTATCTGATATGTGTAAAAATATTAATGACCATATAAATCATATTGAGGTGATGAAAATGGAATGATTTTCCAAATGAACATGATTAATTAAATTGTTGAGAAAATATTCCTGTTTTTACCCCTTATTCTGATGATATATAATTCGAAAATTGGGAATGTATTTTGGGAAACTAGATTTTCAAAACAACTTTCTCTCTTAAAGGATATGTTTCCAGATTATAATAATCTTCATTGTGAAACATTACACTAAATGAATTTTATTTTCAATTAGTGTGTTCTATGAATGAATAAATAACTTTATAAATGATTTTATATTATTTTTCATGGGAAATGAATCACAAAAAAAATTCCTTTAGTGCAGTGTTACTCGAAATAAGAATGAATAATCAAGTTAATGGTTAAATTCGGTTCATTAAATTTGAGGTTCTCTTGGGAATTTTGTGATCAACAGATATTTGATTAAGGATTTCTCTATTATTGGATATCCCCTTACCACCATGTTAGGAAAATATTTCCCACTAAAATTTGGGACTAAACATAAATAATCATATATATTTTTTAGGAAACATTTGGTTGAAGTCATGATAATGATTTTAGCAGACTAAGAGCAGCCATTTTAGTTAATGTGTGAGGCCAGTGATAGTGTTATTGGTTCTTCATGATTCCAATGGAACTAAAGGATCTTTAGACTGATATATTATTCTAGACACCCATTTAATGAGGTTCAATACAATTACACAACAATTTAAAAATAATTTCTTGTAGTTTTATTCACATTCGATGAATTCCAATCTTACATGTTGTCCTCCAAAGTCATTATGTATCTAGATCACACTTCCATGTGCCATCTGATGACCGAGAAAGAATCAAATTCTTGAATCATTCGATGGATATTATTACATCGTAAATTGGAGAAAAATATCAAGGATAAAATGAAATATTATTTTTTCTGACCATTTATCATGTATAGACCATAAAGATATTGAAAGCAATATGAAATTAATCAATGAAATAATTCCTGATGAATTACTCAATGATAATGAGACTATCAGACATTATTATTTGGTTTTTTATTTTTACTTAGATTATGGGGTGGAACACCATGATTTATAAAAGGAGTAGAAAAAATTATTTTTGAATGAATCACACCATTACTATGGGTATAATTCATTACTTTTCAAGGACTGCATAGTTGGAATGATAAGAAGATGAATCCCATAAGCAGAATTTGACATTGTTTGGAACTTGATCCATGATAAAGAATTTGGAGGACACCCTAGAATTCATCAAAAAATTAGAAAAGTGTTATAATGTGGCTTTTAATGGCCTACCCTGAATCCTGATATTCACGAGTTCATCCGGAATTGTGATAAATTACAAATAATTGGGGGTATAAGTTGCAAGCATGAGATGCCACATCATTCAATCATGTGTATTAATATTTTACAAAAATGGGGAATCAAATTCATCGTTACTTTTTATAAATCCTTTGGAAAACCATAAAAACTATTTTATGTTTTCTATATATCGATGTGGGTGGAAGTTTGAGCATTTTCAGAAAATACTGCTCGATTTATCAATATATTTTTAATATAACACGTTTTTTACTTGGAACCGAATTCCAAGGATCCTCATTAGTGACCATATAACCCAAAACAATAACGATCTATTTTAGAAGCTAATTATTGGAAATGTATTTCATCAATATTTGATCACCCCATACCATCTATATAACAATGGCCAAGCTGAGGGTTCAAATAGAGATATTAAATTAATATTTGAGAAAACCATTTTAACGTATCAAAAATATTGGGCCAAAAAACCTAATGAGGAACTTTGGGTTTATAGGATTGAATATAATAATCCTATTTTAATTCCACTTCATCACTTGGTTTTTGAAAAAAGCTACCACATACCAATATATCTAGAAAAAAAATCTTGTTGTACTATGATGACATTGAATTTTGATTTTGAAACTGCCCAAAAGAAGCATTTTTCTTTAGATGAATGAATGAGATTATTTTAGGAGGAACTTTTATGATATAGATGGGATATATTGATAGAAATCTCAACCATGGAATGATAAATGGCCCCACCCAATAATTGTTTCCCATGGACCCAAAGTTATACACTTTAACTTAGTACTTCATATCATGTTATGAAAACTCAAATCAAAGTGGTTGAGCCCTTAAACTGTTACAAATGTTTATCCCCTTGGTTATATTGAAATATATCATGGTAATATGTATCTAATTAATGCTAATGGCCAAATTCTCAAACATTATCACACTTCATATATAATATGCCCCATTAAAGAAGTGAAATAAACATGAGAGGGTGTTCATCTAGAGAAATATATTTAACATATAACTTATTCAGAGGAAATTAATGTTTTTCTATTTTATATAATTTTATTTTATTATTTCTAGTTTCTTTTAGGAAATAAACCTAGTATGTGTAGAACATTTTCATCTACTCTTTACATTTTTTTCACTTGATTTTATCATGATTATATTCATTCATCTTTTTGAACTATGGAGTTATATTTTGGATATGATGTTGGTATGAGCTATCCATATGTAGATTCTATAGGTACAACATTTTTGGAGATTCATCAGATATAGACAACCATCTTTTCTACATATGCACTTACTTAGGTAAGTGTTTTTAATTATTTCATATTTTACTAATCAGAAATCAAAATATAAAATTACTAACTAAAATTAAAAAAAAGAAAAAATTTAGAAGAATTCATCATTGGATTATGATACACTTGGGTGAAAGAAACATTTTAAATATGGGGGAGAATGATTTTGAGGGATACACATGGATTTAAACTTATCATGTAATAATTTCAAGATTTTCCATCCTTTTTCCAAAACTATTCACAATTTTTTTCTGACCCACTATCCGAGAGCATCATAGACATTTGAACCAAATGTGATATCCAAAATATTACATTTTTCATTCGATATCCAATAAAGGATATGTTAAATTCATGAAAATCCTATTGCTATAAAGAAAGTATATGAGAAATGAAAATAATATTGAAAAAATTGTTTGAGTGATGATAATGAATGATAGGTAGGTCAAATGATGCATGTGTGTAGATGAATTTTTTTTGAAACAATGTGAGTGTAAGAGAATGTTTTATTAAAAATTTTAATTTTAATTGAAGTTTGATATTTTTTGGGAACAAGGTATTGAAAAATTTGGAACTTGTAATTTTGATGTTTTGATTTGACTACGAGTGGAGTTATGTAAGATGTTTAATTATTTTGTTTTGTAGTGAATAATTTTATGTGTGTGGGATTTGATACCCATATATTTATTTAACATTAAAATATTTTTTTAACATTTTTTTATTACTTTTCCAAATAATTTTAGTATTTTTATAATCCTTTTTTAGTTTTGTAAAATTTTAGTTATTTTTTTTGTATATATCAATTATAGTAATTTTTTATTTTTCTTATATTAGTATATTATATTAAAATTAAAAATATATTATAATTATTATCTTCTCTAATATTAGTTTCGTTATTAGTTTTTTAATTTTTAGTAGTATATATATTAATTGTATATTTTAGTATTTTATTTTATTCTTTTATATATTTTTAATATTAACAATATAAGTATCTTTGTTTTTAGTTTACTGTTTTTGTAGAATTTGAATAGTATAAATATTATTATCATTTTTAATTTAATTACATTTGCATGTATATATATATAAATATTAAACACTATGAAAATTTCTAAAAATTATTATTATTATTATTTACTTTAGATTATTTTATTATTTATTTATTTAATTATATATCTATTATAATTATTAGTATTAATTTTATATTTAACATTTAGATATTATGATTTGTTTAAATTTTAGATATTGTTTTTTTCTTTTTTTTCTTCATTTTAAATTATGTTTTTAGGATGATAGGTGGAAATGATTTTTGATGCACAAGGAGCCCCTCTTCAAAAAAGGAGGACATGAACTCAAAACCCTAATATAAAAGGAGGCCACCACTATCTTCACCTAGTCCAGTGCGCCTGAAAACAAGCCGCCTCCCCACTGTAACACCCCATCACAACCATTACCTTATCCACTTAATCTCATTATAAGAAAACTATGATGACGGTGACCCAAAAACCATCAATCCATCTGCCTCTATCTCTACCATGGTAGCACATACTAGCCAATAGAGGAATGTAACCTCTCCCATCATAGAAAACCCACACATGGACAACTTCATTCTCTCCCCTTTTTTCCCTTCCTAGCCCCACCAGTGTCACCTCTTTATATTTCATTGCACCACCATAGTGCGTCACCTACATCTTCAGCAAGACATGATCCATGACACCACTTACTTTTCAATACACCATGGAACAAGAAACAATTCTTAATGGATGTTATTTTGGTTGTTTATTTGGTTGCACAAAATGCATTGATGGTGAGGTTTTGATTCTATATTATAGTGGTTCTCTTGAATTATTAGATCTATGAGTGCACTGCACAGTGCGAGTGTAGACTTACAAGATCATTTCAGTAAAAAAATTTAAAATATAATACATTAATGTTTTATTCCATCAGATATTTATTCGGTTAATAATTCAAGGTATGTTTCTATGTTCCATGATATATACTGAATAATTATAATTTTTATGCATGCCATGCTAACATTTTAATTTGAGATAATTTTTTTGATGAATTTATTTTAACTAAAAATTATTCGATCTAAATTATATTTTCACGGAATATAACTTTTGAAATTAAAACTGACTGTTTTGATTCATAATTGAATCAGGGATACTGAGATGATTAACCATTTTGATCGATTGTAGTGTAAATTATTGACATATCTTTGTGTGAAATTGGTTGTGTCATTAAATTATTATTTTTTGATAATCTAACATGTCTCCAAATTTATTTTCAACACCAATTAATGGGAAGTTAAATTAATTAGGAGATATTAAATGAGCATAAAAAAATAAAAATACCTTCGGAAACCATGATAATTAGGTAGAATAACTATTCAATCATAGAAAAGAATATTTTTAGCTTGTGTATATGATTAATTATGATGTCTTCTTCCCAAAAACATTTTACTAATATTGAATTCCTCTTTATTTGTTTAATTGAAATTTAATTTATTCATTTTAATTTCTTAATTATTATTTTCAAACAATAATAATAAAAATATTAAAATATTGTAATTACCTCAACTCATTTCCCATATGATCATTGTCCAAAGAGATTATTTTATTTAGGTTGATAACATATTCTTTGAGGTTTGACCCTACTTGATACATCTACAGTACCTAGTGGATTATAAAAATTTTCAAATTTGAATATATTTGATGCATATATGACACCCCAACCCGTACTACCCGATTCGAGCAAGAGAAAGACATTAAATCTTATGCGCCTCCTCGTATGCAAGACGATTCCAAATTATAGTGAGTGTATAAATTATGTTAATGGGGGAAACTATAACTTGTAATAATTATATCTATACACAAAAAAAGTAAATAAAAATATTATTATTATAATATCAAGTAGAGGAATTAATTTCAAATGTACTAACATATTACATACAAGTCATTCAAATAAATTAACAAACTAATCATCTAATACAAAAAGTAAAACCATAATACATGTGAAAGAAGATAAATAAATATAAGACTAAGGAAAAACTATAATGACTATCCAGGTATCTCCACAAACTCTATACCACATAAATAAACTTTCTTCCACTAACCCCTACATTTGATTGGATCCTCATAATTGAATTCTACACATGCATTGATATTCTCATGCATGGTGTGAGTAAAAAAACCATGTTGGAAACAACCAATGCATCCTTAAAAAGTTTGTATTAGTACAATAAGAAATTTACTTGAGAATAATATATGAAGATGTAAAAATAATAATCATATATCGATGAACCATGTACTGAACATGTCACCAAAAGCACTGACGGCACCTCCATCAGCTCCATACCAAAAGGATATTCTTAGGATAATATAGTTGATGAATAATAATCCACAAGGATGGTAAAAATAGATCCCACTAGTATCAATGCATAAAGTTAGATCAGGACTCTTGGCCATCATATCCTAGCTCTATCATGGGTCATGCTTCTAGGCATTCGTACCCAGTCTATACCATGGGTTAGGTATCCAAGTCATCATGCCCCTAATACCTTTACCATGAGTCAAGCCTCCATGACTTCCTTCCCCTACCCTATGTCCATGCTCATCATATATTTCATAATAATATTTGACCAATCCCCCTTGAATGAATAACCATATCACAATAGTGCACATATTCTGATTACTAAGAAAAAAACTCCAAGGCATGGTAACACACTTAACATTGTTAAAAAACCAGAAAAACCCTAACACATCATCATGAGAATATTATATAAACATAAAATAAATTTGATAAACAAGTTACATCATGGAAGAAGCTACAAAAATACTAATATCATCAAGCATTGCAATGGGTATCATGGGAAATGCACACACATACCAAAAATGCAATCACTATGAAGTATGGTAAAATATGAAAATCAATCAAAATGATCATACCAAGGGAAAAAGTGTATAAAAGAGACCAAAATTATAAGTGACTTCCCAAATATATTTTTTGATGGTGCAGTCAATGTTCATTAAATGATCAAATCCCAAACCACATTTCACACCATTGGAGATCTTTTTCCATTACCAAAGATTCATATCTCAGGTTCTAGTTAATCAAAGAAGAGATTTTTAAAATATACCAAAAGAGATTCCATGTCAAGAATATTTTTCTAGAATTAAATAAATTAGGTATTCAATCATTAAAACTATTTCTGGGATATGTTGAAGAAGTGGATTTCAAATAATCAGGACATTATCAATTCAAAAATTAATTTTGAATTACTCATTAAATCTAGAAGAGACACTTGTGTCAAGCCAACAAACATAGATCCATGGAAAACATGTCAACCTAAACTAGATACAAGTTGATATTAAAGAAGATAAAAATATCATGATTACTAATATAAGGAAACATACTATGAAACACCAACCATCCACCCTTATCCTAGGAAAACCGGCCATCCAGTGGGCATCACCAGCTGGTTGGTAGTACCACACACTAGCTAATGACTAGCCTCCAGTGGGATGATGTGATAGGAAGAATCTCCAATATTCTACAATCACCACCAGTTTTATGGTGGTGTCTTTAAAAAGAAAAAGACATACAAAAACCCCAATATTCTTCCCCCATAAAAAAATCTCTTAAACAACCACAATAGAGATGAACCAAGAGAGAATGATGAATTTTATAAACTAAAAACATCTCAAATAACGAATTTAAATGATCATGTTACAAATTTAATGTAATTTATAAATTTATAATAACATATATTCATTATTTTATTAAAAATATCAATATTTTCTATGCTATAATTTAACAACTTTCTTATGGAATGAGAAAGCTCATTATTCCTAAAAAACATTGATTCAGGGTAGTCAGTGTTCATTAGAAACATATGGATTTCAATACTTTAATATGTATTAATTTATATATAATAATATTTAACTCTAAAAAATATATGATAATAAATTAGTTGTATATTTTAACAATTATGTATTATTCAAAAAACAATAATCATAATGATTATTGTTTTAAGATTTCTTAATTGAATAATTATATTTTATTCAATCAACATTCTAGTATGCTAAAATAGAGATTTCATAGAGTAAATAAATTTTAATTTAAAATACATATTAACTAATTAAATATATATATATTTTTTATTTCTATTGGGAATTTTTAATTTACACATATTTATCTTAAGAAATATATTTTTTTAGGGAATAGTGGGAAGGTTATGTAGTGGTTGAATGTTTGTAGACGTTAGGAAGAGTTAGTTTATTATCAAATTTTAACTTTTTTCAAGGAAGTAATGAATTGGTTATTTATATATTATTATTTAGTGAATTTTACAATCATTGAATACCATTATTTGTGACCTCAATTTTATTTATTTGTGAATAAAATATTGTTATAATATTTGAAATATTGAATACATTATAGAATTAAAATAATAGTTTTCATTGAAAAATAGAACACCAATTATGGTAGTATGAGATTTCAATTACATGACAATATTTTTTTAAATGTTTAACCTCCACAACATTCAAAATGTTTTTTATGAACATATCAATTTTACATTTTTATTATCAACATCAATGATTAATAGTTTGACAAAGAGATGTGTTCATACTTAATTGAACTCATGTTTTTTGGTTCAGTTGTTTCATTAGATAAAAAATAAAATCCTTTTATTGAAAACATCATATCACCACAATTGGATTGGATAATCTACTATAAATGTTTAAATTAGTTACATTAAAGAAATATTTTTTTTTCGAATTATTGATACACTATTGTTATTATAATTTTATTGGTGAATATTTTATTTATTTTTTTATATTATAACTATATAGCTTCTTTAAAAGATGATATTATTATTCCGATTTGTTATCCCACATCTTCATTTTTGAAATGATATTTATCTCAATATTTTTTAGTTTCATGCATTAAAAATTCATGTTTTAAATATAAAATTGATATTTTCTGTCAAAACAATCACCACATAGTCAAAAGATAAAATAATTTTATTTATTTTAATTATAATTTAAAATAATT
Source organism: Viscum album (assembly GCA_963277665.1). NCBI lineage: Eukaryota > Viridiplantae > Streptophyta > Magnoliopsida > Santalales > Viscaceae > Viscum > Viscum album. The sequence continues at coordinate 1,197,175,407 of OY728122.1, forward strand.
ATTGGTTATTAATTTTTTACATGTTAGAATTTAAATATTGTAAATTAGACACATGGTATTTCTATTAAGACTGAAATTTCACAAATTCCATATAAATTGACAATTTCATTTTAAAAATGAGTCATATTGAAAAAAACCGAGGAAAAAAACATGGATTGTTTTGATGTACTAAAAAAAATCGATGATTCATCTATGCACTATAGGAATTAACCTCACTTAATTAAAAAATTTATTGTGGGTTCTACGAGAGGATATGGATGTTTTCAATTTATAAAGGATATATATTTTTATTTATACTTGAATCACATATTCAATATTGAGGAAAAATGTTCACATTATCAAGACACTTTAGAATAATTATAAATGATTCATTTGTGACATGTAGGAATAAACCATGAATTAATAGGATAAGTTGTGTGTCCAGTATGATTGAAAGTGATAGTTTTCAATTTAATTGTTGAATTTTCATTTAAACCATGTCTGATATACCCAATAAATGATAAAACCACCTTTGATTATCATTGTAATTTCAAAAAATTGTTGGTTATTTATTTGTGAAATATATGAATTACCATAACATCATTCTAACATGCGGTGTGGTAATATGATTCAATGTATATGTTTTCAATTTAAGTGGGTAATTTTAGATCAAAAGGTGAATCACTTACTCAAAAACTACAAATCATAATTAAATTACTATGTTACAGTAAGAAAATTATCAATGATTCAATTGTGACATGAATAAACTAACCAAAATTCAATCCTGATTGATTTATAATGATCTATTAGCACTCAATTATCAGTGGAAATCATAAGAAATCTAAATTCCCAAAATCATTAATAAATTAAATTGAAACCAAGATATATTTAAAATAAAGAATATTTTATATACATTACACTATATATTCCTCCATTAATTCCATTGTTCAATATTATTTATGAAGTTTCTTTAGAGGCAGCCGAATGAATCCCTTTATGAAGACCCATATCTTAAATACTCTTTAATTAATTAATTATTACATAAAGGTACATATAATACAATCTAAGAAGATCTCATGGCTGATTTTATTTGAAAAATTAGGTACGTGTCACAGTAACATGAAATATTGGTACAAAAAAATTATTTAAAAATACCCTAAAATTTTCCCTCATATATGATTGATCTTATAATTATATACAAGATAACCTGGGATCATATATAGGAAAAGTGTGATATATAAATCCTAGTAAAATAATAATTAAATACAAAATTTCTGAGAGTAATACATGTTAGTTGAGAAGCGTATCAAGGTGTTTAAAGAGGAGTGAGAATCATAAACATGATCAGTAATTCATGACATAAGATGATAACATCATAAAAGAAGACATCATAAACATAAGTCATGGGAAAGAACTATGAAATCATAAGATTATATGCTTTGGATAACCACCCAAAAACAATAAATTTTATCTCATGAGTTAAAAATATTATCCAATTTTTTGGATGGATATATAATTCTAGGCCCACATGTCACATTGATATTATCTAAATGAGTTTGTGTGACATATAAATTTTAAAACATAAGAATGCATTTCATCAATTTTAGTCCCATGATTAAGGATAACGTGTTACATAAATGTATTCCACAATAAATTATGTGTAGGTACAACTATTTGATTTCCATTGAGGGGAAATGGTGATGGGTATTCACAACATAAACATTTTTCATGAAAGATTTTAGGAAAATTATGAATTTATAACATGTTTAAATAAGGATTCATGGAAGTGTTTTTTGAGATTAAAATTAGGTCTCTCATTACATGGGAATAATAATGATAGTATAATGGATAGGTAAAAACATATTTTAACTAGAACAATTATTAATAAAAAATCATAAAAGAAGAAAATTTACTGAATAATGATGAGGAGAGGATCTCTTACCTTGAGAATGAACTTATAAAATATTGGGAGGATATTATTAATAGCTTTGGAAGGATATGGAGAGGGAGAGGGAGAGTAACATCATACTCAATGGGTTTTGCGTAAATTGGAATGGAAGGATGTATGTGTATTCATTACAGAAATTTTTGGAAAAAGAACCATTAAAATTTGTTTATAACAAATGTTAATATATGTGACATTGTAACTGTGACTTTGGATGTCGTTTTTCATACAAAAATGTCCAAAAACCATCTCTAATGGAAGTTATTTTCGACTATCAACATTATTTTTATAAAAAAATGACATCAAAAGAACCCTTATATCCAAAAGGGATTTAATGTTTGTTTTTTTAAAAGTGAGAAATAATACATTTTATGATTTCAACATTTTTATTTATTTAAATTTGATGTATAAATTTTTCCATGGGCCATTAAACATAGAGTTTTATAAAAACCAATATTGAATTTTGAAATTTTCTTTAAAAAATATTGAAAATTACATAATCCAACAACTATGAGTACAAAAAAACCAAAAACAAAAAATAGGAATCAGATACATCAAGAAAGTAATACAACTCATTGATAAGTTTTACGTCAATTTTTATAAATATAAAAATAAATGAAACTATATATCTAAATTATTCAAAAGTATACCATATAGTGAATATAAATTTTGACAATTTTTTGGTTTTTTGGATATATATAGAGAATCCATACCAAGGAACTGAAAAATAATGTGTTAGAAATTAAAAATTTAACATGTCTTTAAATTAAAAGTATTGTAATGAAACTAAAATATTCAAAATAGGTTTTTTATGATCATGATTATCTCATAAATGAATCATAAAGATTAATATCATCAAGATTAAATTATTAACAAGGACTATATGTTTATAAAACCATTTTTGTATTCTTTTTCTTTTAATAGAAATCATGTATTCGCTGATAAAAAAGTAAATACATGAAATTTATCATATTTAATTTTTCTTTCTCCAATATTGGATAGAGATCCATATTGAACAAAATCCATGACCTATTGGAATTTAAAATATTAATTATCAAAATGCATGTAAATTGACAAATTATTATTAAATAACATAAATCATGGAATAAAACATCCTCCTTTATCATTTTTCTAAATCTTATTTAAACACTACCCAATAAAGAAGATAACATATATTCCATACTTTCTTTTAGAAAGAATAAAAATAACATCGACTGTCTAATAGAAAATGAAATATTCAGCATTAATTTTAGTAGAATGATTAATAGGTTCATAATTATATATTTTTTGTTACCCATTAAGGAATGGGAAAAAATAGGTGATATCTATGTTTTTGAATCTTTTAGAAAGAAATTCAATTCTATATTTTATTTCAAAAAGTTCAATTTTGTTGAAATGCATTATGGGTCAATAAAAACATAAATATAAGTGAAATCATAATGGTTTCAAAGAATTTTGAGAAACATAATAATTAAAGTAATAAATTAATTCAATATAAAATTTTTATGCTTTAATAAAATAAATTGATATTTGTCATTTAATTATATAGAAAAAAATTGCAACACATGTACAGTGAGATGATAACCTTTTATAAAATCAATGTTAATATTTTTAGAAGTATTTAATGTATAATTTATTCAATATATACCAGCACTCATCAGGATAGTATAATTATATAATATGGGGAAGCATGTTATTACATTGTTACCAAATTAGATTCCTGAGGATTATTTGAAGGTAGGGGATAAGAAATTTTTATTTCCTTTATAATGATTACTTCGATATCAGATACCCATATATAACATAAGTGTATTAAAATATTATAATTTATATTGAATCCAATTATAAATAAAAAATGAAAATGAACACATTCGTCATATGTTAGTTGAGGGAAATGATTAGCAGTAAAAAATAATAAATGGCCAATACTCTGTCCTACTATGGACACCTCCTCTGTAGGTAGTGACCCTATAGTTGTTGGATAAATAATATAATGTAGTTATAATCTTTACTCACCAGAATAAATAATTTCATGATGTACATAATCTCCTATATTATGTATAATTTATTACGTTATAATACATATATTTGGATAAATAAAAAGAAACTCACAATACATTTGTGAGTTTGAATGATGAGGTGGAAGATCTAGGTAGGATGGTTTTGAATGCTACGAAGGATGTACTAGTTTCATCGGTCTCATTAGTTCTACAAAAATAGTAGATACATATTATCTAATACAAAAATCTATCAAATAGTTGAAACTTCAAAACTCATCCATCAAATAATATATTTCTTCCCTATATTCTTCCCTAATCAATGTCACACTACTGTCATGACCAAAAATAATTTCTTATTTAACACCCTATGTATACCATATAACATGAATAGGTTTCTATAGATTACATGAGGAAATGGTAAATATATCCTTCACATTCCTAGGGATAAAGGTCCCCTATGTCATTTTCTAATGAAGGGAATCCTGATGTAATATTTTCAACTGAAATATTGGCAAGATAAATTTAATAAATAATAATATTTATGAAAAGTAACAATTAATTATTTATAATATTATCACATATTTCCTTTGATGTATAATTAACATGACATAAATTATTTGATATTCTATCATTTTTCCATAATTCATGACATGTGGGATGATATGGAGGGCTAAGTGGAACTACTTCCTAACTACTACTTGACTTGGATCAAAATTCACCAAATTTTTTATAAATATTTTTTTTCCAATAACAAGGGATACCCTCCTAGTGATAATGTAAAAGGTTATAAACTGGTAGAATTTATCCCTTGGTGAGTTTTACTGGAGGCCAGGTATGTAAGAACATAAAGTTATAAAGTAATGAAAATAAATATAATAAATAAATTTTACTAATAAAAGAACTCAACATAAAAGATTCCACATGATGACTTGAGAAAAACATATGTCATGTCTCTATATCTATAAAATCATACTTATGGCATATATCTTTATAATTTTTACTACATAAAATATAATTTGAAGTTAAATTTTTCTTAAAATCTCTCCATATCATTAAAATAAAGGATAACAACTTTTTTAATTCCTTATTTCTCTTAAATGTAAAATGACATCTAAAAATGAATAAAAAATATATTATGAAATGTATGATAATTAAACCATTAAAAAACGAAACAAATAATTTTAAAAATTATAAAATTAGGGATTTCCATAAAATATCTTTCATTGACTGGTAGATACTCCTGTAGCACATGAGCCTTAGCCTAATTTGAGAGGTATCATTAAGTGTATCCAGAAGACCCAGGATCAAAAACCAGGTAGAGGCATATTTACAGGTTAATATAGCAAGCACTGTATAACTACTATAGTAGTATTATAAATTGTGCGAGAACTATAGTAGAACTGTACACTGTGTGGGTACTATATCATGAACTGTAGCAGGTACTGTTCAGTACTGTAGCAACTGAAACTATTCACCATGGGCCACCAGTTTGGGCTTGGAGTCTTTAAGGCTTTCGGGCCACCCAGGCCTTCAGGTCAGTAGGGCTTTTGGGCCACATTTTAAGGTATTCAGGGCACCTCAAGGCCTTCCGGCCATATGTAGTTTCCCAAACACACTACAAAAAAAGGAGCATCCCTAAAAGCAGATTCAGAGCAGGTGCACTACACAAAGTAGAACGAAAATGGATTTTTCAGAATGAGAGGGTATGACTATGCCATCGGGACCAGCCTATTCTTGCACGGTAAGCCTAGACTGATGGCCATGCAAAGGTGGAGAGCTACTATCATGATGCAGATGCTAGGGAGGGGCAGTTCCTTATAGATAACCTGGTTGTATTCCTTAAGACCTGTGGGTCATGTAATCTCCAAATCCGATGGGCCCTGTAATCTCTGACCCCACGGGCTTGGTAAGGATTGCCCCTCATTCCATGAAAGGGGGGTTATTAGAATTCAATAAAAATAAAGGTCTTATGGCCATTCGACTACACACTCCCCCAATATGGGTGTAAATTACTTATCACACAATGAATCTGTATTTCTAGGTAAGTCCTAAACTATGTAGAATTTGGGTGATTCTGGAATTCATTATAATCAATTTTAATTATCAATCATTACTATCCATGTGAGGGTGAAATTCTTGGTAAAATTTTAATCCCGCACCTACCATATTTAGCTTCCATCACCTCTAGAGAAGATGATTATTTGAAAATAATATTATGAAAAATATGTTTAAGTTCATTAATTAATTAATTTAATGTATATATATATTTTAGTGAGATAACATATATACCTTTGTTCCCCTACCCAAGTTTCTGTAATTTTGATTGAAGTATGATACGTTAGAAAATGTAAATGTAAACGTATTTGATGTAAATTATATGACTATAATAAATAAAATTTTAATTATTCATAATGGATAATAATGCTTTTTATAAATGAATAAAATTAATGAAAAACTGATTTCAACAACAGATATATTATAATGATAAAAAGTGGACAAACACAGACAATAATAAATACAAAAGTTTATAACCAAAAGAAATTATAGTAAAAAAATTTATATACTTAAAAAAATTATAACATTAATGAAAATTGAAAAAAATAATTTATAATCGATAATAAAATGTATATAAAAAAATTAGTTAATGAATTTAATTTGAAAATAATGGATAATTAATTAATCTTCAAAAAAGCATACAAAATTTTACTGTAAATAAATCATAAATACTGTTGAAATCCCTCGAAGGAGGTGGGAAGCTATGAGAATGCTGTAATATTTAAGAGAAACATATAAGCACAAATAAAAACAAGTAATTTAAGAAATCGTAATTTTTTTTTGCAAATAATTTATATCTGAAAAGTAATTTAAAAATTAAAAAAAAAGTTATGAAAAAAATAATTAAATGTCATTTTAATTACAAAAATATATTCATAAATGAAAAAAATAACGATAAAATTTACATACAAAATTTAGAGGATGATAAAGAGAAAGAAATAATAAATATTTACCTAAATAGTTAGGTGGGTAATTATGTTTTTTTTAACTATATCCTTTTAGCACGATCTTTTCACATTGTAGAGACTATGTATGTATTATAGTCAATTTTTCATCCAAAATGGTTTAATAGATGAAGGGACCTAACATAAATCCGTAACATCATCTTCCTCATCACAAAAATTAATTATTTACCAAGATAAATAGAGAACAACTAATCATTCAGTGGATTAATAAAGTAAAATATTTTCTTTTTATGTGTCTCCTTGATAAATAGTTCTTCTTTTCATCAAATCCTTTATAAATAGATGAGTGTAAATCCAGAATAATCTTATTTAAATCCACTACTACAATCAACCCAGTTACACTTAAACTAAATTTTTCAAAATTAAGTTTAATATATTTCTTATATATAATCAAGAATTAGAAAATATTTCATTGATGAAAAAATGGGATTTTTTCTTTTCACATGAAAAATGATGTCCTTTTGTGATTATAATTTCCCCACTATTTTGACCAAGACTCATAACATCCATATTAATTATGTAAAATTCATAACCATTAATATCAACACTAGACCATCTGGTCACATTATGATATGATCCCATTACTAATCATTTCAATGTTCATGATTTAGATAAATATGCATTGAATTTTCCATTAAACAATGAAATTTTTTTATTTTTATGCTCATCAACCACTTTTCATTTCTTTTTTTATATCATAGATTTAATCCAGCAATATGTGATGATATATGTGGTTGAACCTCATATGTGTTGTTCAAAATGTATAAATGTTCATACATTACTTCATCACAAGGAATTATCCATACATTTATTCCATGAATCACTTTACCTTAACTATAAAATGTAAAATGTTGAGATATGGGGACACCAATATGCTTTACATCATAAAATTATTACAATATACCTCAATAAACACTTTTGATTTATATTTTGGAAAAATAGAGGCCTTCAGTTATTGAGTATTTTTAAAATATACCTTCAAAATTTTTATGTATCCTTTAAAAGGATATATGAAACATAAATAAATTGGCCCACATATTCTTATCCCACACACGGAATGAATCATGAAATGAAAATTTTTAATAAAAATTAATGTAGGAAATAAATTTATAGTATAAAATATATGAGAACATATTAACTCTCCATAAAATATAAAAAATTTGGATAAATAAATTTTCTAAAATTGATTTGAAAATATAACATTACCTAGTGATAGTATTTCTAACAGTTATAATAAATATAAAACACAGTGTAACTAGTAAAATTTATCACATCAAATGAAGAAAGTCATGATATTTCATACCTATTAATTTAAAATCGTTAAATGATTCCTAATTATTCAAATTTTAATAATATCTTCTGGGTATTTTTATACCATGATGACAATGAAAAAATTCATCTTCTCACTAATTCATAATTCTGGGAAATATAGAATTGAATATAATTTATTTCATTTTAATGTGTGAGGTAATTATAAAGGTATTCCCATGGATATCAAGTCTAATCTAGCAAGAAATCGATGTTTTTTGTTACCTTTTATGTATAAATGTTTTCCAATAAAACAATATTATATGATTTTATCTACATGAATAACATCAAGGTTATGTTTTACCTCTAGGAATAATTTTTTGGTATTTAAAATAATGTATAATTTTTCTTCCAGATACTATTTTTGATAACCATAAATTCCTTCCATTCTAAATGTGAAATCAATATATTTAACCCTATGATAATATTATTTATCTTGAAAATGGTGGGGAAATTATATTCCTATAAATCATGAAATTATTTTATCAATTTAGTATATGGTTGACCAATATTCAAAAATATTTTATATCCCACTTAGACTATGTTTATTCAATTTTACAATTAATAATATAAGTCCTCTTCTTAAAAAATTGACCATGCTTTGTGTCCCTTAATAATATATCGTGATAATATTCCATATTTAGGATGTTTATTTATAGAGAACATTATCCTGAAACACAGAATAAAATACCCTTTCTCATTGGCATAAAAAATGTGACACCTATCTCCCAAAGAAGTTACAAATCATCAATGATTGGTGAAAAAAAACACATCAATATCATTTCCGGACTATTTTTTTTCTAGAAATCATCAGTCTCGACATAAGATATTTTTTCATTTTACATATATATGGGAAATAAAAGTAAGCTAAAAAATAGTCCATGAACAATGTTTTATACTGAGGCTCTGATATAGATTCATTCCTTCTATGCACAATCCCTTTTAGAAATCTCTAATTTCATATCCAAAATCATGATTTTTTTTCAAATATCTTCCACTCTGGTGAATCATCTGGTCGACATATGTTTCCATCAGATATGGACTCATTAGTGTGACATCATAAAATTTTTTCATCATTTAAATTTATTAAAAAAAATTTAATATGAAGAATCATAGTAAGGTACCAAATTTCATTAGAAGGAGTTTTGATACCGTTACATGATAATGAATCAATGTTTATATTTTCATCCATATTATATCATGATGTCCCATATTTATGATTACTTGATAAATGGTTATATACCTTTCTACAAAATGAATAATGATTTGGAAATGTCTGTATCTTTTTATACTCTAATCAAACTGGGAAAAATATTTTATTCACATCATAATTGGAATATGGAAGATCATTGCATTCTGGAAGTAGCTCTTTTAAAATATGAAGTAATTAAGAAATTTTTTTACCACTCTACCCATTATATTCATTCATGTTAACATATATCAATAAAGATGAGACCAATATAAATTTAGTATAACATTAGAATAATGTTTCCTATGAATCTCTTTATAATCATTCAAAAATTTTACCTTTTTTTTCAATGGTTTCAATTCCCACATCATGAATTAATCTTTTAATATGATCCTATTTGGAATGATGAAAATTTTCATCAATATTAGATGTAGAATTTTATTTTATTTCACCATTCTTGATCCAAAATGTTTAATTACGGATAAAATCATAGAAAATGGTATGATCCTTAATTTACCTATAATATAACTTTCTCAAATTCATAAACATTATATATGGATAGAAAAGAAAAAAATTTGTTTTTCAATTTTTTTATAAAATTCCAATAAATCATCAATTTCTTTTTTCATATTCATCAACAGTTGTCTATAAATTTTTGTAGTTATGATCCATTAATTATCTAATATCCCAATATAAAATGGGAATATATTAAAACATATAATTTTTTTAAAAATATATAAAATGATAAATTTTAAACATAAAAATATTTAATGAAAACAATAATTTATTGATAAAAATAAGATAACAACAAAAAATTATACATAATGATCAAAATATACCATTGAAAGATTTAAATAGAAGTGATTAAACATATATAAAAATAGATAATATATATACCTTAATTTTGAAAAAAATAATTTATATTATTAAAATTAAATGAATGTAAGAAAGTTATAAAAAATTATATATAAAAAAATGATGGAAAAAACCAACCAAAAAGAAATTATAATGGTTATAATTTATAAATAAAAAAAAGTATAAATAAAAACCGTTAAAAAAAGAAAATATATTGAAAAAAATTATAAAACGAAAAATTTGATAATATTAATAAATTTTATTTAAAAAATGGTATAACTAATAATAAAATGCATATAAACAAATTAATAGATGATTCATATTTTTAAAAAATAGGTAATTAATTTATTTTAAAAAAACTAATCTTTTTATTGTTGATAAATTGAAATTATATAATAAATTCTGATTAACTCCCTGAATTATAGTGGAAACAACATTAAGGAAATATGATTTATGAAAATTATATGAAAAAATTAATTTTCTAAATGTTCCAAAAAACCATAAACTACGGTTAAGGGTCAGTTGAAATAGCTTGACGATCATGAAAGAAGGATGAATGATGAAATATTATGAAGAAAACGTAAAAATATGATGAAAATACAGAAAGACTATATCAATTATGTTCAAAGGTCATTGGGATCCATAATCAGTCGAGAGGTTAGATTTTAATATACAATCAAATGAGGGATTTCAGGTGAAGATATTTTTTTTAGAACAATTTTAATGTCATTTTTTAAAAAACATTCATTAAATTTAATTTTAAAAACCATTAGAAAATATATTCTATAAAAATTACATTAATAGTTACTAGCATCAAATTTATTTTCGGTTTATAAAAAAATGATGATAACACTTCAATAGTGAAACCCCTATTTCTACTATTGAAAAGAGGAGGGATTATATATTAATTTCTATAAAATGGTTTTGTAATCTATAAGATAAAATAATCAAAACATCAAACCTCCACATGGGGTTTCCCAAATTTTCTACCAAATAGGAGTGGTTTTCAATATTTTATATAGACATGAACTGAATTCCATAAAATAATACCTATAACGACATGTAAGTTATTCATATTCATAAATAATTGATTTGAAAAACAAAAAATATAATATATGTTTTGGAGGATATATTAAGGGCATATAAAATTAATCAGAAAATTTTAAAAGCACATTATTTTAAAGGGGAAACATATTTTTGGTTGTGGATTCTATTTATACCATTTATTACTTCACTTTTGGTCTATTTTTATGTCACAATACATACTATATATTTATACCATATTTAATATTCACCTGAAAATATGGCCATCTCATAAAATTATGAATAAATAACAATTGGATTATTTCAAAATTCAAATTTCAATAACATTATTTGTTGTATCCATATAATTTTCAATATATTATTATTTTCACTTTTAATAAAAAATCGTTATTTTTGGAAAATTACTAGTTTTTCCGCTTTCGAATCCTTATAAAAATAAAATAAGTCTTCATTAAATTATATTATCATTTATATTTAAATAATTATTACATTAACTGAATATTATATTAAAATATTATTTATTTTAAAAAATCTTGAATTTTACTAAATGATTGTATTAATTGAAAATATATATTCCCCAAAAAATCCATTTTGATTTCCTCATTTCAAAATCTAATTTTTATCAATAATATTTTATAATAATTGAAGAATTGATAATAAAATGGGATAAATATAATTATTATTTAATTAATAATGAAAGAATAAAATTAATAATTCTAGGATCTAGATATATAAACCATTATTATTGCAGTATACACCCTAAGGGTATAGTGTATGATGATGGTAATTTTCTAGGGTGGTTTGGTGAAATTTGTTTGGGTCATGAACTTGATAATCTTGAAATAATACCAAAAATGATTATGATTGAGCTTTATGAGTTGAATCTCAACTTTGGAATGGTTAAAGGAAAAGATCATTGATTCTATCTCCCATGAAGGCAATAGTAAATGGGCTTTATAAGGCAGGAACTTATTGGTCGAGGCTATCACTCCTTCTGTTTGTGAAAATTATGCATTATAATAACCATTAATGTATATTAATCTTATAAATCATTATAAAATATAATTATTATCAAAATTTAATATGATTAGTGGTATTTTTAATCTGATAGGGTATATTTTTTAATTTTTACAATATAACAAAATTTGTGTATGTGTTTTTAATAATTATAATAAATAATAATTCATCTACTCAACAAAAATGGAAATTAAATTATAAAATTTAGGGTTGTTTAATTTTTACACCTTCAGAAACATCACCCATGAAATTTCATTTCCTACACTAAAACTGATGAGGTTACTTATATTTAATCTCATTTTCCAGTTCCCCTGTTTCTTAAGAAAACAAGTCGTCATGCCACATAACTTTTACTAGGTGAGTTTTCTTATTTTATAGAACTTTGTCTCAACGATTTAAGATCTTAAAAAACATATCCTCATATGAAATATAATTCTAAAAAATTACCATCCTTAGTTTAGTTCCTATGAGGGGTTCAATATGTACTTTCTCTATATGGATATATGGAACACATCATGTACTTGATTAAGGTTAGGTGAGAGGTTTAGCCGATAATATACTACTCCGATGTGATCAAGGATATAAATGGGATGACATATCATGGCTTAAGATTTATCTTCTTTCCAAACCTCAGAAAAATATTCCTTAATGATATAGAAAGGAACACCTTATCTCTGAACACAAACACAATGTCTCATTGATGATTGTTTGCTTAACATTTCTCTCAATAAACATGGATTTGATATAAAATTGAATGGTTTATACACTCTCTATCATCTATATGATAAGATTAGGTCCCATAAGGTTACTCTATCGAACTTAATCCTTGTATGTTGGAGTCTTTCACATCTTCGAATGTAGTACCTCATATGGTGAAATTAGAAGGATTGAATGGAAAATGTTGTTATTTGAGAACTGTACTTAGGGAAGGTACTGATCAAAAAATCCTTGGAAATATACTAAATATTATCTTATTATATACTCTATAATTTGGATGGTTATCTCATATTTACCACCGAAATGAGGGAGTTAAGCAGTAATAAATCCCTACCCTATATCTAGCTCGTGCTGAAGGCTTCTTGAGAACATCGATGTAAACTATATATCTCTATCTAATCTAATGGATAATGGTAATCAATTAAGTATTATAGCTTCTATTTTTTACATCTCAATTATTTTCTCATTAGGGAACTATTCATTGGTTGTAATTAAATTTGTAACATTTTAAGGTGATAAACTACAACCTAGATGGTGGTATTTCTTTAGATTTTATGGGGATTTCTTTGAAAAAATTAGTGGTTATGTATTAGCGATTACATAGTGACATTGGAAATTGTTGGATCATAAAATTATACTTATATCATTCATATGAAAATTATTGGAATACCATGCATTAGGAAACAAATTTGATTATCTTCCACTTCATGTTGACCTTAAAGAAGTTTTTCTTCTAATCTCTATACATTGTTGTGCTTTTTGGATGAATAGATGATGATGAGATATGTTCATCATCTAGAAGTTCCTTCTTTGTATATGGTTATTATGGGTGGTATATCTAGGATAAAAAACATAAAAAGCATTTTTAAAAATATGGACTCATGGATATTCACTACCATTTTTGTAGCACCTCATCCTTTTTCAGGCCTCCTTGATCCTCCCAAGAAAATATTGTTGAACTATGATTTGGGAAATGTATGATGAATACACTTTTATTATTATTATTTCCATCCCTTAAAATCCTAATAAGATGGATCCATTTAAATACTCATCACATATATGGTTTCCTTATCTTTCTTCACTTAGCATCTTCCACTTTTATTACGTTCATAGGATGATAATGAATTGAACGGTCATAATCCATTAGCTCCTTTACACATCATCATTGGAACATATTGATATAATGTTTTGAGAGTATATACATGATGCTTTTATGATCTATATATATTTCAAACTTATCCCCTTGGATAAATTTCACAAAATCATCAAAATGAATATCACTAAAAATAATTCCAGATCATGAGTTAGGCAGTTCTTCTCAGGTATCTTCAATTAGTGGGATGAATAGACTATCACATTTTCATATTTCAAGGTTACAAAACCTAATTCATTTTTATATGCATCACATTATTGGTAATGTGGTCATAGGTTAAGGGAGAAAAATATTCTTTATATCTGTAAATTTCCCATTTTATTCTTCATTATAGATAGACTCCATCCCCTTACATGTCAATATAATTTATAGGATTTACAATCAAGATAAGTTTCTCACAAATTAACAGTAGTTAAAAAATAATAGAAGGTTACAATGGATCTCCATCATAGATTTTGGTGTGGTCCATCCATCAATTTCCTCTATTTTAAAAGGATATATAGATATCCTATTTTTAGTGATAACATGGCCCATGAATGTTTCATTCTCCATGAAAATATCATATTTAACATAATTCTCAGTCAAATATTATTTTTTAAATGAATTTAGTACAATATTAAAATAATCCTCATATCCCTCCTTAATTTTTGGTTAGATAAACATATTTTTTATAAACACTTCCACACATTTTTCAAGGTAATTCATAAATAATATTTTCATTAAGTCTATAAAGATAAGTAAATCATTAGTGAGTCCAAATGGTTTTACTATAAAATTGTATTAGTCATACCTTATATGAAAATAAAACAAAGGGATATCCAACTTCTTCACCATTACATGATAATATCCAAACCAAATATCCACCATAGATATTTATTGGGCACAACATAACTTGTAACGACCAGTCCTCGGGGCCCGTGCTGTGACTACCCCAAGCTCGCCTTCCATAGGCCAGGAGATGGCGAATAACACCAAGGCATAATTCTTGGTAAAAAAGGGAAGGAATTGCCTTTGAAAAGTAAACAAACACCACAGAGCAAGAAAGAAGAAGTAAACACTATGTAAAAACTGGGTACAATAGTAAGTATGGAAAAGTAAGTGGGCCAGAATACAAACCCAAACTAAAAGTAATGTATAACTGAAAAAGGGAGTACAAAAACTGAAAAGTAAATCTGCAGCCTCGAGCCATCCACAAGAAGTCCCACTGAAGGGTGGGTACAGATATCCAACTCATCTCCTCAGGTCCAGCCATCCGCTCTATGTACGTCCCGCCCGGTGGTCCACCTCCAGGTACCGACTGATCCGCAAGCCTCAACCATGATCAGCGCTGTCTGTCTTCTGCAACCAACACAACGTAGTGCGGGCATAACCCATGCAGGGGTGAGTATAAGCTAATCAGTAGGGACCCTGGGACCCCTGAAGGTATCCCATAATCTACAAAGGATAATCCACAAAGGAAAGATACAATCACAAAAAAAAACATCCGACACTACTTACGTATATGCCCATACATATACCTAAGTCATCAATTCCAGTTCGGCTCCAACATCCGAGCCCATGTTCGATCATGTCCACACAGGATAACACAACACAATCCACATAGGAAAGCAAGTCAATCATACAGAAGATAATGATTGAATGTCAAGATTCATCTCACCCAGGTATACTTCTACGTAAGACGATAGAGATGATCAGATGTAGCCATTGATTTATCTAAGACGTCGGACCCACACATGATCGATAGGTACTAACCCACGCAATGACACACAAATGATCGATAGGTAACTAACCCACGCAATTACCCACACAGGATCGGACCCACACAAGATCTGTAGGAGCTGGCCCATACAGGACCGCTGAGCGCTGACCCACACAAGATCTGACCCACACAAGATCAGTAGCACTGACCCACATAGGATCGCTGAGTGTTGTAGTCATCACCGTCGAATCCATGGAGGATTTCTGTACAGTCATCATTGTCGTCGCAGTTGCATCCAGCTCTAGCGTTCCCGCACACAACAAGCTTGTTCAGGAGGGTCCGCTCCATGAGTCGAGGTGCTGATACATCATCTGACCCATTTTCTGGATTTGATGTATCCAAAAGTTCCATATCGTCAACAGGAACTCAACGTCATAGACGACGCGTCAATCAGACACCCGGTCTGAGAGTTATTGGATTTTTTGTCCCAGGGGCGCGGTTGGTTTTTAAGTCCAAACCAACCCGACCATACTCCAACTACGTCCAATCCATAAGCGGAGTAATCCAAAAGGTCCGTCTCACTTAGAGGAATCCATCAAAGTCGACTGCACGTCAATCGGATGTCCGAAGCTCAAGTTATAAGCGTTTCCGCTCCGAGGGCCCGGTTGGTTTCTAGTACGCACCACCCCGACCGAACCCAAAGTTATCCTAAACCTTGAGTGTAGTATCCCGAAACGACCGTCTCGATCCAAGGATCGCATCGCAGCTGACAGTGTGTTGATCGGAGGTCTTCAGCCCATGTTATGGGAAAAATACCATGAGGGGTCCGGTATTAGTGGGTTCGGGCCCGGTCCGACCCGACCCGATACCCTCTGGGTCGGTCCGAACCGGGGTGACCTGACACGAGTCCGGGTCAGGCTCGCTGGGACGCGGCCCGGCCTGAGCGCGGCGCGGCGTGGCCAGGCGGCCTGACGCGCTGGCCATGTGGCTCGACAGAAACGGTCGAGCGTTGGGGTGTGGGGGGGGGGGGAGGGGGGAGCAGCCCCCATGTGTGGGGCCGCTCTTGTTTGGACAACCGGGGGTCATAACCCCCAGCTCATCCTATGACCAGCCGACCGGCTTCTACCGCCACGGGACTGGCATGGGTCGGTCCCCCTGCTCCGACGTCGGTGGCCCGGAACTGGCCGCCGGTCCCTACTCCACCGCGGACTAAGCCACGACCTTGGTCTGTCCTGTGCGACGCGACGGCGCCGCGCCCCTCCACCACAGCCCCGCTCTGGCTGTAGTGCTTTGGTGATCTTCTGGCACAACGGGATGTCTCTTCGACCTTATTCAACTTTATCGGCATGGCGCGACAGCGCCACGCATCCTTGCTGCACAATCCCGCATAGTGCGACGACACCGCATCACTTTCCTTCAAACCGCAACAATACAAGAATAAGGGAGGAGGGTCGGCCATGTTTGTGCGGTCCGACTCCCTCCCGTTAAGCGATAGCAAGCAGCAACGATTCACGAAGAACAACAAAATAAGTATTCACGAACAAAAACAAAAATCCCCTACCTCGAGCGTAGTTGAACATAGGTTCATCTCGGAATTGCATGTCACGGAAGAAGATATCGCGGAAGGCATATCATCGCGTCGCGGAGAAAAGATTCGTCAGCGTCGTGTCGTCGATCTCCGAGGATCCAGCGTTCTTCATCAGAGATTGGTGTGTTCTTCGCGTTCTTCGCGTTCTTTGCGTTAATCGGCGAAGAAGATGAAAATCTTCAAGACTTCACTTTTTCTCCCAAAGACTCAACACAACAAGCCCAACAATGAAATAAAATAAGTGCTTCACTTATTTTATTATCATGACTTATGTTTTAAAATTCAAAAAATTAATTAAACAACTTAATGAATAGTTGTCATTAAAAGGAGGTTAATGGGGGTTAGGGAAAATGAAGGTGTGGGGTTCGTGTGGGCCCCATTGACCTCATAAACTCTCATTGGTGTTTACCCAACTTCCACCCAAAGGTTTTAACTACTTAGAAAAAAATAAAAAATGTAGCTCAATTTTTATTTTAACTTCCACAATTTTTACAACTTCTCCCATGTAAACGCAACTTCGGAAAAGGTGTTCCTAAGTAATTACCAGCATTGTGAATCCATTGGTTCCCTCAGA
The DNA here is from genome assembly GCA_963277665.1 of Viscum album. Taxonomy (NCBI): domain Eukaryota; kingdom Viridiplantae; phylum Streptophyta; class Magnoliopsida; order Santalales; family Viscaceae; genus Viscum; species Viscum album. Next base: position 1,197,193,495 of record OY728122.1, read on the forward strand.
ATTCGATTCTGAGAACCAGTTCAAATGTCAGAAAAACCAGCTCGTTCGTTCATTGAACATACCCGAGCTAAATTTCGGATAAGAATTCCGGGCACACCGGGCCTCAGAATCAAGTTCCGTCATGAACCGCATTCTTGTAAAATCTCAAAATAATTATGAAAAAATTTCCCTTGAATTTTACAGGACTTTACATTACTCACACCTCAGGGATTTACGTCCCCGTAAAGATACATCATAAACTAGGGGAACAAATGTGGGTACTGTGCACGCATCTGAGCCTCCCGCTCCCAAGTGCTATCCTGGAGGTTCCCGTGCTGCCATCTGATGCGCACTAGTGGAATCTACCGTCCACGTAGGACCCGCTCTTGTCAATCCTAAATCTCCACTGGGACCTCCGCAAAAGTCTCTCCATCGTCTATGTCCATCTCCCCATGGTCAATGATATGCGTCGGGTCGTGCACGTATCTCCTCAGTTGAGATACGTGGAAGACGTCGTGCACCCGGTGCAACTGAGGTGGTAGATCCAGGAAATAAGCCACCTCGCCAATCCTACTGAGGACTAGGAATGGTCCGATGAAGCGTGGAGACAACTTTCCGCCACGACCAAATCTCTGTAATCCACATCGAGGTGAGACCCGTAAGAAGACGTGGTCTCCATCCTTGAACTCTAGTGGCCTCCGCCTCCTGTCAGCATAAGTCTTATGCCGGATCTGAGCTATCCTCATCCGCTCCTGGATGACTTGGACATTCTCTATCGTGCCCTGGACCATCTCCGGTCCCAAAAGTGCTGACTCCCCAGGGTCTTTCCAGCACAGAGGAGATCTGCAAGGTTGATCGTACAACGCCTCGTATGGTGCCATCCCGATGGTGGAGTGGTAGCTGTTGTTGTAAGTGAACTCCACCAAGGGTAGGTGGTCCTCCCAGATACGACCAAGGTCTAGGACACATGCACGGAACATGTCCTCGAGAGTCTGAATGGTCCTCTCCATCTGACCATCCGTCTGAGGGTGAAAGGCAGTGCTTAGACATAGCTGCATCCCGAATGCCTCCAGCAACCCCTTCCAAAGCCAGGAAGTAAAGTGAGAATCTCGATCGGAGATGATAGATGATGGCACACCATGAAGCCGTACTATCTCCTGAACATAGAGATGTCCCAAGCTCTCCACTGAGCCCTGCTCTCTGAAGGTTAAGAAGTGAGCCGACTTGGTGAGTCGGTCGACAATCACCCAAATGGAGTCGTGACCTCTGGAAGTGCGTGGAAGTCCAGTCATGAAGTCCGTAGATATACGTCCCACTTCCACTCCGGGACCTCCAAGGGCTGTACCAAGCCTACTGGTACCTGGTGCTCCGCCTTCACCTGCTGGAAGGTGAGGCATCGAGAAACGAACTCTGCCAGAGCCTTCTTCATGCCCGGCCACCAATTCTGTCGTCTGAGATCCTGGTACATCTTCGCCACTCCAGGATGTACCGCCAAAGGGGATGTGTGAAACTCTCTCATCACCTCCTCCCGTAAAGCAACTGGTACCAAGGTACGTCCTCTAAAAAGGACGTCGTTCTCTCCTCCTAAAGAGAAACCATCAGGTGCCTGTCCTGAGGATATCTGCACATGTCACGTCTCACAGTCGGCATCCCCACGTTGTACCTCTCTGACCTAATGCAGTAGTGGAGGAGTGACTGTGAGTGACTGAAGAAAGGCTACTCCATATCTATCCATGAAGGATATCTGCAAAGAGGCTAGCTGCTCTGTCCCCTCCCCAAGTAGCTGAATACCCGACCTCCTGCTGAGTGCATTGGATACTACATTACACTTTCCAGGATTATAGACTATCTTAAAGTCATAGTCCTGGAGGAACTCGACCCATCACCGCTGTCTCAGGTTCAGGTCCTTCTGTGAGAAGGTGTACCTGAGAATACGATGGTCAGAATAGATTGTAAAGCGCTCGCCCATCAGATAGTGTCACCACATCTTCAGAGCGAAGACCACTGCTGCTAAGTCCAGGTCATGGGTAGCATAGTTCTGCTCATGATGCCTCAACTGATGTGATCTGTATGTGATCACTGCCCGCTCCTGCATCTAGACACATCCTAGTCCAGTCCCTAATGCATCGTTGTAAACTACGTACCCAACTCCCTCCTCTGATAGCTTCAAGATAGGCGCGCTGGTCAATCTCTGTCTCAGCTCCTGGAAGCTCTGCTGACATCTGTCTGAACACACAAAGGGTTTCCCCTTCTTCGTCAAAGCTGAATGTGGTGCTGCAACTCTAGAGAAGTCTGGAACAAATATCCGATAATACCCAGCTAGACCCAAGAAACTCCTCACCTTCGTCACGCTCCTGGGTGGATCCCAAGCTAGCACTGCCTCGATCATCGCAGGGTCCACCGAAACTCCCGCCTCAGAGATGACGTGTCCCAGGAAGTGGACCTCACGTATCCAGAATAGACACTTCGATATCTTTCCATAAATATGGTACTCTCGTAGTGTGTCTATTATAACCCACAAGTGGTAGGCTTGCTCCTCCTCATTCGTCGAGTATATCAAAATATCGTCAATGAAGACCACGACACATCGATCGAGGTATGGCTGAAAGATCCTATTCATGAGGCCCATGAACACTGCTGGAGCATTGGTTATGCTGAATGGAATAAACAAGAACTCATAGTGGCCATACCGACATCTGAAGGCCGTCTTCTACACGTCCTTGTCCCGAACTCTGAGCTGATGATAGCCTGATGTAAGGTCTATCTTTGAGAACCACCGTACTCCCTTGAGCAGATCGAAGAGGTCATCAATCCTCAGTAGAGGATACATGTTCCTCACTATCACCTAGTTTAGGCGATGATAGTCGACCCAAAGTCGCAAGCTCCTGTACGCCTTCTTGGTGAACAATATCAGGGAAGCCCAGGGTGAAACACTGGGTCGGATGAATCCCTTGCCCTGCAAGTCCTCCAAATGTACCCATATCTCTCGAAGCTCGGCGGGTTCCATCCGATATGCTGGTGTAGTTATCGGGGCTGTCCCGGGGTATAGATCAATATAAAAGTCTACCTCTCTGCGAGGAGGTAGTCCTGGAACGTCATCGTAGAAAATGTCTATATACTGATCCACCACTGTCGGAAAACCAGGACTACGCACGTCAAATGCTACTAGGATGAGGCTAGCCAACTGATGAGTGATGGGATGTCCTCTCCTCTGCGAGAGTCCATCCTGTGCTGCGAAGGCTCCCTTCTCACTGGTGAAGGTGAACCTACTCCCGTCGGTGCGTACACATCGCACCTTGCGCCTAGTGCAGTCAATATGAGCATGGACTGTAGATAACCAATCCATTCCCAAGATGACGTCATAAGGCCTCGACCACGATACAAGAAGATCCCAGCCGAAGCTCTCGCCTCTTAGAGTAAGCTCAAACTGCCGGCACCAGTGCGTAATCGTCGAGTCTGCTCCCGTAGGAGTCTCTATCCATAAGGATCGAGCCAACGACTCCGTAAAAATCGCTGAGCTCCGAACAAGGGCAGAAACTATGAAAGAATGACTCAATCATATGAATATAAGAACTGCACCAAGGGTGGAATAGACATAGATAGTACCTCAAATCATCTTGGGCACGCCATGGTCGTAGGCCTCCGCTACCTGGAGTTGTGCCTGTCTTTGCTCGCCAGATCCCTGTGGTCGGGGTGGATCTCCTGGTGGTGGTGGTGGTAGAGCCTCAAAGAATCTCCCACCACCTGCTACTCGGCCAGCTCCTCTACCTCGTCTGCCTGCTCCCTGTGGACCGCCACGGTCGACCCTCTGCCTCTTCCTAGGTGGCCCCTCAACCGTCTGCTGCTCCTCCACACGGCGGGTCGGGCAGTCACGAGCCATGTGGCCCTGCCCGCCGCATGCGTAGAAATGTCTTCCTCTCAAAACACTGGCTATGTGCTGAGTGCCCCGCACCTCTGAGCCAGTGTCCTGAGGTCGTCTACCTGAGTGTCTGGTCTTCCTGGACCCATGAGTCATCCGTCGATTGCCTGCTGTAGAAGACTCTGCTACATGCAGCCCAGCGGTAGGTCTCGCTGCAGATGTAGGCACAACAAGGAAGCTCTCGATCAGAAGGGCTCGATCTAGTACCCATACCTATGTCAGAATGCTGAGGGATATCATTGATTCCTTGATTTCATGCCTCAATCCCTGCTCAAAGTTCCGTTCCCGGAAGAATGGGTCACGTACCATGTCTGTTGACTAGCGCGAGAGATCGCTAAATCTCGCTGAGTTCTGGGAGACTGTAAAGCTGCCCTGCCGCAGCTGTAGCAGCTCCTGGATGCGCACCGCACAGAGGGTGACTGGGACAAACTCCGAGCGTAAGAGGCTCTCAAAGTCCATCTAGAGAAGAGATGCCTAATCGTGCTCCTAGAGCATCAAGCTCCACCATCTGCATACTACCACGTGCAGGAGGCTCGCTGTGAGGATCACCATGAGGTCTGCTGGTGTCCCCACTAACATGAAAACATGTAAAACTACCTCAAACCAAACCTCGGCTGCCTGAGGGTCTATCTCCCCGTGGAACCTGGGCGGTCGCTGACGCTGAAACACATGTAGTGCACTAAGGCGACATGCATCGTCAGCGGCTGGGGCGGGTAACATCGGTGGCTCGGCGGGTAGAGGTACCACCGGTGCCTCTGCTATCAAAGGGCAATGTACCAAGACCTCGTCGCTCGGTGGGATTTCGTCACATACAATGCTCAGAAACCTAGCTGGCTGCCGTCGTGGGGCCATCCTGGAAAGAAAAAGGTGCGCCGCAGTCAATCAATATACATGGTCAGTTGACATAAAGTAGTCACAAAGAAAACTTGAAACACACATGCAATCAATGTTTTCGTGCATTAGGTCAGAAATCAGAAGTCAGGGTCCTGGTGTATGGATACGTCGGCCGCCGGACCAACACTGGACTCCCTGGACTGATAACCACACTCAATACCCATAACACTATTGCATCACATAGAAGAAAGATCAGAGTCCAAAGTTCTGCGGTAGAACCGAACTCCTCTGATACCAATTTTTCACGACCCATCCTCGGGGCCCGTGCCGTGATTACCCTAAGCCCGTCTTCCATAGTCCAGGGGCTGGCGACTAGAACCAAGGCGTAATTTCCAGTAAAAAGGGAAGGAATTTACTTTGAAAAGTAAACAAACACCACAGAGCAAGCAAGCAGAAGTAAACACTAAGTAATAACTTGGTGCAATAGTATGTTCGGAAAAGTAAGTGGGCCAGAATACAAACCCAAACTGAATGTAAAGTACAACTGAAAAAGGGAGTACAACAATGAAAAAGTAAAGCCGCAGCCTCGAGCCATCCACTGGAAGTCCCACTGAAGGGTGGGTACAGATATCCACCTCAGCTCCTCAGGTCCAGCCGTCCGCTCTGTGTATGTCCCACCCGGTGGCCCACCTCCAGGAACTGACTTCTCCGCAAGCCTCAACCATGATCAGCTTTTTCCGTAGTCTGCAACCAACATAATGTAGTGTGGGCATAGCCCGTGCAGGGGTGAGTATAAGCTACTCAGTAGGGACCCCGAGATCCCCAAAGGTCTCCCAGAATCCACAAAGGATAATCCACAAAGGAAAGATACAATCACGATGTAACATCTAACACTAGTCAGGTATATGCCCATACATATACCTAAGTCATCGATTCTAGTTCGGCTCCAACATCCGAGCCCATGTTCGATCACATTCACATAGGATAGCATAACAAAATCCACATAGGAAAGCAAGTAAATCATATCGATGATAATGATTGAAAGTCAAGATTCAGCTCACACAGGTATACTTCTTCGTAAGAAGATAGAGATGATCAGATGTAGCCTCTCATTCATCTAATCCATCAGACCCATACATGATCGATAGGTTTTAACCCCCGCAATGACCCAAAAAGGATCGATTTGTAACTAACCCCCGCAATGACCCACACAGGATTAGACCCACACAGGATCTGTAGGCGCTGGCCCACACAGGACCGCTGAGTGCTGACCCACATAGGCTATGACCCACAGAAGATCAGTATCACTAATCCATGTAGGATTGCTCAGTGCTGTAGTCGTCGCTGTCGAATCCACAGAGGATTTCTGTACTGTCGTCATTGTCGTCGCATTCGCAGCCAGCTCTAGGGTTCCCGCACACAACAAGCTCGTTCGGGAGGGTCCGCTCCACAAGCCGAGGGGCTGAAACATCAACTGAAACATAGTCCGGAGTTGATTTATCCAAAAGTTCTGTATCATCAACAGGAACTCAACGTCACAGAAGGCGTGTCAATCAGACGCCCGGTCTGAGAGTTATTGGCTTTTTCATCCCAGTGGCCCGGTTGGTTTTTAAATCCAAACCAACCCGACCGTACTCCAACTGAATCCAAAACATGAGCGGAGTAAGACAAAAGGTCTATCTCACTTAGAGGAATCCATCAAAGTCTACGGCACGTCAATCGGACGTCCGGAGCTCAAGTTATAAGTATTTCTGCTCCGAGGGCCCGGTTGGTTTCTTGTATGAACTACCCTGGCCGAACCCAATATTCTCCGAAACCTTGAGTGTAGTATACCGAAATAACCATCTTGATCCAAGGATCGCATCGCAGCTGACAGTGTGTCGATCGGAAGTCCGCAAGCCATGTTATGGTAAAAAGACCGTGAGGGGTCCTATATTAGGGGATTCAGGCCCGATCCGACCCGACCCGGGTCCAGGTCCCACCCGCTTGGGCGTGGCCCGACCCAGCCTGGGCGTGGCCCGGCCGAGCGCGCTGGCCAGGTGGCTCGGCCGAAACGGCTGAGCGTTGGGGTGTAGGGGGGGAGGGGGGTGCTGCCCTCCGCCTTTTCGTAACCGCGGCCCCCATGTCGGGGGCTGCTCTTGTCTGGCCAGTTGGGGGTCGTAACCCCCGACTCTTTCTCTAACCGGCCGGCCCGCTCTGGCCGGCCGGCTGCTACCGCCACAGGACTGGCATGTGCCGGTCCCCTTGCTCCAACACCGGCAGCCCGGAACCGGCCGCCAGTCCCTACTCCGCCGTGGCCTAAGACGCGTCCTTGGTCCATCCGGCGCGGCGCGACGGCGTCCTGCCCCTCCGCCACGGCCCCGCTCTGGCCGCGGTGTTTTTGTCATCTTCCAGCGTAGCGGGATGGCGCTGCGACCTTATTCAACTTCATCGGTGCGGGGCGACGACACCACGCATACTTGCCGCATGCTCCCGTGCGGTGCGACGACACCACATCACTTTCCTTCGAACCGCAACAATACAAGAATAATGGAGGAGGGTCGGTCGTGTTTGTGTGGTCCTGCCCCCTCCCGTTAATTGATAGCAAGCGTCAACGATTCACGAAGAACGGCTGTAGAAGTATTCACGAACAAAAACAAAAATCCCCTACCTCGAGCGTAGTTGAACAGTGGTTCATCACGGAATTGCACGTCATGGATGAAGACATCGCGGAAGGAGGATCGTCACGTCACGGAGAAAAGATTCTTCGGCATCGCATCGTCGATCTCTGAGGATCCGACGTTCTTCTTCAGATATCGGTGTGTACTTCGCGTTCTTTGCATTCTTTGACGAAGAAGATGAAGATCTTCACGACTTCTCTTTTTCTCCCAAAGACTCAACACAACAAGCCCAACAATGAAATAAAATAAGTGCTCCACTTATTTTTTTATCATGAGTTATGTTTTAAAATTCTAAAAATGAATTAAACCACTTAATTAATAGTTTTCATTAAACGGATGTTAAGGGGCGTTAGAGAAAATGAAGGGGTGGGGTTCGTGTGGGCCCCACCACCATTATAACCTCTCTTGGGTGGTTACCCAACTTCCACCCAAAGGTTTTAACTACTTAGAATAAAATAAAAAATATAGCCCAATTTTTATTTTAACTTCCACAATTTTTAACAACTTCTCCCATGTAAAAGATACTCTGGAAATGGTGTTCCTAAGCAATTGTCGGCGCTGCGAATCCATCAGTGCCCTCGGAATTCGATTCCGAGCACCAGTTCAAAAGTTAGAAAAAACCGCTCGTTTGTTCACTGAATGTACCCGAGCTAAACTTCGGATAAAAATTTCGGGCACACCGGGCCTTGGAATCAAGTGCCGTTAGGAATCGCGTTCTTTTAAATTCCAAAATAAAATTATGAAAAAATTTCCCTTGAATTTTATGAGTCTTTACATAACTGATCATACAAGTCATCAATCCAGATTAGTGGATAATGTTTCTTTATCATGGTATTATTGAGAACATGATAATCAATGAATTGGTGCATTGACTAATAATTCTTCTTGTTGAAGAAGATAAGTTCAAACCATGGTCTAGTACATGGTTGTGTAAATCCTTTTTCCATATTTTATGGTAGTATCTCTACAGCTCTTCATAAGAAAAAGTAGCTATTATATATAGAGTACTAGATGTTTGAACTTATCCAGCTATAATCTCAATTGAGAACTCAACCTCAAGAATGGGATGAAGAACATTAATTATTTAGGAAACATACTAGCATATTCCCAAATAATGGGAATGTCATAAAGGATGACCTTTTCTTTATTCAAAAATATTTGATCAAGATAACATTTCTTATTCGGTAATAAAATACATAATTGAGATGCTGATACTAAAAGAGATTCATCCTACTCCTACTTTTAGATAATCAGAGGGTGATCATCAATATAGATGATTATTTCCTTCTCATGAAATTTTTTATAGTAACTATTCAAGGAAATACAATCCAGGACTAGAATATCATTGAATTATTATAAACAGAGTGCCATAGTGTTTTCTTGGAAATTCACCACTCAAATTTTGATAGGGGACAATTTATATTCCTCTGATACAGTAATTGACCCATTTTATATCTTCACCAAAACATGAATTCAATGATTTTTGGTGGGGTTTTAATAGTTCAACGTAACTTGTATGACATTAGAAAAATTCTTATTACCAGAATAAAGTAGTACATTCCCTATTCCCAAATAAATCTTAAGTGTACCTATCAACAATAAATTATCTGGATCCACCTCAACATTTGTGATTTCATAATCGTTCCATTTCTATCAAGGACATAGAGGTTGTTTGAATCCATTATCATTGAAAATCCTTTATTAGTTCATTGATTCTCATAGATGTCAATTTTTTCATATAATAGAAACATTGGACAATAGGTTAAGTGTTGACTAGAGAATTCAATTATGACATCACAGTGGTTTGTTTCTCCAGTTAGCTTTTTCTTGTTAGGTTCCCTTAATTTCCACACCTAAAGAATTTCATTATCACTATCATGAAATTTTCAGGATGCTTCTTCCTACACTTTTGTAAAGTGAGGTGTTGGAATTTATTTTCCCCACGATATTTCTCCATTGTACTTCTAGAATTAATATCCATTATAAACATATTATCTTAAGACCAATGAGACCCTTAGTATTCACTGATATCCATATACACATTGAGGGTACACCAAAAGTTATATTCATATATTTCTAATTATTGGTTCACCAAATATTATCATAAACTTGACATTATCCGCAAAAAATAATTGTTAAAATTTACCTTTAAGAGAAATGAAAAATCATGAGGCATAACATTCAAGTTCTGTGAATTTTTTCTTCTATTCCATGATATATTCACTAAATTTTTTTCTTGAGGCGAAATGAATCCTTCGATAGTTTTATGTAGGATATTTCATGAAAAGTATTTATTAGCCAATATTTTATGGAATTATTTCCAATACATCCCTTTGATATCTTCCTTGAGCATTTTATTTTTGATCAATGTCCACCATTGATCAGCTTATTCTTCTCTATGATAAACATAAAACATTAAAATATATTGATTAAAACATTGAATTATATTGAATATCATTTCAATATATTTGAAACATTGTATTATGATTAAAGAATTAGACGATACAACAAATTTTAGGGGGAATTGACATATAATAGACTCAATTGATACTTGGTCTTTCTTTACAGGATGTTGGCCGTCCCCCTAAATCATGTTTTTAATTATAAAATGAGTTAACTGGGAAATTAGTTTTATGAAGTTATTAATTAATACTTCCATGATGTTTATAATTTCATTTGGGTATTCATCAAATTTCACCTCACATTGTTTATTGACTAAGTTCCTACTATTTAAAACGTTTAACTAGAATAAAGGGAAAATTAGGGATTAGTGTTTTCTAAATTGTAAACATATAAAATGGATGCATTGATCATTTAAGGGATAAATCATTAATGAATGATATTCCTCAACCTAGGAATTTATTGGTTTAATTATAATTTATCCATGATTTATTTTCTAACAAAAATTTTGATGGGATTTTTTATTCCCTAGATAATTGTTTGTAATGATATTCTGAATTTACCAATGCATATGCCCTAGGAGTGTCAAACTAGATGTGAATTAAGTAAAAATTTGTTGTAATCCATGTGATGTTGGAGTCAAAGAACAGTGCACCCATTTGGGGTTATTAAATTAAATTACAACTGTGAAAGTGGAACATCCACTTGTAGTATCCTCAATTTTTTTTTGTTTTATATAAAACTCTTTATAATTTATAAAAATTAAGGATGTTTGTCAATTTTAATCATTTTCCCTAAATATTTACTATATATTCCAATTAATCATTCCTTAAAAAAACTTGATATCCATACGATACAACCTATTACAACGCTTATCATTAATACACATTAATTCATGATGTATTATTTAAAAATAAACAATATAATATTCTTGAAGAATGCAAGGCCTAGAGTATTTGGAAAATTAGGTACATATATAATTAACATAAATAATTGGTGAAAATAATTATTTAAATATTCCGAAAACATGCCCTCATATTCCATTGATCTTTTCAAACTGTAGAGGATAAAATGAGGATGTACATAAGAAATGGGAGATATATAAAGACTAGAAGGGGAATAATAAAAGGATAACATGATGAAAGTAATAAATGGTAGTTAGGAGGCATATGAAGGTGAAATTAAATGGGTCAGAATCATATAGATGATCATTATATCATGATACAATATGATAAAATTAAGGTGGAGAATAATGTGGAAACAAACTCACATGAACCCTACACGGTATCCCATAATATGAAAACATTATCCATTGCATTGGAGGGATATATAATTACAAGCCCACCCATTAAATTTATATCTTGCATTTTCATTTGTGTGCCACATATGCAATACAAGATTATAACATTTATAGGACCTTTAATCCCACTAATAATTAGTGTGGGATATATTAATAGAATACCTAAGTAAAAGAATAAAAAATTTATATAGGTTAATACCATTGTGTGGAACTGTGGATGGCTATGTATGACACAAAAATTTGGCAAGGAAAATTGAAGGAGTTTTTCACTAGCACGATCGATGTAAATAAGGATTCATGGAAGGTTTCAATAAGAGTGAAGGTAGTATAATAATTACTTATAAATAATATGTAAATAAAAAGAAATGTATAAAAACATATGAATGCATGAATACTAGGAATAAAAAGGAACAATATAAGAATAGTCCCTAAATAAAGAGGAGGAGAGGATCCCTTACATTAAGAAAACTCTTCTAAAATAATGGAGGAAGCGTCTTATGATCATGGGAGAACATTGAGAGGAATATAGAGAGGGATATGTTGAGTAATTTTGTGATCAATGGGTTTTGAGTGAACATGATTTGGAAGATGGCTGTGTATTTATTGAAAATATGTTAGGAATTCTCTATTAATATCTAAATATTGTTTTGGGATACTATATGATAAAATAATAAAAACCATAATACATTCAATGGTTTTCCAATGGTTTCCAACAAACTGGAGTGGTTTTCAATATTTTATAATTCCAAGGATTATAATAAATAACATATACACTTTTTCATGTGGAAGAGAGTCATGTTTATAGCGAATTTATTTCAAAACATTAAAATATAATATAGGATTCAGAGGATTAATTGAGGGTATATAAAATAAATAAAATTAATTTAAAACATAATATTTTGAAGGGGAGAAATATTTTTTCCCTATACTATATTTATAATATTTATTACATCACATGTTTTATATTATGTTGTCATAATACATGGCATATATTTATACCGTATTGTATTTTTACCTAAAAATTATACCATCTCAAAAAATTATAGAAAAATAATCAATGGAAAAATTTGATGTGATGATTTCAAAAGTAAATTTTACATTATCTAAATAAAATTATAAATAACATAATTTTAACTATTAAATAAAATTATTTCTTTAATAAAAAATACCAAACCATAGGATAATAACCACCTTATGAACCTTATAAATTTTAAATGTGATTAATCAAAATAAAATTCAATTTATATTTATTATATTATTTTTTAATAAGAATATTTTATTAAAATATTATTTATTTATAAAATTATTCAATTTATCAAAATACTATTTTAATTGAAACAATGTATTTACCAAAAATAATATTTGAAATTTTTTCTTTAAAATATAATTTTTTTCAAACAAATTATTTAATCATTCATAAAGTATTAATAAGATGGGTAGATATAATATTTTTTTCCTTAATAATAAATTATAACATTTCATATTTCTAGGCATTAGATACCATACACGTTATTAAACTATAATACATCTTATAGATATGGTGTACGATTGTGGTTCATTATTTTCATGTCTTGGTGAACATGGGTTGGGATATGATCTCGATATTCTTGAACTTACATCATAAATGATTTTTATAAAGTTTCAATAGTTGATTATTAACATGGGATTGGTTAAGGTAAAATCATAGTGATTCCATATCCCTTAGAAACTCTAATAAATGGGATTTGTGGTGTTTGATAGTACTGGTCGAGGTCATCGTTATTTCTAAATGATCTATTTATACATTATAATAACCCTTAATATATACAAATCTTATCGATCTGTATACAATGGATAAATTTCCAATAGTTATAAGGATTAATTTTCTTTAATATATGATAGTCAACATATTATAATTGACCTTAAATAACTAATATAGTGTATGTGTTTTATATAACTATAATACTTAAAAATAAATTTACACTATTAAAAGAGAATTTATTTTAAAAAAATTCAGGTTGTTACACCCTTCCTTGTGTTGTATCCATGTGCTAAAACTGAATCATCCATCGTATGGTATGTAATATCCTAACTTCTATAATATTCTGTTCTCTCATGAATCAATGTGTTGAAAAGAATATATCTTTTAGGAGAAGAAAAATTGATAGGATTCTTTACCAGGACGCTCACAACATTTTTAGGGAACAATATCCTTTTATAATCCATCATGGAAACTCATTGAGTATGCATGATTTTACTCACATGTTTGATGTAAATAAATATGGTTTCAATAGTTATTACATTCATAAAGTAAAACTCCCTTGTTCTCTATCTAATGAAATTATTTATAATTAATGACAAGTTATGCGTAGAAGATTCATGAATGTTAATATTTAACTTTGAGTTTCCGTAGTAAATAAAAAGATGTAATAGTAATTATACACTACGGTTTATAGTATATTTTTATATCCAATTATAAAATATAATTTTATAAGGTTGTGATGTGAGATATCTTATAATATACATGGATTTAACAATACAATACACCCTTTAATAATAATATGAATTTGTGCATTTGGTAAAATATAATCCAATATTCCACATTCACTAAATCCTTATAGATGATTTGTTGAATTTTTGATTATATTCCATCTTATATAATACCAGGACAATACATAACAAATAATCATTAATAATTATACAAAAAATAAATAAATCCATAATCTACTTCACCATTTATTATATCATATAAAATACCTTATGAATACCCATTGAAAATACATTTTAGGTTAAATGTAAAACACTTTTAAAGAAGATCCATAATAAAAAATCAAGACCCAATGAGTCAATAATAATATGTGTTCAAATGAGAACTTTTAGCATTAAAAAAATTTGATACCTAAATTCAAAAATTTATCCAATAAGAGTCCTTTAGAAATTTAAGAGTGACACTGAAGCTATGAAGGGATTTTGTGAGATCTCAGTAAAATATTATTTATTTATATATATGTCAAAAAAATACAACATCTGAAAAAAATATATTCATATAATCATTTTTTAAAATAAATATTCCTACTGTTGTTCATTGAGTATGTCAATATTATATATTAAATCTTATTTTCTTGATTTTATAATTATAGAATTACAGGTTAACGAAAACATCACAAGTAATTTAATTTTTTTATTGTGAAAATTAAATAACCTTCACCTAATAGGTATGGTAATCATATATTTTAATCATTTACAAGCATACACTTCCCATGTAAATCTTAATCGAGGGTCTATATTTCATACTCTTCATACTAGAGAAAAAACACCATGTTAAATAATATCTAACTGACTACATGATAAAAAACATAACCAAGTACTTATGGTTATGTAGGAATCAAGGAAATAATAATAATGGTATTAAATTATATGAAATATAAATAAAGGTATTTAAAAATAATAAAATACTGGGAAAATCCAAATATGAACAATGAACACATAATATACCAATGATATAATGTATGAAAGTCTATGTGGTAGAATTCATGGGTCACCTAATATAAAAAAACCATTTTTTCTATCGAGATAAAATTATGTATCATGATAGAGTAATCATACTCATGATAACCATAATATTTATTTATATTATACAATACCATATAACAATAATTTTTTATGGATAACTCAATGTTATACTTTGAGATGTTAATTATCATTTCAGTTTATGAGTATATGAAACCTAAATGAATGAATTATAATGTGGAGTTTGAAATTTTAATAACCTGATTACTTATATATTCAAAAACACTTTTATTAATTTGAAAAAATTATATAACTTCTAATCTCATCATATATCATATGAAAGACTTCCATATCAACCTTATGTTAGTTGGGATTTTAAGGATTTGTTGAACTCAATAAAACTCTATATAGATCAAACCTAATCCTTATGTGACCATCTGATAAAACACTCATTATGAAATATTATTGAGTACCATATATGAATAAATATAGTATAAATAATGTTCAGACTTAGGTATCATATTCATAATATTAAAATCAATGAACATAGTATTCATACTTTTTTACATAAAAAAAAAACCAATGTTGTGATACTAATGAATATTTTATCTATAAATAAATATTTCTATGTTCATCATGGTCATCATTGTTTTAACCATTTCAATTAAAACAATATTTAAAAATATTTTTTCGACTAATTTAACTATTTACATTATTCATTATCTGAAACACAGAAGTGATTTTAGGATAAAATGTGATATTCAAATCAAATATTGATTATAATAATAAATTTTTGGATATCTTTGAACTTATAAATTTCCAAATGATACTCCCACTATACTCTTAGAAAAAAATTCATTTTTTATATTATTATATGATACACAAATTTTTTGTGTTGGGAAACAATATTATTTCATAATGTGTGTAATTCCCCGACCCCAGTTACCCAGAGTCGGTGCATTATTACATAACATTGGCATGATCACTAGAGATCATGTCTTGAAAGGCCTATTTGTTTAGTTGCCTTGGAAATACTAGATACAAAGATAAGTTTCACATTAAATAATAAAATGAAAAACAACAACGTTGTTCCCACTTTGAAAACACTCATATCCCATATCCTATCCCTGCAGTTGAATCATAATATACTTCTTCACATCCTGGTAAAAGTAAAACTTAGAAAGTGGTGTGATCAGATGCTCAGTAAGGACAAAAATAAAGCCTAAAATTTTATAAATAAACATAAATATTTAAGGCCATGTAAAAGACTAAAACACAAGCCTTTTAAACTTAATCATCAGCATAGTATGGAATATAAAAATTAAATAATTCCATTTAATTATTCACATGGATATTCTACTAGTTGAATAATCACACGTAATATCAATATCTAATTTCATAATGATGGAATGCATAATGTCGGACATCATAACCACATAGTGAAGGCCTCATTCCAAGACTACAAATACTATTTTTTCAAGGCCTTGTACCAAAAAACTAGTTTGTCTCACGAGACCTGGTGATGCATTGAGGTGATATTTCAGGATCTAGCCATCACATACTAAGCCCAATGAATTCCTCATATGAATATGTTAAAATATAACCTAAACATTCGTATGGAAACTAGTATAAAAAATGTCAATATTTTAACCACAAACCATGAATGGTATAAAAATAGAATATCCACATTCAAACACAACTCATTAAATACAATATGGAATATTTTGTTATAATAAACTATCCTCAATCAACAATAATTAAGTATATTGACATAGACTAAAATAATCATCAAAACTATTTTAGTGAAATATCCCCCTTTTTCTAGAAAACATTTAAAAGTCAAACTTTTTTTAAGAAGCCGTATAAAAAATATTTTTGAATCAATGTGTCCCATACCAATTTGAAACTTTTAAAAGTAATTATAATTTTAAAAAATTAATTTCAATATAAATAAATCTTTATAACCATTTTTAAAACATGTACATTAATGAGAACTATTTAGAAGAATAAATATTTAAATCATTTAAAATGATATTTTATTTAGAGTTCATATCCAAATGAGGGACTCGTGAATACAAATAACTTAGGTAATCAAAACTTTAAAATATCTGGAGAATAAAGGTATTTTTGATATTCTATTTCAATGTAAAATATATACCAGATATAAAAGTGAATTGTCGCATGATAAAAAAAAGTCTCAATGGAATGTAAAATGAAATGAAATCCCTTATAAAGACTGTACCATTTGGTTAAGGAAAGATAAATGACATAATTGTGCATGACAATTATTAATACACTCAATATGATTGGATATTAAGTGTAAATCAATTAGAGGACATTTACACATAATCTTGTAAAAACACTGATGACATTTATGTTTAACTCAATGACTGGAAATCGAGTTAAGATTACTCTTATCAAGTTCATATCGATGACTTGATAATTTATAAATGGAGTGATTAAGTGTATCAAAAGTATATCCACACAAATGGGAGTGGAAATTACAACATAATTAAATAAATAGTGATTTCACACAAAATCTTGGAGTAAAATAATCAATGAAATTCGCATTGAAACTAATGACTGGAAATTTAGATTAGAAATTACCTCAATGATTTGGTAACTAACAAAACATAAACGTCATGAAACAAGGATCATAAATTTTATATTTAAATACCCATAAATTAATTTATATTACACAAAGAATAAAATCATGGATAGTACATACACCCCACAAAAGGAAATAGTGGCAATATATCATGAATCTCACACCAATAACCACATTGTAATAAATCAATTCCTATGACCAGAAGTTAATAAACACAAAATGAATCACATAATACAATGAATATAAAGTGAATAATGATAATATATATCAAATGGTAGTACATAATACACCAAAAGCAATAATTAAGTGAGAATAATGGAAATCTCACAGAATTAAATGTTAGATAATAATCCCCTTACCTCGTGTCCGACTTTTGTCGTATGTTACATGTTATTACTAAATAATAAAAATAATCTAATTTCTACTTCCTTAAGAAATTTTTTTATTATTTCTTTTATATAACTTATTACCTTGCTAAAACAATTAGTTAATTGTTCGATTTCATATCAGACATTTTTTCGATGTTCAAAACTTTAGTAAAAAATGAAGTTGTTATTATTAATAATTTTCCACATTATCTGAATTCCATTACCTATAAAATGATATTATTGATTTAGATATCATATATATCATACATATTCGGTGTATATTTATTTATAATATTCATTATCATTTGAAGTTTAGAAATGAAACACACCGTTTATGGAGACAATAAGTCGTACTTACGCATGAATGCTACTTTCATTTCTATTTTATATTTAATGGAATGAAAAAATAATAATACATAGGTATATTATAATTCTATTATAATATCTATTTTATATATTTAATTAACTCCAACCTTTATACGATCCATTTATGTCTTGAATGAGTCATATCACTTTGAGGGGGCTGTAGTCTGCACATCCTCAAATGAAATTATCCCGTTTACACATTATAGAAACCATAATGGTATGATATAAATAAGAAATGTAGAAGTATAGAGACAATATAAATATAATATATATAACATTTAAATATAGTTCCATATTAATGGTCATTAGAAGAGGTGTTAGGAGAATATTGGTCAATCGTCATTCCATGAGGCTGTAGATCATCGTCCACAGAAACAGTATGTTCTTTACCCATTAAATAGAGGTGTGTGTATGTGTAGTTAGAATAAAACTCATATAAAAAACCTATTATATTGAGGATAATAGTGTTGTTATAAAATAATGGAATAAAATTTTACAGTGGGTTGGAGAAGTAATGTAAATGAAAAGAACTTAAGAGAATGTGTTACCTTTAAATCTGGTTACTCCCTTTGTTTTGAACCAATAGGATATCTTGAAGTTCCTTCTGCCTAAGGTAAGGATTCTAGGTGGAATAGAAAGATCTTGAATATAATTTGGGCAGAGTTTGGTCGAGAAAACTGGGTTGAGAGGTGTGAGTAATGGGTTAGAGGGGAGGGCTTTTTATAAGGGGGAGGAGGGGCTCTTTATGAATGTTTGAAAATATTTTTTTTATTATATAATGATTTTCAGTTTCTAAATGTCCAAAACATATTAAATTCAAAATAAGAAGTGTCTTTCTAGAAATAAAATGATCAAATAACAATTGGATAGGTTTTGAATATTTTTTTAATCTCTATTATCATAATTATTTATATCATTCATTAATGAGGTAAACACTACATCATTATTGTGTCATAAATAATTTTTTTATTTGATGTCTAAAAATTATAAAAAAAATCATGATATAGGAAATCGCTTTAGCTTTCAAATGAATGTTTTTAGTCGATGAGATAACTTATATAACCTCATGTAAGAATTGGTTTACTAAAAGATATTTGTTTATGTTATATTTGTCATTACATTAAATTAATTAATATAAAGTGTCATTATCACTCTTTAGTGCCTCCATGGGGTCCCAAAATAGACCCAAGGATTCCCGTGGTAACAAATGTACCATATAATAGGATTAGGACACATGTTTGGGTAATTTAATATTATTTTGATATGATTTTTTACGTTGAATTGCCATATTTACCTTTAACCATGGTAAGTAAAAGTCAAAAGTTACTATTCATCAAAAATAATTTTCATCTTATTGAACCATATTTTACTTATTAATAATATCCATGTATGTCAGATTTTCGAAATTCAATTCACAGAAGAGGTAAAATTTCATTTAAATGAAAAAGTCGGTTTTTTACCAACTACTTATTATTGTCCATATTCATCAAAAATTGAAGTTTTCAGAAAAATACCAAAAATTAACCCCAAGATATATATGATATTCCAAATTAAAAAATGATATCTATTTTACCAGATTAAAAACTTATGAGTTTCATCAATTAATTTAAAATCAATTCCCGTTGTTAAAACAAAACGCGTGTTTTTTATGAAATAATAACTATCAAAAGATTGACACTTGTTTATGTCCAATTTCAAAGTGAAATTAATAAAAATGACAAAAATTGGATTAAACGGTAAAAATATAATCTAAATAAAATTTAAAATCAATTAAAAAGACAACCTACCATGTAAATAAATTAGATTAAATGGCAGTTTTGAATTAAAATAAAATATTTTTCACTATTCATAAAAAATGAATTTTCATCAAAAAATACCAAAAATTTACCCAAAGTAAATATTGAAATCCTTATTTTAAAGAAGATTTAATTTTTTCAAATAGAACATATAAAAGTGTAAAATATTTGATTTAGAAAGGGTTTGCTAATAAAAGGTGGAAAAACTAAATTTCTTGAAAAGTACTTCTATTATCTAAAAAAGTAAATTTATCCTTATATTACATCTAAGAAACACAAAAGATGAATGTTAAAATTAAATAAGATATATATGAAATTCAAAATTTTGTTATTTCTATTTATAAACGTTTTCTAAATGGCTAGTTTGATAGGTCATGGTGTGTTTGAACTCAATGTTGCGTACATTTCACAAAATTTCTTTATTCAAAGAGAAGCGTACCATTTGATGTTTGCGGTGTTACAGTATTCCCACCTTTAATAAATTGTGTCCTTGAAATTTGAAATTGGCCTTCAAAAAAAATTTAAATACAGAAAATACCATTGTGGAAAACCCACATTAGAAATAGGGTTAATAAAATTTAGACTTAATAAGAAGGAAATGGAAATGAAAAAGTCATGACCAAATTTGGATTTCGAATAAGAGATCATCGGTGGAAATTATAATTTGAGGGAAAACATAAATATTTATAGGGAGTGATTGAGGTCATCAATTAAAAACAAGTTAATGGAAAATTGAGTGCTTCAAAGCCATAAATATATGATGAATAACGTAAGGTATTAGTATAATATATTTTTGAGTTTAAGATCCTTTACCTAAGGTTTAAGAGTTAATTTATTTATAGAATAAAAAAACTTGTTAAGTAGAGTTCCCTCCATTAACTAATTTCTACCACAAACTCTTATTTCCCTCCAAATGATGAGTATTCAAGATGACTTGGTCACAACTAAAGTGCTAGAATCAACATATAGAGAATCACATAATCCAAAAAGTATAAACAATATATTTCCCTTTTTTTAGAGATTTAACAAAACCAAAATAGATATTACAAGATTAGATGATCCCCAAAAGGATAACCCTTTAGAGAAAGAAATATTAATCATAATTTCTTTAATTAAACCAAAAATACCAAAAGTTAAATAAATACCATCCAATAAACAATTGTCATTAAAATATTTAATTATGATCCAATCTAAGATTGAAACAAAAAAATCAGAAAAATTTGATTACATAGTCTTCCACCTTAAATTGTATCTCCAAATAACATCAAATACTCTTAAAGTCACATACTTAAAATTAATTAACCTAATCACATATTCTCTCTGATAGGTTAATTATTTCCACAAATAAACAAAATCACTATAAATTCATAATGAAAAATAGATAAAAATCTAGCATTACCCCTCAAATGAAATCAAATAGTATTCTATTTTCCTTTTGTATATGGTGTTCCCAATAGAGAGAACGTCTTCTAAAATAACATTTATCACTTAATCACTAATTACTTTCCCACACTAAGGATATCCGTGTGATATAACAAAAGATCCCATATCAACTTATTATTGATCAATAAAATAATTTAACTACAAAGAATTAGTCACACTAACCAGTGACATCACATAGCCTAGTGGTAGGCGATAAATCCTAGTCGCACTTTGGTTGTGGGTTGGATTCCCACAACTTTGTCCCACATGACATTTTGTCACACAGTCCACATGTTGTCCATTTTAAAAAAATATATTTTATAAAATTCTGAAAATGATGTAAATTCCTCAAAATAATTGTAATATAATTTAACCAAAAACGTTTTCTCATACCTTTCATTTTCATCCTAAAAACTATTAACTATTAGTTGCCTCAAATTCAAAGATCATATAAACCCAAAAGCTTATTGATAACTATATCCACAAAATAAAAGATAATTTATCATCTAACAGTATTTTCACATAACAGACTGTAGGGTTATACATACAAGAGAAAAGTATTCCAATGTAATCCCATAAAAAATAGCACTAATACTTTTAAACATTACACCATCTATTTATTTCCATATAGGTTCTTCCTTTACCAAGATGATATCCTATAGAATAGAACATTGAATCGGGTATTTCCCAGGTCTCCTACATTTAATACAAATAACAGTAATTGGATTCTTGGGGTAATTTTAATTTTATTCCATATTACTTTTCATTTTTACTCGAAAATTATTTACATTATGTCCTTATATCCCACACATAAAGAATTTCATTGTTCCATTGAGACACTTTCTTGGGTGTCTCCTTCCACATTTCCTACACGATAGAAAATGGGATTTAATTTATCCATGGTCTCCATTGATAGAGCTATTATTATTCATCACATTTCTCTTCTTGGTTGACTCCGGGAGTTCGTTAATATATATGTTGTTGATCATATTTTTGGAAAACTATTTCAGCATGAACATGATATATTTTATTCCTATCATCATTCCATTTCATGGCTCATTTCCACCATTGTTCCCACCTTGTACATAATGTTCAATGTTACTATCTCTTCCTGGGAATCCATCCATGGACTAAAACTAGAAAGCACTATGTGAGTAACAATAGTCATAAAATCAATTATAGAATATCATGACACCTTCTTTTCAATCTAAATCACCTTAGG
Source organism: Viscum album (assembly GCA_963277665.1). Taxonomy (NCBI): domain Eukaryota; kingdom Viridiplantae; phylum Streptophyta; class Magnoliopsida; order Santalales; family Viscaceae; genus Viscum; species Viscum album. Next base: position 1,197,215,858 of record OY728122.1, read on the forward strand.
ATTAACCAAGTTTATTTATTCCTATATTATATTAAAATCCTTCAAATCTATTTGTGATGAAATCGTGAATTATTCTAAGCATATACTCTAGGAGTGTCAATACCAAGAGTGCATCAAGGCCCGTTGTCGTGTACCATGATACCCTGAGTCAAGCCTGAAACTCCTTGTCTGAGTTTTCAGTCCTAGGTACATATGTTCTAGATCCACCTCTACCTATTATAATCCAGACAAAGATTTATTTTCTTATAAATCCCACATAATATTTAAATATCCAAAATTTATGGGTGTTCTTCAATACTAATCCTCAAATTCTGTCTTAGGGTAACGTTCTCTAATATGAGTTTTTATAAATATACTTTCCAAGGTTTTTACTAAACATCATCTGATACCAACTATAAAACACCGCCCCCAATTACCCAGAGTCAGTGCATTATTACATAACATTGGCATGATCACAAGAGATCACATCTTGAAATACCGATCAGTTTAGTAGCCTCGGAAATAATAGATACATACATAAGTTTAACATTACATTATGTAATAAATAAAAAACATTATGCCCCCTTGGAACACACTCATATCCCTTAGAATATCCCTATAGGTCAATCATAATATACTTCTTCACTTCCTGGGAAAAAGAAAACATAGAAAGGGGTGATCTCAGATGCTCAGTGAGGATAATAATATAGTGGAAACATTCAGAAATAAGCATAAACATTTAAGGCAATATAAAAGACTAAAACACATGCCTTTTAAACATAAAATTCATCATAATGTGGCTAATATAAATAAACTAATTCAATTTACTTATTCACATGGATATTATACTAGTAGAATAATCACATATAATATTAATAGTTAATTTCATAATGATGGAATCCATAATTCCTAACATCATAACCACATAGTCAAGGCCTCTTGACAAGACTGCAAATAAGATTTTGTCAAGGCCTTATTCCAAGACACTAGTTTGTCTCAAGAGACTTACCGATGCATCGATGAGCTATAGTGGGCTCCCCCCATCACATAAGAAGTCCAATGCATTCCACATATGAAAATGTTGAATCATAATCCAAACATTCATATTCAAAATAGCATAAAAATGTCAATATTTTATCCACAAACCATGAATGGTATAAAAATAGTACATCCACGGTCAATCATAACCCATTCAATACTATATTGAAGATTGTATTATAATAAATTATCCTTGATCAAGAATAATAAAGGATATTTATATAGATGAAAAAAATCAGCAAAACTATTTAAGAGTAATATCCCCATTTTCTGGAAAACATTTAAAAGTCTCACTATTTATCAAGAAGCCGTTTAAAACAGATTTTTGAATCAAAGTGTCCCATAGAAATTTGAAACATTTAAAATGAATTTTAATTTTAAAACATTAATTTACATATAAATAAATCCTTAAATCCATTTTTAAAACATGAACATTAATGAAAAATATTAATAAGATTAAATCATTAAAACATTTAAAATGATGTTTTAGTTAGAGTTCCTAACAAAATGAGATACGCTTGAATACAAATAATTTACGTAATAAAACCTTTCAAATATAATAAGAAAAATGGGATTCATGATATAATTTTTCAACGTACTATATAAACTCCATAAGAACGTGAATTGGTTCATAACAACAAATAAGTCTCAATGGAATGTAAATTGAGATGAAATCCCTTATAAAGACCATGTCCTTAGGTTAATGATAAATCAATGACATAGTTATGACTGGAAAATATAAATACCCTAAATAATATTGGATAGTCAGTGTAAATAAATCAAAGTATATTCACACTTATTCTTGTAAAAACAAATCCAATGACTTGTATTTTTAACTCAATGAATTGAAATTGAGTTAAGATTACTCTTATCAAGTTCAGATTGATTACTTGAGAATTTATCAATGGTGTGATTATGTGTATAATAATTATATCCACACAAAGGGGAGTGAAAATTACTACATAAGTAAATAAATAGCGATTTCACACAAAATCTTAGAGTAAAATAATAAATGAAGTTTTCTGAGGAACCAATGATTAGAAATTGAAATCAAAAAATTCCTTACAGATTTGGTAACAAACGAAACATACACCCCATGAAAGAATGGTCATATATTAAAGATGTTAATACCCATAAATTAATTTATATTACAAAAAGAATAAAATCATGGATAGTACATACACCACACAAAAGGAAATTATGGCAATATAGCTTGAATCTCACATGAATAAGAAGGGAGATGAAAACCTCTTACCATGTTGTAATTAATCGATTCTTATGATAAAAAGATAATAAACACCAAATGAATCACATAATAGAATGAATATAAAGATAATACAGATAATATATATAAAATATAAGTAAATAATACACCAAATGAAATAAATAAGTGGTGAATAATGGAAATCTCATGGAATTAAAAGTGAAATAATAAACCCCTTACCTCCTGTCCGACATGACTCGTATGATCCGTGTTAGTCATGAATAATAAAAATAAGAAAATTTATAATTACTTAATAAAATTTTAAAGTTTATTATTCCTTTTATATCACTTATTAACTTTATATAACAATAAGTTAATTGTTTGTGTTCATATCGGACATTTTGTCGATGTTCGGATCTTTAGTCAAAAATGAACTTGTTATAATTACAAATTGTCCATGTGGTCTGAATTCCATTATATCCAGAATGATATTCCTGATTTAGATATCATATATATCATATATATTTAGTGTATATTTATTTATAATATTCCATATCATTTTATGTTATGAAATGAAACGCACCGTTCTTGGAGACGGTAAGCCGTACATACGCATGAACACACATTTCATTTCTATTTTATATTTAAAAGAATGAAAAGTTAATAATAAATAGGTAAATTATAAATCTAGTATAATATCTATGTTATTTATTTTAATTAAATCCATCCTTTATATGTTCCAGATATGGCATGAATGAGTCATATCACATTGAGGGGGTTGTAGTCCGCACTTCCTCAAATGAAATTATTGTTTTTATCCATTAAGGAAACCATTAAGGTATAGTATAATTAAAAAATAAAAAAGAATAGAAACAATATAATTTTAATATATATCATATTTAAATATAGTTCCATATTAATGGACACAATAATAGGTCGTTGGAGATTATTGAACAATCATCATTTCGTGAGATAGTAGTTCACCATCCACAGAAACTGTATGTTCTTTACCCATTAGACAGATGTGTGTGTAAGTGTAGTTAGAATCCTTCTCATATAAAAAAAAATTGTATATTGATTATACTGGTGTTGTTATTAAATAAACTATTAGAATATATTAGGGGTTTTTTGAAGTAAAATAACAGAAAATAATTTAAGAGAATGTGTTACATTTAAATTGAGAAACTACCATTAGTTAAAATAAAAAAGATTTATTGAATAGCCTTCATCCTAAGGTAAGCCATCAAGGTGGAATAGTGGTATATTGAGAACTTATTTGGGAAGAGGTTTTAATGGAAAAGGGGCTTGAGTGGTGTGAGTAATGGGTTATAGGTGATGGAATTTTATAAGGGAGAGGAGGGGATATTTAGGAATGTTTGAAAATATTGTTTTATTATATAATGATTTTCAGTTTCTAAAGTTCCAAAATGTATTAAATTCGAATATTATATGACTGTTGTTTGATATCAAATCATCCAATAATAATTGGACAAAATTTGTATATTTTATTAATATTTATTATCTTATTTATTTAAATCATTCATTAATGAGGTAAACACTGCATCATTATTGTGTCATAATTAATTTTTTTATTTGAAGTATAAAAATTATAAAAAAATACCAAGATGTAAGAAATGTTTTTGTCATTCATATGAATATTTTTAGTTAGAGAGATACCTTATATAACCCCATGTATGAATTGATTTACTAAAGGATATATGTTTATGTAATTTTTATCCTTACATTAAATTAATTAATATAAAGTTTCATTATCACTTTTAAGTTGCTCCATTGGGTCCCCAAATAGACCCAAGGATGACCATGGTCGGAAATGTGTCAACCAATAGGATTATGACACATTCTAGGATAATTCAAAATTGTTATAATATTATTTTCTACCATGAATTTCCCTATTTACATTTAACTGCGGTAAATAAAAGTCAGAAGTTACTATTCACAAAAAAATATTTTCATCTTATTGAACAAAATTTTTCCTACTAATGATAAAAATGTATGTTGGATTTTCAAAATTAAATTCATAGAAGAGGTAAATTTTCATTTAAACCGAAATGTCGGTTTTCTAATAACTATTTAGTGTTTTCACTATTCATCCAAAATTGTAGTTTCAAGAAAAAGAAAAAAATTTCAGCCGAAGCTATAATTGATATTCCAAATTCAAAAATGATGTCTATTTTAACAAATTAAAAACATAGAATTTTCATCAATTAATTTAAAATAAATTCCAATTGTCAAAACAAAAAGTTTTTTTTATAAAATAATAACTATAAAAGGATTGAAACTTGTTTATGTCCAATTTCAATGTGAAATTACATACATTGACAATAATTAGACTACATTATTAAAATAAAATCTAATTACAGTTTAAAAAAATTTAAAAATATAATCTTACCATATAAATAAATTATATTCAAAGGTAGTTTTGAATTAAAATACATTAATTTTCACTATTCATAAAAAAGGAATTTCATCATAAAAATACCAAATATTTTCCCAAAGTAAATTTACATGTCCTTATTATAAATAATAATTTTATTTTGTCAAATAAAACATATAAAAGTGTCAAATATTGGATTTAAAAAGGGTTCTCCATTAACAAGTGGAGAAACTACATTTTTTAAAAAATACTTCTTTTATTTGAAAAAATGTATTGTTCATTATATTATGTCTAATAAACAAAAAAGATTAATGTAAAAATTAAATGGGATATATATAAAACTAAGAATGTGGTTATTACTATTCATAACCTCTTTCTAAATGGCTAGTTTGATAGGTTGTAATGTTCTTGAAATTAGTGTTGCGTACATCGCAGACTATTGTATTATTCCAAGAGAAGTGTACAATGGATGCTTGGGGTGTAACAATGTGGGAATATTTTTAACAAGTAAAATATTATACCCATAACATATATATTATTTTATATTTTTGAAGAAATATTTTTAATAGAAGATTATATTCATTAAAAATTTCCATTAATGTTGGTGGGATCAATTCTCTATTATTTTTAAAAAGTATTAGTTAAATACAATATATGGGATCAAAAAATTGTATCCTTTACTTATTCTCAAAACATGTTATAAAATATGGTGAATCTTAAACCATATGGTATAAGTCAATCATCTTATAGTTTTCCCAACAACTCATTATTAATTAACAACTTATATTATCATATACGAGAAATATGATAACAATACACATCCTTTAGTAAGACCCACTTGATATAGATATATAATGTTACATTAAAACCCATGTTCCTGAGTCTCTTTTCTTACCCATTTCAACTCAAACTATAAGATTAATATCTTCTTTCTTTATTTTGGACTCCGAAATATTTAGAAAAATTTCAAAACATATATTTTGTATTATATACCAATAAAAAAGAAATAATTGTTTTTCTATAACATAGATACCTGAAATAGACATTCCAAGGAGTTATATAAACTCTTTTATGAATTATAGAATGTTATTTATAGTGTAAATACTTTCCCATTAATGATACATCCTTTATGATTAAAAAAAATGATTGGATACAATATTAATGATCATTGGACCCTCAAAAAGACCATTAGTCATTTTATTTGGACATTTAGACACTTTTACTATTGATACAAAAATAAATAATATACATAACATGAATATGTTCATATTTCATTAAAAAATTGTTAATATAGGGGAAAAATTTCTTTAAATCATTATTACATTCAAAAACATTCTAATAGAATAAATTTCATAGCCAAACCAATATTTAATGGAAATATCAGATATCTATAAGTCATTTAAATATATAATCACTTTGAATATATTTGAAAAAGATTAAATAACCTTTGGTTATTGTGCATAAAATAACTTTTATAATTTTTTTGAATCATTATATTCTTCCTATAAGCATATAGATTCATCGGTTGAATAATATTAGTAGTTAGTTAATTAATAAGTGCTTAATATAACAAATATAAAATTTTACATTAACAATTTTATTAATTTATGCATTATTAGAAGTTAATTAAATGATTCATCCCAATTTTTTTAATGTTATGGTTAGTCCAAATAATGCGGATTTTGTTATTAATAAGAAGACCCTTATTAAATGGGTACTATGTTTTGTAATAACATATATGGTATTTTATTAAATGTGTTCCCACTAAAATTTTTACCCATTTTAAATATCCATTATATACATTAGTGGGTGAAGATATATATTACACTATGTAGTAAGGCCACATTAGTGATCATGTGTTAACTTACCTATTTAGGTAGTCCATCATTTCAATCATATCATATATAAATCATTAATTGGATATGAGAAAATGCTTTGTCCAATCCATCTTATGGATTAATACGAATCTATTAGAATGATATCCATTCCATGGGTTTCCCAAATATGTGTAACCCAAATAAAATAAGAATAATAATCCACCTAACTCATAGTTTCATCTCCTCATATTCATTCCATACAAAAGATAATCCATGGGATACCATCTTTAACATGAAACAATATGGATAGATGGTCGATGTTTGGACATGTGGTCACTTGGGAAGGAATACAACACCCAAAAATTTAAAGTCTATTTTATTTTACCATTGTACATCATTTATTCCCATTAAATATATTATTTCTTCAAATGATTTAGTTTTACAATACATATCCCTTCCACCAAATCAACATGTTGCAACCATATTGATGTGTGACTCATTACGCAATCATAACCTATGTTACTAAGTCAATATAAAATAAAATAATATATAAACATATGAAAATAGTTAAAATTCATATGGAATATAAACAAAATTCATTTAATGGATTTGATTCTTATGTAATGAATAATAACCATAAGATTAATCTTGGACTGACAGACCATCAACCCCTAATTTTGAAAACAACGGATAATCCTTCATATTATTTAGCAGTATGAACAAAAGGCCCTCTTCGAAAAGATATTATACTTAATTATGACATAAATTTAATCATAATTTTAACACTTAATATATATAAACTATAACTAACCACTTAATATAAGCTTATAACCCCATAAAATTCAAATTTATGATAGAAGAAAAATAAATGAATGATCATACCTAGCATGTTACTTCTTATACAAATGTATAATAATTTTTAGAGTAAGATTATTAATTTAAATTAAATAATAAATAAAATAATAATAATTTTTTTCTATAATAATTAACAATGAAATAATTAAATAAATGCACAATTCATATATTTAAACAAGTAAAAAACTAATAATGAAATATTAAAAAAACTAAAATTATAAAAACCTATAAATTTAACCATGATTTATGGACATTCCATAATAAAATTAATATACACACATTATATTTTTATCTAATATGAGATCCTTATAATTATTCATTATATGTAATTTTACTTAAATATATATTTTTTATTGATATATTAATATTTTGTATTCAAATTAGATTATGTAAAAGATATATATATAACATATATATTATTATGTAAAACGTGAGGATATTAATTAACAAAATTCTTTTTGATATGGATTAAATAATTTGTTATATAAGATAATTAAATTTTAAATTTAAAAAATAAATATTCTGAAAAATTAAAAAAATAATTATAATCACTATTTATGTTTTAATTTTTTTTTAATTTATAAATACTTTTTAGTAAGTCCTTCCAGAGAGAAAAATTCCAGGGTATTGAAAATATATAAAAAATTGATATATGTTGTTTCAAAATGGTTAAGGGAAATAGATCCTTAATTGAATTTTGCATAGATATTTTCTAGTTTCATCTTCATACCAAACATATAAGTTGGATAAAGCATCAAAAATTTTGTCATCACAGAGACACACACAGAGATATATATATATATATATATATGATTTTAAAAAAAATGATAAGTTTATAGTACTCTAGAAAATCTTCCCATGCCACTGAAAGCCTCCAAGAGGAGAATCATCCATTACATTTAATGGAATTCCCAATAAAGGATTAGTCTAGAAGAAGATATATCTTGATCCATTAGTTAAATATCACAATTTAGATAGATAAGATCAATTTTTCTATATCTGATTAATAAAAAATGTCATTACCATATTCCTAGTAGAATCAAGAAAGAGGACCTCCTTTAGAGTACCAGAAAATACCACCACATCCTATAGGCCCCACCATACTATATGAATATTTACATTTATTTATCTTGATCCTACCTATAAAAGGGGGTTACAAAACAATATATCGGAATCAAAAATATTTTTTAATGAGATGTTTAATGCATCGACATTCAAAAAGAAATAGTTCACAAATTGAATTCCCTACTACACTAGTGTTCAAAAGGTGGCCAACTTGGTTGTAGAAAGGATATTCCTCATGGGATATTTCAAGTTGAAATCATATCTATCATACATAATAATGTTCATGTTCTATTGTAAAAGATGTAAATATTTGGATATGACCATTTGAAATAAATTATTATTGTGACCGTAATCATTATGGTTTGTAAACATAAAATTATATAATTTAAAGTATCTTCATTAATAAGATCCAATTTAAATATATCCAACATGATTTATGAATTTTTTTTAGTAAAATAACAGTTAATGAAAATATGTTCATTGACATAGAGGATATATTTTTAAATACTTAAATTAATGAATGTTTTTAGACCAATTCTCAAAAGGAATTCAACTATAGGAAGACTACGATAACCCTTCCTTTAGATGATCATGAAACTAAAGGGAGTAATCTAGGGTTTATAGAATTAATTTAACCAGAAATCCAAAAATTTTATTTTTTTCAAATATTGATGTTGTAGTAATGTCATTAAGTGAATTTACTGTACTTTTTAGGCCCCCAAATCAGAATATTTCTATTATCATGAAGGGATAAGAATTGATTTCCTCCATAAAAATTATATCGATATAGACAATATAATCTCTAATTTTAACTATGATCTTTAAATTAAGATCTAGAATTAGCCCAGTAAAATATTCCTCTAATTTAGATCAATCAAAATTCTCATTACATAATATAATTATATAGTTCATGGAAACCAACCATCAATTATTACACAACACAACTTTTCCAGTTTTTTTACCAGGATAGGTATATGTGAAAAGGTAATTCATCTACCAAAATTGAACTAATTGATGTATATTTTCATTAATATTTTTTTATAGTTTATACTATTAGGATTAATCCTAAAAAATTATACTTTTCGAGATTAATTAAATATAGACACATATTTAATTCCCATTCCTTAATCCTCTATCACTTTACTACTTGTATTTCATTTGACCATCACAAAATTCATCTCAAATACATTTAAAATCCATATGATGTTCTTGATTCTTTGGTTCAGGCACATGATCAAGGTTGTTGGAAATTTATACACCAAGAAGAAGTAGATAATTTTACAAAAAAAAATTCCATTGAAAAGTGATATCCGTATATATATGGAGATAAATTTCCCTTTCCAATAGCTATAAGGGTATTTAATGTTGTTAGAAATTTCCCATAAATGAACAATATGAGGATTAACCTTGAATGTAGAAATTAATAGTTAGGGAAATGAGAGACTATCCACACAATGTATTAAGATCCCCTTAATATATATCCATTCACAAGTTATATTATTAATACTTATATAAATTATTTTTTTATCTATTTGAAATGATGAATAATGATTAAAAATATTTTCTAAAGACTCATCAATATAATTTATATTTCTCAAACCTCCAAAATGAAAAATGACCATATTATCAACAAATAATTAGTTATATCGATCATCCACCCCCTTTATAATTGAAATGTTTTGATATTACCCTCTTCAACCATATTAATAATTCAACTACATAAATTTTAGTTAGAAATATTCAAGAGAGTAAAAGAAAAGAGACCACTATAATTTTACATGGAAGATACCCATACTGATTACTAGAAACCACCTTCTTGGAAATTACAGAAAACTTTGTGGACATGATTTTACTCAATGTATTGGATACTAAATTATCACAAACAACTGGAATGAATGAGGTGAGATAATTAGAAGAATATTAAATGGGGAATAAGACCAAAAAATTGGGAGTTTAATCCTTTAAATTGTATACTATTTATGAAAAAATATGAATAATAATTAATAATTCACCATAACAATATCCCATTACTCCTAGAGAAATTGGCCGGTAAATCTATTAAATATTATGGAACTTCCTAGTTTAAGGGAAAAGGTTGTATCCTTAACCTCTACCTTGTTTGAAAACATTGTGAGAATATATTTTCTAATGGATCTATAAATTTAAAAATGTAATTCCAAAATCTATAGATATCACTATTGGAACTAGTATTTAAAATCTCATAGTAGCAGTAGAAAACATGATCCCTTATTTCATTATTCTCATTGTTATGTTTTCACCAATTCTTCAAATAAGTAATGAGATTTGGGTATTTTTAAACTCTATGAATGTTATTGATAATATCAATGTTCTTATCACCACCATTGATTAAATTTTTATGATGTTATCGTTTCAGATAGTCCACATTATATTGATTTTTTCTTTTAAACTTGTAGACAAATAAACCTCTTTATTCAAATGAGTTAGATAAAACCCCCGCCATTCATATTTTGATGATCTTATAGATCATTATCCATGTTTATAATGTCCCCATCCTTTATGTTAAATACATTCATCCTTAAATATCTTAATATGGATCTTAAATTTTTATGATTTATAAAAATTCATATATAGAATCTGTGAAATTTTAATTTTCTTATATATCTATGAAAATTCCCTTTTACTTTGGATGCTTAACCCCATAATTATGGAGTCTAGGCGGAAAGGGGACCCATTCTGTTTCGGTTATGGTGGTGGTCAGTATTGGGTGATTATGAAAAATTATTTTCATGAAAAATATCAATTTAACATCATGTGTGTATTCATAGATAATTAAAATTAACAAATCCTCAATCCAACATTCTATCTATGATCATGTTCCCTAATTTCCTATACCTATTGAGTCTATCCCCATGGATATTGACTTCCAAAAAGTTATTATAAGAAATTTATTCATTAAATTCTCAATTTCCAATTGATATATTAGGTTCTCCCCTTTTTTAATGGTACCTAAGAACAATTTTAATGTCATATATATGTATAAAAAACCCATGCATATCTTTATTGATATCCATGATTTCAATTAACAAAACATTTTTCCTAGATGACTAGTAAAATCAAAAATAAAGGATCCGAAAAAAATAATATCACAAACCAAGATCATATAGGTGATCATTTTCTAGTTTCCATGGATATCAATATAGCTTGTAAACAACATAGATACTTGAAATCTATAGATTTTACATTTCTATTGTTATTTGGTCTCCCTAAATTATCATAATCAAGGGAAAATAAATTATGTTCATTATAATAGTTTAAATGATTCATATGCCCTATTATACCAATCATCATGGTTTGTTTATTCTGGATGAAATAATTTTGGTACTAATAGTGGCAAGATTCACCATCCCATGAAAATAACAATATTTTATATCCATTTCTAACTTTTTTTTCATTTTTATTTGTTTCCAACATGAATGGATTATTAGGATATCAAGAACATTTTGATATTTTATTTTTTTAATGATATTACAGTAGACGAGATGCCTCTAGTAGAGGATAATAGTTATCTGTAGTGTCCCCTTATGGACATTTACATTTTCTTCTAATTGAAAAATGGTTTTATCCTGTAGTATCATTTTTGTATGGAATAATTTATAAACCATTTTCTATATTATATAGATCCATATTTCACATCAAGGTCCTAAAATTAATAAAAATATAAACTATCCTAACATTATCATTATCTTTATCATCCTATTTAGTTGGAGAATCCATGACAATGATGTCAGGTACTTCTGTAGAAGTAATTTTATCACCAGGTGGGGAAGCATGACCTCCCCCTAATCAAGTCAACTTTACTTCTTACGATACATAATCTCATCCTATATAGAAAGGTTTGGAATAATTTCATTCTTAGGTAGGTATTTTTGATAGTAAAAAATAAAACAAAATTCAATACATGAGGAATTTTATTTTTCAGTATTGGGAAACCTACTTTCTAAAGGATGATAGTCCCTAAGACACTATCGAGAAACATCATTATAAATTTTTTTTCATAAGGGAGAGTGTTCAGTATCATAGTACCATTTTCAAATAATTATTTATTAATATTTACATCAAAAATGATAATTGTTCAAGAGAGGCTTGACTTTCATTATTTTGAACTGCAAAAAAAAGGCTAATGGGAGGCTAGAAAACACCATATTCACCCTAAATATGAATTCTCTATGTTGATTTTTCTGTTATTTATGATTTAATTTAATTTACTTATAGATAAAAATACATAATATTCTAATTCCAAAAATATGTTTAGAGTAGTTATTAATTTTTCGTATTTTGAATATTTTATTTCAACCTAATTTTCCCACCTTGGGATAACAATATTCCATCTGGAAACTCTCTTCAACTATTTTTGAAGTTTTTCAGGATTAAAAAATTAAACTCCATAGAATAGGGTCAGATCAACTTGATGTGACCCATATTTCATGGAATCATTTTATCCCACTAATATTTCATTGTGGTTAATTAGTATGAGGATACCTTTATAAAAGGATCAAGAGTCAACTCATTTTTTTCCATTACTTCCTGTGTTCTTCATAGATAATCATGAGTATACATAAATATATTTTTATTCAAACAACGATTATTATATGGATTAACATCCTCAAATAGTAGAATATTGTATATTTCATGAACTAATACTAATGGTTCATGAATGATTTCCATTGCAAAAATCGACAGGCTCATATAAGGATACATGAAAAATATGATTCGTGTAGAACTAATAACGATATTTAGGATTCAATATTTTTTTTTCTAAATACCCTAAAAACTATTCATCTATCACTTATCAAAGAAATTACATCAGCATAAGTCCTCTATGCTAATGAGTAGAAGCTAAAATCCATGATCAAGTGAGTTAAAGATGGTGTGAGGCCACATATGCATTCAAGGCACTATTTTTGTTAAATATTTTGGGTTCCAATCTCTATGACTAGCCCGTGTCATACTTTCTTTTGATTTATGAATTTAGGATGCTAACCGATGGAGCCATACCTACAATGCATTGTGGAAATAAACCTATCACCATGATTAATCACCATTAAGAGGTACCTTGAGAATACAAATTTCTGAATCGTGAATGTTTCATTGAATTTCACTCAAAAGGATAAATAATTAGATATACTCACTTGATTTTATATGAATATTGAAATTATACAAATCAATATGTACATAACAATGGATCAATACTTAAGTGGAATAAAACTAACGAGAAGTCAGGATGGTCCTCAGGGTGTGTTGACTCACTTGAGATACCATTTGTGATAAACTTGTAAAAGAAAATTTGGGTATGCAAGATCTGTGATGTATAAAAAAAGGTTTTTGTGGAAGTGGGAAAATATGTGGCAGACAAGGTCTCACAATTCAAATAAAAAAAAGTATATATTCATAGAATTTCTCAGTATATGGAGTCCATATATAACTTTATTCCATTCAGTGCATGGATAGGTTTCTATTATTCATTGAGATGTCTATATGATCATATAGAAATAAATATTTTGGGATATGTATGATGAGTCTACCTTTTTTTATGGGATGATATATAGAGGATACTCTTACATACCATGGAGTTACTCAAAATAACACAACTTCTATTTTGGGAAGAGGGGGTCCGCCCTAATATCGACATTATTTTTCTCAATTTGGATTTTGTATTCATCACTCTCAATGACAATGAGATGATAATAAGGATAAGAGGGTACATACAAACCCAAAATACACAAAATATTTTAGATGCATATTGTCCACTTCTATATAAAGGGAATTTTTCTAAATGGGTTTGTTAAGTTGTTCTGGGGTTTGATATGCTGGATTAAATGGAAATAATATATTCCACGTTATTTATTAGATTGTTTCTTCTGGTGTATGAGTACTATACTGGGCATAGATTCAAGAAATTTTTAATGGGAGAATAGCTGGTGTCTAGGAAATGACATAACAATGAGGTACTAGATTCTGAAAAATATTATCATCACTGTGGAAATATCATTTGGGGAAAGACACATTTCAAGATTTTTTTTTATCATTTTTGGTGCTATGGTGTTGGGGAAATACTCGCATGTGGGTATATAAAATTTTAAACGATGAGCTAATCCAATTGGATCTATTCATCCCATATATTATATACATAATTAGAGTCAAGTTTCCTTAGTTAGAGGAGAACTATGAGATTAATATTGTAATATATTCTAAGTAGAGGAAATTTAACAACCAATTTTAAGATATGTAACATATCCAGAACATATTTTATAATTGAGGAGAAAAAATAGGCCATATATTATCTTGGATATATTTAAACATTATTCCATTATTTCAGGTGTAGAATCTTATTGTGTTGATTTGGTGGCAGAAATGATAACATCAAGAACATAAGTAACCAATGATGAGATTTTAAGAAATCCTAATGGATAGGGGAATAACATTTTCATTTAAACATTACATTAACTTTTATTATGATTCCTAAACATATCAAACACTTTCAATAGGATATTAGTGTGAAATATTTTAATGTTTCTCACAATATATTAAATGGGGAATAAAAAATAGAGTGAGATCCCTTCCTAAGGAATGGATAAGAATAAAGACACTTCTAAAATGGTAGAGAATATGTGGGTGGTTAATTCCATCCCTAAGAGAGTTTTTCCATATCTAACACCCTAATGTACTACTCCTATGATATTATAATCAAGGGAGGCTATTAGGTAGAGGAGACAAGATCTCCAATGATATTAATTCATATAGGTCTGATAAGTGAGTGAAAAATATTCTCACATAGCTCTAATACTATCCATATAAATGTTTAACGATTAATTTATTTATGTTGAGACTGGATCGAGTTCCACACATCAAAGGATTTTAATAATATGAATGCGTAATACTTTAATTCCTCTAGAAAGGCTGTCTGTGCACATGGTGGTTGGAGAATCTCAATGGAGGATGAATTCATTAGAGGACTTCAAAAAATCAATTTTTTCAATAGAATCATGGATATTTGCATATAACATGAAGGATATAGATTTTAAGTCATCGTTTCACCGCAAAAAAGGATTCCTCAACTCTATAGAAGTGGTGTCTATGGTAATGATAGCGAGAATGATTTAAGAGATACCATGACCAGTTTTTCTGACCCATATTCAAAGAGATCTAATGCACTTAAATGTATCAATTTGGGCACTATAATTATGAGAATTATCTCGCCTGATTGAATAGTAAATAAAATTCTTATGGAGAATTTTATAGGGATGATGATAATATAAAAACCATTTAAGGAATAATGTCTCATCAATGATATTGGTGCATAATTTTTTTCTTATACATCCATATACACTTATTGACCTAGAGGAGATAATAAACCTAGCTAATTACTCTAATTTTGATATTTGAGTGATTAAATCATGATTGGAATTATGTGAGTGGTCCTAAATTCCATTACATTCCTTATTTATTATATTAATTGATGTTGATTTTTATGTGCATCTATCTATGGTGGTAGATTAGTGATGTATTCTACTTCCATCGTTGAGTTATAGGGGATAACACCTCTGGAACTGGAGGTAGCCACCCGGTGTCCATTAAGGGACACACTTTGGGTTTATTGATCCATAATGTCAACAAATATGGCATGAATTGAATCAAGGATCAATTATCATAAAGTTGAGGAAAGTTATCCACATTATTCATCATCTGAACTATTTTTTTTGTAGATAACAAAAACAGTCTGTGTGCTTGTTTTAGAACTAATAGCATGGGATGCTAATGTTTGAGGTGTTACAATGTCGATATCATAGTTTGAAGAGGATACAAGGATATTGTCTGTTATGGGGTCAACTCATTCAAGAGGTATGTAAACTAATCCCATAATAGAGGATCTATTTCAAAATATTGTGCTTATTACTACCAATATATTTAATTCATATCAGTAAGTTATATTTTTTGACATATAAACAAAATGATGATTGTGGATAAGGATCCTAGAGATGGTCTTTGTGACCTAATATGGAAAACATGATGGTCAACTTCATTTCTTCCAATACATGATTGTCACTCTTGCATTTGAAGGGTATGGCTACTACACAATTCATGTATGGGTGATAAAAATAGTTTTTCTCAGAGTGATTTACAACAATTAAATTTTATATTTCCAGTCCAGAATCAATGAACCACATTTTAAGGGAAAAAATGAGGAAATTAACTAATCATCCCAGCATATAGTAATGGATTTAGTGTGGCATAATACATCCATGTAATGAATATCCTTAATATAATTCTTCATCTAAGAGCATTACTTACTCATCCTTGACCAAAAATTCCTTCTAAAATAATTATATATTATAAATAAACATAATAGAAACATAATATTGTTGAAGTGGATAGGGAATGATAGATCGATATTTATGCAAGACAAAAGTGTTTTGTCTTGAAATAGAGGAAAAATCCAGAATATTATCTAGATGATTCCAAATACAAGAATAAATCTAAGGAGGTAAAATATAATCACTGTGAAACAATTTTACATGACATGTAATAATATTTTATCCCACATTAATTCATATTTATAGAGGGATAGACTCTATATTTTGTATTCTCTTACATTTTTTGATAAAAAATGTAAAAAATTTTGTTCTCAATAATTTTACATCATTCCATTATTTTATCACTCTAGTTATTAATTCATAATAATATAAAAATACTTGTATGTTAATTTAAAGTGAAATTGAAATATTTTGGATATATAAAATAAATTAATTAAGTAAATCACGGTTCTAAAATAGTTATGTTAGAAATGTTCCCCCTCAGGCATGGCTCTTGGATGGGTATAAGAAGATGTTCCATAAATATACACTAGAATTTATCAATTTGGATGTTTTCAAATAGATAATGGATTCCATATGATTATTGTCATAGGTTCCATCTCCAAACACCATAATTGGACAATTTGGATGATGTAATTTTGGAAATGGCTCACATATGGGTATAAGAATTGGTTTTTTTACTATAACCCCAATGTAATTCCATTCAAAGTTGATGATTGTTTTTAATAAATGTGATTATGATAATAAAGTGGGAATTTGGAATGAATATTCTAATATGCAAGAGGGTTTAATATATAAGGACCCACAAATTTCTTTATGTAATAAATAGAGGAACTCTGATTTTATAATGGATATTTTATTATGAGAACATAGAAATTCAATTAAATATCCTATGAACATTAATAATCATGTATTGATATGGACTAATACAACTATGTATAGTAGAGGGACATACATAGATAAGAATAATAAATTCACTAAAAGAAAATCCATATTCTTGAATTCCCCTATAATGATCTCTCATACTGTAGTGATTGCAAAAAGAAAAAGAAGTGTTTGGAAATTAACATGCATTATCAAAGGATATGAAATAACCATTTAATGTAATTTAGTGAATAATGAAGTGAGTTATATAGGTTATTTATAGTTACATATTGTTTTTTTAATTATAACCATTAGAGAACAGAACAGATAGAATTTGTGAACATTAATCAATATGACATTTTTTCATTATTATTGTTGATACTGATGATGTAATAAAGATACCTTTTGTATTCTTATGGAATAAACCAAAATTTTATTTTGGAGACTATAAATATATTTAAATTATATTTAAATTATAATTTTAATAAATTTGGGAGTTTAAAATAAAAATTATTTTCATTTAAAAATATTATAAAAAAATTCTTATATGTTAATATAAATTAACAAATTGAAAATTATTTTTTAAAACTCTAAGATAGTTTACAGTCTCATAAAAACTATCAATTTTTTCTAAATAAGTATTTTTATTTAAATTTAAAAAATTGAATATTAAAAAAATTATTATTTAAAATTGATATCCTTTTTTCAACTCAACACATTTTAGTTAACTTTAACAGTTGTTTTGAGATTTTTCATAAATTGAGGATTTTTCAATGAAAATTTAAAAATTACTATTGTATGAGTACCGCAATTTTATGGCATTGGTAATAAGTGAGCTTGATTAAAAAAATATACGAGACATTTCCTTTAATAAAAATTTCACTTAATAAGTAAAAAATTTAATTTAGATGTGTTATTTATACTTTAGAAATTTATAATTTAAATATTCAAAGAAAAATTGGAGTTTTGATTAAATTTTTCGACTTGGTTAATTAAATGGGTTTATTGAAAGATAAATTTTTTAATGGTAAGGAATTAAAAATAGTAATATAGTAAATCACTCATTAACGAGCCAAAAAATTTGGTATAATTAATTTCACTAATAAGTGGTTGTCTTATATAATAAAATAACCACAATTTTGGCCATTAAAACTATCCCTCTAAAACTATAAGTTGACAAAATATCTCCCATGCCACTTCACTTAAAACTCATTTTGGATGGAATTCCCTTTTTCTAACCCTCTCTAAATCCATCATATGGTTTCTCCTTTCTTATAAGTACTCTCTCTAACTCTATGATGCAACCACTTAAGGTAAGTGTTCTCTTCCTCCACTTTTTCAATTTATGTGAATATTTTGTATAAGCCTTATAATTATCATTTCATTGTTTTCATATGTTTATTAACAACCAAATTAATTTTTTATGAGGTATTTAAAATGATTTACTTCCTTTAATTCCCATTAAATCTAATTAGTATCCCTTTTTCATTCCCATTATGATGCCAAAATCAACCATTGATTTTCCATGCTATATTTTCATGTCAATAATATCAAACCTCTTTTTCATTCAATGGTATTTATTTGGATTTTTAATTTAACTATTTACTAGGAAAATGCATTTATAAATCCCACATCCCCTACGCATTGGTTATAAATGATATGTTCATATGATACAAGATCAATGTGGCACACGTACTGTTAGACATATTAAGGGTGTACCCTAAAAATTCTCAAATGCTTTCATTAATGATGTAATATCTATATATTTCATGTTAAGGATACCTTGGAAGCATTCATTGGTTTTTTTGAATCATTTTTCAAAATCATTTTTAATATTAATTATAACACCTTATTGAAGAGATTTTGTGATACGTTTATAAATGTATCATGTTAATGTTGTAGCCGCATTTCTATGTCATCACCCTTGTTATTATGTTCATGTAGATAAGTTATAACTAAAATTATTATGTATATGTTATTATGTTATGCATAATTCTTCACATATGTTGGTATTTTATATTATAAATCCCATACTAAGCTTTATTATCAGTTCTTTATTTGATAATTGTCCATAGGAAATCATATGGAGTGAGATGACCAAGGATCAGATAATAAGGAATGTTTTCAAGGGAATAATAAATTATTTCATAAATTATTTTATTAAATTTGTATGTCTTGTACTATTTACCTATTTTACAAGACAATAAACCTAAAACGTCCCTTGGGAGATATTTATGTAATTTGTTTTTCAAGAAATAATGTTTAAAATCTTGTAATAAAAAGGCAGACCACCATAGATGGTATTAACGAATGGTTTAGTTATTTATTTAAATTAGTAATAGAAAAAAATATAATAAACTCTTGGAAAATTTATAAATTAATTAATAAATACATAATTTTTTTAAAATAATAAATATGGTTGTTTCTATGCATTTAAATACCTATCTTGATACTATAAGTGGATGTGGATCGGTCACAATTTTCTTTATGGGTAATGACAATTAAAAAGATGAAATAGGTATCAAATTAATCACCACCTGATGCATGACAAATTATCCATGATGAACACCTGGTTTGACACACCTAGATGATATGAATTGGTTACCATGATATTTTCACTATTTGACATGAAATGAAATATAGAAAGATCAATTTTATCTCTTAAAATAACGATAAGTTTAATGAAACTGATCATAGCATCCTGATTTTTGGATTAAGATCTATATGAGATGTTTTTATCTTATTGATTCTTAAAATAACCTTCCTTATTATTTTCCAATCTTTGTATAGAATGGATGGAAATAGAAATGTGCATGTGAACAATAGAAGCAGTGTGAAATGAAACAATAGAATTCCTAATATGATGTAGGTTTGAAAATTAAATTTTATGATGATGTTTTCCCATTTTATGAATCATGTTGAACATATAGCTTCACTAAGGAGAGAGAAACTATGAATTTAATCATTCATGCATTGACAACCACCAGCCTTTTGTAGACTCACTAATGTTTTTATGTTGAAATATTGGATTAGTAGTATAAAAAAGATATTTTATATACAAAATTTTTATGGGAATGTTAAAGAAACATTGTATATGTATTTAAAAGAGGGAGAATCAAGTAAATGGTTGAAATTTATCAAAAAAAAATTCTCAAGGACGAAATTGATTCTATGATGTAGAAATAAATCAATAATATAATTTTCAATAAGCATTTACCCACAACCAATGAAAAAATTTGTATAGTAAATTCATTGAACTAAAGTAAAAGTATGATGAATATATTTTAAACAATTTTTATTTGATGATATATTAATTACTTGGGTTGATGAGACCTTATCCATGGAAATATTTTTCAAACTGAGACATCTAGAACTATAAGGAAATAGTGTTATGTTGTATAAAGGCAGATATGGGATTTGGAGATTCCCAATGGTCTCACATAAGGAATGATAAAAAGTTAACGATGGAGAAAACATTGGTTGGAATCCTATCCATGGCAAGTAGGGGATAAAACTAAAACATTTTTATGTGAAAAATATGGAAAATGACACTTAGGGAACTGTTATCAAGGAAGTGGAAAGACCTAAAAATGTGGAAATACTGGCCAAACTACTAGAAGTCAATGGATATATATAAATCATTTTAATACAAATGATAATGACAAGATAGTGGAATTAAATCTTATGATGTAATTATTTATGTTTAGAGATCATGGTAACATTTCTAACCAGAGCTCAAATTCTATAATGGTGGAGGAATTATACAATCATCTTCAGAATAAGATAAGGGATCAAGGAAATGCCTTTAATATCACAAAAAATGATGTTAATGATACAAATGATATAGTATAAAAAACCACTTTTGTTCACTCAAATCATTCCAATAAACTATTTTATTATGTCTTAACAAATTCCTATCTTTATTTTTCGTTAACAATGAAGAACGACCCAAACATGATTATTTTAGAAATTGTGTAATCAATTAAAAATTCAAGAGGAAATATTCAATCCAGGATAGTATATATGGATTACCTTATTTACATATCTAAGTGAAATATCATCCCAACTAGAGTATTCATTCTTATGGTGGAACTTGAAAAAATAGTAGTCACATATTGGATCTCAAAGAATAATCCCAAGATAAATTGCAGAAGAAATTATATTTTATTTTTCCTAGGAAGAAATAATTGAATAATTTTCCTAGGAAGGATATCCAAACCTGTTTTTCTTAACAACAAAATCCTGTAGATTTATTTATACAAATTATTAATCAATAAGTGGAATAATGGTAAATTAAATTTTTAGAATTTATAGTAATTATTTATGAATAAATTGATGTATTTACTAAACAATTAACAAGTAATACCCTATAAAGAGATATAGAAATCTCTGTTGAACTCATCCCTGGATCCAAGAATATATTGAATTTCCTGTATAGAATAGAATTGAAAAATCTATGTGAATTGAAGATTAAATTGAATGATATTTTAGAGAACAGTTTTATTAATTTAAGTGTTTCTCCCTGGAGGTCATCCATTCCCTTTTTAATGAAGAATGATAGAACTATGAGACTATGCATTGAAAATGGAGAACATAATGGGATGCCTACAAATAAATAATTCATTATTAAAATAATTGAATACTACTTCGAGAAACATCATAATGTATAATTATTTTCTAATACTAATTGTAATGGACCAGACCTCTCCAGTCCATTACTTTGTGAATTTTGGTGTTGGAGGTGTTCCGGGAGGTCAAGGGGACTTATCCCCAACACTTTGCCAATTTTTCCAGTTCTGTGAACAGTTTTTCCAGTTTTATGAACAGTAACAGATCGGTCTCACCGATCGGTCTGATAGATCGGTTTCACAAATCGGTGTGATAGATCAGTTTCACAGATCGGTCTGACAGATCGGTTTCACAGATCGGTATGACAGATCGGTTTCACAGATCGGTGTGACAGATCGGTTTCACAGATCGGTGTGACAGATCGGTTTCACAGATCGTTGTGACAGATCGGTTTCACAGATCGGTGTGACAGATCGGTTTCAAAGATCGGTCTGACAGATCAGTTTCACAGATCGGTGTGACAGATCGGTTTCAGAGATCGGTCTGACAGATCGGTTTCACAGATCGATGTGATAGATCGGTTTCAGAGATCGGTCTGACAGATCGGTTTCATAGATCGGTTTCACAGATCGGTTTCACAGATCGGTCTGACAGATCTGTTTCACAGATCGGTGTGACAGATCAGTTTCAGTGATCGGTCTGACATATCGGTTTCACAGATCGGCGTGGCAGATCGTTTTCACAGACCGGTTTCACAGATCGGTGTGACAGATCGGTTTCACAGATTGGTCTGATAGATCGGTTTCACAGATCAGTTTCACTGATCGGTTTCATAGATCGGTTTCATGTACAGTAACAGTGGGTGAACAGTGTTTCCAGACTCCTACAGTTTTGCCCCTTTTGACATTTCCTTTTACGTAAAATACATTTAAAGCCTTATTTTAAGGGCTCTTAAGGCCGTTTAAAATGCCATAAATCCTATATTAATTATTCCTATGGCTTGGAATGTTTTACATGGTCAAAGCTCGTGGGTTAATGCGATCCTTTCTTAATGGAGAATTAACCGGATCTTAAACCGTTGCCCCATTTAATCTTCAAAAAGGGACGAGATATCATTCTCCCTTGTTCTTTCCCTTTGTTCTCAACTAGGAGGCACTAGAACCTTTCAATCCTTTCTGTAGGAGTTGCACAATCAATCTTTACTCCTAGTATTGGTTCTGCTCTGTTTTGGATGCAACTGAGCCGTGTCGATCAATCTTCGATATAAGGTATATTGTATCGTCGTTCTTTTGGGGTTTATCTTCTCCTATCATCTTTTACATAATTATACCATGTAATTTCCAAGATTCTAATGGGTTTTCTTGGGGTTGGTTGGTACTGTAGTACCGCAGCATCCTCCGGTGGATGCAGTGGTCGCGAGGGGAGGATCGTGACCTGTTGTGTGGATAAAGAAAGTGAGGAACTGTTTGAGGTAGGGGATTCATGGCTTCTCTAATTGTATATGTGCAATCGTAGAATTAGCATGATTTATCCATTTGGATCACAATGAAATTGACCTAATTAAATACTTGAATCGGATTAAGAGAATTGGTTGATCGCATGTTGTTTCTTTATACCGTGATAATGGTTGCCTCATGTTTTTCTAGATAGAGTGTTATCTATGTTTTCTTTGATTTGTTATTCGTTCATGATGGAAATTGATAAAGAAAGTAAAGCCGGAATTATTTTTTAAATAATTGGCTAAAGATAAAGAGGCACGTTAATGAATCTGTTAATCCAAGATGGATTAAAGAACTATTAGTTTGATAATTTCAAAAGGGTTCTGAGTTACCCTCTTGTATGTTAAAGGGTCAAGAGCCCATGATGTGATGTTTGTGTTTCCAACTTCTTGTGCTGTGATGTGATCCTGGATGGCTATTGTGATATGTGGTGGCATGGAGGCCTTGTGGTTAGGGCAGCAGATGACGCCTAGAGTGGCGATATGCATCAGTTTATGAATGTGGGTGTCGGGGAGGACACCAGGGGTGATGGAATGGGATGGATGTGGTTTCTGGTTCCTTGCGGTTTTCTTGAATGTTAATCTGCTTTGCTTTTCCCCACTGCTCAAGGAAGCTGGTCTTGCTACCCTTCTTCCGAAGGAGGCGAAGACGCGCTGGGTATGCCACGTGCTTTCCGTGTTTAGCCTCTCGAGGGAGAATGGGTATATGCTCTTTCTATAGGCGGCAAAGACTCTACGGGTAGTATATCTACTCACCGTGTTGAGCCTCCTTTGTGATTAGAAGCATAGGATGCTTTTCTAGAATGCCTGGGAATGTGGAAAAGTAATTCTATAATGAATGTTTGATTAAATGGTGAAAATCCACGGGGATGGAGATGCTGGAATTTAAAGGTGATGTGAATCTTAAAAAGGAGAAGTTGTTTCTGAATGTGATGCCAATTCAGTTTAATGTGGAATTGTTCATTCTTAATTACTGTTTAAAGAATTAATTAATGTACAGTGGGACTGATAAAATGAGAACGGCGTAATCTAATAAATCTCTTCAAATGTTTGTGTGCTTATAGGATACCTAGTCTTAGAAGTAGCAGCCTAAAGTCTGAGAGAAGTTAGCTGCAGTTGTATCTAAGACTGGGTAATGCCCATAGTGTGGATGTGAGTTACTTATATATTCTGTACTTTTTGTGTTTCTATACGCTACTCCACCATGTCGGTAAGGGAAACTGACACCCCGGGGATTTTGAGCCCTGGGGGGTGTTTTCCCCAACATTTTAATGGGAGGTCGAATGGATGACTACCCACTTTGGCCCCGCTCTCTTCTCCTGGTAGATACTTGTTCCAAGAGGCACAACGGTTAGTTACCCCATATATGTGTGTAGAGGGATGTAAGGGCTTGTGGTTATTCACATGCATATATTCTGGATATAGTATCCTATGGACTACTATAGGTGTAACGTGTATAGGCTATGATGGCTTGAGGATCCTTACTCGGAGTATGGGTTGTAATGGCTTGAGGTATTATACCCGAAGTATGATACATGTTATGCGAGCTGTGGTGGCTCCTGAAAACTACCTGGTTACCTTTGGTTGTGAGGACGGCATGGTGCTTCGCCCAGGTGTCTGCGGGCAAGCCTATGTGGTGCACGAGGTGCAGATTGTGGAGCTTAGCCCAGGTGTCTGCGGGCAAGTCTTTGGAGAGAGATGCACATGACGTATGTCGTTGGGGAAAAGCGGCAAACCATTGGGGAAGTAGTAGCGGGGTACCCTTGATATTATATTCTATATGCTATATTATTGTATGTGTTACTTGGTGAGAGTAGCCATGGTGAGGTTGGGAACATAGTATACCTGTTTAGGTGACGAGTTAGTTTCACTTGTTGTTCACTGGGCTTTAGCATGCTTTCTTAACTTTTGCACGAGAGGCTTGGGGAGGATCCTAGTGAGTATACTGTTATACTCACCCTATGTTTATATAAACTGTTTTTCAGGTCACTTGGAGCAGGTTGGAGATCATGCGGGTTAATACTAGCTTGTGGTTGGAGGAGGAGCTGTTCGGGCTCGTGGTCGCTGCCGTTTAACTTTTTTTTGGGTACTTTTAGTTTTCCCCTTCAGTTTTAGTACTTTTTCATGACATTTCATATATGTACATGGTTTACTTTTATATCTCAGTTCTAAGTTGGAGTTGATTGGAGTCTATTCTATCTCTCTCTTCCCCATGTGTTCTCTTAGAGGGTAATGCCTCCCATTTGTATGTTTATTATACCCTCGGTGCTAGTCGCCAACCCGGGGCCTACTGGAGGCAGGATTCGGGGGTCATTATCTCTCTTCTCACATTGCCGGCCCAGGAGGGGTACACTTTGTGGGGAGGGGGTCGTGACAGAGTGGTATCAGAGGTCTGGTAGAGGGATAGGATGGAGTTTGGAGTTAGGCACAGGTGAGGATGCATGGGATGGTAGGGCAACAGTGTCATTCATGTTTATCAAGTGGGGTAAACACTGGAGACCGGCAGAGACATAGGCGTTTAGGGCCCCCTATGATCTGTTGCACGGACCTTTATGTTTACGATGGCTACTAAACAAAGTGATACTAGTTGCATGGTAGAGACCTAGGAAAGGATCATGCATCATTATTCTTTGCGCCTGTGTTTGAATGGGTAGACCATGGGATAGGTATCCTGAAATTAATAAAACAAAACAATTAATTAATTAATGTTGAGTCTTCCATATTCCAGGATTAGGAGCTCTAACAGTTGTTATTTTATAGGTATGGCTCCAGGTCGACGTCCTCGTCAGGTTTACGCAGAAGATTCCCAACAAGCTATTCCAGCAGATCACCACCGAGTAGAGGTTGACGACGATGACACTTGGAGGAAGACACTTTGAGAGTTTCAGTGCCAGAGTCTATAGAAGTACGAGGGCTCCGTTTCAGATGCAGTCACAGAAGACTGGTTGGAGGAGATCGAGGTAGGCTTCAGTTCGATTCGTGCTCGGAAGGAACACTGGGTGTCCTTGGTTGTGACGATGCTGCGTGGAGCAGAGAGGTAGTGGTGTTTCTTGTTCCTCGGTGATCTTAAGGAGTCAGCAATCTCATGGGAGGAGTTTCGAGACAGGTTTAGAGTCGAGTTTCTTTCATCGACTGCGAAGGCGTCCAGTCGTCAGGAGCTTATCACCCTTCGACATGGGATCTCCAGTGTTCGAGAGTTTGGAATTCGTTTCAGGAACCTTCTATGATATGCTTCAGACCTGATATCAGATGAGGAGGCCAGGGCGAGGCATTTCGAGGAGGCTTTGCATCCAGAGATCTAGCACCAGGTCACCCCATTTATGCTGAAGACATATCTTGAGGGGATGGCAAGGGAAGAGGTTGTTGAGAGGACATTGGATAGGACCAGATTGTCACTATAGGGGAATCGTCTTGATTCCTCACGAAGTAGAGCTGTGGTCCGGGGTTCCCGGTTTTCAGGACAGAAGAGTTTCCGTTCACCTGGGGGTAGGTCCCAGCCCTTCCCATCTCGTTTCTACAGAGGGAGAAACTCTCAAGCCTATGCCAAGGGATCATGCACTTGTTTTTCATGTGGTGGTCGTGGTCATCAGCAGCGGGAGTGCCCGACTTTTCAGAGCAGTCATCGTGCACCAGGCGCTCCACTCCAGGTTCCTCCGTTGAGGCAGTTCCAGCCGAGGCAGCAGCAGCAGGTTTCACCAGCTTTAGATCACCAGAGGATAGATGGAGCAGGCATAGGACAGCCCCATGACAATCCTCGTCCTCAGAGAGCAGAGCGTGGCCATGGTGGTGGTCGTCATCAGGGTCAGAGAGGCCGTTGAGGTGGTCGTGGTCAGCTTCATGATCTAGCGTTGCCAGCTCCAGGCGAGCCAGACGTCGTCCGAGGTACCCTTTACTTGTTTTCTACCTTGGTGTATGCCTTGTTTGATTCAGGAGCGACACACTATTTTATATCCCCTACCCTTGTCCACGCTTTGGGACTTGAGGTAGAGAGGCTTCCAGTGCCCTTGGCGTTGACTACGCCAGTTGGAGGTCGAGCTAGCTTGTTTGAAGTATGTAGAGATTGTGAGCTAGTGTTGGGGCAGCACCGCTCTTGGAGAGATTTCCTATGTTTACGAATACAACCATATGATGTCATCCTCGGCATGGATTGGTTGCATTCGGTGCAGGCTATTGTGGATTGCTTCCGGAAGGAGGTCATCTTCTTCGATGTAGATGGAGAAACAGTGGTGTTTGCTGGTGAGAGAGATCCTCGGATAATTCACAGACAGGTTTCATCCTTAAAATCCATGATGGCTGAGATGATGTTATGTTCTTCATAGGTTGATTAGTTGGCGTTTCCTAGGGTTGTGGAGGAGTACCCTGATGTATTTCCCGAAGTGGTTGTAGCATTACCCCCTCGACGAGAGATCGAGTTTGGGATCAAGCTACAGATAGAAGCGTCTCCTATCTCTATGTCTCCGTATAGAATGGACCCTTATGAGTTACGAGAGCAACGTATAGAGCTTTATGATCTTTTCAAGTGTGGTTTTGTTCGGCCAAGTGTGTCTCCATGGGGTGCACCAGTCTTTTTCGTGAAGAAGGCCGACGACAGTTTGCGGTTGTGCGTCGATTATTGTCGATTAAACAAAGTGACAATAAAGAATCGCTATCCGCTTCCACGGATTGATGACCTATTTGATCAACTGAAGGGAGAAAGTTGGTTCTCAATGATCGAATTTTGGTCAGGATATCACCAAATGCGTGTAAAGGATGAGGATATCCCAAAGACTGCTTTCCGTTGTCGTCATGGGAATTATGAGTTTGTTGTAATGCCATTCGGCGTGACGAATGCTCCAGCTGTTTTCATGGGGTTGATGAATGTTGTGTTCCGTGAATTCCTAGACAAGTTTGTTGTGGTTTTCATCAATGACATCCTTGTGTACTCCACATCTGAAGAAGAGCATGCAGAGCATCTACGAGCCGTTTTGGGAGTTCTTCGCCAACATCTGTTGTTTGTGAAGTTGTCCAAGTGTGAGTTCTGGGCTCGAGAAGTTCATTTCTTATGGCATGTTGTGTCCCAATAGGGAGTAGCTGTGGATCCATCAATGATAGAAGCAGTAGTGTCTTGGGCAGCCCCCAAGACAGTGTCAGAGGTGCGAAGTTTCCTTGGTCTCGCAGGCTATTACAGGAGGTTCGTAGCAAATTTCTCACGGGTGGTGACTCCTCTAACAGATTTGACCAGGAAGGATCAAGCATTCATGTGAACTGATCAGTGTCAGGCAGCATTCGAGTATCTAAAGGAGAAGCTGGTAAGTGCTCCTGTTCTTTGTCTTCTAGCTGAGGGAGTCCAGTTTGACGTCTTCTGCGATGTGTCACATCTGGGGCTAGGCTGTGTACTTATGCAATAAAGTTTAGTTGTTTCTTATGGGTCCTAACAATTGCGTCCCCATGAACGCAACTATGCCACCCATGATCATGATTTGGCAGCCGTGGTGTTTGCGCTGAAGTTGTGGAGACATTACCTCATTGGTGAGCGCTTTGTGGTTTTCACCGATCGTAAGAGTTTGAGGTATGTTTTCTCTCAGCGGGACTTGAACTTGCGGCAGTGTCAGTGGATGGAGTTCTTGCAGGAATACGACTTTGAAATATCGTATACACCTGGGAAGGTAAATGTTGTTGCTGATGCGCTAAGCCGAAAGTCACGTAGTGATGCTGTGCATGAATCCAGTGATTCTTTGAGAGTAATGGAGGAACTTTCAGCATTACATCTTGATATGGAAGAGGTTGGAGGTAGAGTTTGTCTTTTCCAGATGACGGTGCAGTCATCTCTGATGCAGAAGGTGGAAGAGTCTCAGTTGGGTGATCTAGAGGTGGAAGTTTGGAGAGACAGAGTTGTTTGTGGGGAGGCCCCTGATGGTTGGCCGGAGGATGAACAACACCGAGTGTTGTATCATGGTAGGCTTTTTGTTCCCTTGGCGATGCGCGAGACGGTTCTCCGAGGGTTCCATAGTTCACCATTGGCGGTACATCCTGGTGTGATGAAGATGCACCGATCCTTGAGGAGTCAGTTTTGGTGGCCTGGGCTGAAGCGTACAGTTGCAGAATGTGTGTCTCGATGTTTAGTCTGCTAGAAGGTGAAGGTCGAACACCATGTTCATGGTGGTCTTCTCCAACACATAGAGATTCCTCAGTGGAAGTGGGAGGACATCTCAATGGACTTTGTTACAGGTTTACCTCGAGCTGCGGGAGGACATGATGCTATATGGGTGGTAGTGGATCGTTTAACTAAATCGGCCCACTTCATAGCAATCAAGGAGTCGAGCTCAGTGGAGGTTTTGTCGAGGCAGTATCTGGAGGAGGTGGTGAGGCGTCACGGAGTACCTAGGACGATCATTTCTGATCGAGACCCTCGTTTTACCTCTAGGGTGTGGAGAGGTCTCCAACATGATTTTGGCTCTCAACTGTGCCTTAGCACTGCTTTTCATCCTCAAACGGATGGTCAGACAGAGCGAACCATCCAGACTCTTGAAGACATGCTGCGCTCTTGTGTTCTTGATTTTGGAGGTTCATGGGTGAAGAACTTACCCTTGGTAGAGTTCGCTTACAATAATAGTTTTCACTCTACCATCAGTATGGCGCCGTTTGAAACCTTTTATGGCCGGCCATGCTGTTCTCCGTTGTGCTGAACTGGGGTCAGAGAGTCAGCAATTCTCGGACCAAAACTAGTGCAGAGTACAATAGAGATGGTTCAGGTGTTTCGTGAGAGGATGAAGATAGCACAGGATCGTCAGAAATCATATGCTGATCAAAGAAGGAGACCGTTAGAGTTTAATGTTGGGGATCATGTGTTTCTAAAGGTTACTCCCCGTCGTGGGCAGCGAAGGTTTGGTCGTGGAAGTAAGCTTTCTCCCCGGTTTTTTGGGCCTTTCGAGGTGTTAGCTCATGTTGGAGCTGTGGCGTATCGAGTAGCACTCCCCCCTCATATGAGTTGGATACATGATGTTTCCATGTATCAAAGATCTGTCGTTATCTTCATGATGAATCTCATGTTATCGATTGGGGAGAGATCGATATTGATGATGATGCAACCTTCGAGGAGCGGCCTGTGGAGATCCAACACCACAAGGAGAAGGTGTTGCGTGGGAATTCTATCCCCTTAGTTCATGTCTTGTGGCGACACGGTGGCATGGAGGAGAGTACCTGGGAGCGTGAGTCACAGATACGTGCTCAGTACCCAGAGTTGTTCAATGTTTAACTCCTTTCACGTAATGATGTTTCCTATCTGGTTAGACCTTTCATGTTTTATTTATGTACCTTTGATGTGATGTTATGAATGGATTGTTTGGGTATGGATTGTTTGTTCCCATACTCCCGGATATCGTAGTTTTGTTCCAGATTTCGAACAACTCATGGTGGTTTTCCCCTGAGAGGTATCTTATGGGGTGGTTGTTCGGACCCCTCTTTTCTTCTAGGTTGGTTTTTAATTCTCGAGGACGAGAATGTTTTGAGAGGTATCTAATGTAATGGCCCGGACCTCTCCGGTCCATTACTTTGTGAATTTTGGTGTTTGAGGTGTTTCGGGAGGTCAAGGGGACTTATCCCCAACACTTTGCCAATTTTTCCTGTTCTGTGAATAGTGTTTCCAGTTTTATGAACAGTAAAAAATCGGTCTCACCGATCGGTCTGACAGATCAGTTTCACAGATCGGTGTGACAGATCGGTTTCATAGATCGGTCTGACAGATCAGTTTCACAGATCGGTCTGACAGATTGGTTTCACAGATCGGTGTGACAGATCGGTTTCACAGATCGGTCTGACAGATCGGTTTCACAGATCGGTGTGACAGATCGGTTTCACATATCGGTGTGATAGATTGGTTTCACAGATCGGTCAGAAAGATCGGTTTCACAGATAGGTGTGATAGATCGGTTTCACAGATCGGTCTGACAGATCGGTTTCACAGATCGCTCTGACAGATCGGTTTCACAGATCGGTCTGACAGATCGGTTTCAGAGATCAGTTTCACAAATCGGTCTGACAGATCTGTTTCACAGATCGGTGTGACAGATCAGTTTCACAGATCGGTCTGACAGATCAGTTTCACAGATCGGTGTGACAGATCGGTTTCACAGATCGGTCTGACAGATCGGTTTCACAGATCGGTGTGACAGATCGGTTTCACAGATCGGTCTGATAGATCGGTTTCAGAGATCCGTTTCACAGATCGGTTTCACAGATCAGTTTCATAGATCGGTTTCACAGATTGGTTTCACAGATTGGTTTCATGTACAGTAGTATTGGGTGAATAGTGTTTCTAGACTCCTACAGTTTTTCCCCTTTTGACATTTCCTTTGACGTAAAATACATTTAAAGCCTTATTTTAAGGGCTCTTAAGGCCGTTTAAAATGCCATAAATCCTATATTAATTATTCCTAAGTCTTGGAATGTTTTACATGGTCAAACCGCATGGGTTAATGTGATCCGTTTTTAATGGAGAATTAACTGGTCCTAAACCGTTGCCCCATTTAATCTTCAAAAAGGGACGAGATATCATTCTCCCTTGTTCTTTCCCTTTGTTCTCAACTAGGAGGCACTAGAACCTTTCAATCCTTTCCGTAGGAGTTGCACAATCAATCTTTACTCCTAGGATTGGTTCTGCTCTGTTTTGGATGCAACTGAGCGTTGTCGATCAATCTTCGATATAAGGTATGTTGTATCGTTGTTCTTTTTGGGTTCATCTTCTCCTATCCCCTTTTCCATAATTATACCATGTAATTTCCAAGATTCTAATGGGTTTTCTTGGGGTTGGTTGGTACTGTCGTACCGCAGCATCCTCCGGTGGATGCAGTTGTCGCGAGGGGAGGATCGTGACCTGTTGTGTGGATAAAGAACGTGAGGAACTGTTTGAGGTAGGGGATTCATGGCTTCTCTAATTGTATATGTGCAATCGTAGAATTATCATGATTTATCCCTTTGTATCACAATGAAATTGACCTAATTAAATACTTTAACCGGATTAAGAGAATTGGTTGATCGCATGTTGTTTCTTTATACCGTGATAACGGTTGCCTCATGTTTTGCTAGATAGAGTGTTATCTATGTTTTCTTTGATTTGTTATTCGTTCATGATGGAAATTGATAAAGAACTTTAAGCCAGAATTGTTTGTTAAATAATTGGCTAAAGATAAAGAGGCATGTTAATGAATCTGTTAATTCAAGATGGATTAAAGAACAATTAGTTCGATAATTTCAAAAGGGTTCTGAGTTACCCTCTTGTTTGTTAAAGGGTCAAGAGCCCATGATGTGATGTTTGTTTTCCTGCTGCTTGTGCTGTGATGTGATCCTGGATGGATGTTGTGATATGTGGAGGCATAGAGGCCTTGTGGTTATTGCAGCAGATGACGCCTAGAGTGGCGAGATGCATCAGTTTATGCATGTGTCTGTCGAGGAGGACACCAGGGGTGATGGAATGGGATGGATGTGGTTGCTGGTTGCTTGCGGTTTTCTTGAATGTTAATCTACTTTACTTTTCCCCACTGCTCAAGGTAGCTGGTCTTGCTACCCTTCTTCCGAAGGAGGCGAAGACGCGCGGGGTATGCCACGTGCTTTCCGTGTTTAGCCTCTCGAGGGAGAATTGGTATATTCTCTTTCTATAGGCGGAAAAGAATTGACAGGTAGTATATCTACTCACCGTGTTGAGCCTCCTTTGTTTTTAGAATAATAGGATGCTTTTCTAGAATGCCTGGGAATGTGGAAAAGTAATTCTGTAATTAATGCTTGATTAAATGGTGAAAATCCACGGGGATGGAGATGATGGAATTTAAAGGTGATGTGAATCTTAAAAAGGAGTAGTTGTTTTTGAATGTGATGCCAATTAAGTTTAATGTGGAGTTTTTCATTCTTAATTAATGATTAAAGAATTAATTAATGTACAGTGGGACTGATAAAATGAGAACGGAGTAATCTAATAAATCTCTTCAAATGTTTGTGTGCTTATAGGATACCTAGTCTTAGAAGTAGCAGCCTGGAGTCTGAGAGACGTTAGCTGCAGTTGTATCTAAGACTAGGTAATGCCCATAGTGTGGATGTGAGTTACTTATATATTCTGTACTTTTTGTGTTTCTATAAGCTACTCCACCCTATCGGTAAGGGAAACTGACACCCCGGGGATTTTGAGCCCTGGGGGGGTGTTTTCCCCAACATTCTGATGGGAGGTCGAATGGATGACTACCCCCTTTGTCCCCGCTCTCTTCTCTTGGTAGATACTTTTTCCATGAGGAACAACGGTTAGTTACCCCATATATGTGTGTAGAGGGATGTAATGGCTTGTGGTTATTCACATTCATATATTCTGGATATAGTATCCTATGGACTACTATAGGTGTAACATGTATAGGCTATGATGGCTTGAGGATCCTTACTCGGAGTATGGGCTGTAATGGCTTGAGGTATTATACCCAACATATGATACACGTTATACGAGCTGTGGTGGCTCCCGGAAACTACCTGGTTACCTTTGGTTGTGAGGACGGCGTGGTGCTTCGCCCAGGTGTCTGCGGGCAAGCCTATGTGGTGCACGAGGTGAGGATTGTGGAGCTTAGCCCAGGTGTCTGCGGGCAAGACTTTGGAGAGAGATGCATAGGACGTATGTCGTTGGGGGAAAGTGGAAAACTAGTGGGGAAGTATTAGCGGGGTACCCTTGATATTCTATGCTATATGCTATATTCTTGTATGCGTTACTTGGTGAGAGTAGCCATGGCGAGGTTGGGAACATAGTATACCTGTTTAGGTGACGAGTTAGTTTCACTTGTTGTTCACTGGGCTTTAGCATGGTTTAATTAATTTTGCACGAGAGGCTTAGGGAGGTTCCTACTGAGTATACTGTTATACTCACCCTATGTTTATATAAACTATTTTTCAGGTCACTTGGAGCAGGTTGGAGATCAAGCGGGTTACTACTAGCTTGTGGTTGGAGGAGGAGCTGTTCGGGCTCGTGGTCACTGTAGTTTATCTTTTTTTTGGGTACTTTTAGTTTTCTCCTTCAGTTGTAGTACTTTTGAATGACATTTCATATATGTACTTGTTTTCCTTTTATATCTCAATTCTAAGTTGGAGTTGATTGGAGTCTATTCTATCTCTCTCTTCCCCATGTGTTCTCTTAGAGGGAAATTCCTCTCATTTGTATATTTATTATACCCTTGGTGCTAGTCGCCAACCTGAGGCCTACTAGAGGCGGGACTCAGGGGTCATTATCTATCTTCTCACATTGCCGGCCCAGGAGGGGTACACTTTCTCGGGAGGGGGTCGTGACACTAATCTTCTATCACAATATCATTAAGTGAGGGTGGGGAAAGAGGATATCCCAATGAAATTTTTTAGAGGATGGTATGCGAATTATGAGTTCCTTTTTATGCAATATGGTCTAACTAATAAATTTAGAATATTTATATAATTGATGAATAAAGACATTAGGATGTACCTCGATAAATGTTTAGGGAACTTTATCATTGATATTATAAAATAAACTAATATTCATGAATAATATCAGGAATTCATAAGATTCATATTCCTAAATAAGTAGAAAGATAATATTTTTTATAAATTCAATAAATGTTAGTTTAGGTTGAAACATGAGAAATTCTAGGGACACATTGAATCTTGTGAAGTAATCTTTATCAATCCAAGATAGATGAAGGTATTAGTTGAGTGGAATTGTGCAACATTAGAGAATGAGATTCCTAGTTTATTTATTTCATCTTGATACTATAAATGTCTTTTGAAAAATGGTTCATGAATTTAGAATAT
Source organism: Viscum album (assembly GCA_963277665.1). Taxonomy (NCBI): domain Eukaryota; kingdom Viridiplantae; phylum Streptophyta; class Magnoliopsida; order Santalales; family Viscaceae; genus Viscum; species Viscum album. The sequence goes on from OY728122.1 coordinate 1,197,251,280, forward strand.
AATAACAATGTTAACATGAAAGGGGGTAATGTTCATTTAGATGGAAAAATATGAAGAAAGAATCCATGAACTTAAGAAGTGGTTGGTTAGGTCATGTGTTCTAACACTACCCTCTATTGGAGGAGGTTTTTTATCTCTTTTGATGTTTCTTTGAATGTTTTTGGATGTGTCATCATGGAAAATGATCTAGTGGTCTCCAATAAATCAAAATAATTGATTCCTTGTGAGAATAATTATCTTACTCATGACATGGAGTTAGTTTCTTAAATAATATGTTTGGTCACTTAATTTTCAATAAGAAGAGATAATAGAGTTGCAGATGAAGTGTGTAGGAATGGTCATGGAGTTATTGTAGTGATATGAATTGAGGGATATCCATTGATCAAAGACCTAGAAAAATTGTACAGGGGAAATTTAAAAATAAGACATTATTAATCCTACCCCAAATTATTTCCCAACCAGCATTATTAGATAATAAAAAAAATATCAAAGAGATGATACTTTGATGCAAAATTATGATAGAGTACATGCAAGATTTTAAGTGTATTGAATTCAAATTGATTAAGTATTTATAGGATTGGGTAGATGGATATATATGGACTCTATTCCATAGGTAAAGAAGGACCAGATGAATGACGATCCTTACTCCAAATTCTCTATACATCCTAGAAGAACTAAAATGTGTATGGACCATTATTATTGTTATTGGTGTGATAATATGAAAATGGATATTTCTAATTTAATTTCATGAATTTTGGTGTGTCAACAATTAAAGATAGAGTGAAAAATTCTTAAATGGGTATTGAAACAACTTCCCAATCCTTCATGGATGCAGGACTACACCATTATAGACTTTAACACTAACATACCTATAGAATTAATGGAATCAATTCTATATGAATAATCATTGATTGTTTCAAAAATTCAACCCATTTCATATACATACGATGGAATTTCTCCCGTGATTTCCTAGATCTCCTTTATATTCAAGAAGTAGTGAGAATCCATAGAGTAATACCATTGATTGTTTTGGACTGAGATCCAATATGTACTTCTATGTTCTGAAGGAACCTTTTAATGACTTTGAATATAGAAATGAAATTGAACACAAGCTATCATCCTTAAACATATGGGACACATAAGAGGAAAATTAATGTATTGGGTGATATGCTAAGGCCTATGAAACATGATAATAAAGGGAGTTAAGAATAATATCATACAACTTATTAATGTTCCAATAATAATAGTTTCACCTTGAGTATTCAATTTTAACCATTATTATATCTCTATAGACAGAGGTATAAGACTTCCACATGTTGGGATGATGTTAGATAAGTGAAAATTTTGTGATAATACATTGTAAAGGAGAATATAGAAAATGTACATGTGATTTGTTAACAACTCAGGGCTGCTCCTAGTCGATAGAAGAGTTATACAAACAATTAAATTATGGACTCATAATTTCATGTTTAGTATCATATATTTTTCAAGATATCACTATTTAAAGGAGCTATGATGTTTATAAAAAATGAAAAACTGATTCCATGATTCATTGTTCCTTTTGATATTCTGTACTATATTTGAGTGGTTGATTGCAGATTATAACTACCTAAAAATATTTCCTAAGTAACCCACATCTTCTATGATCCTATATTAAGAATGTTTATGTTTTTTAGAACACATATACATGATATTAGTGGTGTGTAATTGGATCATAACATGTCATATCAAGAGGAACTCATCAAGGTTCATGGTAGAAGGTTAAACTTGTTGAGAAACAAGAAAACATAACTTGTGAATGTCCAATGGAGAAATACAAATTTTTAAGAAGATACATAGAAATATGTTGTAGTGATGAAGGATAAAAATCCCCACATATTTAAAAAAAAAGGTAAAATTTTGAGGGTAAAATTTATTGGGGGGTGGAGAATGTAACAAACCATACATTAATTTATGTTATTAATATATGAACTGTAATTTTATGATGAATATTTTATTGTGAGAACATTTGATGAATATTAAATCTATTAAGAACATTACACATCATGTTTTGATATGTACTCCAATAACAAGGAATAGTAAAAGGATATACACATATAATAACAATATATAAATGGAATGAAACTCCATAAGCCTGAAGTCCCCCATAATGATTGCTCTTATAATAATAAGTACTAAAAAAATTCCTTTAACAATGAAAAATATAGACTTTATCACTGACATAGATGATTTGACTACTTGAGTGAGATTAAAATCCTGATTCTTTTATCTACACTAAAAAAACTAATAAATGGGCATACTACATTGTGCTGTAATAGCACAATGAAACACCAGTTCAATGGAATGTAACAACACACCAAAATACAAAAAACAACATGAAAATAGAAAAATCAAGAACGAATAAGTAATTTAAATGAATAGGAAACAATCTAGGATCATTTTCTCAGATTTGGCAATGTGATGCACATTTTAAACTAAAATGACATTTATATAATGAAAAAGCACACTTGGAGTCATGCTAGTCACACTGTGCATCTGATAAGTATGTGGATGATTCTATTATGTCTCTAATGACTTATGGATAATTTTCCTAATGTATTAAAACAATCCGAATTTTCTTTCATGGGTTGAGTACATTTCTTATCATTTTTACTATAATGTCATTTTAAACTAGAAACACACACTTGGACTCATACTGACCAAGTCATATGTTCTTTTGATGTCATAATCATTCCTAAAAATTAAAAATGGCTTATGAATCATTTTCCAAAATAATAAATACTAGCCAAGTGTGTTTGATCTAAATTTAGTGAGAGACACTTTTTGAACTAAAATGTTGATTTCAAACTAAGAATTGACACATTGTGTCATATTGGTCATGTCGTGTATCCAATTCTGGTGAGCCTCATTTTTTCACTTCAAAAGTGACTTATGGATCATTTTCTGGATGTATTAATACAATCCAATTTAATTTAATTGGTTTTGAGTAGGTGAGTTGTCCTTTTTATGAATATTAATGTCAATTTTATATTAAAAGTCACTCTTGGAGTCATATCAGTCAGAAGATACATCGTATTGAGGTTTGACTAATTACTACACGTCCTAAGTGGGTTATGGATAATTTTCATAAGGTTTCAAATTAATATGAATCTATTTATTCAGTTATGAGTATTTTACTTTTCATTTTTTAATAAAATGTCATTTTAAACTCAAAACACAAAATTTTTCTCATAATGATCACATCATGTATGGTTTTAATTTGAGACTAATTCATACATGAAAAAATGAATTTTTAATCAATTTCATAAATTATCTAGAAAATTTAAATCTATTTTTTTGGTTTTTAGTGACTGTCATTTCTTGAACTAAACTATTAATTCTAAATTGATAACAGACACAATCAGTCATATCGAGCACGTCATGTATTAGATTGATTTGTGGGTGATTCTTATAGATCACAAATCACTTCTGGATCATTTTCATATATTATGAAAATAATATGAATGTGTTTTCATAGTTTTGAGTAGTTTGGTTTCCCTTTTTATTTTAATTGATGCATTTTTTAAATAAAAAGACACACTCAGAGCTGTACCGGTCACACCATGCACCAGAATGAGTTGCGACTGATTCTAACATGTCTCAAATGACATATGGATCGTTATCCTAAAGTATAAAAAAATTTGAATGCATTTTCTCAAATTTAAGTGTGTTAATATTCATTTTTAATAAAATTGATATGATTTTAAAATAAAAATATGTACTTGGAGTCATGCAGATCACATGGTGTGTTAGTTTGAGGTAGAGATGATTCGTACACATCTAAAATGACTTATTAAATGTTTCCCAAAAATATCAATTAAATACTAATGAATTTTCTTGTTTTTGATTTTTTCCATTATTTGTTTTAAAAAAATTTCACTTTAATTTGTAAACACACACTTTAAGAAATACTCATCACATCCTGTATCAGTTTTACATAAAACTAATTCCTATATGTCAAAAATGACTTATGAATCAATGCAATAATTTTTTGAATAGTTAATAGTGTTTTTTTTGTTACCAATGGGTGATATTTTGTTGAAATAAACTATCAATTTTAAAATGATAATAGACATATTTAGTCATATCGGGCACACCATTCATTTAATTGAGGTGCACCTAATTCCTAAACATCTCAATTGACTTATGGATTTTTTAACTTTATTATCAAAATAATTAGAATATGTTTTTTTGGTTTTAAGTATTTCATTTGTCATTTTTTCTAAAATTATTGTCAATTTTAATTATAAAGATGAACCTAGAGTCCTTCCAGTTACACTGTGTGTCAGATTAATGTGTGGATGATCTTTACACATCCAAAAGTATAAAAAAAATCAAAAAATCCAATGTTACCATGGTTACATTGTATTTCTATATCAAACATAAAAAATTACATATTGAATTTATGTTCATAGACGAAAAACCATTCTATTTTTTTAAATGTTAGAAGAGAGGATACTTTTAAGGATGAGAATATTTTTTCATCTAATAACATCAAATCAATATGCAGTGTTGGATGTTCGACAAAAAGGGTAATGAAAATAGAAAACATGGTTACATGGGAAAAAGTAATCATTTTATCACTTTTGTAGTTTTTTCTAGATTGATGAATGAAAAATATGGCTTATTAAAAGATCTATGATAAAAATAAATAACTAATAGATAAAAATTATAAAGAAATTAAATTAATCATATTTTATAAAATCATTTAAAAAATAATTATATAAATAAAATGAATTCACATTTCCTAATGGTTTTATGAATTCTTGAAACATTTCCTTGTTGTAATTATCTCAGTGGTGGGATAGTAGTCCAATCCCTCATGAGCATGAGAATCTTTGAATAGAGCACAAAAAATAGAACAGAAGAATCATTTTTATTATAAAATAATAATTATATGAGTAGTGCATAAAAGCATTAAATTAAACCAAAATATGATATAATAAATTAATCCTATGGATAATGATTTTACTTTGAAATAATTGTTGAAACAGAGTATATTCTAATAGTAAAAAAAGAATGATGATAATAAGAAACAAATATATCCCACCAAATAATAAATCAATGAGTGAGGAGGATAAAGAGAAAATAAGATAAATTGTATTGAAGCATTGAATCTTCTGATAGAAAGTTAATATATCCGATCGGGTTCATAAAATATTCATTTTTTTGAAATAAATAAACAAATAAATCGGAGAAATTCATTATCAAAGGTGAATATTACCCATTTGTGATAATTACATGGATGGTCATTAGTGATTCCTAAGGGTGGAACCAAACGAAAATGTTAAAGAATGAAATAGTTTTATATGGATTAACGTAAAACATATATTGTGTTTATTATATGTGCAATGAATTAAATTAATTGATTATTAATAAGTTTTAATGAGTGGGTTATCATTTCAAATATGGATTTATTTTTATCTACATCATTAAATACATGAATTTCATAAATCAATAAATAAAATGTCATTGGTGAGAAGAATGTTTCAGTGAAATCCTGATGGAGTAAGACCGTACCAAAAACCTAATTTTTTCCCAAGTAGAGTCTAAATCATATGGATTGGTTGACAAGGATGTTAATTGGATCAAATCTATGCATGATGAGCATGATATGAATAAGAACAATGTGACATGAGGAGATTATTTCTATTTAGAACAATGAAGGCTTCTTATGGATCAAGTTGTATCATATATTGTTCCAAATAAATCCCATTAGTTTAAAAATACATGATTTTTAGTTACTTTATTGTCATTATCCTGTAAAACTATTAACATAAAATGTCATGGTAATATATTTCAAGGATTTTTTTTATGTCAGGTAATTCGGACAGTAACATCTGTGGGGTATCATATAAACACTAGAGGGAAATAAAAAATAGATTTTAGATTATGTTTTTAAACTATAAAATTTAATAGTATTAAGAATCCATAGTGAATATAGGATGCCGTTAAATTACTATATCCAATATAATAGAGTATTCATTAAGTAGGATTCTAAAGTTTTAATGATTTTTCCATTGAAAATAATTATTATTTCAAAAAAATTGATTACATTACAAATTATCTATTAAATTTACATCAATCAACATTAATATTTTATTTTTTCAAAATTAGTTTAATATAGTGGTACATGATTTATTATTGAATGATTTCAAATATTCTTTAAAATTTGAACAATAGAAAAAATTTCCTGTTAAATAATATACTTTTTAATGATAATATCAAATGTAGAATTATTTTGATCAATACTAAAGGATTGAGAACAATATATTATATCCACAGTGTATACTTCTTCCACATTATGTAATGAAACAATATATTGTTTATTAAAGAACCATGATGCTGAGGGTTTTACTAGAAAATGACTCATTATAAATGTTTATTGTTTGACAATATTTCTATAGTCCAAATATAAATATGAAATGAATTTTATCTCAAAATATGTTTTTAATGTATAATAGAGTCTAAGGATTATAGAACCTTAAACATATTCTATTTTTGTTTTTAATAGAATCTATGTCATGATATTTAAAATCAAATTAAAATAATTCAATAATAAAAAATAAATATTAGATTTGTTCAAATGTAGTTAAATAAATAAGATAACAAATTAAACATATTATTTTTCTCATAGGATTATATAGATTCATCAGAATCATTTTATTGTTAAATTTCATAAGTGACCCCTAAATCTATCCTGTTACTCATGAAATATTTCATAGCCATCCTAAATAAATCAATTAATTTTACACCATATTTCTGTTCCTATTATCCTAAGAAAAAATTTCCTGAAAAAATCATTATATCGTTGTTCCCATGTGTGAGATATTTCACCATCCATTTTTTTGAAACAACTTCAAGAATTACATTTCAAATAGAAGGGGACAACGCAATTTTTTACTGCCTCCACACTCAAACCTATTAGTACCGATTTCTGAATGACATAATATAACACCCTAATGATGTCAGATATTTCATCATCCATGTGATTTTCATTATTACAGTCCAAACTAATTGAAATCACTGACTAATATATGAAATAATTTTTAAATATGATGATTAAAATGTGGTATATGTAATGGAATATAGGTTTTGAGAACCTATTACACCTTAAAACAACATAACCCAATACTGGGTTTGATATATTTCAAGCCACTGAATATCAATGTTGTCCTAAGGAGACTGGCATGATATCAAGGATGGTGATACGTCAATATATCAAAAAATAGTGAATATTGGTTCATTTTATTATAGGATTTTTCAATTAGACTTATAAAGGAAACACAACGATCTGGGATAAAAAGTTTAATGCATAACTGGGGGAAATTTGAGACATTAAAAAATTGGACTTTTTCAAGCCGTGGTTGTATTCATCCCTTGAATTTCTCTAGACTTGGATTCAAGCCTTGGAATAGTTAGAGACCTAATTCTACCATAGAGTCGATCTTGGATTTGACAATGCGAAGCACAAGTAATTGTTTTTTGGGGAACATCAGATATCACAGACAAGTTTGAGATGGTTAGGGTTCTTAAAATAGATCCTGTCATTTTTATAAGAGCTTCAAAAAATCACTAATAATGATATATTTTATCAGCGCTATGTTAATAAGAGCTGATAAATACTTATAATAATTTTTTTTAAAAACACTATCTTTTTAAAAAGTATAATAATTATTTATAATTATAATACATATAAAATAATTTTTTAGAATAATAATTTTATTATTATTTGAATATATAATTTTTAATTTTTAATTATATATATACTTAAAAAAGTATTTATATCATTATATATGTTTATATAATTCTATATATGTATGTGTAATAAATATATTCATTATTTTAATAAATTTATTATAATTTTATAATTATTTATTTATAATTATATAAATACTTTTTAAACAAATATTATTTATATACATATAATTATAAATGTATAAAAACATTAAATATACATTTATAAACATATTTATTTATAAATATTTGTTTACAAATTTAATTTAAAAATAAATAATGATTATTTAATCATATGTTCATGCATGCTAAAAATGAGTAATGTAGATTAATTAAAAATAAATACTGCAATAAAAATTTGGACATGTTTGATTAATATATATCATATAATAAATGGAAATATATTCAAATAAATTTGAAGACATATTTAAAATATTAATCTATACTAAATAAATATATATAAAATAAATAATATATGTTTATTAAATTCCCAAAAATAATATTTCTGTGTGTGAATATGTATATAAAAATGTATTAATTACAGATATGTGAAATTATTTTAATATGTTTGATCTATATTAAAAATTGAAAAATCAAATGACATTTAATTTTATCAATTACTCGATGTAATTATTTGGTATTTTTAATTCATATTAATTTTTAATTAAAAACCATTATTCAATAAATATATAACTATTTAATGTAAATCATAGATAGTGTTTTTTATTATATAAATAATATTTCTATACATTATTGTATATATATATATTTAATAGAAACTATTCATTTACATTATCAATAATCATCTAATTAATTAAATGTTTAATAATTTTTTCAATTTACTTATTTTTAATTTTAATTTTTTATTTTTTATTTTGCATATATCATTATATATAAAAAATCATTTTTTTGAATTTATAATTGATATATCAAATAATAAATTTATTCAATTTTTCAATAATTATTTAATTAATAAAATTAGTAATATTGTTTTAATAAACACATTTTTTTTCTTTTTTAATTATTTCATTCTAATTATACAGACCATTATATGTGCTAAAAACGAACTAATAAATGATTTCTTTTTTAGCGATAACAGTAGAGTGTTCTTAAAGGGTACCCTTTATTTATGCTAAAATCAATGCATTGATAAATGGTACCCTTTATCAGAACTAAAAATAAAGCAATTAATATTGGTCCCATTATCAACGCTTAAAAAGCACTGATAAAGGGTTAAATTTATCGGTGCTTTCTTTATAGATGATAAATATCACATTTATTAGTGCATATTTCTTGCGCTGATAAATACCAGAACTGCTAAACACCTGCTTTATAGTATTGAATGACTATAAAATGAATGATATGTTTTGGGGAAAAAATGGACATTATCAAGTGATATGTAAGAACCTATGCAAATGAAGTATCTAATGAAAAAGTGAGTTTGATTGTTTATTTAGAGTCAAATATGGTCATTCCCAACTATAAATATTGGCCAATATAAATGATGGAAATTTTAACAATGATTAAATAAGACAATTGGTCATTATTATTGTTGGTTATGAAGATGCAATAAAGTGATCATTGAGATTAGGATAGAAGAAACTTAAATTTAATTTTTTTTTAAAAAAATATATAAATTATTTTAAAATTATTTCTTAAGAGATATTTTAAAATTTTAAATAAATTTTATTTTCAAGAAATAATCTTATAAAAGACTTCATAAATGATAATATTAATAAACAATTCAATAATTATTTTTTATAATGATCACATAATTCAACATATCATATAAACTGTTAATTTTGAATAAATAAAGATTTTTATTTTTAGAGAAATAATATAATATTGATGAATTATTTTGATAAAATTAAAATATATATTTTACTTATAAAATAATAACTAACTTAGTTTGAATGTTTGATATTTTTTGGACCGTATTTGTTATTTTTGTGGTAAATGTGAAAATTGTTGCTTCTTGATTGCCCTGATTTTAAGAAATCATATTGATTTGACCATGATTTGAAAATTTATCAATCAACTTATTAACACATAATTTAAAAAAATAAGAATAAAAATTAATTTAAAAAATATTATTTTCAATTTATAAATTTATACTTTACATTTTGGAACAAAAAACTGGTTTTTTTGAGATAAAATTGTTCTTGGATTTGGGGATTTAATGTGTTGGTATCACGGTAAATTTGGAATTTTGAAGGATTTGAACATCCTAAAACACTCAATTTCTAATTATTAATCTTGAAAAGTTGTCCCAACCTTTTCCCCCATATGTGGTTTGCTTACATAATAAAATAAGTAATATTTTATCCTGTAAAATCACCCCTCCACAAGTATAAATAACCACCCTTTATCCCAATAATCTACAATCAAGAAACCTATTTTATTAGGAAGTTACTCTCCCTATACCTATAAAAATACCCTCTAAGGTGTTCCTAGGCCTCAAAAGAGTCTCTCTATATATCTCTGATGCATCCTATTTATGTAAGTGTTCTCTTCCTCTACTTTTTCAATTGAAGTGTTTCTTTGGTATATTCCTTTTTAATTTTCAATTTTTTTTCTTGTAAAGTGTCTATAAAAACTCCAATTTTGGGATTATGATTTATTTATAATTATATAAATAATTTCACTATCATTTAACCCATTTGAAGAAAAAAAATTATACTTTTTGTGGTATTGAAATCGACGAATGATTTTCCTAGTTATATTTTCATGTTAAGAATACCCAACACCATTTATATTCACGGGTAATAATTAAGTTGTATCATTTAACTATTGATTGGGAAAATTAATATATGAAACACACATTACATAATGATGGGTTAGAATTTAAATTTACTTATGATTCTTGATTAATGTGGAACACATAATGTTAGACATATGATGGGTGCTCCCCGATATCACTCTAATGCATTGGGTAAAGAAGTAATATCTAGATTTTACATATTCATGATACATTTGAATCATGCGTTGAAAATTACATCTGATACCCTAGCCAAAATATAGGGTAATATACATTAAAAAACATTTATAATGAACTTGGGAGACATGTTTATGAATGAATCATGTTATGTTGTTGCCAGATTTGTAGGTTTTCCCCCATGTTATTATGTTGATGCATTTACGTCATGCATCATGTTCTTATGTAAATTTTATTATGTTATTCTATATGATTTAAATATGATGTTTCTTCATTGTTTATCAATTAGTGGGTTTTATTATTAGAAATTTTATTTGATAAATTTACCTAGTAAATATTATGTAGTGAGATGGTCTTGGATGAGATAACAAATAATCCTTTTATGAGAAAATTAAAATTTTTAATGGTTTATTTTATGTACCATTTATATTTTATACTTTTTGTCATGTTTTAAAGATAGGAAAACTAAAAAGTGAAGGACCCCATTACACCATGAGAGGTGAGGGGTGAATCAAGGTGAATTTTTTTTCTTCTAATGTTATTAATCTTGTTCGCAAATTTGTAGGAACCTATTAAACTAGTATGATGTGAACCTATAGAAAACAAAAACTCTCATGCAAAGAGAAAGAAAAAAATTTAATTGGTTCACCACAAAGGGCTAGTCCATGGAGTATATTCCAATAGTTTGTTAGTCATACCTAAATCCATTAATCATCACTATTTTTGGAATATAGAAGTTCAGACAGAGTCACTCTATACCAATAACACCACCTTCTAATGATTTTTGTAATAAAACACTGCATCCCTCTAAAGACATCCATCGAATCTCCCTATCTCAATTCCTTGGTAGAAGGCTTACTCAGTTTATTGAATTGAAGTATAACTCCATAGATAGGAATTAAAGTCTTTGTCCCTAGAAAGAATGAGACTCGGGTTTCACTATTGATTTGATTTGATGTACTGTAAAAACACTATTCACTTAAACATAATGTTTAGAACTATTCCTTATGGATATCATTCATGAAGCTCACAACCTTCATGAAGCTCACAACATTCATGAATCTCACAACCTTCATGAGGATCACAACCTTTAGGAAGAAATCTACCTCCCCGTAACAAACTACCTCCATGAAGATGACTTTGTAGTTGAGGAATACCCCATCCAAATGAAGCACCCATTACTTGTAAGCATTGGCTGTTGTCAATACGTAACTAGTCCTTCCTTGATTCTCAATCTCACATAGAAAACCTGATTTGAAAATCTCCCCAACCTGCATGAAAACAGTGTAATTTTTACTGTTATCCTATTATTTTCATGTCAAATATAGTGAGAATAGCCTCAAATTTAAAGGTTGGGAAATTTTCAATGCTCCACTACCTTTACCTTCTTTTTTGATCCTTGAAAAAACATCTCCACCATGATACTTCATTTTTTAAGCTATATTGAATTTTTCATAGTCACATGGATCATTGTTAACTCATCACACATTCATCATGGTACACTTCTTGTATTCATGAAGAACATATTCAACCCATCAAAAACTCACAAAACTCACCTTTCAGAATCCTTGTCTTCACAAAACCCATGACATTAACATATTTATAAAGAGTATATTACATAAAACAAATTTCATGATTCTAACCTCTTCCTTCAGATTATGAGAACAAAACATTTTTCAGACACTGGGAAATGATGCCACCTTCAACACTATTGCTAGAATTTAATAAAATATCACTTGTGTTGAAAACCCCTAGATCAACCCTACAAGGATTGAAAAAAAACACAAAGTAATCTCAATTTCTAAAAAATAACATCCTTTGTTCCATCTAAAATGTCCTTCCTAGATTTTATGTTACATTTTATTGATAAATAATTTTTAAAATATTGTAATAAATCGATAGACCACAATAAAAACACCCCTAACCACTATGTTCATATTTTTGTGTGGATCTTTTATGATAATATTGATGTGTTGAGGGATTATATGTGTGATAAAAATTATAAAATGGGCAATGAACCTATACACCATCGTTTTTTCTAGGATTGAATAATGGACCTCACAATATATAAAAATTATTTGTTTTCTATAAATCATTAATAATTATATTATTTGGGATATCAGTAGGTAGGGAATCAATTTTTTATTAGATCACCCTTTAATGGTTTTCAATATATTATGTTTTTCCCATTTAAATGCCCAATTTTTACTTGATCCATAATGATTCATTCTTAGGGTGTAGAAACTTAAATTTTCCCCAAAAAACCATTTGTGAGTTTAAAACTTGTTGTCCCTTTCCTAAATTAGTTTTAGTTAATTCTACAAAAACCAACATTACTGCTCTTTTTAGATGAAATTTTTTTAATAAATAAAAATTACTGAATCTTCATGATGATCTTAAAAGAGAAAACCCAATAATAATAGGGGATCAAATATCATGAATGTTGATGACCTCATAGTTCCCTGATAACATTTTTTTATTATAGAGATTAAAAACTGTTCGATAACATTTTTGTTCAAAAAATGTTGACCAATAGAAAAGTAGGGTTGACAATTCAATTAAATGGATGATATAGTACTAATGGGATTTAGAAAATCCCTCTACCACTAATACCATAAACATCATGAGATGGAACAAATATTTTTTGGTCATTAAGATTGAATCACGTATTGATTTGATCAAGGGTTTCATGAATTTTTCCATAGAATATAATGGTTTTCATGATAATTTGAGTGTATCTAACGTAATCAAAATAATAAAATTTTCCATCGCTATCAATGATTGTAGATTTAATGTATTTAATAGTGTTATTGAGCATGATTATGTGATATCATGTGGATTTTTTTGGATATTTTCTATAATGAATTATATGGAAGGTACAACCATTTTTTTCGTAATTTAACAAAAGTACACAGATATTTTAGGACTGATAACTTTGAATAGGGTTAAGAAAACTATCCACATTGTAACAAAAATGAAAAATAAAATACGAATAAGGTGAAAAATTTTGTTATATGTTGACTCATAAATGTGGGAATTTTGATTATGGTCAGGAATTTTTAGACCATTATGTAATATAGTTTATAATCCTTCAATGATGTAAAATAAAAAGTTTAATAGTGTGATTTCAAAAATATTCTCTAAATGGGATCATGGTACACAAGTGTGTGCATCATGGCTAAAATATCTTTAGAATAGTTATATTTTGGGTTGTATAGTCATAAATCATGAAATTTGAATCATGGGTGAAGATATGGGAAACAAATGTTAGGAATTAATATTGACCACATTAGAATGATGGGTTTCTTATAAATTGTGTATTAGAATATAAATATAAGTAGACCTGATCCTTTGGATTCAAATTCTATTAGTTATAAAACAATATCTATTGCTCATATATAGGTCTATGTTGAGGGAAAATATTTTTACTCAAAAATAAATGTCCTTTGGAGTCTAGTATACTCATGATGAAAAGTTGTGGATATTTTATAAGGATTAAACTATTTTTCAAAAAATTAGGTTTATAAAATAAAGGAAAATTTATGAAGGGATATATAAACCTAAATTTTATACCCCATTTTATGAAAAAAAACACTCAGGTTGAAGAGATATGATATGTTATTTCATTAATTTTTTTCTTAAACTTGTGGGTTATCATGCATGACTTGAAATTTTCTATCATCAAATTTTATGTTGAACAATAAATTCTCATTTCCTACCTACACAATAATATTTTATTAATCCTAGAAAGTAGAAAACATTGTTAGTGGAGAAATTATTTTTTCTCATGCTTTCCATTAAAATTTTTCAACATAAATTTTTTTACATATTTTTCATCTCCAATTTAGTTTCTTATAGTATTGACCATTGATGGATATTGATTAAAGCCATAAAAAATGATACTAAACCATTGAGACTAAGATCATTCATCATTAACAAATAATCATTGAGTTTTGAGACAAAAATATTAGACCTAAAATCCAAATGGTCTCTGAAAAATAAAAATGGAAAGAACCTTTTTGAATTGATCTACATGTTATAGAAGATTGTATCTAATAGGGGTTGATACTATTTAAGTTCATAATTCTTATACTAAAATTTGAATATTCTTATTATATTGGTAAAGGTAATAATTGGTGTGAATAATGGCCCAATTATAGTATATATTATCTCATAAGGGATTCACACAGTTTTAAAGTCACAATGCTTAGACTATAGAGGTGGAGATGATAACCCAAATGGGTCCTAAAGGAAGAGAATGTTCCAAATTTTTTTGAATAGATAATCATTATGTTTTAAATCATAATTCAAGGTTATTCGACCAGAAATAATTTGGTGGAAGAGGTATACAAGTGATTTCTACAAATTCCATTTTGATGATGGGTGTGATTCTATTATAGTTTATAGAGATGAGTGGACCCTATCTTTAACACACAAATGCCATTAGTTTATCTACCATATTTGTGGAACATATAAAAAATCCATGTCAGGGGAATGTATACAAAATAAAATAGATATGTCCTTGTAATTTAATATTCCTATTACATATAAATATGGAAGGTTTATTGCAATTATATAAACTCAAATTTAGAATTTGTTATGTCTAAAAATGGATTGTTCATGAAGTGTGATAGTGGAATTTTATACATGATATTTCCTTGACTAGGTTGTTACAATTACCTCAAAAGGGGTGGTTATGTATGATAACTCACGGCTAGGTAAAAAATATGTTATTCCTACATCAATATATATCTACAGTTAATAATAATGAATTTTAAACATTACGCTATAACATTGATGAAGGTGTATTTTATCTCAATTATTGTTTACTGAAAAACCCTATGATAGAAACACTTACATGTATATTTCTCTCATGTTTTTATGATAAGAAATTTTTAGTAGGATGATATAAAAAATTTAAATTATTAAAGTCTAGAACAAGGGTCATACAGTTTAATATTAAGTGATAAATAGTTATAGTGTTTTACGGTTGTGTCTGAGATAAGAGATAAATGCCTCAATATATATCCTAAATAATAAATTAAGAATCAATAAAAACAAAATTATTAATTATTACAACTGTTATGTGGTTAAATATCTTCCATGGTGGAGAACTTTACTTTTTTTATGGGTTCAAAGATGATGAAATCAATGATGAAGGCTCCTATATGGATCTAGATCACACATAGGTGCGGTGGTATTAATGTAATTGTTATGAAGGACGAATCTAAATAGGGGAACTCAATATAAATATATATTCTATTTTGGTAATAACAATTATATCAATCAAAATAATATTTAATTAATGTTTCTTCCGCAAAAACTAGACTCTTATGCAAAGAATGAAAATTTTGAATCAATTTCAGTGCAGTTCCAATTAAAAAAATAAATATTACATGATAGGACCAACACTAAGATGAAAGAAAGAATTTTTTGGCTGAAATTTAGGTATGGACCCATAATTATAGATCTAGTTATCCCTTTATATCCTGAAGTAATATGAACCAAGATAAAAATAATTCTTGAAGATAAATTTCTCAAATACATCAATCACATAAGCATTGAATGGGGAGTTTTTTTGTTTGGTATTTTCATCTAAGCCTAGGATATGATATCTAAGTGTCACGATGGATCATATAAAAACATGAATAAATAAACACATACTTATTTATGTACACCACTTAGGAAGATCAAGATCTTGCATGAGGGTGGGAGAATTTATTTTCCATAATATGGAAAATTAGTGAATTGTGAGTCCTTGAATAGATATAGATCTTTTATATCGAAACTCGTAAATATTGAGTGGGACACATTAATTAGTTTATGGTCTTTAAATGTTAACCATATTGTATAAAATATTTAGAAATGATGTATCTTATTCATGATAATCATAGTAATTTACCACAAAATCTAAGCTCATGTGTGTTGTGTTCAGTGTGAGAAACATTAGGGTGTGAAAGATTACTTATTCAACACTAGAGAACTTTTAGTACCCTTATATTGAGAATAGATTAGTTTTATATTTTCTTCTTATGTAATTAATGTTTTTTATTAGACATGGGGATGGTTCTTGTCTGTTTTAGAAATTTTTATATGTGTTTTAGAGGGTGCACCATATGAGCATAGATAGGGGAAACCTTTTGTTTGTCCTATGTGACCATGGAAGAAGGTTTTATAGGTATGAAGATAGTTGGTTCACTATTTTTCCAACCAATATATTTGTCATATGCAATTTTATTTTTTAGGGTGGCAATGATTCACATTGTTGGGGAAAGGATTTCCAAACAATATAGCCCGACTAGGCTATAAAATCAATTATGTTCGAAAATCATATTTTTAACCCAAAATATTTTCCCAAACCTATATTATTTCTATTTAGGGTAGGGATTATAAACTATATGGTTCCTATTCATAATTTTAGGATTTTTTTCCTCTTATAAATTATTCTGTTGGATTCTAGGATAATGGATCCTACGATTCATAGGTATGATTTCAGTTTCTTCCTCTTATTCTATATCTCTTTGTTTTCTCTTAGGGGAACCCCTAGTTTAGGGCTTCCATGACCATATCTAGCGGGCATGGTATGTTTAAATAGGGGAGTTAGGATTTATCATTATAAAAGGGTATCTATAACCTGGATCTACCAACACGTAATGTTATTTTATATAATTGACATAGTTTGAGGGAGGTGGATTCACACTTTCTATATATGGAATAGAAAATAATGGATTTTTATATGAAAATAAAATATTTATAATCCTTGATGAAAACCTATGATGTTTCCCCTTATTTTTTATTTGAAACTATATGTTTTTGGATCACCCAAAACAATGTTTGATAAAAAATAGTTGATAATTTTATAATGAAAATGATAAAATTGGAATTTTATGAACATGGATGGGTGTGTTTTGAGGAATGCTTATTTCAGGGTCCTTATTAATAAAAAATTAGATGCGATTATTTTTATTGTGAACTAGGGGGTTTCATGGTTTGTTGAGAATTTATGATGTTATTTATAGAGAATTTTTGAGTTAAGAACTTTCTAATAGTTTAGAATATAAAGGGAATAAAAAATTATTATATCACTAAGTGATGGCTTGGGTCTAGGTTGATAGGTACTGCCCAAGAGAATGATTGGTTCGGTGGGTATTCATGATAGTAGATGAATGAATGGGTCTATAAAGTACATGAGTTTGTATATTTAATGGGTATGCATATTTGTTGAATGGTTCTATGAACTATATTTTATAAAATAGATTGAAATAGAAAAAAGGGTTTTGGAGTAACATACTGATATTTTATTCATTAAATTTTATGTTGTGTTTGACGGTTTTTGGTGCAGTGGAAGAACCTAGGTATTCATGTAACTATAAATGTTTATTCATATTATATGGATCATTCACATGTTTTTATAAGACATAAATTTTATGAACATTTTTTCCATCAAATATTAACCTAGAAAAGCCAAGACCCCAAGTGGATTTTTCATGTTAAATTTAATATGAATATATATTATACCTAAAGAGAAAATACCTAGCCCAAGGATATTTCTTCAAAGATGATTTTTATGATTAGAAAAATACTTATAATACTAGGTTTTATGTGTTGGGATGATCCAAATGAATAATTTCTTTAGTGGTGATCAGCATGTGCTCCTTTGATCTCTAAATGACACTGATTGATTTCCAAGTTAGCATGGTGGATCCAACATTTTTTTCTTCCCAACCACTTCTATATCATTCATTCTTGAAGTATTTATTCCATTTATTGAAAATATAAGAGAAAGTGGAATATAGTAGAGAAGTAGGTTTTTTATAATTATACTCAATTCTGGATAAAACCCTAATCAATTGACATATGTATCTATTTATTTCTCTCTCATTTAGGTTGAAATATTATATAATTACACCCTATCTCTTAAATAATAATATAAACCATTCATTACCCCATTCTATAATAACATTAATAAAAATTATATTTTATGGAATATACTAACTCGTTAGAAGATAAATATTGTCTTACTAGATTGAAAATTTATTTTCATCTCTAGACATGATCATTTTCTACTCAACCTCTTTGATATTTATTTAATGCTTGAATAAATATTTTATTCCTAAAAAATATTTTATCCAAAAACTAGTGAGTAAATATTTATTAAATATTATATAAATATATTTGATTTATTAATCATGAAGAAAATTATTCTTCAAACACGAGAATAATATTTATTCCATTAATTACATTTAAATAGAGTTTAATTGAGATCAACATAAACACTATGTGTGTGACCCAGTATGATTAATTCTCAATAGAATTAGGTGATCTAGAAAAACATTCATGACTAAAATATTGGAATGGGTCATGGAACCCATGATAAATAATGTAATTTCATGAAATCAATAACAACTTATCAGAACTTATTATTTAAGATAATGTATTTGTTAAAATATATCATCAATAAGGTTTCACATATGTATTGTCAACCTACATGCCTATTAAATTTCTCTTTGAATATATGAAATAAACATGTCATGACACCATGCACATGGAATTTAAGGAAAAAATTCTATTTCAATTAATGAAAAAATATACCATCATCCATATATATGAAAGGGACAAATCCTTCCATGTAATACCCATTACTAACAAGTCATTCGTGATGCATCCATTCTATCAAATATCACCATGAACTACATCATCATGGTTTATGAAATAAATATATTTGGGTGAGTCATACCATACATTAATAACAATATCAAATTCTAATGACCATTATACAACCTTTCTGATTGGAATATATAGTGGCACATAAACAAGAATAATACATAGAGATGATTCAATTATCTTAATAAACCATCTAGTTAACTACCATGTGAGAGCTTCATGAGAAGACATATTATATTTTTATGAGTACCCTCACCTAATATTTGTAATGTTATTTTTCCCCTAATAAAAGTTTATCTTAGTTCATAAATTTATTTAATAATATCTTCAGGATATTTTATGGTTCTCATCATAGTATGGAACAACTATGACCTTATCATTGTTCCAAATACACTATGAGATGATTAAATTAAGTTCATACAGAATAAATAAAAATATTTAATAATTTTTTTTATTAATATTCGAATATATGAATAAAGATTAAATCTAATGTATAGAAATTTGGTTCAAGAACACAAACTTCAAAAAACTCCCATTGGGAGTAGATCTAACTTCCCTGGACATTCAGTCACTAAACCTCACATGATGATAATGTTTTTGTTGAGTTAATTTCTTAATCAAGGGGTCCAAAAAATTATCTTATGTGGATAATATTCATAGTATGACATACCATATTTATAAAAATTCCATAAGATATGATTATTTTGAAGAATGTTGTTCATATGTTGATGTGACGACTGATCCTTTGCGGGAGCCATTAATGTAGTATTGTCACAATAGAGTGTGTCAAAATCATTAAAACTAGTTACCACATCGATATATTAAAATATGGTTAATATCTATACTATATATTTAGGTACCAAACATGATATAATATACTTTTAATCTACTATAGAATCTAAAACCTTAACTCTCTTTGAGCTCTTCTGGATCACAAATCCTCTATTGAGAGTAATGTTGTATCCCATCGTTGATTTGAAATTGTATTCATGTTTTTGGAAAAAATAATATGTATATCCTTTTAGGACTATTTCATCATCTTGTGTATATATTAAAAACATATCCTTATTATTCCTAAGATGCTAAAGGATATTATTCACTTCCATCTAATTGTGGAAAAATGAGTTTTTCTGATAACATCTTATTACTCTTAAAAAATATGTGACATCTAGCCTAGTACATGGAATATCATACATGACTGAACCAATCACAGATGTGTATTGAATCACATCATTCCTCTATCTTTCCTGATGCAAATGAGGAAACCATTTCGTAGAAATATGAATACCATGTGACTTCTTAAACAATCAAATCTTTGATTGTCCCATTCTGGGTCACTTTAGTATCATGTAAATTTATGTACCTTGACTTAGTTTATGTAGTATTTTGGACCTATAAAGAGATATCTTGATTACATGAATATATTATTATTCACCTATGTTTTCAGAGAAAATTAGTTTTTCAACTAGTCTTAAGAGATTATAATATTAATATTTCAATTCCAATTAGTAATATGTCATCAATATATAATATTATGAATGCAAATGCACTCTAATAAAACCATATATAGACACAAGGATCACATTCATTAATTGGGAAAAAAATCTATTATGGATCCATAAACCAAATGTTCTATGGCCTGGAGGCTTACATTAATACATAAATTGAAATTTCAAATTGGCATACATTTTCACCATCCTTTGGAGATAAAAACCCATCAGGTTGTTCCATTTAGACATATTCCTAATGCTTCACTTTAATGAAGTCTATTTTGATATAATTTCTCCAAATCTCATTTTAATGAATGGATATCGAGGAAAGTAGAATTTTCTTGGATTCCAAACATGAAATACTAGAAAAGGATTCATCATAGTCAATGCATGGATGATGTTTAGAACCTTTTTAAATATATGGTAAGATTTACCAAAATGTGGTCATAGATTTGGTATATGGAATTTATTTCAGAAATAATTACTTCGTGACACATGGAAATATTTTTGATTCTTACTTCTTCCTTGTATTATATAGGATCATTATTATTAAATAAAAATTATTGACCATCCTTGGAGACTAGGAAACCATATTGTTATAGAACATATAATTTACTCCTAAGTAATCATCATGTCTCTATTACATATTCTTCCATGGGGATTTGTGAAATATGTTATTGTTACTCCAATTACATATCTTGATCATAGAAATCATTATAGAATATCACAAGGCCACTATCTCTTCTAGAGATATTATCCTTCTCAAATAATTTTGGTTGTTTTTCAACTATATTATTTTTATCTAAAGTATTGTATATGGTGTTTCCCCTTGTTTCCAGGGATATCATATATAGATACTATTTGTGCCTTTGGGTGGATTTTTTTAGTTGAAGATACCTTAGAAAATATTCACATTACCCCACATGAAAGTAAGAGAACAAAAGTTTCTTTACACCCAAAAATTGGTATAGAATACCATTTGTCACATTAGTTGGAACTCAGTTTGTTATATATGATTATTTTTGTTACACATATTCCCAAAAGAATAATGAAATAGTTTCATGAATGATTATAGATCTTATGATGTCATATATAGTGATTTTCATCTTTTTCTTAGACCATTCCACTCTAGTGAAAAAGGAGTGAGTTGAGAAAAAAAATCCAAAACTCCTTTAAATAATAATTGATGTCTTGATTAAGAGATTATCTAGTACAGTTTGAGTGGAGTCTCTGAATATTCATTAAAAGATGATTTTGAACATTATTATTATATTCCGTTAATATTTAAAACAATCATACTTATAACTAATTAACTACAAATATTTATATATAATAAAACTAGGAGAAACAATTATGATGTTTAAGAACCCAACATTTAATTATACAAGAAATGGTTGACACACATCTGTATGAACTAATTCATGAACATATTTGGCCCTCTCCCCTTTTCCATTAAATAGGGATTTTATTAATCTTCCATGTAAACATTTGTTACATACACTAAGTGGATTAATTTCAAAGGAATATAAATATCCATCTTGGTGAAATTTAGTTAAACATTTCTCATTTACATGAAATAGTTTGGAATTATATGGTTTGGTGTGGTATAAATCTGTTAAGTCAAAAGTATTCTTTTTGACTTCTATATCATGTTTTGGAAATCACAAATGCATTCTCTCATATTTTGGAAATTACATTTGTCTTATATCATGTTTATCGTATCGTACAATACTGATCGTACTGACTCTGTCAATCGTATCGTACTGACTCTGTCAATCGTATCGTACTGACTCTGTCAATCCTATCGTACTGACTCTATCAATCGTATCGTACTGACTCTGTCAATCGTACCTTACTGACTCTGTCAATCGAATCGTACTGACTCTGCTATTCATATGTTCATTATTTGTTTTGGTACTTAGTCAAAAACACTCACTACATATGAATCGTACTCATGTTTTTCATTTCTATATATCTCTTGTCCTAACAAAACGATGTCGTTGAGTTAGTTACAAACTAATCAAAACGATTTCGTGCTTTCTGTTTCAATATGACCGTTGGAGGCAGTATGACCGTTGGAACCCGAGGCCTATAAATAGGAGGTCATTTGAGGATGAGAGAATGATGATGAACGAAGAGAACGAATAAAGAGACTCTGTGAACTATCAAGACTCTAGAGAGAGGAATTGTGACTTCTCTCATCTGCCTTGTACGTCCGATCATCGTATCGAGGGCTTTCAAGTAATTGAAAGACAGAGGTGCCGATCATCGTATCGAGGGATGCCGGGGATAAGCAGACAGACGTGCCGATCATCGTATCGAGGGCTCCCAGGGATAGGCAGACAGACGTGCCGATCATCGTATCGAGGGCTGCCAGGGATAGGCAGACAGACGTGATGATCATCGTATTGAGGGCTCACCAAGGTGTTGGTGAGACAGACCTTTTATCCTAGGTGAAAGGATAACCCTTCTCTTTGGGATAAAATATTTGTATTACTTTTACATTTCTGTTGTTACCTGTATTAGAAATGGATTTGTATTGTTTCCTTTCTTCTTTACATATTCAATTGTAATTGTTTCAATTACAATCATTCTATTACTTTTTGTATTGATTGATTCTATACGCTTTAAGGTAGAATCATTCATCTTTGTATTACTCTGATTATTGTGTTCACCTTGAATACAATTGTTTTACTTTACATTAGTATTACAATACATCATACCTTTTAAATTCAATACAATTGTGGGTGTTTGTATTTGTATTAGTTTAAGATCATTTAAACTAATCTCTTTGATGCCAAAACTCAAAGGTTTTTAAACCTAAAATTCACACCCCCTCTTATATTATTCCATCTAATAGACATATATATCTACTATTGGATCCAAAAATTTGTATCAGAGCAGGTTTTCCACTGATTTGTATTACTAGACTTATTTCTTATTACTCTCTTGAATACTTACTACACTAACGTGTGGAGTGGAAAAGTTGTTTTTGTTTAATTAGATGGCAGGAATGAATATCGGGTCAATAGATAATCTGAATCCTTCTAGACCACCAATCTTTAATGGGAATGATTATGAGTATTGGAGAGATCATATGAAGACTTTTGTTATCAATACTGGTGTAGACAATTTTATTATGCTTACTGGGGGTTACAAAATTCCTGACAAAGAAGTTAGTACTTTCACCAACCAAGAGAAGCAAGAATATCAACTGAATTACAAGGTACGAAATACATTATTATGCTCTATGACCAGGAATATATATAGTCAGATATCTTCATGTGATGCAGGCAACTGTATTTGGATGAAATTAGAAGTTACTCATTTTGGTACATCCAAGGTTATAGAAACGTGGAGAGCAATGCTTCGAGCAGAGTATCATGGATTTGTTTTTCCTTATGGAGAGCCAGTATGTAAAGTGAAACAAAGATTTATGACAATTGTAAACAGCTTACAATATATGGGAGAAAAAGGTCTTGATGATGAAGCTCTTGTTGATAAGATTATAGATATAATGCCAAATGAATGGGAGTAAAAAAGAACAGCTATTGATGAGAATAGAAAAGTTTCCCAGATTACTCTTGATGAACTTTTTGGAACTCTTCTACAGCATGAGACAAGAATGAAGAGAGATGCTGAATTCAATAAGAAGAGGAATGGGAATGGAAGTGTAGCTTTTTCATCTAAATCTAAAACACCTGAAAGGCTTACAAGGTCTAAATCCAAGAAAGTTGTTATATCTGATTCAAGTGATTGTAATCTTCTGGATAATGAGTTAGCCAATCTTGATCGAAGGATGAACAAGATTGTGTGAAAGAATGATTTTCAATATAGATTAAAAAAGAAAGATAGGAAATATTCAGAGGTAACTTGTTATGAATGCAAGAAAGCAGGACATATAAGGCCTGATTGTCCTTTATTGAAGTGCAAAGATAGAAAAGAGAAACACTCTGAAAGAAACAAGAAAAAGTTTTATAAGACAAAGAAAGTCTTGAAAGAAAATGATACATGGAGTGAAAGTGGTAGTGATTCCTCAGATGATTCTTCAGAATATGAGACATCAGGACAGAGAAATATTGGACTTCTAGCCAGACTACCAATTCAAGATCATTGTCTCATGTCTAAGGTACATAATATTGAAGCTCTTACAAATGTTTCTTTAAATAAAAATTATATTGATAATAGATATTATGAATCTTCAAATGATGAATCCTCATCATCAAAGGATGATACATTACCTTCTTTTGAAGATGTCTCTAGATTTGCTAAGTTACTTGAAAATGAAAATTCTAAACTCAAAAAGAGATTTGAAAAAGCAAATTCTAGAATTTCTATTTTGACTAAAGAAGTATCAGATCTTTCTAAAGATCTTGATGTGAAAACTTCTAATTTTGAAAGTATTTTAAAAACCCTTGAGAATGTTAAATCTGATAAGGATAAACTTTCTAAGGATCATGAAAATGTAATTTCAAAGAAAAATATTTTAGAGCCTAACTCTAGTTCAAATCCAAATGTTTTGGAAAATAAGAATTTTATTTTAAAACTAAAGTCAGAGATTTTATCTTTGAAAAAGTGTTTTTCAAACTTTACTCATGGAAAAGAAAACATTGATAGGATGTATTATCAAATTATACCTTTGAGAAATCGTTCTGGTCTTGGTTATACTTATTCCAAACCTGTTTTTAGCAATAACTATTTTGTTCCTCAAAAAACCATCTTCTGTTCTAAGTGTCAATGTGGAGGACACTGGAGAAGATATTTTTCTCTTAAAAAAACTCAATCTTTAGGATTTCATAAAGCTCATTTTGCAAAACAAATGTGGATTCCTAAAATTCTTTTATCTAACCCTTCTGGATCCAAACAAGTTTGGATTCTGAAAATCTAATTTTTTCTTTTTCAGGAAAATGAAAAAATTTACCAATAAGAATATTTGGTACATGGATAGTGGTTGTTCTCGACACATGACTGGAAACAAAGATCTCTTTGAAAATGTTATCAAAACAAAAGGTGGAAAAGTTACCTTCGGAGAGAATGCTCAAGGAAAGATTGTTGGTATAGGTAATATTGTTTTTCTTGGAAAAGTTCTTATTTCAAATGTTTTGTTTGTTAAAGGTATTAGGCACAATCTCATCAGCATAAGTCAATTACGTGATGAAGGTTACCTTGTGAATTTTAGAAATGATAAGTGTCTAGTTCACAATTCCAAGGATGAGTTCATTCTATCTGCCCATAGGCAAGAGAATGTTTACACTATTAACTTAGAAGACCTTAGGAACCAAAACTTACCTTTCTTAAGTGTAATAGAAGAATAATCGTGGCTTTGGAATAGGAGACTAGGACACTGTAATATGAGAAACCTAAGAAAACTCTCAAAGAATGGACTTGTAAAAGGGTTATCAGAACTTCGATATGATTCTTCAAAAGTCTGTGATCCTTGTCAATTTGGCAAGCAACATAAAACTAGCCTTAAACCAATTAATGAAGTTACAACTTCTAATGCATTACAGCTTGTGCATATGGATCTGTTTGGTCCTTCACAATCTGGAAGCATTGGAGGGAAATACTATGTATTTGTTTTAGTTGATGACTTTACTAGATTTACATGGGTCTATTTTCTCACAAAGAAATCTGAATCCTTTTCCTATTTCAAAACATATAGAGCCCAAGTTAAAAATGAGAAAAACCTACCATTGATAACTATTCATAGTGATCATGGTGGTGAATTTCAAAACTCAGATTTTGAAACTTTTTGTAGTAAGAAAGGTATTACTCACAATTTCTCAGCTCCAAGAACTCCTCAGCAAAATGGTGTTGTTGAAAGAAGAAATCGTATTCTTCAGGAAATGACTCGAACCATGTTGAGTGAATACTCAATTGCTAAGAACTTTTGCGCTGAAGCTGTTAGTACTGCCTGTTATACTATAAATCGTGTTTTAACTACACCATTTCTTAATAAAACCCCTTATGAGTTATGGACTGGCCGAAAACCTAAAGTTTCATACTTCAATGTTTTTGGATGCAAAGTATTCA
This sequence comes from Viscum album, assembly GCA_963277665.1. Classification (NCBI taxonomy): domain Eukaryota; kingdom Viridiplantae; phylum Streptophyta; class Magnoliopsida; order Santalales; family Viscaceae; genus Viscum; species Viscum album. Next base: position 1,197,278,178 of record OY728122.1, read on the forward strand.
TGATGAATACAAAAGAAAATCTACACAAATTTGCACCAAAATCTGATGAAGGATTCTTTCTAGGCTATTCTACAACCTCTAAGGCTTATAGAGTTTTCAATAAAAACACTTGTACTGTTGAGGAAAAAGTACATGTAAAATTCGATGAAACTGATCCTTTTGTTTTCAACCAACCCAACCCTACATCCTCGGATGTGTTTTCTAAAAATGTTTACCAACATTTATTAGAAGAGCATTCTGATAAGGAAAATGTTCAAGAAAGTATTCCTGAAACATTTACCACAGAAGATTTTCTACCATATGTTGATGAACAGGTTTTACAAAACCCAAATCAATTGTTTCTTAGGAATCATCCCAGTGATAACATCATTGGTGATATAAATCAACCTGTATGGACCAGAAATTCCTTAAGAAATGAAATAGAACATCTTTCTTTTCTTTCCCAATTTGAACCTAAAAGTCCAAGTGAGGCCTTAGGTGATGATGATTGGATCAAAGCAATGCAAGATAAACTAAATGAATTTGAAAGGAATCAAGTCTGGAATTTAGTTGAAAGACCTAAAGAAACAATTGTGATTGGTGTAAAATGGGTTTTCATAAACAAGTGTGATGAAAATGGAATCATTGTAAGAAATAAATCAAGACTTGTTGCTAAAGGCTATAATCAACAAGAGGGAATAGACTGTGAAGAAACATATGCTCCTGTAGCTAGACTTGAATCTATTCGTATTCTATTAGCCATTGTAGCATATTTCAATTTCAAACTTTTTCAAATGGATTTCAAATGTTCTTTTCTAAATGGTTTTGTTCAAGAATAAGTTTTTGTAGAACAACCTCCTGGTTTTCAAGACCCAAAACATCCTGATCATGTTTTCAAACTTACCAAGGATCTATATGGTCTGAAACAAGCCCCTAGAGCATGGTATGAAAGACTTACAGGATTTCTTTTACAAAACAATTATACAAAAGGTACATCAGATCCAACTTTTTTTTTCAAAATGGAAAACAAAAATGTTTTGATTGTCTAAATCTATGTTGATGACATCATATTTGGATCAACTCAGAAATCTTTAACTGATTCTTTTGCAAAATTAATGAAATCTGAGTTTGAAATGAGTATGATGGGTGAGTTAACATTCTTTCTAGGTTTTCAAATTTCTCAAAAACCAGAAGGAACTTATATATCTCAACATAAGTATATTATAGACTTACTCAAAAAGTATGGATTTTACAAAACTAAAAGTATTAGCACCCCAATTGGTACCTCAAATACTCTTGATCTTGATGATACTGGGAAACCAGTAGATCAAACAAATTTTAGAGGTATGATAGGGAGTTTTCTATACTTGACAACTAGTCGACCCGACTTGATGTTTTCTGTATGCTTATGTGCAAGATATCAATATAATCCAAACAAGTCTCACTTGAAATCCGTAAAGAGAATCTTTCGGCATTTAAAAGACACTATGGATTTAGGTCTTTTCTACTCTTCTGGAAATGATTTTGTTTTAATTTTTTTTTTCAGATGATGACATTGGTGGTTGTAGAATGGATAGAAAAAGTACATCTGGAACATGTCATTTCTTAGGAGATTCTTTGGTTTCCTGGTCCTGCAAGAAACAACACTCAGTAGCACTCTCCACTGCTGAAGCTGAATATGTTGCAGCTGGAAGTTTTTGTGCTCAAGTATTGTGGATGCAGCACACACTCACTGACTATGGTTTGAGTTTCTCCAAAACTCAAATTCTTTGTGATAATATAAGTTCCATACCTCTTAGTAAAAACCCAGCACATCACTCACGTGAAAAACAGATAGATGTTAGGCATCACTTTCTTAGGGATCACACACAAAAAGGAGATATTATTTTACAATTCATCGGAACGCAAGAACAACTTGCTGACATTTTTACAAAACCTTTACCTTTCGATAGACTTGAATATATAAAACAGAATCTAGGAATTCTTACATTAAAATAATCATTCATATCTACTTCCTGTTTTACATCTCTCCTAATAGTAAGAAACTCCTCGTAGAAAGGGGTAGGACATTTCTTTCTATGTCTTTATGTTTCTTCTTATCTTATGATCTTTAACTATTTACTCTCTCAATATGTGTATCTTTTTCGGTTTATCGTATTGACAGTTTTATTGTTACATTAATTTTTTCCATTCTGTTTATCGTATTGACAGTTTTATTGTTTTATTCATTTTTTTTCCATTATGTTTATTGTATTGACAGTTTTATTGTTTCGTTCATTTTTCCTGTTTATCGTATTGACAGTATTATAGTATCATTTACTATCGACCGATAATGGTAATCAAATTATTTTCCATCGTATCGACCAATGATGGTAACCAAATTCTTTTCCATCGTATCGACCGATGATGGTAATCAAATTCTTTTCCATCGTATCGACCGACGATGGTATTCAAATTCTTTTCCATCGTATCAATCAATCTTGTTATTGAATCGATCGATGATAGTATTGAATTTCTTTTCCATCGTATCAATCAATCTTGGTATTGAATCGACCGATGATAGTATTGAATTTCTTTTCCATCGTATCAATCAATCATGGTATTGAATCGACCGATGATGGTATTGAGATTTTTTTCCATCGTATTGTCAGTTCATGGTAACAAGATTGTTTTCTATCGTACGGTCAGTTCATAGTAATGACATTGTTTTCCATCGGCATGATGATGTTTTTTTTGTTTCCTTACGATTGTATTTTCTTTTTATTTATATCAAAACCAACAATTACCTTACATTCTACGACATGTATTTTTTTCATTTTTTTAATTTTTTTTTGTTTTAATCCTAACCATTGATCTGGTTTTCTCTAATCTTGACCGTAGAAGATCAATGGTCACCCTTTTTCGACCATAGAAGATCAACGATCACCTCTTTATCGCCTATAAAAAGCCCCCCTCCCCTCCCCAAACCCACATTGTTTTTTTCAGGATTTCAGGCGAAGCTTTGCTCCACCAGCTATAAATCATCGTACGATCTTCTCATCGACAGAACCTTTATGTCTCAATCCTCTACTAATACTCCCGCCGAAATGTCTTCAAAGACTTTTACAGAAAAAGGCTTTAATAGAGAAAGGTTAGTATCTCGAGATTTTTTCGATACGTACGATTCTACAATCAGGAGGATCATTTTGTTTCAAGGATGGGAACATTTGTGTGTTGAAAAGCCTGATTCTCAAGATCAGGTTCTTTTTGATGAAGTTTTTCAGTTTTACAAAACTGTTTCTTTCGACAAAGACATGACTATAAACTTTGCTGTGTACGATAGAAAATTGTCTATGTGTGTGAAACAAGCGGCACATTTTCTGAATGTTTCTGTAGAAGGGGATTCTTTCTGTCCATCGAACAAACTACCAGAGGAAGTTGCTACGTTTAATAGAGAAAGTTCTGAAAAGACTTTGTTTGTTATTAATGAAGAAAAGAGAAAAGTGTCTCATCTTTATCCAGACAATCGTTTTGTAACTTTATGGATGCAAGGTTTTCTTATCCCAAGGAAAGGGCATAGAGAAACTCTGAATGTTTCTGATATGTTTATGCTTGACTATCTTGTGAATATGAGAAAAGTAAATCTCATGGGATATGTTTTTGAAACCATTAAGAATGTCAAGACAGGAGGGATTAAGTCCCAGATGATTATGTATCCAGCTATCCTTACGATGTTCATTCTTGAGAGTATGAAGTTTTGTAACATTCCTTTGAAAGGAAACCCCATGGATTTGAAGCCCTCATGGATTAGTAAGATTACGGTGAAAAAGCTGAATGTTTGTTTTGATCCGAATTCAAAACTTTTTGTCAGAGATGTAGAAGCTGAATTGGCTTAGAATCAATCAGCACCTATGCCAGCCAAAGACATTCAATCTACCGGTGTTACTCAATAGTCTGATCTGCAAACCAGTCAAAGCTGAAGAAGAAGCCAAGGTACAGTAAGGAGGTTGTAGAAAAATGGAGAAAGGATAAGGAACAGAGAAAGGAAGGTGATCCGAAGTTTGGTCTTGACCCTGCTGAGGCTTTTGCAGAAATAGTAAGGGTAGAAGAAACTCTTCAGGCTGAAAAGAAGAAGAAGGTTCTTTTAAAAAGAAAGGATCAGGACTTTGATATCTCTAAAGTCTTGAAAGCGGTTGAGGATTATAGTGCCCAACTAACAGAAGAAGTGAATCAAGAGCCCATCGTACAGAGTCTCCCTGAGGAACGAAAACAAAAACAAGTAATGGAAGAGATAGAAGAAGTGGAAGAAGAAGGAGACTTTCTTTTATAATTTCTTCAACGTTCAAAGAAGAGTATAGAGGAATCGGTTCAAAAGCTGAGTAAAGGTGTTCAAAAAACTCCTCATGCCGATCAGGCATGATATCCGAACAGAATTTCATCTCAAGAAAACCAAGTTACTCAATCCTCTCACTCTGATAAAGTTGTTATCATTAGTGACAAAGTGGAAGAAGAAAGAAAGCAGAAAGAAAAAGAAAAAGGAAAACAGCCAGTTGTTGACTCAAGAAAATCGTATGAACTAGCTTCGTACGATGAAGATACTGATTCAGAGCATACAATCTCTCTCAAGAAGAGTGATTACATTGTTAATGTTTTAAGAAGGGTTGAGAAGACCATTCCTTACTTCTCGAGGCTGGAAGGGAAGATTGATTTTATTACTGACAATCAAAAGAAGAAGTTTGGCTTAGTAAAAGAATTAAGGAAGAAAGTTTTGTCAGTAGAAGCCGATTTGAAAGTTCTTTCAGAATGTTCGGTTGCTCATAAGAAGGCATGCAATATGATGACCAAGTGGTCGTACAAAACAGAGAGCTCAATCAATGATCATGAGATAGCAATTGAAGATATAAGAAGGTTATCAAATGAGCTTGCAATTTCTTTCAACAATCTTGATAGAGAAACAGTTGAAAGGTTGAATCTTTTGTCTTCTCAAAGAGCCGATGTTCCTTCAGTATAAGATTTGCAAGAGAGAATGAATGTTTTTCAATCAGAATTCTCGAAGGTTTCATCCTTCAAAGATGAAATGGTTTTGCTAAAGAATAAAAATTCTGTGTTATCCAAAGATAACAAGAATTTGAAAAACAGAATTGATACACTTGAAGAAGTAATCAGAGTCCAGGAGGAGACTATCAGAAATAAAGATCATATTTTTGCGGACCAACAAGAGATTCTCAAAACTCAGGGTGAATCGATATCTGAAGACAAGAAGGAGATCAAGAAGATGAAAGCTGTTCTTCATGAGCTTATAAATAAGGATAAGGAAAGAGAAAACAAATGATTGTTGTATTTGTTTTCTTTTGGAACTTGTCTTTGTTTTGTAATGACTTTTATGATCCTTTTCTTTTATCCATTGTCTTGTATTGCTTTACTAACTCTTTCAGACAATTCAAGATTACTCCTTTCTTTTTGTAAATCACAAAGGGGGAGAATATTTTCAAAGTGGAGAATATTTTATAAAGGGGGAGAATGCTTTACAATGCTCGTAAGGAAAATATACGAATACAATCCTTAGGAAAGTCCATACCTAAGGGGGAGTTAGTTGTATTCAATTTCTTATTCAGAAGAGTTTTCAATAACTCATGGGGAGATAAGTATTTCTTGTTACATTTACTTTGTGTGTTGTGCTTTCCAAAAAGGGGGAGATTGTTAAGTCAAAAGTCTTCTTTTTGACTTCTATATCATGTTTTGGAAATCACAAATGAATTCGATCATATTTTGGAAATTACATTTGTCTTCTATCATGTTTATCGTATCGTACAATACTGATCGTACTGACTCTGTCAATCGTATCATACTGACTCTGTCAATCGTATCGTACTGACTCTGTCAATCATATCGTACTGACTCTGTCAATCGTATCTTACTGACTCTGTCAATCGTACCATACTGACTCTGTCAATCGTATCGTACCGACTCTGCTATTCAGATGTTCATTATTTGTTTTGGTACTTAGTCAAAAACACTCACTACATATGAATCGTACTCATGTTTTTCATTTCTATATATCTCTTGTCCTAACAAAACGATGTCGTTGAGTTAGTTACAAACTAATCAAAACGATGTCGTGCTTTCTGTTTCAATATGACCGTTGGAGGAAATATGACCGTTGGAACTCGAGGCCTATAAATAGGAGGTCATTTGAAGATGAGAGAATGATGATGAACGAAGAGAACGAATAAAGAGACTCTGTGAACTATCAAGATTCTAGAGAGAGACATTGTGACTTCTCTCATCTGCCTTGTACGTCCGATCATCGTATCGAGGGATTTCAAGTAATTGAAAGACAGAGGTGCCGATCATCATATCGAGGGTTGCCGGGGATAAGCAGACAGACGTGCCGATCATCATATCGAGGGCTGCCGGGGATAGGCAGACAGACGTGCCGATCATCGTATCGAGGGCTGCCAGGGATAGGCAGACAGATGTGCCGATCATCGTATCGAGGGCTCACAAAGGTGTTGGTGAGACAGACCTTTTATCCTAGGTGAAAGGATAACCCTTCTCTTTGGGCTAAAAGATTTGTATTACTTTTACATTTCCGCTGTTACTTGTATTAGAAAGGGATTTGTATTGTTTCCTTTCTTCTTTACATATTTAATTGTAATTGTTTCAATTACAATCATTCTATTACTTTTTGTATTGATTGATTCTATATGCTTTAAGGTAGAATCATTCATCTTTGTATTACTCTGATTATTGTGTTCACCTTGAATACAATTGTTTTACTTTACATTAGTATTAAAATACATCATACCTAATAAATTCAATACAATTGTGGGTGTTTGTATTTGTATTAGTTTAAGATCATTTAAACTAATCTTTTTGTTTCCAAAACTCAAAGGTTTTTAAACCTACAATTCACCCCCTCTTGTATTGTTCCATCTAATAGACATATATATCTACTATTCGATCCAACAAAATCAAGTGATGTGGTTTCATTGTTGATTTACATTACCTGGGTTGTGTAATCCGACACATAACAACAATTATTCAAATGTGTTTGTCCCAAAAAATCAATACTGGTAAAAGAATATAAATCTACTACTGAAATTGAAAATAAATCCCTTTTTATCAATTATGGATATAGAAATTACTTTTTTGTTAATATACAAAACAAAAAAAATATTTTCCAACCATGATCATTCCATTTGAAAAAGCAAGGTGGTAGTATCCAATGAACCTAGAAAAAAGTTTTCCTCCTTTATCTTCTCATTGATCTACCACCTCATTTAATATTAAATAATCTACTTGCCTCCAAAAAGAGAATTTTTATTTTACTATATGATAAAGAAAATAGTGCCCACAAATATTCACTTAAGGGGGTATGAAATAATGAATCCCAAGGGAGTCGTCCTTAACAATGTTGGTACCCTCAGAGTGAAATGAACCCAGAATGAAAATAATAAGAGATGATCATCCTCAGATGCTCTAGAAGTTTTAATGTAATCCACAACATTACCCTCTCACAAAGTATAAAGGATGCACATGTGGTTGTTTATAAGCCACTTACACCTTATCATGGAGTATTAAAGGGACCAAGGAATAGGACCCATGCCTCACATTACATTGAAAATTGTTAGCCAATCTGTATCAATCTCCTTGACATGAATTTTACACTAATTACATAGAAGCAATCTAATGAAGATAACATTGTCTTCCAGATGAAGAGAGTCCCCATTCTTGAAGAAATCTGCGAAATCCACCACAACAGAGCCATTGTTTTCTCTAAACACTCCATCGCCCAGATAGATCCCATATAGCATGATCCATATGTGTTTAACTTGTTCCTCAAGGGATAAGGCTTCAATTTTATCACTTTTTGTGAAATATTTGTGCCACTACAGAGAGAGGAATGTGAGGGATATACAGTCATGAGGGAAGTTTCATCCACCAAGACTTTTCATAAACTGAATAAGTCCAGGACTATGTTTTTATTTTGAAAAAGATACATGTGATGGTCCTTGGTGAGGATTGCTAGTGTATGTTATTTCTGGATGACCGGATAATCAACCATAGAGTATTGAAAAAATGCACCAGAAGCATCCATATTCTTATTTACCAAAGTGTATTTGTTCTTCTAGCTGCCAATCTTTTCACATCCAAAATAGATTGTATCCTTCCCCCTTTCCCTTCCCCTGATATTTCTATTCACGGGAGGGTTTTGTGAAGATGTTTCTCAATTATATCTATTTTCATGGAGTTTTATTTTATTCAAAAAAAAATGGATTGAATTATTTTAACACTTCGTATCTTTAATGACTTTTATAATAAACATGAGTAGATCAAGGATTGATATCTCAATGTTTTTCTTATTAAAATTAACTAAAAATATGGAAAATAAATGAGGGAGTGATGGAAGAATGATATTGATGCGTAGTTATTTTGGGAAATTAAACCCTTGAACCTCTTGTAACTTAATTTAACCAATGATTTTGACTACCTGAGGACAAGATAGTTTACCCTCTCCAGGATTACTCTTAATGAGTGGTCTAGGATATCTGTAATAGTTTTTTTCATTCACTCTCCTGGTAAATTCCATTGTGATTTTTTTGAAAAATATATAAATCCATATATTTATGATACCTCATGATCTCACTCGAAATATATTAAATCATTAAATATTTAATGTTGACTATGTTTCTCAAGATTTTATCATATAAAATGAACCCTTTATCACTCACATCCCAAATAGGTATATCTAGTAGTGAGGATTTTAGCTCATAAAATTTCCATTGATGGTGAATGACAACCCAAAGGCATATAAACCATTCCTAAAAGTCACTAATAATATAGAAATAGTATTTCTCTAATATTGATCACATTGAAAATGTGGATTTCAAAATTTCCATTATTATAAATTTATTAAATGGTGTATTATTGTTCCTCCAATTGTATAGAATTTATTTGAGATATAAAAAATTAATTTTATAAAGCCTCCAACAATTTATATTGTCTAAATGATTATCATCATAAAACAAAGAATGTGTAGTCACTTTAGAAATTATAGTGTCAGGGATTCATGATCATATTTCATATTTAGTTAACTTTAAATTTGTATTTTAAAGGCATATGACATTAACACCATAAAAATTTGGTTTATTTAAACCATTATTTAAGTTAAAACATACCAGTAATTAAAAAATTGTCCCCAACATAGGCAATACTGACAATATAACTATGGGGCATCTTAATTTAGATAATTAGAGGCTTGATGAATCAATATTATCTTGATGGAATTTTTTTATGTGTAATTATTTCTTGTTTAATTGATTACATGTCTTATTAATATTAAGTGGATTTTATAAAAAAAATATTAATTTTTTTTATTAATCATTTGTGTGTCATAGATTTATATGATTTCCATGGTTTCACATTAGTCCATATATTTATATAATTGTGGTGATTAATCCATATAATTAATTTTTTATAAAGAATAAAAAATAAATAAATAAATGACCTGATAATGAGCTTTTCTGAAAATGGATTTATTTAGAGAAAAAAAATTAAACCTATGACCTAGGGGAAACAACATTCTTTTAATCTTAGAATGAGATGTATCATTCCACATATCCATATGTGTATCACCTAAGTTGGTTACATATTTGTTCCTTATGAGACCTCCTACATATTCCTTGGCATTATCCTTTTATTAAATGTATTTATAACTCATACATAGGCAAGTGGAAATAAAAGATTTGTATAGTGGAATTATATAAATAAATAGGGTAATGCAAGTCCTAAATAGAAAATTAAAGTGATATGACTCCATGGATGAAATATTTAATTTAATAATAATTATTTGAAAACCAAAAAATAAACTAAACAAAAAAATTCATACAGAAGTCTTGGTTAAGATTTTGAATGGTCATACATATGCAAAAAATACAAAAAATTAAAACAGTTAACATTCAATTATATTCATTATTTATTTTTAAGATAAACATAATTTCATTTATTAATTTATTTATTGATTAATTAATCACATTTATTATTAATGACCATCCATATTCTATGGGAGAAACCCATGAGATATGAATTGCTGGAAAATGAATGGCATAAAAATAATTATAGTTAATTATAATTTGTTAAATGATTATTTTTAATTCATTAGAAACATTATAAAATTTTCAAATATAGTTCATGTTAATCCATTTAATTACTCTTTAATACAAAATTAATTATTTAAAGTCATTTACTTCAACTATTTATTTGGAGTCGATAGGATATGTATTTACGAGTTAGACACCAAACACCGCAATTTTCATGTATTCTAAATAAATACATCGGAATTATTTGTATTCCTGGATCGGAAATTATATCATGTATTAGCTAACTATAATGCATTTATTATGCTTTTCGTGTGTCCTTAAAATTCACTAGTGGACTCAGGAAATTCTTCAAGTGTGGGACCACACAAGGTGTTTTACAACTACACAACATGTGTTCCAAAATTCTTGTATCTAAATAACTCACCAAATGACTCAACCATTATTTTTGACATGAGAATTAATAAACAGTACACTATGTATGGCAGATACATGTTATATGTCTCATTAATGATCAAGGATACCAGTATCATGAAATGTAAAACTATATACTTTACCATATATTTTTCATGAATTTCAATAAAAATCAACGAAGACTACTTGAAGTGTATGTCAGCTACATGTCACATACTTCGACAAGCCATGTTCCTGGTAGGCCTGGTCTACATGTACTGTTTAATAAATTCCCCACATGTAGATAATTATTAAAAGACTATGTATCCCATGACACATCAAGGTGTATTTCCTTTGGGTATACATCATGTACTATAACTATACACCATGTAACCCAATATGATAAGTTAGAACACTTAGAACATCCCTATTGAATTTTTGATGATTATTTATAAATTCCTAGTCTATTAAGAAAATATAACTCCAAAATGAATTAAGGAAAATTTTCAAATAATTTTATGTAAACATCATATTAAAGGATTCATATTCTAGAAATGACTTATCTAACCTCTATTTCACCTAAAGATCAAAAATAAAATAAATTATAATAAATTTTAAATGTTACCCCTTTGATAAAACTTAGGATTATGGGTAAAGAAAAATTAACTTGGCGTAATATAACAATAATGTTTTCTTCATATCTGATGGATAATTTTAAATCATTACATGACATAAGCATCTCGACCAAGGAAATATACTTATCAAATAGTAAAATTAAGAATCCCAAAACCTAGAGAGGATCTTTTCTTGAAAAATTTATGATTAATTTATATTAGATCTAAAGAAATAATACCTAGTCTAATGGACTTTTTGAAAATAAAAATTTATAATCTGAAAAATCTTTTTAAGATTACATTCATTGCATATGGAGGATTGAAGTGTACAATCCCTCTTGTAATGATCCAAGAATTCTCCTATTATATCTAAAAAACACTGGTTGATTACTAGTCTCAGGCATGATATATTATATAAATTTTTTATTTGTATTTTTATCTTAAGGATCCTTCAAACATGAAGGAATTCTTTCTCATTCATGAGAAGAAGGGAGAATTAAGAATTCTAGAGAGAATTACAATATGCACAATGATTCTCAATTCTTATTTAAGCCTACATAATAGACATAACAATATATATATAGATATGGGGTATAAGATAAAAAATTGTTTTATTATATAAAAGCCCTAAAATAATATAATAAATAATTAATAACCACATAATATAATATTAAAAAGAATATTATTATTTTATGGTATGCACTAACTCACATAGTGATAAATATTATTTTTCTATATTGATAATAAATACTTATCAACAAACATGCTCTTAGTCCACTTGAACTATTAGTAATTTTTTTAATACATGAGTACATATAATTTATTTTAAATATTTTAACTATATACTTGTGAATAAATACTTTTTAACTATTCTATAAATATTTACGATTGAAAAAATGCGAATAAAATATATCTTGGTCTTCAGATTAATATTTTTTACATTAATTATATTTAAATTTAATTTTATCTTGATCAATGAGAACAATTAGTGTGTTACCCTCTAGGATTATTTTTCATTTGCTTTATGAAGGATTACCTAATGTACAAGATTATTTTCTAGTAAGAGGACAAGGAACCCTGTAGTAAGAACTTAACATCACATCGTCAACAAACACAATTGAGGGTTCTTTGTAAAATATAACCCCTTTACCAAAATAGATCATAAAAAATGTTACCACTCTTTGTCATCAATGAATATGTTTTTTATTTTTTCTTTAATTTTTTGAAATAAAGACATCGAAACAACATTGATTTACAATTTATGGAAAAAGACCGATTGTAATCAAATGTTGAGACAACGTCTTCCATAAAGATGAAATTCATAAAACCATATTGACATATCCATTAATAACATGTCATTCTTGATACACCCAAAATTTCCAACATCACCTTGATTTGTATCCAAAAGTATTTCAAAATATATCAATGTTCATGAGTAGAAAAATGCATAAATAATAATCATAATTTCAATGTGCTATTATTCATACACATATATATGAGTTCCCAATGACACATGAACATGATGAATTCTTACTGGTAGGGTTATTATCGTAGTCTCTCATCCTATATATTTCTCGGTGTAGACTACATGAGAGGAAGCCTCATCTATATATTAGTAATCACACCTAAAATTAAAAAATTTATATGCCCCATATTAGTATGATATATAACTATATAGATATATTTAAGTATATCATCAATTCATTTATTGGTTCTAATCATACTGGGAAACTTATATGAACCAATAAATGTGGCATATCCTTTATGGATATTTTAAATTAATGTCATGAAAAATAATAATTAATATGTAATAATATTTATTAATATTTAAATAATTGAATATACAAGTAATCCAAATTACAAATAGGTTTTTCTTGAACACCAGCTACAATGATATTTTGAGTCTCTCGTTTATGTAATAAAACATTAGAGGAAAATTTTTATCTTTCTAATGGAATGTTTGAGAATATTTAAATGGATTTTCTAGTGGGATTATATGATCAAACCCTACATATGAACCTTCATGGATATGAAATATTTGTTTTATATTATAAATATAAAGGGAGATCTATATTACATTACCAAGGGAGTGTCTTGATGATATGTTCTGTTGTGATAGTGCTAGGAGCTCATTTTTATCTATCCTGTAGAACATGGTGGTATTTCCATGTTAGGAAGACTATTATTTCATTTTGGGTAAGAATTTTTGCAGTATAATTGAGATGAATTATTTTCTATTTGTAACTCTGTAAGAACCCGGTTCTTCTTTTAGAGGTACGGGATTCTTTTTTTCCTTTTCCTTAAGTGATTTTGAGAAAATATGGAAAAATGGGGAAAATCCTAAATTTTGAAACTACACGCCATGTACTTTGCCCACACGCCGTGTACTTTTGGCCGTGTTGGGATATGTACACAGGGCGTGTAGCCTCGCCAGCCACAAAGGGTGTAGGAACCGACTACATGCCGTGTAGTGGTCCTTTACATGTCGTGTAGTCAGTCAGCATGTTAAAAAGTAAGGCGGTGGAGTCGCCGCCAGCTGGGTGGCAGTACACTCCGTGTACTCGGGAGTACATGCCGTGTACTCTTGTCGGCAGGTGAATAGTGCCGGTGCATCCAAATGAACAGTTAAATGAAATAATTACACACTGCGTACTCAGAAGTACACACCGTGTACATTGTTTTTTTGGCTTAAAACAGGCAGTAGCCTCCTCATTTGGCAGAGGAGGCGTTTGATCCATTTTGGAACCAAAGGAGGAGGCTGGACCTTTGAAGATCTGTCGAGAGTTCGTCTGGAATCCGATTCGGCTTCGGACGATCTCGTTGGAATCGCACGGGTAATCCCTTCCTCCTCCTGGTACCGTTATTTACAATTCTTCTCCCAACATATGTTATTTATGTTTGAATGGGTTTTTTCTTCATCAGATCTACGCAGTTCTTGGGTGTTTCTGGATCCTGTCTTCGGGTATAGTGTTCGTTGGCACATAAGGTAGGTGTCTTGGTGTTTATTTTCCAACTGTCATGTGTTTTTGTGCGTTTTTGTGCCACGAACCCATGTTGGGGTGTCGTGTGGCTGAGGCCGTTGCTATATTTAATGCCTAGAATTGCATAGGTGATTAAATGGTGATAATAAAATGATGTTTGGGATCATTGCTTGGATCCAGGACAATCCCGAGGGGTGTGTTCCTCTGTTTAGCCGTTTGGCCAGGATACCCGAGGGTATGCCTTAAATGTATTAACTTTAGAATTTCCTTGAGAGGAATTGCTTGTTTAATGCATTATGAAATGTTGGGAATGACCCGATTACCTGTTTAGACTGAGGGCATTGTTGTGATTAGCCTGAGGGCGTGACTTTTTTAGCCTGAGGGATGTCGTTATTCCACCTGAGGGAAACCTTTCGTGTCTGAGGGCTTGACTTCTGAGCCTGAGGGAGACACTTCGTAAGCCTGAGGGTGAGAATTTCTATTATTCCTAAGGGAAATACCTACGGGTTGGATTCTGTATGGAATGAGGGCCATCCTGAGGGCGTGGTTACTATTTTACCCTGAGGCCACGGTTCTGGTTAACCTGAGGGCTTGGTGCTGAGCACAAAAACGTTACAAAATTAAAGGAATTAAATGAATAATAAAATGGAAATTTAACTGCTAAGTTAGTTATTTTTGAGTACTTCTTAGTTATTGCATTTACTATTGCACACTTTTTTCATGTTTTACACACAGTTGAGCAGGGGCCCTTGGTGGGTGCGTACTGAAATATATTTCTCACACCCTGTTTGGGTCATGCTTTTCGGCCCAAACAGATTACGTTGCTACAGGTGTAGATAGGGGAAATAGTCCCTATACAGGTACTTGACAGTTGCTGAGGAGTAGGAGGGCATGAGACCGAACCTAGGCACACGATGTCGCTACCAGCTGTTTACTTGTTTTGTTGTACTTTGCTTTTGGTTGTATCACAGTGATGTATAACATGTTCTGGCTGTTTTCTTATAATTTGAACATGTAGAATTATCACTTTTATACTGTTGTCTATATCCACTACTGTAGTTATTTCTGTTGTGTATGTTTACGGATTTCGTTGTTGTTGTATGTTTATTTTGGTATTCTGCTGCGCTACACTTTGACAAGTGAGGGAATAGTTTCCCCACTATCAGACCTGGGACTTCGCTGCTAGTTGGCAGCCTCTGGCGTTTGGGGAAATGCGCTTTATGTCATGTGGAGAACCGGGCTTGGGGCACCCGTTGCGTGGCACCTGGGGCCGGGACGTTACACAGTGGTATCAAAGGGGTTTCTTTTCTTTGACTTTCTATTTGGAGCCGTAGTCAGAGTTAGGACGAACGGTAGTTTGTAATAAGCTGTTCCTGGGCGTAGATAACCTGTGTACAGGGAAAAGCCAGTCTACCTCGTACTTTGCATTCTTTGATCTTGCAATTTTACAGTTGATATGTTTTCACCGTTGGGTGACGCACTTGGATTGTGCTGTTTATATTTTATCTATGGGTTCTATTTAGTTGCAACCCGATGAGATGAGTGTATGTCGTCTCATGCATCATATAGGTACATGCTAGATATCACATGTCGTGAATAGTTTCCATGCCATGTAGGTGTATTAGAATTTGCATTTTGTTGTGATAGTTGTTGTGCTAGTAAAACATGCTGTTGTGATAGCTGCTTGATAAATACCAACCTTGTGATATGGTATTATTTTTTGAACTTGTTTATAGAATGGACACCAAACTATGGTCTTTGGGGAGTCTAGGCCCCCAATGACCAGAATTTGGTGGATCATTGACTAGTTATTGGTTATAACACAAATAAAATGTCAAACATCGATTCGTGGGGTGTATGGGCCCCCATGGGTCGGAATTTGACACTTAGGTGTTGTTTTCAGTATTTTTCTGGGTTTCGGAGAAGTCTCTGAGGAATACTGTCCGGAAACCCAGTATACACGCCGTGTAGTATTTTTATACACGCCATGTATGTTCTTATGTTCGGGAAGAAATATGAACTTTTGAGTACACGCCGTGTACCCTGAGTACACTCCGTGTAGTCTCTTCCCGTGTCACAAACCGTGTGGGCGGAGACACGGGGTAGGGAATGGGGTTGGGTAAGACACGCCGTGTAGTGTTGACTCGGAGTACGACTGTGTAACTAACAACACGGGTCGGTGAACTCCTAGATAAAACACACCGTGTCAACTATAGACACGCCGTGTAGTGTAACCTGGGGACTCGGCCGTGTAACTAACAACACGGGCCTATGTCACCTCTTTCAGAACACGCCGTGTACCTTTGGGACACACCATTTAGTCTTGTCTGAGGACAGACCGTGTGGAGTTAGCCCTGTGGCTGGGAAATGGTGTGGTGTACATGCCGTGTACGGGTGTAACACACCGTGTGTGGTAAAGCCAAGTAGTCGGCCGTGTCACAGACGACACATGCAGTTGGAAAATAACACCGTACACACCGTGTAGATATTATACACGCCGTGTAGTTTTGTTGAACGGAAGTCGTGTGGTTTAACCGTATAGAAGGACCCGGACAGGGGAAAGGAAGTCAAGTACACGCCGTGTAATCAGTGTACACGCCGTGTAGTCTTGTTTTGCAAATTTTGAACTGCCTTCTTCCTCTTGTCCCTTTGTGGTTCCTTTGTTTCAGTCTTAATAATATTGAATCTGAGGTGTTCTTTTGACCTTGTAGAGTCATGCCTCCTAGACGACCGTGAGTTGTTCGCCAAGATAGCGGTGACGATTATAATCCGGAGATAGTGGGCCATGGGAGACCAGTTGATCCACCAGCAGAGCCAGATGCGACACCAGCTATTATACCGGACACGGGCGCGGTGGCACAGTTCCGTGAAGGCTTATTTCGGTTCATGCAGACCTTTCAGGGAGCACCGCAGGCTGCCACATCTATTAACGAGCTGACGCGTATCTTCCTGCAGCAGCATCCGCCTACGTTTTCAGGGGATGGCAGACCACAGGCTGCAGAGTCTTGGCTAGGATCAATGCAGACTATTTTCGAGCATATTGAGACACCTCCAGGGTGGAGGGTCAAGCTCGCGAATTACATGTTGCGTGATTCTTCCAAGAGGTGGTGGGATGTGACCACCTAGTCAAATCATCACAGGGACATGGCGTGAGAGGATTTTCAGACATTCTTCTATGACTTCTTCTTTCCCGAGACACTATGAGCAGATAGAGCTCGAGAGTTCATGAATCTACTGTAACACCCCGAGATTTTATGAAAAATATTATTTTAATTTCATTAATGTATTATGATGTATTCTACACCAAGATTACCTTGCGCTATACGCAACACCGTATTAGCTTGCAGTATATGCAACACTATTCTTGGACCGTGTTACACACAATTTTGATAATATTTATTCTACGCAACATTGAGTATATATGTATATATATTAAATGTATAAATGAAATATGGTTGGATTCTGTTATACGAAACAAAAAAGGATTCTTTCATAGCACACAACCCTGACTTGGCTTGCATTACATGCAATTGCGACCTTCCTCGATAGCGTGTGTTGTACGCAATACCGGGTTTTAATAAACAATGTTATATTATTATAATATTGTCATGAACTAGCCGTTATGAATAGTATTAAATAAATTTTGAATTTTATAACATTATTATTCATCTTACACATTTCTAGAACAAGGTATAAGAACAAAATAAATTTTTTGGGTAAAATAAGTATTTTTCAAAAAATGCAGTTTTGCCGCCTTTTGATGGCGCACCCACATTAAATCTGGTTTTTGACATGTTTATAAGTTCAATTTGAAAAAATAAAATTCTTCTTTGGAATCAAGAAAAAAAAATTTACTTTGGATAAATTTTTCATATTATTCTGGTAACTTTCACATTTTAATGAATAGTAAAAGCACGCTATATTTTAATTAAAAACAACTTTTTTCATCGTAATATCTTATGTGGTTAAATTATAATATTGAATGGTTTTAAAGTATAAATAGAATATATTTTTTACCATTTAATATAATGTATGTCATTATCATTGATTTTACCTTGAATTCGTAGGTTAAATCAATTCAATCTTTTGCAATGTTTTAAACAAAAACCCGTTTTTATTCGACAACGGGATTAATTTTAATTTAATTTCTGAAACTTCTATGTTTTGAATTTTAAAAAATGGATTCCATATTTGGAATCAGTGGGTCCAAATTATGTTAATAGGATACTTTTTATTTTTGGGAATTATGAATAGTAACTACGGTAAATTTTATTTACCATAGTTAAAGGTAAATCGGGTAATTAAGGGTAAATATAATATTTTAAAATTACCCTAAAAAATGTCAAAATCCTATTGTATGACTAAAAAACGACCCATATCTCCTATGGGTCGGATTATATTAATTTAATGAAATTTTTTCAATGAAAATAATTTAATTATTATTAAAACCAAAGAATGTGACAACATGTCACTTTCTTAAATCTTATAAGTATAATAATTTTAATCTAGTGATAAACTTCATGAAACTTCAAACATGAATAGTATCCAGAAAGAAAATACAATTATCTACATAATAGGAATTTATTTAGAATTTTTAGGGATTAAATAATTATCATTTATTATGACAGAAAGATGATGCAGTAATTGTCTTATTAATGAAATATTGACATAATTGATGTTATAAATGACCAAATAAATGTAATTTGAGACTTTTTATGACTTAAACTAATTTTCTAGGTTAATATGAAATGTTATTGTAGATTTAAGTAACTTGGATTGAACGTATCATTCTGTTATGAATTTCATAAAAATCATGTACCAAATAGTGTCAAAATTGACATAAAATAGTTTTTAAAACAAATATTATATTATTAATTGTTATTTTATTCCTAAAAATCTAAGGTTCGGCCAAATGACTTAGATAAGATTATATATATTAATAATAAACAACATGGGGTTCTTTTGGCTTGATATAGTAAGTTTATTAACCATATAGTGTAAGAAAACAAAAAGACACGGTAAAAGTTAAATTATTTAACTTCGAGTTAAATCTAATTGTTAAGGTTAACATAATAACCTAAACTTTTCTAAATCCTATTGGTTGATAGTATTTCGACCCATACCCACTTTACCTTCGAAATAAGACCCTTTGGAACCATTATAAACCGATTTTGACTTTAATATAAAATAATATTTTGAGATATTCCTAAGGTGCCCCTCTCCTCCCTTATAAAAGGGCACCTCCTCCCCCTTCTCCTCACACCAATTTGAGCACTCAAGCTCGGCCAACCCCTGACAAAATCCATTCTCCACTTACCTAGAATAATCCTATAGGTCCTGGTCTTCTTCAAAGACCAATCTTAGTTCCCTAAGTGGAGGATTCAAAGAGGCGTTTCGAAGAAGAGGTAATATCCATTACCGATCTTTTCAATTTCTTTGTTCTTCAACTTCTTCTTCTTTAGTTTTTTCATGATAAAGTAATAACATCAGTATTAATTACATACTGATATGTTATTATAAATATTAAACAACTCCAATTAACCTTCTATCCATCCTACGGAAAAAGGAAATCACCGCACGTGCGTACGTACGGAATACCGTCTCCACGCCGTGGTGTAATCTATTTTCCACCATCACCTTACAAGGATGAGTATAATGGTGTAATGAGTAACTATATATGATTATTATAGATTGATATTGATACTGAAATAGTATACATACACTTCAACACAATTCCACGACCATGGGAATGATATCATCGCTCGTGCGTACGTACGGACTACCGTCTCCACGACGCGATGAGATTCATTCTCAATGATTAACAACTCAGGAATGATTATAAAGTATATATAATATGTACTAATGAAATATATGACATAATAATTATACTGGATTTATTTATATATTTATATGTATTTCATCTACTTAATTCCATTGAATTCAATAAGGAAACGAAAACAGCGTTCATGCGTACGTACGGACTACCGTCTCCATGAACGGTGTATTTATTTCCACTTAATGATTTATTATATATATGTATATCCTGAATATATATATATATATAAATCATGTTTTATGTTCTAGAATTAAGTAATCATTATCTAAGTAATCATATGAATAATTACAAGTCAAAACACGGACGACAAATGAAACAATTTTACCCAAAAACATCGAATTTACAAAAGAACGGGTAATATAAAGTCATAAGTGAACCATATATGATATCATAACAATGAATATGATTCTGTAATAAGTAAATTACATTATTTAAATCAATATACAGGAGGTTCGGACACTTACAAAGCAAGTCGGACCTAAGGTAAGGGAAATATCCCAATCTCATTTTTATCCGAGATTGTTTATACATTGGTATTTACTGGGGTGTATTTTATCATCCACATCCATGTTTACTCAATATGTAATATTATTTCCATCCACCTACAATTTTTTATATCCTATTTTACCCTTTGGTTATTTTCTAGTAAAAGATATGAATGGAATCTTTTGTCATTTTTCATACGAGGTACTTTTTTGACTTTTCCGACAAAAGTACGAGAAGAATGTTTTTTTAACTTATATGGAAAGAATGGATTTTAAAAAAATTATTTCCAAGAACCTTACTTTATAAATTTTCAACTTTATTTTTAATCAACTTCTTTTAGTTTATAATTGTATGACATGTTAAGAAAAGAAAAGTGTTTTGAAGTAGAAAGGATATTTTCCTCAAGAATGGAGTTCAAATGGTTTATCAAAATTATTTTCCATCTAAGATAATATAGGGTTCTGGTTTTATCCCTATTATTACATTGATTTGATTTTGTTTTGAAGGAATTATTTTTATGAAGTCATTTACCTTATATGATTTGTTTTATGATGTCATGATGTTTCAAGAATCCAATTTTTGTTACATGTGTTATGCGATGATGTATGATTTATGATTATGTGGCACACATAAGAAAGGATTCATTATAAGATGGGTGGGACCTATATCTCCCTCCAATGCATTGGGTAAATATTTTATATCTCATGAGATAGACAAGGCTGGAACAGTAGGTTATACCGGTTCAGTGAACAGGACTGAAATGAGGGTGACTCGGTTCAGAAAGTGACATTGTCCACTAAGATAGTCTTGGAAATGAGTCTTGACTAACAAGAAATGATTCTCTATGATTATGTATGAATGCCACAAAGTTTCATTTTTTATGTTATGATTATTGTGATTACATTTCACTGCCATGATTTACCCCATGTTATGAAATTATGATCTCTTTTTCAGGTTAAGATTTCCAAAATGTTATGTTCTTATGAATATGATGTGATTGATATTTCTTTTGTTTACCCTTACTGAGAATTTGAGCTCAACCTTCTATGTTTTCTTTTCCCCAGGATATAAAGAAAGGTTTTAGGTAAAAAAAGGAAGATCTTTATGGGAGATGTTGAAGATCTTTCACCATGATTAGAAGATTATATTCTGAGTTTTCAAAGACACTAAACTATTACGATCCTTGTGTGTGTTTTTTTGTTATGTACTAAGTATTTCGCAAAAGTAATGTAATGTCAATGTACGTCAGGCTTCGGGTCTCTACAGTTGGTATCAGAGGAGAGGTTTAGTCAACCTTTGGAAACTAGGATGCGAAAACGTTAGTGAGATCCCTAGAGATATTTCTACGGTATGTCTAGGGATGTCCCTAAGGTTAAGTATACGTATAGTTTATAGTACTAGAACTATGCTAACGATCATAGAATTAAACCTAAGATGTTAGATATTGAAGGTACTCCCCCTTTATTATGTTGTTTTCCCTAGCATGATTTTTGCCTCTCACACTATTCTTTTTGGGTTTTAGACGATGGATGGAACCCGAAGGAACCGTGTTGATCAATGCAATGGACAATGCAATGATTGTCCTCCTGAACAAACAAATGTTATTGTAGATGGAGTGCAAAATCTTATTGCTATCCTTACACAAGCTATGAATCATTATGGACTTCCAAATGAGCAGAGAAAGGAACAATATTCTATTGAGTCCTTCATGAGGCAAAGTCCACCATCTTTCAATGGGACTTCCGATCCACTTGTTGCTGAACAATGGATCAGTACCACTGAAAAGATATTTTCAGTTCTTCAATGTTCTGAACATGATAAAGTCATCTTAGCAGTATATCGTTTGGAAGGTGAAGCTGATCAATGGTGGAATCTTATCAAGAATACAAGGCCAAGAGATGATATTGAGTCCATGGAATGGGACGAGTTCAAGAACTTATTTTTCAGTAAGTACTTCCCTCGTATTCTTCGAAAAAATATGGAGAAGGAGTTTCTTGAACTAAAGAAAAAGGATGATGAATCTGTTGGTATATACGAAGCGAATTTTACAAGACTTGCAAGGTATGCATCTGGCATTATCATCCAACCTGAAAGTAAAGTTGATCGATTTTTCAGTGGCTTAAAACCAAGTCTTCGAAGGGCATTAGCTATAATAGAATTCAGTAGCTATGAAGAAATTGTGCGTTGTGCTATCAAGGTAGAAATGGAAGTTGGTGTTACATATCCATCTCATGGTTTTGACAAGAAACGAAAGATGGAGTTCAAGGAGAAATCTCAAAATAATGGTGAAAAGAAGATGAATGTTTCCTTATGCACAGAGTGTGGAAAGAAGCATGGTGGAGATTTTCTTAAAGGGACTAGAAAATTTTTTAAGTGTGGAAAATAAGGTTATCAAGAAGTTGAGTGTCGAAGTAATGGAAAAAGGGTTTCTAATGATGTGAATAAAGCAAACACTGCAGAGAATGAACCACCAACACTTCAATGCTTCAAGTGCAAGGAAATGGGGAATTATGCTAATAAATGCCCTAATCCAAGGGTTAGTGATGATCGACATGAGCAACCGCTTAAGGAAAAGGACAAAGGGAAGTCACATGCAATGACTATTGGAGATGATGAATATGACAATGATGTGGTGGAATGATTAAGTGTTTATGTAATGGGATTCCAAAATAATGTTGTATCATAAAGTATTGGAATATTTATGTATTGGACTAATGTGGTATTCAAATTGATTGAGATATTTTTGGAAATAAGTTGATATGCGCATAATGAAGGAAAAATGAGAAAACGAAATGTTTAACAGTATTCATGAGCTCATGATTAATATAAGGACTAAGTGATATCATGGTTTGAGTATATAGAATTTTGAGGATTTTGGTATGTGGAAGGTGTTAACTTTTAACTACATTCATGTTTTCCCTATGGTTCAATGAGTATTCAAGAGAATACATGATTAAGGACTTTGAATGTTTGGAATGTGACCAACATAACATATCTTATGATATATGGGGATCAATGATGGTATTAAATCTCTGGTAATCATTTTCACTATGTTATGAGAGTGGACTGTAGTATTATTGATAAGCCTAAAGATTGGAATGGATTATGTTGGACATAAGTTAGTATTGTTTAAGGATAGAAGTTTTTTCGATATTATTGATGGGATGTTATAGTAATATAGTTTTAGAAAAAGGATAACCTGCAGGACGGACGACAGCCCATCGCTTCGGACAAGGCGGTGGGAATCGAACCCACAACTGAAGTGAGACTGTCCTTTATCGCCTACCACTGACCTATAGGAAGTCCCTGTTTAGTAGAAACTAGTTTTATTATATTAAGCAGTATGATATGTGAAGTATAAGTTCATTTTAGGAACCATATATGATTAATATCAATATAGACGGACTTATGTATTTTTTATAACTTTTCTAACATTTTGTTTGAGACATATGGAATGACCCATCATTCTATCACATGATGTGCTAACACATCACGAATGACAAATTCAACTTCATTTATTTAAGAGATGAAGTGGAAATTTTCCAATGAACGACTAACGGTGAGACTATACCAAAATCACGAAAGTATTTCTTCTAATTCAAATTTCATCAACATTAGGGAAATTATCTTGAAAACCAAAAAAATGTTGTCTTAGTGCTCTTATATCTGATGAATCAGATGGTACCTTAGATCATCACATTTTATGGCTTTGTGATTGCTAGCTTTTCCATAGCCATGTTCTCTACCACTCTCCATCAGAACATGATGTTTAGATTTCTCTTCCATATCCATATTTTCACCTATGTGGAAACCCAGTGATTAGTTTATTTGGGTAACCGTTAAGTTTCATACTTTTGTCTTTAAAGATAAGTTTTGGTATTCCTTTTTACGATGTGGGTTTCTATCAAAGAAACTTTCAAATAGTAAACCATTTATAACCCCGACGAATTTCGAGGGAGAAATTCATTTTAAGGGGGGTAGAATGTAACACCCTGAGATTTGATGAAAAATATTATTTTAATTTCATTAATGTCTTATGTTGTATTCTACACCAATATTACCTTGCGCTATACGCAATACCGTATTATCTTGCAGTATACACAACACTATTCTTGGACCGTGTTACACACAATTTTGATAATATTTATTCTACGCAACATTGAGTATATATATATATATATATTAAATTTATAAATGAAATATGGTTGGATTCTGTTATACGAAACAACGAAGGATTCTTTCACAACACACAACCCTGACTTGGCTTGCATTACACGCAATCGCGAGCTTCCTCGATAGCGTGTGTTGTACGCAATACCGGGTTTTAATAAACAATGTCATATTATTATAATATTGTCATGAACTATCCGTTATGAATAGTATTTACTAAATTTTTAATTTTATAACATTATTATTCATCTTACACATTTCTAGAACATTGTATAAGAACAAAATAAAATTTTCGGGTAAAATAAGTATTATTCAAAAAATGCAGTTTTTCCGCCTTTTGATGGCGTACCCACATTAAATCTGGTTTTTTACATGTTTATAAGTTCAATTTGACAAAATAAAATTCCTATTTTGAATCAAGAAATAAAAATTTACTTTGGATAAATTTTTCATATTATTCTGGTAACTTTCACATTTTAATGAATAGTAAAAACACGCTATATTTTAATTAAAAACAACTTTTTTCATCGTAATATCTTATGTGGTTAAATTATAATATTTAATGGTTTTAAAGTATAAATATAATATATTTTTTACCATTTAATATAATGTATGTCATTAACATTGATTTTACCTTGAATTTGTAGGTTAAATCAATTCAATCTTTTGCAATGTTTTAAACAAAAACCCATTTTTATTCGACAACGGGATTAATTTTAATTTAATTTATTCAACTTCTGTGTTTTGAATTTTAAAAAATGGATTCCATATTTTGAATCAGTGGGTCCAAATTATGTTAATAGGATAGTTTTTATTTTTGGGAATTATGAATAGTAACTACGGTAAATTTTATTTACCATAGTTAAAGGTAAATCAGGTAATTAAGGGTAAATATAATATTTTAAAATTAACCTAACAAATGTCAAAATCCTATTGGATGACTAAAAAACTACCAATATCACCTAAGGGTTGGATTAGATTAATTTAATTAAATTTTTTCAATGAAAATAATTTAATTATTATTAAAACCAAAGAATGTGACAACATGTCACTTTCTTAAATATTATAAGTATAATAATTTTAATATAGTGATAAACTAATGAAACATCGAAAATTAATAGTCTCCATAAAGCTAATACAATTATCTACATAATAGAAATTTATTTAGAATTTTTAGGGATTAAATAATTATCATTTATTATGACAGAAAGATGATGCAGTAACTGTCTTATTAATGAAATATTTACATAATTGATGTTATAAATGCCCAAATAAATGTAATTTGAGACTTTTTATGACCCACACTAATTTTCTAGGATAATATGACATGTTATTGTTGATTTAAGTAACTTGGTTCTAACTTATCATTCTATTATGAATTTCATAAAAATCATGTACCAAATAGTGTCAAAATTGACATAAAATAGTTTTTAAAACAAATATTATATTATTAATTGTTATTTTATTCTTAAAAATATAAGGTTCGGCCAAATGACTTAGATAAGATTATATATATTAATAATAAACATCTTGGGGTTCTTTTGGCTTGATATAGTATGTTTATTAACCATATAGTGTAAGAAAACAAAAAGACACGGTAAAAGTTAAATTATTTAACTTAGAGTTAAATCTAACTAATAAGGTTAAAATAATAACCTAAACTTTTCTAAATCCTATTGTTTGATAGTATTTAGACCCATCCCCACTTTACCTTCTAAATAAGACCCTTTGGAGCCATTATAAACCGATTTTGACTTTAATATAAAATAATATTTTGAGATATTCCTAAGGTGCCCCTCTCCTCCCTTATAAAAGGGCACCTCCTCCCCCTTCTCCTCACACCAATTTTAGCACTCAAGCTCGGAAAAACCCTGACAAAATCCATTATCCACTTCCCTAGAATAATACTAGAGGTCCTGGTATTCTTCAAAGACCAATCTTAGTTCCCTAAGTGGAGGATTCAAAGAGGCGTTTCGAAGAAGAGGTAATATCCATTACTGATCTTTTCAATTTCTTTCTTCTTCAACTTCTTCTTCTTTAGTTGTTTCATGATAAAGTAATAACATCTGTATTAATTACATACTGATATGTTATTATAAATATGAAACAACTCTAATTAACCTTCTATCCATCCTACGGAAAAAGGAAATCACCGCGCGTGCGTACGTACGGAATACCGTCTCCACGCCGTGGTGTAATCTATTTTCCACCATCACCTTACAAGGATGAGTATAATGGTGTAATGAGTAACTATATATGATTATTATAGAGTGATATTGATACTTAAATAGTATACATACACTTCAACACAATTCCACGACCATGGGAACGATATCATCCCTCGTGCATACGTACGGACTACCGTCTCCACGACGTGATGAGATTCATTCTCAATGATTAACCATTCATGAATGATTATAAAGTATATATAATATTTACTAATGAAATATATGACATAATAATGATACTGGATTTATTTATATATTTATATATATGTCATCTACTTAATTCCATTCAATTCAATAAGGAAACGAAAACAGCGTTCATGCGTACGTACGGACTACCATCTCCATGAACAGTGTATTTCTTTCCATTTAATGATTTATTATATATATGTATATCATGAATATATATATATATAAATCATGTTTTATGTTCTGGAATTAAGTAATCATGATCTAAGTAATCATATGAAAAATTACAAGTCAAAACACGGACGACAAATGAAACAATTTTACCCAAAAACATGGAATTTACAAAAGAACGGGTAATATAAAGTCATAAGTGAACCATATATGATATCATAACAATGAATATGATTCTTTAATAAGTAAATGATATTATTTAAATCATTATACAGGAGGTTCGGACACTTACAAAGCAAGTCGGACCTAAGGTAAGGGAAATATCACAATCTCATTTTTATCTGAGATTGTTTATACTTTGGTATTTACTGGGGTGTATTTTTCATCCACATCCATGTTTACTCAATATGTAATATTATTTCCATCCACCTACAATTTTTTAAATCCAATTTTACCCTTTGGTGATTTTTTAGTAAAAGATATGAAAGGAATCTTTTGTCATTTTTCATACGAGGTACTTTTTTGACTTTTCCGACAAAAGTACGAGAAGAATGTTTTTTTAACTTATACAACAAGAATGGATTTTTAAAACATTATTTCCAAGAACCTTCCTTTATAAGTTTTCAAGTTTATTTTTAGTCAACTTATTTTAGTTTGTAATTGTATGACATGTTAAGAAAAGAAAAGTGTTTTGAAGTAGAAAGGATATTTTCCTCAAGAATGGAGTTCAAATGTCTTATCAAAATTATTTTCCATCTAAGATAATATAGGGTTCTGGTTTTATCCCTATTATTACATTGATTTGATTATGTTTTAAGGGAATTATTTTTATGAAGTCATTTACCTTATTTGATTTGTTTTATGATGTCATTATGTTTCATGAATCCAATTTTTGTTACATGGGTTATGCGATGATGTATGATTTATGATTATGTGGCACACATAAGAAAGGATTCATTATATGATGGGTGTGACCTATATCTCCCTCCAATGCATTGGGTGAAGATTTTATATCTCATGAGATAGACATGGCTGGAACGGTAGGTTATACCGGTTCAGTGAAATAGGACCGAAATTAGGGTGACTCGGTTCAGAAAGGGAATTTGTCCACTTAGATAGTCTTGTCATTGAGTCTTGACTAACAAGAAATGATTCTCTATGTTTATGTATTAATGCCACAAAGTTTCATGTTTTAAGTTATGCTTATTGTGATTACATTTCACTACCATGATTTACCCCATGTTATGAAATTATGATCTCTTTTGCAGGTTAAGATTTCCAAAATGTTATGTTCTTATGAATATGATGTGATTGATATTTCTTTTGTTTACCCTTACTGAGCATTTGAGCTCGCCCTTCTATGTTTTCTTTTCCCCAGGATATAAAGAATGGTTTTAGGTAAAAAAAGTAAGATCTTTATGGGAGATGTTGAAGATCTTTCACCACGATTAGAAGATTATATTCTGAGTTTCCAAAGACACTAAACTATTACGATCCTTGTGTGTGTGTTTTTGTTATGTACTAAGTATTCCGCAAAAGTAATGTAATGTCAATGTACGTCAGGATTCGGGTCTCTACATCTACAGCATGGCGCTATGTCGGTGATGGACTACTCTGTTCGTTTTATAGAGCTTCACTGCTTTGCACCCGTACTGGAGGGTGATGAGATGCTGAGAGCCAGAAATTTTGAGGATGGTCTTCGGTATGACATCCGAGTGCTGGTGAATGTTTTCAGGTTACCTACTGTACACACGATTGTGAATCAGACATTGATTACAGAGAGGAACCTGCGAGAATCTAGTGGTGTGGGCCAGGGCGGTTCGGCCCCTGTTACTGGTACTATTTTTGCTGGCAAGAGGAAGAGGTAGATGGACTTCTCTCAGTGCGGCAGTACCAGCCAGGAAGCTTCTTTAGGTGGCCCGATCAGGTGCTACCAGTGTGGAAGAGAGGGGCACAAGAGGCCGCAGTGTCCACAAGACCCAGTAGAGTGCCGAGCTTGCGGCATGATGGGTCATCTTCAGCGCTTTTGCAGGGCGTTTCTACTAGTGGCTAGTGAGAGGGGTTCTGTGCAGACTCCGCATGCGGGATCCGGACCAGTGGCTTCTTACCAGTCAGGGAACTGGAATACGTCAGGGCGTTCAGGCAGAGATGGTGGTCGTGGACGTGGTATCCAGACACCAAGATCTTAGAGGCAACATGGCGGGACAGATCAGGGTAGCCAGGCTGTGTCGCAGGACCGCGACACTGGTCAGGCATATGCAGTGCAACAGACACAGCAGGAGTAGGATCCCGGACCTTCGATAGTCAGAGGTACTATTCTAGTAGCTTCTGTCTTGTCTTCAGCACTTTTTGATACGGGTGCTACACATATTTTTATATCAGTACCCGTTGTGGAGAGCATTGGGATCAGTGTTTCTACTTCTTCTGCTATCTTGACGCTAGACACTCCGTTGGGGACTAGGACGGTTGGTGTGCGTCAGTTCAAGGAGTGCCCCCTTGAGGTTGGTGGGTGTTACTTACTTTGGGACCTCTATGTCCTGGAGATGACGAGATATGACGTCATTCTCGGGATGGACTGGTTGGTTCCCTTTCGTGCCTTTGTAGACTGCTATCGTCGCAGGGTGCGTTTCACGTCACCAGAGGGTGGTGAGTTTCTATACCATTGCGAGGGGGATGTTCAGGCGAGTCGAGCTGGACCAGAGCATCATGGGTGAGGTGGAGTCAAGGACCAGATTGCGATCTTATATCTGGATGACCAGGGGACTCGTCAGATGGTTTTCCCTCCAGTTGTCGATCGTTTCAGGGATGTCTTCCTGGAAGACTTTTCTGGTCTACCTCCGGTGAGTGAGGTGGATTTCTCTATCGAGCTTGTTCCAGGAGTAGCACCGATGTCCATTCCTCCTTATAGGATGGCCACGCCTGAGTTGAAGGAGCTCAAGAGGAAGTTAGAGGAGCTATAGGAAATTGGTTTTATCCGACCCAGTACTTCTCCATGGAGTTCTCCGGTCCTTTTTGTGAAGAAGGAGGATGGTACCCTTAGGCTTTGTGTGGATTATCGGAAGATGAACCAGTTGACTGTTAAGAACCGATATCCCTTCTCGAGGATAGATGATTTTATTGATCAGATTCGTGGAGCACGAGTGTTCTCGAAGATTGACATGAGATCCAGATATCATCAGCTGCGCATTAGACCATCTGATATACCTCTCACAGCATTCAGGAGCAGGTATGGTCTATATGAGTATACGGTTATGCCATTCGGACTCACGAACGCGCCAGCTTTTTTCATGGCTCTGATGAATCGTGTGTTCCATCCATATCTTGATTCATTTCTGGTAGTATTCCTGGACGACATCTTGGTGTAATCTCACACTCGACACGACCATGCCACCCATCTTGAGATCGTATTGAGTACACTGAGAGAGCATCGCATATATGCTAATCTCTCGAAGTGCCACTAGTGGATGGACCAGATTCACTTCCCGGGTCATATCATCCCAGATGCAGGAGTTGCAGTGGACCCAGAGAAGGTGAGAGCAGTAGTTTCCTGGGAGCATCCCAAGAACGTGTTTGAGATACGAAGTTTCTTAGGGCTAGCTGGTTACTACAGATTCTTCATACAAGACTTCTCTCGTTTAGCAACACCATTAACAGGTCTGACTAAGAAGGGTGTGAAGTTCGTTTTGTCAGAAGCTTGCGAGACAGCTTTTCAGGACCTGAAGGGAAGGCTGACATCACCACTGATCCTTATACTCCCAGAGCAGGGGAAGAACTATACAGTTTACTGTGATGCGTCAGGGATTCGGCTGGGAGCCGTTTTGATGCAGGGTGACCGAGTTGTGGCGTACGGGTCTCGGCATTTGAAGCCACATGAGAGGAATTACCCGATGCATGATCTCGAGTTGGCTGCAGTTGTGCATGCGTTGTGCTGTTGGAGACATTACCTGTTGGGAGATAATTTTGTGGTTTTCACCGACCACAAAATCCTTAAGTATATCTTTACTCAGCGTGACCTAAATCTGAGGCAGAGAAGGTGGGTCGAGTACCTACAGTCCTTTGATTTTGAGCTTGCTTATAAACCTGGTAATGGTAATGCAGCAGCCGATGCACTGAGCAGGACGACTCAGATACATGAAGTGCAGGAGGCCAGTGGTGAATGGAAGCTTATGGGTTTGTTCTCTGAGATGCATCAGGAGGTGCATGGAAGTTAGGGACAGAATTATCATTCCTCGTTAGCTGTGACTTCTACCCTCCTGGACAGAGGCAGGTGAGGCAGCTTTACTGGGACCACAGCTCGTGCAGGAGACATCTGAGCAGGTCCAGTTGATTTGGAAGAGGATGACTACCGTGTAGGATCGTTAGAAGTCTTATGCTTATTTCCACAGACGACCATTGGAGTTCATGGTTGGGGATTATGTTTTGTTGCGTGTTTCTCCGAGGATGGGACACAAGTGGATCAGGATATAGGGTAAGCTTTCACCGAGGTATGTGGGGCCATTCGAGATTCTGGAGAGAGTCGGGCTGGTTGCCTATCGGTTGCAGTTACTGCAGCAGTACCGAGCCATGCACGACATCCTCCACGTGTCTCAATTGCGTCACTACCATTCAGACCCGTATCACACCATTCAGCCTCAGGAGGTTGAGCTTCAACATGATGCATCCTTTGAGGAGCATCTGATCCGTATCGTTGACAGGAGCACGAAGGTCCTTCGAGGCAAGTCAATTCCTCTCGTACAGGTGCTATGGTAGCATGGCCGAGTGATGGACGAGACCTGGGAGCGGGAGGCTGATTTACGTGCTCAGTGTCCAGATCTGTTCTGGGATTTCTCTTTTCCACCCTTGAAAGGGAAATTTGGGGACGAATTACTATAAAGAGGGGAGTTTGTAAGAACTCGGTTCTTGTTTTAGAGGTACGGTCTTCTTCTTTTCCTTTTCCTTAAGTGATTTTTAGAAAATATGAAAAAACGGGGAAAATCATAAATTTTTAAACTACACACCATTTACTTTTCCCACACGCCGTGTACTTTTGGCCGTGTTGGGATAAGTACACTAGGCTTGTAGCCTCACCGTCCACAAAGGGTGTAGGAACCGACTACATGCAATGTAGTTGTCCTTCACATTCCCTATAGTCAGTCAACAAGTTAAAAATTCAGGTGCTGGAGTCGCCGCCAGCTGGGAGGCAGTACACGCCGTGTACTCGGGAGTACATGCAGTGTACTCTTGTCAGCAGGTGAACAGTGACAATGCCGCCAAATGAACAGTTAAATGAAATGACTACACGTCGTGTACTCAGAAGTACACGCCGTGTACTCAGAAGTACACGCCGTGTACTTTGTTTTTTCGGCTTAAAATATGCAGTAGCCTCCTCATTTGGCAGAGGAGGCGTTTGAGCCATTTTGGAGCAAAAGAAGGAGGCCGAACCATTAAAGATCTGCCGGTAGTTCATCTGGAATCTGATTCTGCTTCGGACGATCTCGTTGGAACCGCACAGGTAAGCCTTTCCTCCTCCTAGTACGGTTCTTTCCAATTCTTCTCCCAAAGTAGGTTATTTATGTTTGAATGGGTTTTTTTCTTTGTCAGATCTACGCCGTTCTTGGGCGTTTCTAGAGCCGGCGTTCGGGTATAGTGTTCGTTGGCACATAAGGTAGGTGGCTTGGTGTTTATTTTCCAACTGTCGTGCATTTTTGTGCGTTTTCGTGCCATAAAACCAGGTTGGGGTGTCGTGTGGCTGAGGCCGTTTCTATATTTAATGCCTATAATTGCATAGGTGATTAAATGGTGATAATAAAATGATGTTTGGGATCGTTTCTTGGATCCAGGACCATCCCAAGGGGTTTGTTCCTCTGTTTAGCCATTTGTCCAGGATACCCGATGGTATGCCTTAAATGTAGTAACTGTAGAATTGCCTTGAGAGGAATTGCTTTTTTACTGCATTTTGATATGTTGGGAATGGCCCGGTTACCTGTTTAGCCTGAGGGCGTTGTTGTGATTAGCCTGAGGGCGTGACTGTTTTAGCCCGAGGGCTGTCGTTATTCCGCCTGAGGGTAACCTTTCGTGCCTGAGGGCTTGACCTCTATGCCAGAGGGTGACACTTCGTAAGCCTGAGGGTGAGAATTTCTATTACGCCTGAGGGCAATACCTGCGGGTTGGATCCTTTATGGGCTAAGGGCATGCCTGAGGGCGTGGTTACTATTTTAGCCTGAGGGCTTGGTGCTGAGCACAAAAACGTTACTAAATTAAAGGAATTAAATGAATAATAAAATGGAAATTTAACTGTTAAGTTAGTTACTTTTGAGTAATTCTTAGTTATTTAATTTACTATTGCACAGTTGTTGCATGTTTTAAACATAGTTGAGCACGGGCCTTTGCTGGGTGCCTACTAAGATATATTTCTCACACCCTGTTTGGTTCATGCTTTTCGGCTCAAACAGATTACGTTTTTGCAGGTGTAGATAGGGGAAAGAGTCCCTATACAGGTACTTGACAGTTTCTGAGGAGTAAGAGGGCATGGGACCGAGCCTAGGCTCGCGATACCGCTGCCAGCTATTTACCTGTTTTGCTGTACTTTGCTTTTGGTTGTATCACAGTGATGTATAAAATGCTCTGGCTGTTTTCATAGAATTTGAACATGTAGAATCATCACTTTTATACTTTTGTCTATATCCATTGCTGTATTTATTTCAGTTGTGTATGTTTATTGCTTCCGCTGTTGTTGTATGTTTATTTTGGTATTCCGCTGCGCTACACATTGAAAAATGAGGGCATAGTTTCCCCACTCTCAGACCTGGGCCCTCACTGCTAGTCGGCAGCCTCTGGCGTTTGGGGAAATGCGCTTGAGGTCACGTGGCGAACCGGGCTCGGGGCACCCGTTTCATGGCACCCGGGGTCGGGACGTTACAAACTCTTATCAGTCTTTATGGTTTTGCATATTAGAGATTATTATGTTTTTATTATACATCATTTGTTGTGTCCTTATTATGACATACTTACAGGTTGTTTGATTGAGGTTAAATTTCCCAAATGATTTAGTAAATCCACTGACATATTTCATTATCCTTTGGTTCTCTAGGGAACTAACCTATGGATAGTGAAATTTCATTCATTCCCCTACCAATGGGTCTTGTTGGGATGTTACAAATTTTATTTTTATGTTATAGTCTGTTAGTTGGGATATTAGGTGTAATGATTTGACTAATTAGAACATAAATGTTTTCAAATAAAAAGGCATTGAAGAACACTTTATGGTAAAATTAAATTCATCAGGTTGATTTTGGTAACTAAATGTTTTTTATATACTTATTGGTTTTTAATAATCTCACAAAAATTGTTTTGTTAATTGGATTTTTGAATCATTCATTAGTAGAGAGACTTCCTAATAGGATTAAAATATTTTGAGGGTATTTTTCTTATTTATTCGTTGATAGATGGGAACATGAAAACCCTGGTGGAAAAAATGGGTGACTGTGCCTATGGATGAGACATATAATTTCTAATAAATGATATTGTGAATGTGGTAAATAATATTCGAATTTACATAGGGTGTTTGTAACCATAACATCCTTAATTTATAAATGTGAAATCAATATATTTATCCCATTCATAATATTCCTTATCCAGAAAATATTCGGTGGATTATATTCCTATAAATCATTATATTATTTTTTCAATATATTAAATGGATGATCAATATTAAAAAATTATTTGATATACCATGTACCCTATGTGTCTTAAATTCTACAATTAATAATATGAAGTCTCTTCTTAGTAAATTGAACATGCATTATATCCCTTAATAATATAACTAGATAATTTTAGATATGTTGGATATTTATTTATAGTGAACATTACCCTAACACTTAATAGAAAATACCCTTTCTCGTTGGCATTAAATAATGTAACAAATGTATCTCAAAGAAGTTTCAAATCATCAATCAATGGTGAGAGAAACACATTAATATCATTTCTCGACTATTTTGTTCTTGAAATCATCGAGCTCAACATAAAATATTTTTTCATCATACATATATATTGGAAAAAATTGTAAACTTAAAAATGTCCAGGAACATTGTTTTCTACTGAGCCTCTGATATAGAATCATTACTTCTATGCATATTTCCATTCAGAAATTTCAAACTTCATATCTAAAATCATGAAAATGTTTATCAAATATCATCCACAATAGTTAATCATCAGGGTGAAATAAGTTTCCATCATAGATGAACTCATTAGTATGCCATCTTAATCTTTATACATCATTTACATTTATAAAAAGGTGATTTATATGAGGAATCATTGTAAGGTACCAAATTTATTTTGGAGGAGGTTTCATCTTGTTACCTGATAATGAACCATAGTTGAAATTTTTGTCCATATTATATCGTGATGTCCAACATTGACAATTGTTTGATAAACTTTTATATTTATTTCTATAAAATGAACAATAATTTGGGAATATATGTACCATTTCATACTCCAATCCCACTGGGAACAACATTTTATTCACATCATAATTGGAATATGGACGCTCATTGCATTCTGGTAGTAGCTCTTTTAAAAGATTAAGTAATTAAGAGAAAATTTTATGACTCCACGAATTCCATTCTTTCATGTTAAAAAATCTCTATAATGATGATACGAATATAAATTTAGTTTAAAATGAGAGTAATGCTTCATATAATCTTCTTATAATCCTTCAAACATTTCATTTTTTTTCAATGGTTTCAATGCCTACATAATGAATTATTTTTTAAATATGTTCATGTTCGACATGATGAATATTTTCCTTATCTTCAAATGTTGAATTTTTTTTATTTCACCATTCTAGATCCAAAATGTTTAATTATGGATAAAAACATAGACAATGGTATGATCCTTAATTTCTCTAGAATATAAATTTTTCATACTCATACACATTATGTATGAATATAAAATAAAACATTGGTTATTGGTTTTTTTAGAAAATTCCTAGAAATAATCAACACCTTTGTCATATTCATCAATGGTTGTCCATAAATTTTTCCTGTTTTGATCCATTCAATACCAAATATCACAATATAAAATGTGAATATATTCAAACATATAATATTAAAAAAAATATCTAAAATGATATATTTTTAACATAAAAATATGTAATCAAACCAATAAATTATTCATAACTATTTGAACATAACCAACAATTATACATAATGATCAAAATATACAATTTGATGGATTTAAATACAAGTGATTAAACTTATATAAAAATACATAATAGAAATATGAATAAATTTTTGAACAAATAATATGTATTACCAAAATTTAATGAAGATATAAAAGATAAAAAACCCATTAATAAATGAAAAAAAGAATCGAAAAAAACCAACAACAAAAAATTATAATCATTATAATTTATAAATAAAAACATGTATAAATACAAACCATTTGAGAAAAAACAAAATATATTGAGAAAAATTTTATATTATGAAAAATTTAATAATATTAAAACCAATTTAATAATAAAATGGTATAACTAACAAAAAAATTCATATGAACAAATGAATAGATGAATCTAATTTATTATAAATAGATAATTAATATATTTTCAAAACAAAATTTTTTTTTGTCGATAATGGAAAATATATACCAAATTCTGATTCACTCACTCAAATTCAATGGAAAAACATTAAGGCAATTTGATTTAAGAAAAATGTGTAAAATAATGAATTTTCAAAATGGGCCAAAAAAACCTTAAACTGTTGTTACAGGTCGACTGAAATAGCTAGACGAACATGAAAGAAGGATGAATGATGGAATATTAAGGTGATAAAGTGATAATATGATTAAAATAGACTGAAAGTCAAGATAAAACGTTTTTAAAAGGTCACTGGGTTCTGTAATGATTTGAGAGGTTGGGTTTCAGTCAACAACAAAACGAGGGATACGAGTTCAGATAATTTTTTAAAACAATTTTAATGGTTGTTTTTAAAAAAACATTCATTAAATGTAATTTTAAGAACCATTAGCATACATTATCTATAAAAATTACATTAACATTTACTAGCATCCAATTTATTGTCATTTTGTAAAAATCGGATGATAACACTTCAACATTGAAGCCACTATTTATACTATTGAAAAGAGGAGGGATTAATTACTAATTTATAAAAAATGGTTTTGGACTCTATATAAAAAAATAATCAAAACCAAAAACCTCCACATGGAGTTTCCCACAGTTTCCACCAAATATAAGTGGTTTTCAATATTTTATATGGCCATGAACTGAACGCTATAAAATAATACTAGTGGTCACATGGAAGTGAGTCATGTTTATAATAAATTGATTTGAAAAACAAAACATATAATGTAGGTTTTGGAGGAATTATTATGGTTTTCTAAAATTAATAAATCAAATTAAAAAGAACATTTTTTTATAGGGGAAACTTATTTTTTGGATTTGGATTCTATTTATACCATTTATTACTTCACTTTTTTTTGTTATGATGTCATAATATGTACTTCATATTTATACCGTATTTAATTTTCACCCGAAAATGAGACCTTCTCGTTAAATTATGAATAAATAACCATTGGATAATTTCAATATTCAAATTTTAAAAATAATATTTTTTAACCCAATAATTTTCTAAATATGATTATTTTCACTTGTAATGAAATAATTTTATTTACTAAAAATTACTAGTTTTTCCACTTTC
Organism: Viscum album; assembly: GCA_963277665.1. Lineage (NCBI taxonomy): Eukaryota > Viridiplantae > Streptophyta > Magnoliopsida > Santalales > Viscaceae > Viscum > Viscum album. Next base: position 1,197,315,992 of record OY728122.1, read on the forward strand.
TAAACCTTATAAAAATGAAATTGGTCTTCATTAAATTATATTATAATTTATATTTAAATAATTATTATCTACCTAGAATATAATATTAAAATATTATTTATTTATAAAATTCTGGAATTTACCAAATGATTGTATTAATTGAAACTATCAATTCCCCAAAAAAATCAATTTGGATTTACCCGTTTTGAAATCTAATTTTTATCAATAATATTGTATAATAATTGATCAATTGACAACAAATTGGGATAAATATAATTATTATTTAATTAATACTGAAATATAAAAATTCAAACTTCTAGGATTTGGGAATATAAACCATTATTATAGTAGTATACACCCTAATGATATGGTGTATAATGATGGTGGTTTCCTAGGGTGATTTGGTGAACTTAGTTTAGACATTGATCTCGATAAACTTGAAATAATACAATAAATGACTATGATTGAGCTTTATAAGTGGAATCTCAACTTGGATATGGTCAATGTACAATTTCATTGAATCCAACTACCTCAAATAATACAATAAACGAGCTTCATAGGGAATGATCCTATAGGTCCAGGACGGCACTCTGTCTGTTTGTGAAAATTCAAAATTATAATAACCATTAATGTATAAAAATAATAAAAATCAACATAAAGTATCATTATTATCAGTAGTTAATATTATTAGTTGTATTTAAAATCTGATAGGATGTATTTTTTAAATCGTCGCTAAATAACCAAAGAAGTGTATCTATTTTCTAAAATTATATTACTTAATTATTAATCTAATCAATAAAAAGGGAATTTTATTTATAAAATCTAGGGTTGTTTAATTCTTATCCCATCAAAAATTTCACCTATGAAATTTCATTTCCTACACTACAAGTGATGAGGGTACTTCAATTTCATCTCATCTTCTGGTTCCAATGTCACTTAAGAAAACATTTCATCATTCCCCATCACTTTGACTATGGGAGTTGTCTTGTTTCATAGAAATTTGTCTCTATAATCTATGATATTGAAAAAATTATCTTCATATAAAATATAATTATCAAACAGTACCACCTGTTGTTTAGTTCCTATGTGGGGTCCAATATGTACTTTATATATAGGGATATATTGAACACATCATGTACTTGAGATAGGTTTGGTGAGAGTTTTAGCTAATTGGGTACCACTACGATGAGATCGTGGATTTAATGGGGATGATGTATCTTGGAATAAGATTTATGTTCTTCCCAAACCCCAAAACCGAATTCCATAATAATATACCAAGGAACACCTTATCACCGACGTCATACACAATGTCTCATTGATGATTGTCTGCATAATGATTCTCTCAAAACGACATGGTTTTAAAATAACATTGAATGGTTTAAACCATCTCTTTCATCACTTAGATAAGATAAGGTTCCATAATATTCCTCTATCAAACATCATCCTAGTATAATTGATTCCTTCACATCTTTCCATGTAGTGCCTCATATGGTGAAATTTGAACGATTGAATGGAAAATGTTGTTATTTGAGAACTGTAATAAGGGAAGGTACTAATCGCAAACTCTTGGAAATATATTAAATAATATCTCATTATATACTAAAGGATTTGGATGGTTATGTCATATTTAACACCCATATGATGGTGACAAGCATTACTAAATCCTTTCTCAATATCCAGTTTGTACTAAAGTATTATCCGCAACATCGATAAAAACCATGGATCTTTATCATATATAATAAATGGTGGTACTCAATTAAGTTTTATAGCATCCATTTTGTATATCGCAATGATTTTTTCACGAGGGAAATTTTCCTTGGTGATAATGAAATGTGATAACATTTTAATATGATCAAATACAACTTAGATTGCAGTATTTCATTATATTTTATGGGGATTCCTTTTTAAAAATTGATGGTTATGTAGTACCTTTACATACTGATATTCGAAATGGTTGGATCATACACTTAGACGTATATCATTAATACTAGAATTATTGGAATACGAAGCATTAAGATACAAGTTCAATTATATCCCTTTCCATTTTAACCTTAGAGGAGTATTTATACTAATCTCTATATAATGTTGTGCTTCTTGGATGAATAGATAAGGATGATATATCTTCATAGACTAGTAATTACTTATTTGGTTTTGGTTTTTACGGGTGGAATATCTTGGTTCAAAAGAATATAAATCCATCTTAAAAAATATTAAATCTTCAATATTCACTACATTTTTTGTAGCACCTATTTGTTTTCTAGCCTCCTTGATTCTCCCCAGAATTTATGGTTGAACTATAATTTGGGAAAGGTATGATGAATACACTTATTTAATTCTTATTTATATCTTTTAAAAGAATAATAATACAGATCCATTTAAATACTCATCATGCATATGGTTTTATGATCCTTTCATCACTTGGAATCTTCCAATTTTATTATTTTCACATGATGGTGATGGATTGAACTATCATAATCCATTACCACCTCTAACAATCATCATTGGAACATATTCTTAATTTTTTTTAAATATATACATGAAGCTTTTATGATATATATATATTTCATACTTATCCCCACACTTATAATTTCACATAATCATCAATATGAAGATCACTAAATATTATTCTAATTCATGAGTAAGGTAGTTCTGATCATGTATCTTTTATTAGTCTGAGGAATAGACTATAAAATTTTCATCTTTCATGATTAAAAAACCCAATACCTTTATTGATGCATCAACTGATGGGTAATTTGAGAATAGGTTATGTGATTAAAATCATCATTATCTCTTTAAATCTATCCTTGTATTCGTTATTATAGACAGACTTCATCCCTCTACGAGTTAATTTGGATCATTGAATTGAAAATAAGGATATGTATCTCAAAAGATGAAATTAAAAAAAAATTTATAAATGGTAACAATTGTTATCCATTATAGATGTTGGTATGGTCCATCCGTCAATTGCCTCTATTTTGTGAGGATCAATAAATATCCTATTGGTAGTGATAACATGGTCCATGAATGGTCCATGCTCCAAGAAAAACTCATATTTAACCTTATTTTCATCAAAATATTCTTTTTTAAATGTATTTAGTACAATATTAAAATGATCCTCATGTCCCTTATTAATTTTAGAGAAGTTAAAAATATTTTTTATAAATAATACAACACATTTTTCAAGGTAACCCGTAAATAATCTATTCATTATGTCCATAATGATATGTAAAGAATTAGTGAGTCCAAATGGTATCACTATAAAATCATTGTAGTAAGTACATATGGATATCCAACTTCTTCACCATTAGAAGATAATATCCTGACCAATGTACCACCATCGATATGTATTGTCTACCACATAACTGATCATACAAGATATCAATCCACAATAGTGGATAATTTTTCTTTATCAAAGCATTATTGAGCCAATGATAATCAATGAATAAGTGAATTGACTAATAATTCTTCATGATGATGAAGATATGTTCATACCATGGTGTAGTAGTTGGTTATATAAATCATTTTTCCAGATTTTATGGTAGAAACTCTTGATTTATTCATAAAAAAAGTAGTTATTAAATATAGATTCTTGGATATTGTAAATTATCCAAGTATAATCACATTTGAGAAATCAACCTCAAGGCTTTGAAGAAGACCTTCATATTATTTAGGAAAAATATAAACATATTCCCTTTATAATGGGGATGTCATAAATGTTGAACTTTTACTTATTAAAAATTATTTTATCTAGATACTCTTCCTCATAAGGTAATAAAATTAATAATTTAAAAGATGGAACTAAAATAGATTCATCCCACTCATTCGACTTCTATATAATTAGAGGGTGGTTTTCAATATGAATGGTTATTTCCATCTCATGGAATTTTATATTACCCCTATACAATGAAAGACAATCCAGGACCATAATACCATTTAATAATGCTAAATGAAGCATCATAGTATTTTATAGAAAAATAACCCTTCAGTGTTTGATAGGGGATGATTTATATTCTTGTGATACAACAATTGAACCATTTTCTATCATCCATAATAAATGGAATACCATGTTTTAAGGTGGGATTTTTATAGTTCAAATTATCATGTATGATATTAATAAAATTCAAATAACCATAATAAAATAGTACACTCTCTATCCATAAATGACTCCAAATAATATCGATCAGTAATTAATTATTCAGATCCACCGCCACAATTGTCATTTCTTAATCATTCCATTTCAATCATCGATATATAGGTTGTTGGCATCCATTTTCATTGAAACCCCTTGATTAGTGGATTTATTCTCATAATTGATGTTTTTTATATATTCTAGAAACATTGTACAATAGGATAAGTGTTGAATAGAGGATTAGTTTCTTCCATAACATAGGTTGGTTCCTCCAGTCAGCATTCTCTTAATAGATGACCTTCTTTTCCGTTCCTATTGAATTTCATTATCACATTCATGAAATTTTCAGGATGCATCATCTTACACTTTAGTCATGTGATGTATTGGAATTTATTTCCACCATGATATTTCTCCATTTTAATTCTAGAATTAATATCCATTCTACACATCCTATCTGAAGACCCCATAGAACCTTATTATTCAATGATATTCATCTCAACTTTTAGTGTACAATGAAAAATGTACTCACATATTACAAATTATTGAATCAACCAAGATTTTCATAGACTTGACTTTATACCAAAAAAAATTCTGTGTGAAATTTTAATTCATGGGAAATGAAAATCCTATGGCATAAAATTCATGTTATATAAATTTTTTATTGTATTTAATGACGTTTTTACCATAGTTTTTTTAGGATAAGTAATTCCATATCAAGTTATAAGAAGTATAGTGAATGGAAAATATTTATTAAAAAAGGTTTTATAGAATTATTTCTACTCCATCACTTTTATATCTTCCTTGAGAATTTGATTTTTGATCAATGTCCACATTGATCAACTTCTTCTTCGATATGGTAAACATCCAACATGAAATTCTCATGATTAATACATTGAAGTATGGTGAAGATTATTTCAATCAATTTGGACCATTTTACCATGATTAAGGTATCATATGATGTAATGTAAGTTAGATAGAATTGACCCATAATAGACTCAATTGCAACATAGTCATTCTTTTTGGGATGCAGGTCTCCCCCTAAATCTTTTATTTATTTAGAAATTGAGTTAATTGGGAATATATTTTTATGAAGTTCTCGATTAAAAATCCCATGAGGTTGGGAATTTCTGTTGGGTAGTCATCACATTTCCCATCACATTTTCTATTTACTATGTTCATACTATTTTCAGCATTTAACTACAATTAATGGAAAATTATTGATGAGAGTTTTTAAAATTGTAAACACCTTAAATAGAAACTTTTTCATTTAGGGGATGACTCATTAATTAAATATATTATATAAACTAGGAATTTATAGGATTAAATATAATTTATCCATGACTGATTTACTAACAAAAATTATGTTGGGAATTTTTATTCCATCAATAATGTTTTATAAAGATATTATGATTTTACCAATGTATATCCCCCAGAAGTGTCAAACCATATGTGCATTGAATAGAAATATGTTGTGCTCCAGATGATGATGGAGTCAAAGGGAATTGCACCATTTTTAGGGTTATTAAATTAATCTTCAACTATGATATAGGAATATAAAATTGCAATATCCTCCAAAAAATGCTTTTTATATAAAACACATAATTTAGTCTTTATTAATATACCGGGATGTTTCCCTATCTCTATCCTTATCCCTAAATCTTAACTATGTATTCCTATTATTAATATCTGTATATAAATAGATATTCCTATGATACAAACTATTATAACCCATATTATTAATACAAATTTATTTATGATATAATATATAATGAAAATCATAATATTATTCCAGAAGATTGTGAGGCCTAGTGTATTTTGTAAATTAGGTACATATAAAATTAACATGAATCATGGGTGTAAAAAAGTTATTTAAAAAATTACTAAAACATCCCTCATATCCAATTGATATTTTTATATGATAGAGGATAACCTAAGGATGTACATAAGAAACGAGTGATCTGTAAATACTATAAGGTGAATAATAAAATAATAACATGATTAAATTAAGTAAAGGTAGTTAGTTGGCATATGATGGTGAAATGAAAGGGGTGAAATCCATATACATGATCATTAAACCATGAGAGAAGATGATAACATTAAGGTGGAAAAATAATTTTGAAACAAACTCCCGTGAACCCTACACGGTATCCCATAATATGAAACATTACACATTACATTGAAGGGAAATATAATTTCAAACCCACCCATCAAATTCATATCATGTACTTTTATTTGTGTTCCATAAAGACCGTACTATATAAGAACATTTTTCAGGACAATTAATCCCACTAATAATGGGTGTGGGATATACAAATACAATTTCCAAATAAACGATTAATAAATTCATATAGTTTAATACCCATTAGTGTAAATGAGGATGTGTATTCACTATATAAACATTTGGAAAGTAAAATCAAAGGATTTTTTCAATAGCATGACTGATGTAAATAAGGATTCATTGAAGGTTTCAATGAGAGTGAAATTAGGTATATAATTATATATAAATAATTAGTAAATTAAAATGATGTTTAAAAACATTTGAAAATATTAAAATTGGGAATCAAAAGGAATAATATAAAAAATGTGCATGAATTAAGAGGAAGAGAGGATCACATAATTTAAGTGAGATCTTCTAAAATAAGGGGGGATTTTTTTAAGATATTGGGAAAACCATGTGAGGGATATAGAGAGGGATAGGTTGAGTATATATGTGATAAATGGGTTTTGAGTGAACATGATTAGAAGGATGCGTGTGTGTTTATACAAAATATGGGGGGATTTTATTATTAATATCTAAACAATTTTTTCGATACTATATTATAAAATAATAAAAACAAAAATATTTCCCATGGTTTATCCCAGGGATTCCACCAAATTGGAGTGGTTTTCAATATTTTAAAATTCAATGGACAAAAATAAATAACATATAGTCTTGATCATATGGAACGAAGTCATGTTGAGGGAGAATATATTTTAAAACCTTAAAATATAATATAGGTTTTGGAGGATTCATTGAGGGTTTATAAAATAAATAAAATTAATTTGGAACATTTAATTTTAAAGGGGAGAAATATTTTTATTCCTATATTCACTTTATAATATTTATTACATCACATGTTTACTATTTTTTTGTCATAATACATGACATATATTTATACCGTATTATATTTTTACCCAAAAAAGCAATTATCTTTGAAAATTACCAAAAATAAAAATTGGGAAAATTTGATGTGATGATTTCAGAAATTAAATTTACTCTATCTAAATATATTCATAAATAAAAGAATGTTAACTTTTAAATAAAATTATTTATTTCATAAAAAATACCAAATATTAGGATAATAACCACCCTATGAACCTTCTACATTGTTAATGTGATTAATGAAATTAAATTGTCATTTATATATTTATAATTATTTTTAATAAGAATATTTTATTAAAATATTATATAAAAAAATTATTTAATTTATCAAAATACAATCTTAATTGATAGTATTTATTTAAAAAAAATAAAATTTTGATTTTTTGCTTCAAAATATAATTTTTATCAAAATAATAGTTTAATCATTGATAAAGTAATAATTAAATGGGTAGATGTAATATTTTTTTTATTAAAAGAAAATATAACATCTAATATTTCGATAATTTAGATACAATAGCCCTTATTAAATGACAATACATGATAAGGATATGGTGTTCTATGATGGTTCATTAATGGGGTGGTTTTGTGAACATGGTTTGGGATATGATCTCAAAAAAATGATGTTATATCATAAATTATTTTTCTAAAGTATCATTACTTGAATATTAACATTTAATTGGTTAAGGTAAAATCTAGTGATTCTGTAACAGCCCGAGATTTTATGAAAAATATTCTTTTTAATTTTATTAATATCTTGTGTTGTACGCTACACCAAAAGGAGCTTGCACAACACGCATCCTTGACTTTCTTGCATTACACGCAATCGCGACCTTCCTCGATAGTGTGTGTAGTACGCAATACCGAGTTTCACTAAACAACGATATGCTATTATAATATTATTATAACTAGCCGTTATAAATATTAATAACCACCTTTTAAAATTATAGAAATTTTAGCTCTCAAAATGGACTTCATTTTTGGATTCGGAGTATCGAATTTAGCCTAAGGTGAAATTTTGGTACTTTTCGGATAACTTTCATATTCTGATGAATAGTGAAAATTACTAAATTATAATTAAAAACAACTTTTTTAATCGAAATAATTAATAGTGATAAATTATTTATTTGAGTGGTTTTAAAGTATATTTAGAATATATTTTTACAATTTAATACAATGTTGGTCATTGAATGTAATTTCACATTTAAACCAGACATAATCAAGTGTCAATCTTTTGATAGATATTGTTTCTTAAAAACACGCTATTTGTTTTAACAGCGAGGTTTAATTATAAAATTAATTAATGCAACTTCTATGTTATGAATTTCATAAAATAGATTTCATTTTTTAATTCGTAATATGAAATATAGCTTAGGATGAAATTTTGGCATTTTTCTGAAAACCTTCAATTTTTTATGAATAGTGAAACTACTAAGTGGTAGTTAAAAAACAGAATTTTTCATAAAACTTAATTTTACCGTTTCTGTGAATGGAATTTCAAAAATTCGAGAGGCACAGTTGATGTCAGTAAGTAAAATGTGGTTCAATGAGATGAAAATAATTTTTTGTGAATAGTAACTTTGTACTTTTATTTACCACGGTTAAAAGTAAATAGGGTAATTAAGGGTAAAAATGATATTAATATTACCCTAACACATGTCCTAATTCTATTGGACAAGTGTATTGCGACCACAAACAACCTTAAGTGTAAAATATTATCATTTAGGCCCACTTGGATTAGATTAGGACATTTATTATTATTTAATTCAAAGAAGAGTTAAAAGAGTTAAAATCAAAGTTTATTTACTAAAACATTTTTAATATAGAGTTATACATAAGATAAATTCGATTGTAAATATTCATTAGAAAGATAAATAGATTTCCGACATTATGGTATTTTATTTGTAATTTTTAGACATCAAATTATTTAATTTGTTTATGACAAAAAGATGATGCAGTAATTATATTATTAATGAAATATTGACATAATTGATATTATAAATACCAAAATAAATGTAATTTAAGACTTTTTATGAATTCCACAAATTTTCTAGGTTACTATGATATATTATTGTTGATTTAATCAACCTGTTTCGAACATATAATTCTGTTATGACTTTCACAAAAATCATATATCAAATAGTGTAAAAATTGACACAAAATAGTTTTTAAATCAAATATTATATTATTAATTGTTATTTTATTCCTAAAAATATATGGTTCGGCCACATGACTTATATAAGGATATATATATTAATAATAAACAATTTGGGGTTCGTTTGGCATGTTATAGTAAGTTTATTAACCATATAGTGTAAGAAAACAAAAAGACACGGTAAAAGTTAAATTATTTAACTTAGAGTTAAATCTAATTGATAAGGTTAAAATAATAACCTAAACATGTCTAAATACTATTGGATGATAGGATTTAGACCCATCCCCACTTTATCTTCGAAATAAGACCCTTTGTAACCATTATAAACCGATTTTGACTTTAATATAAAATAATATTTTGAGATATTCCTAAGGTGCCCCTCTCCTCCCTTATAAAAGGAGACCTCCTCCCCCTCATCCTCACACCAATTTGAGCACTCAAGATCTGCCAAACCCTGAAAAAATCCCATCTCCACTTCCCTATTATCATCATAGAGGTCTTGGTATTCTTCAAAGTCCATCCTTAGTTCTTTAAGTGGAGGCTAAGAAAAGGCGCGTCAAAAAGAGGTAATATCCATTACCGATCTTTTTCAATTTCTTTCTTCTTCAACTTCTTCTTCTTTAGTTGTTTCATGATAAAGTAATAACATGAGTATTTCTTATATACTTATATGTTATTATAAATATGAAACAACTCTAATTAACCTTCTATCCATCCTACGGAAAAAGGAAATCACCGCGCGTGCGTACGTACGGAATACCGTCTCCACGCCGTGGTGTAATCTATTTTCCGCCACCACATTAATTGGATGGGTATAAAGCTGTAATGAGTAACTATATATTATTATTATAAAGTGATATTGATACTGAAATAGTATACATACACTTCAACACAATTCCACGACCATGGGAACGATATCATCGCTCGTGCGTACGTACGGACTACCGTCTCCACGACGCGATGAGATTCATTCTCAATGATTAACCATTCATGAATGATTATAAAGTATATATAATATGTAATAATGAAATATATGACCTAATATTGATACTGTAATTATTTATATTTATATGTATGTCATCTACTTAATTCCATTCAAATCAATAAGGAAACGAAAACAGCGTTCATGCGTACGTACGGACTACCGTCTCCATGAACGGTGTATTTCTTTCCATTTACTGATTTATTATATATGTGTATTATTAATATATATATATATAAATCATGTTTTATATTCTGGAATTACGTAATAATTATCTAAGTAATCATATGAATAATTACAAGTTAAAAACACGAACGACAAATGAGACGATTTTACCCAAAACGCTTCTTTAACATGGAATTTACTAAAGAACGGGTAATATAAAGTCATAAGTGAACCATATATGATATCATAACAATGAATATGATTCTGTAATAAGTTAATGACATTATTTAAATCATTATACAGGAGTTTCGGACACTTACGAAGCAAATCGGACTTAAGGTAAGGGAAATGTCACAATCTCATTTTATCCGAGATTGTTTATACATTGATATTTACTGGGGTGTATTTTATCATCCACATCCATGTTTCCTCAATATGTAATATTATTTCCATCCACTTACAATAGTTTAAATCCAATTTTACCCTTCGGTGAGTTTTTAGTAAAGAATATGAAAGGAATCTTTTGTCGTTTTTTCGTACGAGGTACTTTTTGACTTTTCCGAAAAAAGTACGAAGAATGTTTTTTTAGCTTATACAGCATGAATGGATTTTTAAAAAATTATTTCCAAGAAGATTCCTTTACAAGTTTTCAAGTTTATTTTTAACCAAATACTTTTATTTTAAATTCGTATGACATGTAATGAAAGGAAAAATGTTTTTGAAGTAGAAAGGATATTTTCCTCAAGAATGGATTTCAAGTGTTTTATCAAAATTATTTTCCATCTAAGATAATAAAGGGTTCTGTTTCTATCCCTATTATTAAATGGATTTGATTATGATGTGATGGAAATATTTTTATGAATTCCTTTATCTTAAATGAATTGTTTTATGATGTCATGTTGTTTAAGAATCCCATTTTTATTACATGGGTTATGAAATGATGTATGATTTATGATTTTGTGGCACACATAAGAATGGTATAATTATGAGATGGGTGGGACCTATTTCTCCCTCCAATGCATTGGGTAATGATTTTATATCTCATGAGATAGACATGGCTGGAACGATAGGTTATACGGGTTCAGTGAAACAGGACTGAAACAAGGGTTACTCGATTCAGAAAGGGACTTTGTCCACTAAGATAGTCTTGGAAATGAGTCTTGACTAACAAGAAATGATTCTCTATGATTATGTGTGAATGACACAAAGTTTCATGTTTTATGTTATGATTATTGTGATTAAATTTCACTTCCATGATTTATTCCATGTTATGAAATTATGATCTCTTTTGCAGGTTAAGATTTCCAAAAGTTATGTGATGGTGTATACGATGTGATTGATATTTCTTTTGTTTACCCTTACTGAGCATTTGAGCTCACCCTTTTATGTTTTCTTTTCCCTAGGATATAAAGAATGGTTTTAGGTATAAAAAAAAGCAAGATCTTTATGGGAGATGTTGAATATCTTTCACCACGATTATAAGATTACGTTCCGAGTTTCCAAAGACACTAAACTATTACGATCCTTGTGTGTGTGTGTTTTTGTTATGTACTAAGTATTCCGCAAATGTAATGTAATGTCAATGTACGTCAAGCTTCAGGTCTCTATAGTTGGTATCAGAGGAAAGTTTTAGTCAACCTTTGGAAACTAGGATGCGAAAACGTTAGTGAGATCCCTAGAGATATTTCTAAGGTATGTCTAGGGATGTCCCTAACGTTTTCGATTTTTCAGTGGCTTAAAACCAAGTCTTCGAAGGGAATTAGCTATAAGAGACTTTAGTAGCTATGAAGAAATTGTGCGTTGTGCTATCAAGGTAGAAATGGAAGTTTGTGTTACATATCCATCTCATGGTTTTGACAAGAAACGAAAGATGGAGTTCAAGGAGAAATCTCAGAATAATGGTGAAAAGAAGATGAATGTTTCCTTATGCACAAAGTGTGGAAAGAAGCATGGTGGAGATTGTCTTAAAGGGACTAGAAAATGTTTTAAGTGTGGAAAAGAAGGTCATCGAGCAGATGAGTGTCAAAGTAATGGAAAAAGGGATTCTAATGATGTGAGTAAAGAAAACACTGCAGAGAACGCACCACCAACACTGTCACGACCCGTCCTCGGGGCCCGTGCCGTGACTACCCCATGCCCGCCTTCCATAGGCCAGGGGCTGGCGACTAGCACCAAGGCGTAAATCCCAACAAAAAGGGAAGGCATTTCTTTTGAAAAGTAAACAAGCACCACAGAGTAAGCAAGCGGAAAAGTAAACACTAAGTAAAAACTGTACAAGATGTGCTGAAAGTAAAAGGGGCCGGAAATACAAGCCCAACTGTAAAGTACAACTGAAAAGAAAAACAGCAACTGAAAGGAAAAACTGCAGCGTCGAGCCGTCCTCTGGAAGTCCCACCTGAAGGGTGGGTACAGATAACCTCCACTGCTCCTCGGGTCCACCTAACCGCTCCGAGTACGTCCCGCCCAGTGGTCCACCTCTAGGTACTGTCCTGCTCCGCACGCCTCCTCCACGATCAGCGCTGTCCGTCGTCTGCAACCAACACCACGAAGTGCGGGCATAGCCCGTGCAGGGGTGAGTATAAGCTACTCAGTAGGGTCCCCGAGACCCCCGAAGGTCTCCCGAAACCCACAAAGGATAGTCCACAAAGGAAAGATACAATCACGAAGTAACATCTGACACGGCTTAGGTATATGCGCATACATATACCTAAGTCTTCAATTCCCGTTCGGCTCCAACATCCGAGCCCAAGCACAACCCTGTCCACACAGGAAAGCAAAACGTATACCCACGCAGGATAGAGCAACACAATCCACAAAGGAGAGTAAACAGTAAATCCACACAGGATAGCTCAACACAATCCACAAAGGAGAGTAACAAAAGATTCAGCTCACACAGGTATACTTCTTCGGATGACGATAAAGATGATCATTGGACCATCTAAGTCGTCGGACCCACGAAGGATCGATAGGTACTAACCTTGCAGTGACCCACACAGGATCGGGCCCACGCAGGACCTGTAGAAGTTGGCTCACACAGAACCGCTGAGAGATGACCCACACAGGATCAGGCCCACACAGGACTGGGCCCACGCAGGACCTGTAGGCGCTGGCTCACACAAAACCGCTGAGCGCTGATCCACGTAGGATCGGACCCACACAGGATCGGGCCCACACAGAACCGGGCCCACACAGGACCTGTAGGACTGATCCACGTAGGCTCGCTGAGTGCAGTAGTCGTCGCAGTCTGCTGAGGATCTCTACACAGTCGTCGCCGCAGTCCACTGAGGATCTCTGCACGGTCGTCGTCGGAGTCCACGGAGGATCTCTGCACCGTCGTCGCCGCAGTCCACTGAGGATCTCTGCACGGTCGTCGCTGTCGAAGTAGCAGTCGCAGCCAGCACTAGGGTTCCCGCACACAGCAAGCTCGTTCGGGAATGTCCGCTCCACGAGCTGAGAGGCTGTTACATCAACTGACACGAAGTCCGAAGTTGATGTATCCAAAAGTTCCGTATTGTCAACAGGAACTCAACGTCGCAGACGGCGCGTCAATCGGACGCCCGGTCTGAGAGATATTGGCATTTTCGTCCCAGGGGCCCGGTTGGTTTTTAAGGAAAAAGCAACCCGACCGCACTCCACCTGCGTCCAAACCTCGGGCGGAGTATGCCAAAAGATCCGTCTCACTTAGAGGAATTCAAAAAAGCTGACAGCACGTCAATCGGACGTCCGTAGCTCAAGATATGAGCGTTTCCGCTCCGAGGGCCCCGTTGGTCTCGTGTACGAACCAACCCGGCCGAACTCAAAGTATTCCGAAACCTTGAGTGCAATATACCGAAACGACCGTCTCGATCCAAGGATCGTGTTGCCGCTGACGACAAGTCTTTTAGAGGCACAAAGCTCAAGATACGGGCGTTTGAACGAAAACGTCTGAAGACGGGGGGTACGGGCCCGGGCCGACCCGGCTGGCTCGGCTTGGCCGAGCCGCGCGGGGGGAAGCCGCGGGTGCCGACCCGCGGCCTGAGGAAGAACCGCGGCCCGCGTGCGGGCCGCGCTGGCGAACCGCCAACGCGGCTGAGCCGCGTCCGCCTGGACGAACCGGACCCGGCGCCGCGGGTCCGCTGACCACCGCCGCCGCGGCTGAAGCCACGGCGGATCTCGTCCGGCGGCGCGCCGGGGCGCCGCCGCCTCCGGCCGCCGGCGCCGCCGCGCCGGCAACTCGCGCCGCCGGCGACTTCCGCGGGCCGCCGGCGTCGCTCCGGTGGCCCGTTTGCTTTCCCGTCTGCGTCGTTGCTCCTCCCGGGATCCGTTCTTTACTGCGGGATCGTCAAACGTCCGCTGCGGCTCGTTCCGTCGTCGACCTTCAAAACCGCACAAAACAAGAACGGCGGAGGGTCGTCGGGCCGTGTTCATTTGGCCCGCACCCTCTGCGTTAGAAATAAACAACCGGGGGGAAAGCATGATCAACACATGATCCAACAATTTTAATTAAAATACAATTGTTCATTGAAAACCGGCTTTTTAATTTTCAAGAACGTTCACGAGAAAATTAAAAAGGGGTAATTTTCCAAAAAGAATCCCTACCTTGATGATCGTCGGGCGCGGGCGTTCTTCGCGGAAGAGATCGTCGCGGAAGAGATCGATCGTCGCGTCGTCGCGGGGAGGCGTCGCGTCGTCGCGGATTCCGGCGTTGAGTCGGTGAGCTCAATGAATCAAGAACAACAGATTTAAATTATTAATATTTAAATCTGTGTTTCGTTTAAAACCCAAGAAAAGAACTTGAGAGGAAATCCGAAAGCACTCACCTCGAATGGTCGGTGATCGGAGATCAGAGATCGGAGATCGGAAGAGCGTTTCGGGCGAAGGCGTCGTCGATTTCTGGGTTCGGCGTTCTTCACGTTCTTCGCGTTCTTCGCGTTCTTCGCGTTCTTCGCGAGGGAGAAGAAGTTGCGAGGGTTCTCCCAAATCTTCTCAAGCGCAAATAACCAGAGGTTAAGCGTTGGTCTTATTTTATTATTACGCCAACGAATTTGAAAAACTGGTTAAGAAACGATCCATCAATTCGTTGAATTAATTTAACGAAAGAAACGACCCATTTAATTCACAAAGGAAACAGCCCATTTAATTCACGAAATAAACCGCCGAATTAAATGGTCTGTTAAGAATTTAGAAAACGCATCGGTTGACTTTCATTAAGATGGGTTTTCACGGGTGCGTTTCTTAGCGGAAAGAAACGGCGGGGCTCGTGCGGGCCCCACCTCACAAATATCCTACCAAGGGGGTAGGATATTTCTGGATAGCATCCTATCCAGTTCAACTCAGTTCAAGCCTCCTTTAAGTGGCTTCAAGTGGCTTCCAAGTGGCTTAAGTGAAATAAAATAAAGCTGTCTCAAAAATATTTTATTTCTTATCTTTAAGCCCGAAAATTAAAAACCACACCCGAGCAAACGCAACTCCGGAAGAGGCGTTTCTAAGCGAATACTGGCGCTGCGATTTCATCGGTGCCCTCAGAATTCGATTCTGGGCACCGGTTCAAATGTTAGAAAAACCCGCTCGTCCGTTCACTGAACTTACCCAAGCCAAACTTTAGAAAATGATTCCGGGCACACCAGGCCTCGGAATCAGGCGCCGTCAGAAACTGCGTTCTTGTAAAATTCCAAAGAAAATTAAGAAAAAAATTTCCTTGAAATTTACGGGTCTTTACATTACTCCCACCTCAGGACTTTACGTCCCCGTAAAGATACATCAAAAACTAGGGAAACAAAAGTGGGTACTGAGCACGCATCTGAGCCTCCCGCTCCCAAGTGCTCTCCTGGAGGTTCCCGTGCTGCCATCTGATGCGCACAAGAGGAATTGATCGCCCACGTAGGACCCGCTCCTGTCGATCCTCTATCTCCACTGGGACCTCCGCAAAAGTCGCTCCATCATCCACGTCTATCCCCCCATTGTCAATGATGTGCGTCGGGTCGTGCACGTATCTCCTCAGCTGGGATACGTGGAAGACGTCGTGCACCCGGTGCAACTGAGGTGGCAGAGCCAGGCGATAAGCCACCTCGCCAATCCTGCTGAGGACCTGGAAAGGCCCGATGAAGCATGGAGACGACTTGCCGCCTCGGCCAAATCTCCTAAAACCACGTCGAGGTGAGACCCGCAAGAAGACGTGGTCACCATCCTCGAACTCTAGTGGCCTCCGCCTCCTCTCAGCATATGACTTTTGCCGGCTCTGTGCTGTCCTCATCCTCTCCTGGATGAGCTGGACCTTCTCTGTCGTGGCCCGGACCATCTCTGGTCCCACAAGTGCTGACTCTCCAGGGTCTGTCCAGCACAAAGGAGATCTGCAAGGCCTGCCGTACAACGCCTCGTAGGGTTCCATCCCAATGGTGGAGTGGTAGCTGTTGTTGTACGCGAACTCCACCAAGGGTAGGTGGTCCTCCCAGCTGTGACCAAAGTCGAGGACACATGCACGGAGCATGTCCTCGAGAGTCTGAATGGTCCTCTCCGTCTGACCATCCGTCTGAGGGTGAAAGGCGGTGCTCAGACGTAGTCGCGTCCCGAACGCCTCCTGCAACCCCTTCCAAAGCCGGGAAGTAAAACGAGCGTCCCGATCGGAGACGATTGTCGATGGCACACCGTGAAGTTGTACAATCTCATGAACGTAGAGACGCCCCAAGCTCTCCACTGTGCCCTGCTCTCGGATGGGTAAGAAGTGTGCCGACTTGGTGAGTCGGTCAACAATCACCCAAATGGAATCGTGACCTCTGGAAGTGCGTGGAAGTCCAGTCACAAAGTCCATAGATATCCCATCCCACTTCCACTCCGGGACCT
Source organism: Viscum album (assembly GCA_963277665.1). Lineage (NCBI taxonomy): Eukaryota > Viridiplantae > Streptophyta > Magnoliopsida > Santalales > Viscaceae > Viscum > Viscum album. The sequence goes on from OY728122.1 coordinate 1,197,333,360, forward strand.
ACAAGGGATGTACCAAGCCTGCTGGTACCTGATGCTCTGCCTTCACCTGCTGGCAGGTGAGGCACCGTGAAACGATCTCTGCCACAGCCTTCTTCATGCCCGGCCACCAGTGCCGTCGCCTGAGATCCTGGTACATCTTCGCCACTCCAGGATGTACCGCCAACGGAGAAGTGTGAAACTCTCTCAACACCTCCTCTCGTAAGGCGACTGGTACCAAGGTACGTCCTCTGAAAAGGACATCGTGCTCTGCTCCAAGGGAGAAACCATCAGGTGTCTGTCCCGAGGATATCTGTGCACGCCGCGTCTCACAGTCAACATCCCCATGATGTGCCTCTCTGACCTGCTGAAGAAGTGGAGGAGAGACTGTGAGAGACTGAAGGAAGGTTGCTCCGTCTCTATCCACGAAGGATATCTGCAAAGAGGCTAGCTGCTCTGTCGCCTCCTCAAGTAGCTGGATGTATGTCCTCTTGCTGAGGGCGTCAGCCACCACGTTCCCCTTCCCAGGAGTATAGACTATTTCAAAGTCATAGTCCTGGAGGAACTCGAGCCATCGCCGCTGTCTCAGGTTCAGGTCCTTCTGAGAGAAGATGTACTTGAGACTCTGGTGGTCAGAAAAGACTGTGAATCGCTCGCCCATCAGATAGTGTCTCCATGTCTTCAGGGAAAAGACTACTGCTGCTAACTCCAAGTCATGGGTAGCGTAGTTCTGTTCATGAGGCCTCAACTGACGTGATCCGTAGGCAATCACGGCCCGCTCCTGCATCAGGACACACCCGAGTCCGGTCCCTGATGCATCGCAGTAGACTACGTAACCAAATCCCTCCTCAGGCAACCTCAAGATAGGTGCGCTGGTCAACCTCTGCCTCAGCTCCTGGAAGCTCTGCTGACATCTGTCTGACCACACGAAGGGTTTCCCCTTCTTCGTCAACGCTGAGAGTGGGGCCGCAACTCTGGAGAAGTCCAGCACAAATCTCCGAAAGTATCCGGCTAGGCCCAAGAAACTCCGCACCTCTGTCACGCTCTTGGGTGGCTCCCAAGCTAGCACTGCCTCGATCTTCGCGGGATCCACTGCAACTCCCGCCTCAGAAATGACGTGCCCCTAAAAGTTGACCTCACGTAACCAGAACTGACACTTCGAGAGATTTCCATAAATCTGGTTCTCTCGGAGTGTGTCTAGTACAAGACGCAGGTGGTAGGCGTGCTCCTCCTCCGTCGTCGAGTACACAAAAATTTCGTTGATGAAGACCACGAAAAATCGATCGAGGTATGGCTGGAAGATCCTGTTCATGAGGCTCATGAACACTGCTGGAGCGTTGGTCACGCCGAAAGGAATAACCAAGAACTCGAAGTGGCCATACCGACACCTGAAGGCCGTCTTCTGCACATCCTCGTCTCGAACTCTAAGCTGATGATAGCCTGACCTGAGGTCTATCTTCGAGAACCACCGTTCTCCCTTGAGATGGTCGAAGAGATCATCAATCCTGGGTAGTAGATACTTGTTCCTCACTGTCACCTGATTCAGGCGACGATAATCGACACACAGTCGCAAGCTCCCGTCCGCCTTCTTGGCGAACAAAATCGGGGAAGCCCAGGGCGAAACACTGGTTCGGATGAACCCCTTGCCCTGCAAGTCCTCCAACTGTACCCGCAGCTCTCGAAGCTCAGCGGGGGCCATCCGATATGCTGGAGTGGATATCGGGGTTGTCCCGGGGTACAGGTCGATATAAAAGTCTACCTCTCTGTGAGGAGGTAGTCCTGGAACATCGTCGGGAAAGACGTCCGCGTACTGATCCACCACTGCAGGAAAACTGGGACTCCGCACGTCAACTACTCCCAGGATGAGGCTAGCCAACTGATGAGTGATGGGCTGACCTCTCCTCTGCGTGAGTCCATCCTGTGCTGCTAAGGCTCCCTTCTCGCCGGTGAAGGTGAACCTGCTCCCGTCGGTGTGCACACATCGCACCTTGCGCCTAAAGCAGTCAATCTGAGCATGGACCGTAGATAACCAATCCATGCCCAAAATAACGTCATAAGGCCTCGACGCTGCTACAAGAAGATCCCAGCCGAAGCTCTCGCCTCCTAGAGTAAGCTCACACTGCCGGCACCAGTGCGTAATCGTCGAGTCTGCTCCCGTAGGAGTCTCTAGCCATAAGGATCGAGCCAACGGCTCTGTCGGAATCTCCGAGCTCCGAACAAGGGCAGTGGCTATGAAAGAGTGACTCGCTCCTGTGTCTATCAGAACTGCAGCAAGGGTGGAATAGGCACAGATCGTACCTTCGAATCATCTCTGGCGCACCGTGGTCGTAGGCCTCCACTGCCTGGAGCTGAGCCTGCCTCTGCCCGCCAGCTCCCTGTGGTCGGGGCGGGCCTCCTGGTGGTGGTGGTGGCAGAGCCTCAAAGCGTCGCCCACCACCTACTGCTCGGCCAGCTCCTCTGCCTCGTCCGCCTCCTCCCTCCGGACCGCCACGGTCGACCCTCTGCCTCTGCCTGGGTGGCCCCTCCACCGTCTGCTGCCCCTCGGTACGACGGGTCGGGCAGTCACGAGCCATGTGGCCCTGCCCTCCGCACTCGTAGCACTGTCTGCCTCTCGGAAGGCTGGCTCCGGGCCGGGTTCCCTGCACTGCTGAGCCAGCGTCCCGAGGTCGCCTGCCGGATGGTCTGGTCCGCCTGGAACCCTGAGTCATCCGCCGGCTACCAGCTGCCGAAGACTCCGCTATCTGCCTCCCTGCGGTGGGTCTCGCTGTGGACTCAGCCAGGAAGCTCTTGATCAGGAGGGCTCGCTCCAGTACTCCTGCCTGGGTCGGGATGCTGAGGGAGATCAGCGATGCCCTGATCTCGTGTCTCAAACCCTGCTCGAAGGTCTGGTCCCGGAAGAAGGGGTCTCGTACCATGTCTGTCGAGTACCGAGAAAGGTCGGTGAACCTCGCCGCGTACTGAGCGACCGTCAAGCTACCCTGCCGCAGCTGAAGAAGCTCCTGGATGCGCACCGCTCGGAGGGTGGCCGGGACGAACTCTGAGCAGAAGATGCTATAGAAGTCCGTCCAGATGAGGGTGGCCTCATCGTGTACCTGGAGCATCATGCTCCACCAGCGTCCGGCTGCTGCGTGCAGTAAGCTCGCCGCGAGGATCACCATGAGGTCTGCTGGCGTCCTCACTAGCCTGAAAACTCGGACGACCGCCTCCAGCCAGTCCTCGGCTGCCTGGGGGTCCGACTCCCCACGGAACCTGGGTGGTCGCTGGTGCTGGAACTCTTGCAGAGCTCCGAGTCGTCGTGCGTCGTCAGCTGCCAGTGCTGGATGCATCGGGGGCTCGGCGGGTAAAGGTACCGCTGGTGCCTCTGCTGTCAACGGGCCCTGTACCGAGGCCTCGTCGCTCAGCGGGCTGTCGTCGCGCCCTACTCTGGGAACCCTAGCTGGCTGCTGTCGTCGTGCCATCCTGAAAAGGAAACAAGTATGCCACGGTCAGTACAGTATACCTGGTGAGCTGACACAAGTAATCATAAAGAAAACTTGAAACACACATGCAAACAATGTTTTTGTACATTAAGTCGGGAATCAGAAGTCAGGGTCCTGGTGTATGGATACGTCGGCCGCCGCACCAACACTGGACTCCCTGGACTGATAACCACACTCAATACACTAAACACTTTTGCTTCACATAGAAGAAAGATCAGAGTCTGCGGTAGAACCGACCACCTCTGATACCAATTTGTCACGACCCGTCCTCGGGGCCCGTGCTGTGACTACCCCAAGCCCGCCTTCCATAGGCCAGGGGCTGGCGACTAGCACCAAGGCGTAAATCCCAACAAAAAGGGAAGGCATTGCCTTTGAAAAGTAAACAAGCACCATAGAGTAAGCAAGCGGAAAAGTAAACACTAAGTAAAAACTGTACAAGCTGTGCTGAAAGTAAAAGGGGCCGGAAATACAAGCCCAACTGTAAAGTACAACTGAAAAGAAAAACAGCAACTGAAAGGAAAAACTGCAGCGTCGAGCCGTCCTATGGAAGTCCCACCTGAAGGGTGGGTACAGATAACCTCCACTGCTCCTCGGGTCCACCTAACCGCTCTGAGTACGTCCCGCCCAGTGGTCCACCTCCAGGTACTGTCCTGCTCCGCACGCCTCCTCCACGATCAGCGCTGTCCGTCGTCTGCAACCAACACCACGAAGTGCGGGCATAGCCCATGCAGGGGTGAGTATAAGCTACTCAGTAGGGACCCCGAGACCCCCGAAGGTCTCCCGAAATCCACAAAGGATAGTCCACAAAGGAAAGATACAATCACGAAGTAACATCTGACACGGCTTGGGTATATGCCCATACATATACCTAAGTCTTCAATTCCCGTTCGGCTCCAACGTCCGAGCCCAAGCACAACCCATTCCACACAGGAAAGCAAAACGTATACCCACGCAGGATAGAGAAACACAATCCACAAAGGAGAGTAAACAGTAAATCCACACAGGATAGCTCAACACAATCCACAAAGGAGAGTAACACAAGATTAAGCTCACACAGTTATACTTCTTCGGATGACGATAAAGATGATCATTGAACCATCTAAGTCGTCGGACCCACGAAGGATCGATAGGTACTAACCTTGCAGTGACCCACACAGGATCGGGCCCACGCAGGACCTGTAGAAGTTGGCTCACACAGAACCGCTGAGAGATGACCCACACAGGATCGGGCCCACACAGGACCGGGCCCACGCATGACCTATAGGCGCTGGCTCACACAGAACCGCTGAGCGCTGACCCACGCAGGATCAGACCCACACAGGATCGGGCCCACACAGGACCGGGCCCACACAGGACCTGTAGCACTGATCCACGTAGGATCGCTGAGTGCAGTAGTCGTCGCAGTCCACTGAGGATCTCTGCACAGTCGTCGCCGCAGTCCACTGAGGATCTCTGCACGGTCGTCGTCGGAGTCCACGGAGGATCTCTGCACAGTCGTCGCCGCAGTCCACTGAGGATCTCTGCACGGTCGTCGCTGTCGAAGTAGCAGTCGCAGCCAGCACTAGGGTTCCCGCACACAGCAAGCTCGTTCGGGAAGGTCCGCTCCACGAGCCGAGAGGCTGATACATCAACTGACACGAAGTCCGAAGTTGATGTATCCAAAAGTTCTGTATCGTCAACATGAACTCAACGTCGCAGACGGCGCGTCAATCGGACGCCCGGTCTGAGAGATATTGGCATTTTCGTCCCAGGGGCCCGGTTGGGTTTTAAGGCAAAACCAACCCGACGGCACTCCACCTGCGTCCAAACCTCGGGCGGAGTATGCCAAAAGATCCGTCTCACTTAGAGGAATTCAACAAAGCTGACGGCACGTCAATCGGACGTCCGTAGCTCAAGATATGAGTGTTTCCGCTCCGAGGGCCCGGTTGGTCTCGTGTACGAACCAACCCGGCCGAACTCAAAGTATTCCGAAACCTTGAGTGCGATATACTGAAACGACCGTCTCGATCCAAGGATCGCGTTGCCGCTGACGACGAGTCGTTTGGAGGCACGAAGCACAAGATACGAGCATTTGAACGAAAACGTCCGAAGACGGGGGGTACGGGCCCGGGCCGACCCGGCCCGACCCCCCCGGGTCGGCCCGAACCGGGTGGACCCGACCCGGCCCGGCCAGGGCTGGTCCGGCTCGGCCGGCTCGGCTTGGCCGAGCCGCGCGGGTGGAAGCCGCGGGTGCCGACCCGCGGCCTGAGGAAGAACCGCGGCCCGCGTGCGGGCCGCGCTGGCGAACCGCGGACGCGGCTGAGCCGCGTCCGCCTGGACGAACCGGACCCGCCGCCGCCGCGGCTGAAGCCGCTGCGGATCTCGTCCGGCGGCGCGCCGGGGCGCCGCCGCCCCCGGCCGCCGGCGCCGCCGCGCCGGCAACCCGCGCCGCCGGCGACTTCCGCGGGCCGCCGGCGTCGCTCCGGTGGCCCGTCTGCTTTCCCGTCTGCGCCGTTGCTCCTCCCGGGATCCGTTCTTTACTGCGGGATCATCAAACGTCCGCTGCGGCTCGTTCCGTCGTCGACCGTCAAATCCGCACAAAACAAGAACGGCGGAGGGTCGTCGGGCCGTGTTCGTTTGGCCCGCACCCTCCGCGTTAGAAATAAACAACCGGGGGGAAAGCATGATCAACACATGATCCAACAATTTTAATAAAAATAAAATTGTTCATTGAAAACCGGCTTTTTAATATTCAAGAACGTTCACGAGAAAATTATAAAGGGGTAATTTTCCAAAAAGAATCCCTACCTTGATGATCGTCGGGCGTGGGCGTTCTTCGCGGAAGAGATCGTCGCGGAAGAGATCGATCGTCGCGTCGTCGCGGGGAGGCGTCGCGTCGTCGCGGATTCCGGCGTTGAGTCGGCGAGCTCAACGAATCAAGAACAACAGATTTAAATTATTAATATTTAAATATGTGTTTCGTTTAAAACCCAAGAAAAGAACTTGAGAGGAAATCCGAAATCACTCACCTCGAATGGTCGGTGATCGGAGATCAGAGATCGGAGATCGGAAGAGCGTTTCGGGCGAAGGCGTCGTCGATTTCCGGGTTCGGCGTTCTTCGCGTTCTTCGCGTTCTTCGCGTTCTTCACGAGGGAGAAGAAGTTGCGAGGGTTCTCCCAAATCTTCTCATGCGCAAATAACCAGAGGTTAAACATTGGTCTTATTTTATTATTACGCCAACGAATTTGAAAAACTGGTTAAGAAACGATCCATCAATTCGTTGAATTAATTCAACGAAAGAAACGACCCATTTAATTCATGAAGGAAACAGCCCATTTAATTCACGAAATAAACTGCCCAATTAAATGGTCTGTTAAGAATTTAGAAAACGCGTCGGTTGACTTTCATTAAGACGGGTTATCACAGGTGCGTTTCTTAGCGGAAAGAAACGGCGGGGCTCGTGCGGGCCCCACCTCACAAATATCCTACCAAGGGGGTAGGATATTTCTGGATAGCATCCTATCCAGTTCAACTCAGTTCAAGCCTCCTTTAGGTGGCTTCAAGTGGCTTCCAAGTGGCTTAAGTGAAATAAAATAGAGCTGTCGCAAAAATATTTTATTTCTTATCTTTAAGCCCGAAAATTAAAAACCACACCCGAGAAAACGCAACTCCGGAAGAGGCGTTTCTAAGCGAATACCGGCGCTGCGATTTTATCGGTGCCCTCAGAATTCGATTCCGGGCACCGGTTCAAAAGTTAGAAAAACCCGCTCGTCCGTTCACTGAACGTACCCGAGCCAAACTTCAGAAAATGATTCCGGGCACACCGGGCCTCGGAATCAGGCGCCGTCATAAACTGCGTTCTTGTAAAATTCCAAAGAAAATTAAGAAAAAAATTTCCTTGAAATTTACGGGTCTTTACAAACACTTCAATGCTTCAAGTGCAAGGAAATGGGGCATTATGCTAATAAATTCCCTAATCCAAGGGTTAGTGATGATCGACATGAGCAACTGCTTAAGGCAAAGGACAAAGGGAAGTCACATGCGATCACCATTGGCGATGTTGAATATGATAACGATGTGGTGGAATGATTAAGTGTTTATGTAATGGGATTCCAAAATAATGTTGTATCATAAAGTATTGGAATATTTATGTATTGGTCTAATGTGGTATTCAAAGTGATTGAGATATTTTTGGAAATAAGATGATATGCACATAATAAAGGGAAAACGAGAAAATGAAATGTTTAACAGTATTCATGATCTCATGATTGATATAAGGACTAAGTGATATCATTGTTTGAGTATATAGAATTTTGAGGATTTTTGTATGTGGAAAGTGTTATATTTTAACTGCATTCATGTTTTCACTAAGGTTTTCAAGAGAATACATGATTAAGGACTTTGAATGTTTGGAATGTGACCAACAAAACATATCTTATGATATATGGGGATCGACGATGGTTTTAAATCTCTAGTAATCATTTTCACTATGTTGTGAGAGTGGACTGCAGTATTATGGATAAGCCTAAAGATTAGAATGGATGATGTTGGACATAAGTTAGTATTGTTTAAGGATAGAAGATTTTCGATATTATTGATGGGATGTTATAGTAATGTAGTTTTAGAAAAAGGACAACCTGCAGGACGGGCAACAGCCCATCGCGTCAGACAAGGCTATAGGAATCGAACCCACAACCGAAGTGCGACTGGCCTTTATCGCCTACCACTGGCCTACAGGAAGTCCCTGTTTATTAGAAACTAGTTTTATTATATTAAGCAGTATGATATATAAAGTATAATTCCTTTTTAGGAACCATATATGATTAATCTCACTATATATCGACTTATGTATATAAATTTTTCTAACCTTTTGAGACAGATGGAATGACCTGTCATTCTATCACATGATCTGCTAACACTTCACGAATAACAAATTCAACTTCATTTATTTAAGAGATGAAGTGGAAATTGTTAAAGGAACGAACAACAGTGAGATTGTACCAAAATAAAGTAAGTATTTATTCTAATTCAAATTCTTTAACTTTAGGGAAACGACCTTGAAAACCAAAAATGTTGTCCTAGTGATCTTATATCTGAGGAATCAGATGGTACCTTAGATCATCACAAATGTATGGCTTTGTGATTACTGGCTTTTCCATAGCCATGTTCTCTACCACTCTCCATCAGAACATGATGGTTAGATTTCTCTTCCATATCCATATTTTCACCTATGTGGAAACCCAATGATTAGTTTATTTGGGAAACCGTTACGTTTCATACTTTTGTTTTTAAAGATTGGTTTTGATATTCCTTTTTACGATGTGGGTTTCTATTAAATAAACTTTCGAATAGTAAACCATTTATAACCCCGACGAATTTCGAGGGTGAAATTAATTTCAAGGGGGGTAGAATGTAACTGCCCGAGATTTTATGAAAAATTTTCTTTTTAATTTTATTAATGTCTTGTTTTGTACGCTACACCAAAAGGAGCTTGCACAACACGCATCCTTGACTTGCCTTGCATTACACGCAATCGCGACCTTCCTCGATAGCGTGTGTAGTACGCAATACAGAGTTTCACTAAACCACGATATGCTATTATAATATTATTATAACTAGCCGTTATAAATAGTAATAACCACCTTTTAAAATTATAGAAATTTTAGCTCTCAAAATGGACTTCATTTTTGGATTCGGAGTATCGAATTTAGCCAAAGGTGAAATTTTGGTACTTTTCGGATAACTTTCATATTCTGATGAATAGTGAAAATTACTAAATTATAATTAAAAACAACTTTTTTAATCGAAATAATTAATAGTGATAAATTATTAATTTGAGTGGTTTTAAAGTATATTTAGAATATAATTTTAAAATTTAATACAATGTTGGTCATTTAATGTAATTTCACATTTAAACCAGACATAATCAAGTGTCAATCTTTTGATAGATATTTTTTCTTAAAAACACGCTATTTGTTTTAACAGCGGGATTTAATTATAAAATTAATTAATGCAACTTCTATGTTATTAATTTGGTAAAATAGATTTCATTTTTTAATTCGTAATATGAAATATAGCTTATGATGAAATTTTGGCATTTTTTTGAAAACCTTCAATTTTTGATGAATAGTGAAACTACTAAGTGGTAGTTAAAAAACTGAATTTTTCATAAAACTTAATTTTACCATTTCTGTGAATGGAATTTCAAAAATCCTAGAGACACGGTTGATGTCAGTAAGTAAAATGTGGTTCAATGAGATGAAAATAATTTTTGGTGAATAGTAACTTTTTACTTTTATTTACCACGGTTAAAAGTAAATAGGGTAATTAAGGGTAAAAATGATATTAATATTACCCTAACACATGTCCTAATTCTATTGGACAAGTGTATCTCGACCACAAACAACCTTAAGTGTAAAATATTATCATTTAGGCCCACTTGGATTAGATTAGGACATTTATTATTATTTAATTCAAAGAAGAGTTAAAAGAGTTAAAATCAAAGTTTATTTACTAAAACATTTTTCATATAGAGTTATACATAAGATAAATTCGATTGTAAATATTAATTAGAAAGATAAAAATATTTCCTACATGATGGTATTTTATTTGTAATTTTTAGACATCAAATAATTTAATTTATTTATGACACAATGATGATGCAGTAATTATATTATTAATGAAATATTGACATAATTGATATTATAAATACCACAATAAATGTAATTTAAGACTTTTTATGAATTCCAATAATTTTATAGGTTACTATGATATATTATTGTGGATTTAATCAACTTGGTTCGAACATATAATTCTTTTATGACTTTCACAAAAAATCATATATCAAATAGTGTCAAAATTGACACAAAATTGTTTTTAAATCAAATATTATATTATTAATTGTTATTTTATTCCTAAAAATCTAAGGTTTGTCCAAATGACTTAGATAAGGATATATAGATTAATAATAAACAATTTGGGGTTCGTTTGGCGTGTTATAGTATGTTTATTAACCATATAGTGTAAGAAAACAAAAAGACACGGTAAAAGTTAAATTATTTAACTTAGAGTTAAATCAAATTGATAAGGTTACAATAATAACCTAAACTTGTCTAAATTTTATTGGTTGATAGTATTTCTACCATCCCCACTTTAGATTAGAAATAAGACCCTTTGTAACCATTATAAACCGATTTTGACTTTAATATAAAATAATATTTTGAGATATTCCTAAGGTGCCCCTCTCCTCCCTTATAAAAGGAGACCTCCTCCCCCTCATCCTCACACCAATTTGAGCACTCAAGCTCGGCCAACCCCTGACAAAATACCTTCTCCACTTCTCTAGTATCATCATAGAGGTCCTGGTCTTCTTCAAAGACCATCCTTAGTTCTTTAAGTGGAGGCTAAGAAAAGGCGCGTCAAAAAGAGGTAATATCCATTACCGATCTTTTTCAATTTTTTTCTTCTTCAACTTCTTCTTGTTTAGTTGTTTCATGATAAAGTAATAACATCATTATTTAATATATACTGATATGTTATTATAAATATGAAACAACTCTAATTAACCTTCTATCCATCCTACGGAAAAAGGAAATCACCGCGCGTGCGTACGTACGGAATACCGTCTCCACGCCGTGGTGTAATCTATTTTCCGCCACCACATTAATTGGATGTGTATAAAGGTGTAATGAGTAACTATATATGATTATTATAAAGTGATATTGATACTGAAATAGTATACATACACTTCAACACAACTCCACGACCATGGGAACGATATCATCGCTCGTGCGTACGTACAGACTACCGTCTCCACGACGCGATGAGATTCATTCTCAATGATTAACCATTCATGAATGATTATAAAGTATATATAATAAGTAATAATGAAATATATGACCTAATAATTATACTGGAATTATTTATATTTATATGTATGTCATCTACTTAATTCCATTCAATTCAATAAGGAAACGAAAACAGCGTTCATGCGTACGTACGGACTACCGTCTCCATGAACGGTGTATTTCTTTCCATTTACTGATTTATTATATATGTGTATTATGAATATATATATATAAATCATGTTTTATATTCTGTAATTAAGTAATCATGATCTAAGTAATCATATGAATAATTACAAGTTAAAAACACGAACGAAAAATGAGACGATTTTACCCAAAACGCTTCTTTAACATGGAATTTACAAAAGAACGGGTAATATGAAGTCATAAGTGAACCATATATGATATCATAACAATGAATATGATTCTGTAATAAGTTAATGACATTATTTAAATCATTATACAGGAGGTTCGGACACTTACGAAGCAAATCGGACTTAAGGTAAGGGAAATATCACAATCTCATTTTATCCGAGATTGTTTATAGTTTGATATTTATTGGGGTGTATTTTATCATCCACATCCATGTTTCCTCAATATGTAATATTATTTCAATCCACTTACAATAGTTTAAATCCAATTTTACCCTTCGGTGAGTTTTTAGTAAAGAATATGAAAGGAATCTTTTGTCGTTTTTTCGTACGAGGTACTTTTTGACTTTTCCGACAAAAGTACGAATAATGTTTTTTTGGCTTATACAACATGAATGGATTTTTAAAACATTATTTCCAAGAAGCTTCATTTACAAGTTTTCGAGTTTATTTTTAATCAACTTCTTTTATTTTAAATTCGTATGACATGTTATGAAAGGAAAAATGTTTTTTAAGTAGAAAGGATATTTTCCTCAAGAATGGATTTCAAGTGTTTTATCAAAATTATTTTCCATATAAGATAATAAAGGGTTCTGTTTCTATCCCTATTATTACATGGATTTGATTATGTTTTGATGGAAATATTTTTATGAATTCCTTTATCTTATATGAATTGTTTTATGATGTCATGTTGTTTACGAATCCCATTTTTATTACATGGGTTATGCAATGATGTATGATTTATGATTTTGTGGCACACATAAGAATGGTATAATTATGATTTGGGTGGGACCTATATCTCCCTCCAATTCATTGGGTAAAGATTTTATATCTCATGATATAGACATGGCTGGAACGATAGGTTATACGGGTTCAGTGAAACAGGACTGAAACGAGGGTTACTCGATTCAGAAAGGGACTTTGTCCGCTAAGATAGTCTTGGCAATGAGTCTTGACTAACAAGAAATGATTCTCTATGATTATGTGTGAATGCCACAAAGTTTCATGTTTTATGTTATGATTATTGTGATTACATTTCACTGCCATGATTTATTCCATGTTATGAAATTATGATCTCTTTTGCAGGTTAAGATTTCCAAAAGTTATGTGCTTGTGTATACGATGTGATTGATATTTCTTTTGTTTACCCTTACTGAGCATTTGAGCTCACCCTTTTATGTTTTCTTTTCCCCAGGATATAAAGAAAGGTTTTAGGTATAAAAAAAGGAAGATATTTATGGGAGATGTTGAATATCTTTCACCACGATTAGAAGATTACGTTCCGAGTTTCCAAAGACACTAAACTATTACGATCCTAGTGTGTGTGTGTTTTTGTTATATACTAAGTATTCCGAAAATGTAATGTAATGTCAATGTACGTCAATCTTCGGGTCTCTACCGATTCTATATCAATTATAAAATCTGATATATGGGTTTTTTAGTGTATGATCCTACCTGTAGAGGCTTTCCCTCTTTCCAAATGTACCACATAGACATTATAATAACCTTTAATATATAATAATCTTATCAATTGGAATACAATGTATATATTATCAATAGATAAAATGATTAATTTTCTTTTAAATATGACTGGATACACCTCATAATTGACCTTAAATAACCAATATAGTGTATGTGTTTTCAATAACTATAATACATAAATAGGAATTTACCAAATCAAAAGAGAATTTCTTTTATAAAATTTTAGGTTGTTACACCCTTATTCGTGGTGTATCCATGTAATAAAATTGAATCATCCATTATTTGGTAAGGAATATCATTCCTTCTATAATATTCCAGTGTCTCATGATACAATGTGTGGAAAATAATAGATCTTTCAGGAGAATAAAAAATGATAGGAGTCTTTCCAAGGATGGTTACATTATTTTCATGTAACAATATACTTTTTTTCGATCATGGAAACTCATTGAGTATTAATGATTTTACTCATGTGTATTAAGTAAATATGTTTGGTTTCAATAGTTTTTACATTCATAAAATAAAACTCCCATGTGCTTCATCTAATGAGTAATTTTATAATTAATGATAACTTAAACGTGGAAGATTCATGGATGTTAATAATTATCTTTCAGTTTCCATAGTTAATCAAAAGATGAAATATTAATTGTACACTATGGATTATAGAATATTGTTGTATCCAATTATAAAGTTTAATTTTTATAAGGTAGTTACATGAGATATCTTATAATAAACATAGATTTTACAATACAATATAACCATTAAAAATAATATGCATATGTGCATTAGGTAAAATCTTCTCTAATATCCCACTATAGCTAAATACTTATAGATGTTTTATTCAATTTTGGACTATATTTCAACATTTAAAATACCATGTTATCATATATAAAAAGTAATTAATAATTTTCCCGAAAAAATTTATAAGTCTAAAAGAAACATCATCTTTTATCATATCATATGAAACACCTTATGAATCACCATCGAAAATAAAATTTGGATAAAATCTAAGACCCTTTTAATGTACAATTATAATTAAAAAGCAATACCAATTTAGTCAATTAATTTTTTTTATCGAATCGGAATTTTATAGCATTGAATAAATATTAATACCTAAATTGAAAACTTTATGAAATAAGCGTCCTCTAGAAACTTATCAGTGGTACTCAAGCTATGAAGGGAATTGGTGAGATCCCAATAAAACATATTTATTTATATATATGTCCAAAAAATAAATCATATGAAATAATTTATATTCATAAAATCCTATTATCAAAGAAATATTATTACCATTGTTCATTGAGTATGTCAATATTATATAGTAAATCTTATTTTCTCAATTTTATATGTATATAATTATAGGTTAACTAATACATCACATGTAATAAAATTATGTTGATGTGATAATCAAATTACCATCACCTAATAGATAATAGAATCATATATTTTATAAAGTTACAAGTTTACACCTCCCATGTCAATCTTAATTGAGGGACCACATTTCATTCACATTATACTAGGGAAAAAAATTCAATGTTAAATAATATCTAACTGAATAACTGATAAAAAACATACTAATGTACCAATGAATATCTTAGAATCAGGGAAATAATAATAAAGGTATTAAATTATAAATAATATTATTATAGGTATATCAAAATCATAAATCATTGGGAAACTCCAAATATGAACAACGAATGCCTAATATACCCATGATATAGTGAATTCCAGTTAATGTGGCCGAATTTATGGGTAACCCAACATAAAAAAACCATTTTTTCTACCAAGATAAAATTATATATCATGATAGAGTAATAATACTCTTGAAAACATTAATATTTATTTATACCCTACAATAACATATGATAATAAATTTTTCTCTATAACTCAATGTTATACATTGAGAGGTTAAATCATCATTTCAGATTATAAGTATATGAAACCTAAATGAAAGAATGATAACGTGGAGATAGAAATTTCAATAACCCAGTTAATTTTATATTCAATAACACTTTTATTAATTCGAAAAAATTAAATAACTAAAAATCTCATTATATATCATATGATAGACTTTAATATCAACCTTATGTTTACCACACATTTAAGGATTTATTCAACTCAATACAACTCTCTATAATTCGAATGATATCGTTACGTGACCATCTGATAAAAGAATCATTATGGAATATTATTGAGTACTATAAATGAAAAAACATTGTATAAATATTTTTGAGACTTAGGTATCATATTCATAATATTAAAATCTATGGACAAAGTATTCACAATATTTTACATTAAAAAACCACTATAACGATACAAATGAACATTTTATCTATTTAGAACTATTTCTATGTTCATAATGGTCTTCATTATTATAACCATTTCAATTAATGTTTTTCTTTAAAATCCTTTTCTGACTAATGAAACTCTTTACATTATTCTTTCTATGAAACACATAAATCCTTTTAGGAAAAAAATTGATATTGAATTCAACATTTTATTCTAATAATCAATTATTTGATATCATGGAACCTATAAATGTCCAAAAGATACCCCCACTATCCTCTAAGAAACAATTCTTTGTTTATATCATTGTATGAAACACATAACATTTTCTGTTGGGAAGAAAAATTATTTCATATTATGGGAATATTTTTAACTAGTAAACTATTATAACCATATATTTTTTAGTATTTTATATGTTTGAAAAAATATTTTTAGTGGATGATTTTATTAATTAAAAATTTCCATTTATTTTTTCTGGATTAATTCTCTATTATTTCAAAAAATATTTTATTAAATACATTAAATGAGATCAAACATTTTTATCATTCCCTTCTTCCCAAAACATGTTATAGAATATGATAAATCCTAAACCATATGGTATAAGTCAATCATATTATATTTTTAATGAGAAATAATTATTAATAAATATCGTAAATTATCATATAAGAAAAATATGATAACAATACACATACTTTACTAAGATCCACATGATCTTGATATATAATGTCACATTAAAACCCATGTTGCATATTCCATTTGCTTCGAAATTTGAATTAATAATATAAGAATAATATCTTCTTACATGATACTAGACTACTATATATTAATAATATTTGGAAAACATATAATTTTTATTCTATACCAATAAAAACGAAATAATTATTTTATATAAAATTGATACATATCATAGACATTCCATGGAGTTACCCAAACTCTTTTAGGAATTATAAAAAATTATTTACAATGTGAATAATTTTTCATTCATTATACATCATTTAGGTTTCAATAACTGTGATTGGATAAAATATGATTGATCATTTTACCCTCAAACAAATCATTAATAATTATATTTGAACTTTTTCACACTTGTACTATTTATACAATAACAAAAAATAGACATTTCAAGAATTTTTTCATATTTATTTAATAAATTGTTAAAATAGGGGAATGATATCATCAACTCATTTAAACTTTCAAAAAAATCCCATAGATTTAATTTCATTTCCAAAACAATAATTAATGTAATGTTCTAATATGCATAATTCATTGAAATATTGAATCACATTGAATATACTCTAAAAAGACTAAAGTACATTTGGTTATATTGCATATAATAACTTTAAGAACTTTTTTTGAGTCATTATATTATCTCTATAAGTATCTAGATTCACCAAATGAATAACTTCAGTTGTAGGTTAATTAATAAGTTTTTAATATAACACATTTAAATTATTATCTTTAAAATTTTCATAATTTATCAATTATTAAAATATGATAAAATGATGCATCTGATTTTATTAATTTGTTGTTAAAGAAAATAATTAGGATGTTTATTATTAATAAAAGAACACTTACTAAAGGGGAAATATGTAATATAATCATTTATATGGGATTTTATTAAATGTGTTCCCAATAAAGTTTTTTCCCATTTTTAGTATCCTTTATACCCATTTGTTGGTGATGTTATATATTATGCTATGTAATAAGACCACATTAGTGTTCATGTCTTAACCTATCTATTTTGGTAGACCATCATTTCAAACATGTCATATATAAATCATGAATATTTTATCTGAAAATGTTTTGTCCAATACATCTTATGGATAAACATGAATATATTACAATGATATCCTTACTAGGGGTTTCCCGACTATGTGTAATACAAATAAAACAATAATAATGGGGCCCTTATCTTACAGTTCCATCTCCTCAATTTCCTTCCATACAAAATATAATCTATTTTAAAGAAACATTAACATTAAACTACATGGTTATATAGATGATGTTTGGACATGTGTTCACTTAGGAAGGAATCCAACACTTGATAATTTAAAGACTATTTTATTTTTCCATTGTACCTCACGTATTACCATTTAATGTATTAATTATTCAAATGATTTAGTTTTGGAATCCATATCCCTTCCACAAAATCATCATGTTATAAACATATAGATGTGTGACACATAACACAATCATAATGTGTGTCACTAATCCAATTTGACGTAAAATTTTGTGTATACATATACAAATTCATTGAATTAATAAGGAATATTAAAATATTTCATTTAAAGGCTTAAATTATTATGTAATGAATAATAAACCTAAGACTAATCTGGGACTAAGAGACCGTCAACCCCCAATTTTCAAAACAAAGGATAATCCTTCATACTAGTTAGCAGTATGAACATAATCCCCTCTATCCACATATATTATAATTGATGGTTTTTTCAATTTCAGCATAAGTTTGAGACCTAATATATATTAACTATAACTAACCAGTTAATCCTATATTATAACCCCATAGAATCCAAATCCATGTTAGAAGAAAACTAAATGAATTATCATACATTTCATGTTACTTTTTAGAAACAAGTATGATAATTTTTAGAAGAAGATTAATAATTTATATTAAATAAAAAATTAAATAACTATATATAAAATTTATTCCGTATCACTTAACATTGAAACAATTAAAAAAATGAATAATTTATATATTTGAACATGAAAAAATTATTTATGAACTATTAAAAAATAATACAATTATAAAAACATTTTAATTAAACCATGAATTATGGACCTTCCATAATCAAATAAATATTACAAAATTATATTTTTATATAATATGATATACATATGTGTATAACCTAGTTTGGTTACATATTTGTTCTTTATGAGACCTCCTATATGTTCCTTGGCGTTTTCCTTTTATTAGATGTATTTATAACTGACACATAGGCAAGTGGAAAAAAAGGATTGGTATAGTGGAATTATATAAATAACCATGGTAATGTAGGTCCAAAATAAAAAATAATTGCTGGATGACTCCAAGGATGACATATTTAATTTAATAATAAATTTTTGAAAACCAAAAAATAAACTAAACAAAAAAAATTCATACACAAGTCTTGGTTCAGCTTTGAAATGGTCTTACATATGAAATAAATACACAAAATTAAAATAGTTAAAAATAAATTATATTCATTTTTTTAAGATAAACTTAATTTCATTGATTAATTTATTGATTTATTAATTAATCCCATTTAGTATTAATGACCATCCATATTCAATGGGAGAAACCCATAAGATATGAATTCCTGGAAAATAAATGGCATAACAAATAATTATAGTTAATTATAATATGTTAAATTAAAATTTTTAATTCATTAGAAAAAGTATGAAATTGTCAAACATATTTCATGTTAATCAATTTAATTATGTTGTAATACTGAATTAATTATTTAATGTCATTTACTTCATTCATTTATTTGGAGTAGATAGGATATGTATTTATGAGTTACACACCATACAACTCAATTTTCATGTATTCTAAATAAATATGTCGGAATTATGTGTATTACTGGATCGAAAATTATATCATGTATTAGCAAACTATAATGCATTTATTATGCTTTCCATGTGTCCTTAAAACTCACCAATGGAATTAGGAAATTCTTCAAGTGTGGGACCACACAAGGTGTTTTAAAACTACACAACATGTGTTCCAAAATTATTGTGTCTAAATAACTCACCAAATGACTCAACCTTTATTTTTGACATGAGAATTAATATACTATACACTATGTATGCCAGATACATTTTATATGTCTCATTAATGAACCAGGCTACTAGTCTCATGAAATGGAAAACTATATATTTTACTACATTTTTTCATGAATTTCAATAACAATCAATGAAGACTACATGAAGGGTATGTCAGCTACATGTCACATACTTTGAAAATCCATGTGCCTGGTTGTCCTGGTCTACATGTAGTGTCTAATAAATTCCCCACATGTAGATACTTTTTGGAAGACTATGTATCCCATGACACATCAAGGTGTATTTCATTTGGGTATACATCATTTACTACAACTAAACACCATGTAGCCCAATATAATAAGTTAGAACACTTAGAACATCCCTTTTGAATCATTGATGATTATTTATATATTCTTAGTCTATTAAGAAAATATAACTCCAAAATGAAGTAATGAAAATCTTCAAATAATTTTTAGTAAACAACATATTAAAGGATGAATATTCTAGAAATGACTTATCTAACCTTTATTTCAACTAAAGATCAAAAATAAAATAAATTATAATAAATTTTAAATGTTACCCCTTTGATAAACCATAGGATTATGGGTGAAGAAAAATTTCATTGGTGGAATATAACAATAATGTTTTCTTCATATCTGACAGATACTTTTAAATCTTTACATGACATAATATTCTAGACCAAGGAAATTTATTTATCAAATAGTAACATTAAGAATCCCAAAACCTAGAGTGGATATTTTCTTGAAAAATTTATGATTAATTTATATTAAATCTAAAGAAATAATAACTAGTCTGATGGCCTTTTTGGAAAAATGATTTTTAAAATCTGAAAAATCTTTTTAAGATTACCTTTTTTTCATAGGGAGGATTGAAGTGTACAATACCTCTTGTAATGTTCCAAGGATTCTCCTATGATATCTAAACAACACTGGTTGATTACTAGTCTCGAGCACGATAAATTAAATAAATTTTTTATTTGTATTTATATCTTAAGGATCCTTCAAACATGAAGGAATTATTTCTCATTCATGAGAAGAAGGTAGAATTAGGAATTCTAGAGATAAATACATCATGCATAATGATTATCAATTCTTATTTAAGACTACATAATAGACATAACAATCTACATATAGAGAAGGGGTATAAGATAAATAATTGTTTTATTATATAAAATCCCTCAAATAATATAATAAAAAAGTTATAACAACTTAATATAATATTATAATGAATAATATTATTTTATGGAATGCACTAACTCACATAGTGATAAATATTATTTTTCCATATTTATAATAAATACTTATCAACAAACATGCTCTTAGTCCACTTGAACTATTAGTAATTTTTTAATACATGAGTACATATAATTTATTTAAATATTTTATCCATATTCTTGTGAATAAATACTTATTAACTATTATATAAATATTTATGATTGATAAAATGCGAATAAAATATATCTTGGTCTTGAGATTAATATTTATTGCATTAATTATATTTAAATATAATTCAATCTTGACCAGTGAGAACAACTAGTGTGTGACCCTCTAGGATTATTTTTCATTGTCTTTATGAAGGATTACCTAATGTACAAGATTATTTTCTAGTAAGAGTACAAGGAACCCTATATTAAGAACTTATCATCGCATTATCAACAAACACAATTGAGGGTTTTTGTAAAATATAACCCCTTTTCCAAAATAGATCGTCAAGAATGTTACAACTCTTTGTCATCATTGAATATGATTGTTATTTTTTTCTTCAATTATTTGAAATAATGACATCGTAACAACATTGATATACAATTTAAGGAAGAAGACCCATTGTAATCAAATGTTTGAGACAATGTCTTCTATAAAGATGAAATTGATAAATCCATATTGACATATCCATTAATAACATGTCATTCGTGATACACTCAATATTTCCAACATCACCTTGAATTGTATCATAAAGGATTACAAAATATATCAATGTTCAAGAGTAGAAACATGAATAAATAATATTCAGAATTTCTATGTGCTATTATTCATACATGTATATTTGAGTTCCCAATGACACATGAACATGATGAATTCTTACCGATAGGGTTATAATCGTAGTCTCACATACTAGAGATTATTGGTTGTAGACTACATGATAGGAAGCCTCATCGATATATGAGTAATCACACCTAAAACTAAAATTTTTATGTGACCCATATTAGTATGATATATAACTATATAGATATATTTATGTATATCATCAAGTAATTTAATGGTTCTAATCATAGTAGAAACTTATATAAACCAATAAATGTGGCATAAAATTTAGGCAAATTTTAAATTTATTCCATGAAAAATAATAATTAATATATAATTATATTTATTAATATTTAAATGAATGAATATAAAAGTAATCCAAATTACAAATAGGTTTTTCTTCAACACCAGCTGCAATGATATATTTATTCTCTCCTTTTTTTAATAAAACATTTGAGGTAAATGTTTCTCATTGTAATAGAATGTTTGAGAAAATTTAAATGGATTTTCTAGTGGTATTATATGATCAAACCCTACCTATGAACATTCCTAGATATGAAAAATTTGTTTTATATTCTAAATATAAAGGGAGATCTATCGTACATTACCAAGGGAGTTTCTGGATGATATGTTCTGTTGTGATAGTGCTAGATGCTCAATTTTCTCTATCGTGTAGAACATGGTGGTAGTTCCATGTTTGGAACTATATTATTTCATATTTGTTATGAATTCTTACAGTATAATTGGTATGAATTATTTTCTATTTGGAACTCTAATCATTCTTTATGGTTTTTCATATCAGAGATTATTATTTTTGTATCATACATCATTTGTTGTGTACTCATTATTATATACTTACAGGGTGTTTGATTGAGGTTAAATTACCCCAATGATTTAGTAAATCCACAGACATATTTCATTATCCTTTGGTTCTCTAAGGAACTAACCTATGGATAGTGAAATTTCACTCATTCCCCTACCAATGAGTCTGGTTGGGATGTTACAAATATTATGTGTATGTTATAGTCTATCAATTGGGATAGTAGGTGTGATGATTTGACTAATTAGAAGATAATTTTTTTCAAATAAAAAGTAATTGAAGAACACATAATGCTAAAATTCAATTCATTTGGTTGACTTTGGTAACCATATGTTTTTTATATACTTAATTTTTTAATAATCTCACCAAAATTGGTTAGCTAAATGGATTTTCGTATCATTAATTAGTAGAGAGACTTCCCACTAGGATTACAATATTTAGAGGCTATTTTTCTTGTTTATTCTTTGATAGATGGGAACAAGACAACCTTGGGGGAAAACAAGTGATTGTGCCTATGTTTGAGAGATATAATATATAATAAAATATTTTGTGAGTGTGGTAAATAATATTTGAATTTACGTAGTGTGTTTATAACCATAACATCCTTAATTTATAATGTGAAATAAATATATTTATCCCCATGATAATATTCCTAGTCCAGAAAATATTGGGGGGATTATATTTCTATAAATCATGAAATTATTTTATCAATTTATTACATGGATGATCAAT
Organism: Viscum album; assembly: GCA_963277665.1. NCBI lineage: Eukaryota > Viridiplantae > Streptophyta > Magnoliopsida > Santalales > Viscaceae > Viscum > Viscum album. Next base: position 1,197,356,127 of record OY728122.1, read on the forward strand.
ATTAAATAATTATTTGATATACCATGTACCCTATGTGTCTTCAATTCTACAATTAATAATATGAAGTCTCTTCTTAGTAAATTTACCATGAATTATATCCCTCACTAATATATCTACATAATTTTACATATGTTGGATATTTATTTATAGTGAATATTACCCTAACACTTAATAGAAAATACAGTTTCTCGTTGGCATTAATGAATGTAGCACCTGTCTCCTAAAGAAGTTTCAACTCATCAATAAATGGTGAGATAAACACATTAATATCATTTCCCAACTATTTTGTTCTAGAAATCATCGAGCTCAACATAAATTATTTTTTCATCATACAAATATATTGGAAAAAATTGTAAACTTAAAAGTTTCCATGAATATTGTTTTCTACTGAGCCTCTGATATGTACTCATTCCTTCTATGCGTAGTCCCATTCAAAAATTTCTAACTTCATTTCTAAAATCATGAATTTTTTTATCAAATATCATCCACAATAGTCAATCATCAGGGTGAAATATGTTTCCCTCAGAGATAAACTCATTAGTATGGCATCTTAACCTTTTTACATTTTTTAAATTTATAAAAATATGATTTATATGAGGAACCATTGTAAGGTACCAAATTTATTTTGGAGGAGGTTTCATCTTGTTACCTTATAATGAACCTGAGTTGAAATTTTTTTCCATATTATATCGTGATTTCCAACATCTATGATTGTTTGATAAACTTTTATATTTATTTCTATAAAACGAACAATAATTTGGGAATGTATGTACCATTTAATACTCCAATACCACCCGGAACAACATTTTATTCACATCATAATTGGAATATGGAAGCTCATTGCATTCTGGTAGTACATCTTTTAAAAGTTGAAGTAATCAAGGGAAAATTTTATCACTCCACCCATTCCATTCTTTCATGTTAACAAATCTCTATAATGATGATACAATTATAAATTTAGTTTAAAATGAGAGTAATGCTTCATATAATCTTCTTATAATACATTAATCTTTTCAATTTCTTTCAATGGTTTCAATTCCTACATAATGAATTATTTTTTAAATATGTTCTGATTCGATATGATGAATATTTTCATTATCTTCAAATGTTGAATTTTCTTTTATTTTACCATTCTAGATCCAAAATGATTAATTATGGATAAAAACATAGAAAATGGTATGATCTTTAATTTCTCTAGAATATAAATTTCTCATACTCATACATATTATGTATGGATATAAAATAAAATATTTTTTATTGATTTTTTTTAAAATTCCTAGAAATCATCAACCCCTTTTTCATATTCATCAATGGTTGTCCATAAATTTTTCCAGCTTTGATCCATTGAATTCCAAATATCACAGTATAAAATGTGAATGTATTAAAAAATATAATAATCTAAAAATATATGTAAAATGATAAATTTTAAACATAAAAATATGTAATCAAAACAATAAATTATTGATAACTATTTGAACATAACAAACAATTATACATAATGATCAAAATATACAATTTATGGATTTAAATACAAGTGATTAAACTTATATAGACATAGATAATATAAATATGCATAATGTTTTTAACAACTAATATGTATTACAAAAATTTAAAGAAGATAAAAAATATAAAAAACCCATTAATAAATGAAAAAAAGATATGAAAAAAACCAACAAAAAAAATTATAATCATTATAATTTAAAAAAAACAATTATAAATACATAACATTTGAGAAAAAACAATATATATTAAGAAAAGTTTATATTATGAAAAATTTAAAAATATTAAAAAAAAAATTCATAATAAAATGGTATAACTAACACAAAAATTCATACAAACAAATGAATAGATGAATCTGATTTATTACAAATATATAATTAATATTTTTTCAAAAATAAAAAATAATAATTTTTTTATTGTGGTTAATGGATAATATATACTAAATTATGATTAACTCACTAAAATTCAATGGAAACAACATTAATGAAATTCAATTTAAGAAAAATGTGTAAAATAATGAATTTTCAAAATGTGCCAAAAAAACCATAAACTGTTGTTATAGGTCGACTGATATAGCTAGACGAACACGAAAGAAGGATGAATGATGGAATATTAAGGTGAAAAAGTGATAATATGATTAAAATAGACTGCAAGACTAGATCAAATGTTTTTAAAAGGTAATTGGGTTCCGTAATGAGTTGAGAGGTTAGGTTTGAATCAACAAAAAATGAGGGATATGAGTTTAGATGTTTTTTTAAAAAACATTTAATTGACGTTTTTAAAAAAACATTCATTAAATGTAATTTTAAGAACCATTAGCACATATTTTCTATAAAAATTACATTATCATTTACTAGCATCAAATTTATTGTCGTTTTATAAATATCGGATGATAACACTTCAACACTGAAGCCACTATTTATACTATTGAAAAGAGGAGGGATTAATTATTAATTTCTAAAAAATGGTTTTGGACTCTATATAATAAAATAATCAAAACCAAAATCCTCCCCAGGGAGTTTCCCATAGTTTCCACCAAATATAATTGGTTTTCAATATTATATATGGCCATGAACTGAACGCTATAATATAATACCAGTGGTCACATGAAAGTGAGTCATGTTTATAATGAATTGATTTGAAAAACAAAAAATATAATGTAGGTTTGGTAGGAATTATTATGGTTTTATAAAATTAATCAATCAACTTAAAAAGAACATTGATTTAAAGGGGAAACATATTTTTTAGTTTTGGATTCTATTTATACCATTTATTACTTCACTTTTGGTTTGTTATGATGTTATAATATGTACTGTATATTTATACCGTATTTAATTTTCACCCGAATATGAGACCTTCCCATAAAATTATGAATAAACAACCATTGGTTAATTTAAATATTCTAATTTTAAAAATAATATTTTTTTATTCAAACAATTTTCTAAATATGATTATTTTCACTTGTAATGAAAAATTTTATTTACTAAAAATTACTAGTTTTTCCACATTCTAAACCTTATAAAAATGAAATTTGTCTTTATTAAATTATATTATTATTTATATTTAAATTATTATTATATAGCAAGAATATTATAATAAAATATTATTTATTTATAAAATTCTTGAATTTACCAAATTATTATATCAATTGAAACCATCTATTCCCCAAAATATCAATTTTGATTTCCTCATTGCAAAATCAGATTTTTATCAATAATATTGCCTAATAATTTATGAATTGACAATAAAATGGAATAAATATAATTATTTTTTAATTAATAATGAAATATAAAAATTCAAACTTCTAGGATCTAGGTATATAAACCATTATTATAGAAGTGTACACCCTAATGATATGGTGTATAATGATGGTGATTTCCTAAGGCGATTTGGTGAACTTAGTTTGGACCATGATCTTGATAAACTTGAAAGAATAAAATAAATGACTATGATTGAGCTTTATAAGTTGAATCTCAACATGGATATAGTCAATGTACAATTTCATTGATTCCAACTACCTCGAATGATACTATAAATGGGCTACATAGGGCATGATCCTATTGGTCGAGGATGCCACTCTGTCTATTTGAGAAAATTATAAATTATAATAACCATTAATGTATACTAATCTTATAAATCAAAATAAAGTATCATTATTATCAATTGTTAAGATTATTACTTGTATTTTAAATCTGATAGGATATAGTTTTTTAATTTTCACTAAATAACCAATGTAGTGTATCTTTTTTCTAAAATTATAATACATAATTATTAATCTACACAATAAAAATGGAATTTGATTTATAAAATCTAGGGTTTTTTAATTCATACCCCATAAAAAATTTCACCTATGAAATTTCATTTCATACACTACAAGTGATGAGGGTACTTCGATTTCATCTCATCTTCTGGTTCCCATGTCACTTAAGAAAACATTTCATCATGCCATATCACATTGACTACATGAGTTGTCTTGTTTTAGAGAACTTTGTCTCTATGATATATGATATTGAAAAAATTATCCTCATATAAAATATAATTATCAAACAGTACCACCTATTTTATTAGTTACTATGTGGGGTCTAATATGTACTTTCTCTATAGGGATATATTGAACACATCATGTACTTGAGATAGGTTTGGTGAGAGTTTTAGCTGATTGAAAACCACTACGATGAGATCATGGATAAAATGGGGATGATGTATCTTGGAATAAGATTTAAGTTATTCCTAAACCCAAAAAATGAATTCCATAATAATATACAAATGAACACCTTATCTCTGACCTCAAACACAATTTCTCTTTGATGATTTTCTGCATAATGTTTCTCTAAAAAAACATGGATTTAAAATACCATTGAATGGTTTAAACCATCTCCATCATCACTTAGATAAGATAAGGCTCCATAAGATTCCTCTATCAAACATCATCCTAGTATGATTGATTCCATCACATCTTTCCATGTATTACCTCATATGGTGAAATTTGAATGATTGAATGGAAATTTTTGTTTTTTGAGAACTATAACATAGGAATTTACTGATCGAAAATTCTTTGAAATATATTAAATTTTATCTCATTATATACTGAAGTATTTGGATGGTTCTCTCATATTTACCACCCATGGAGGGAGATAAGAAGTAGTAAATCCTTTCTCTATATCTAGATTTTACTAAAGGATTATTCAGAACATCGATGTAAACCACTGATCTCTATCAGATACAATAGAGGATGGTACTCAATTAATTATTTTAGCTTCCATTTTTTATATCACAATGATTTTTTCTTTAGGGAAACATTCCTTGGTGATAATGAAATGTGATAACATTTTAATGTGATCAACTACAACTTAGATTACTGTATTTCATTATATTTTATGCGGATTCTTTTAAAAAATTGATGGTTATGTAGTACCTTTACATACTGATATCAGAAATGGTTGGATCATTCACTTAGACTTATATCATTAATACGTGAATTATTGGAATAGAAATCATTAAGATACAAGTTCCATTATCTCCCACTTCTTTTTAACCTTAGAGAAGTATTTCAACTAATCTCTATAAATTGTTGTGATTCATGGATGAATAGATAAGGATGATATATCTTCATAGAATATTAGTTCCTTATTTAGTTTTGATTTTTATTGGTGGAATATCTTGGTTCAAAACCATATAAATCCATCTTAAAGAAATATTAAATCTTTAATATTCACTACATTTTTTTAGCACCTCTTTTTTTTTCTGGCCTCCTTGATTCTCCCCAGAAAATATGGTTGAACTATAATTTGGAAATGGTATGATGAATACACTTATTTTATTCTTATTTATATCCTTTAAAAGCATCAGAATACAGATCCCTTAAAATACTCATCATGAATATAGTTTTATATTCTTTCTTCACTTCGCATCTACCACTTTTATTATTTTCACATGATGTTAATGGATTGAACTGTCATAATCCATTACCACCTCTAACAATCATCATTGGAACATATTGTTAAATTTTTTGTAAATATATACATGAAGCATTTATGATCTATATATATGGCATACTTATCCCCATAGGGATAATATCACATAATCATTGACATGATGATCACTAAAAATTATTCTAATTCATGAGTAAGGTATTTCTGATCATGTATCTATTATTAGTGGGAGGAATAGATTATAAAATTTTCAACTTTAATGATTAAAAAACCAATACCTTTTTTGATGCATCAGTCGATGGGTAATTTGAGCATAGTTTATGTGATTAAAATCATCATTATCTCTTTAAATCTCTCCTTGTATTCATTATTATAGACAGAATTCACCCCCTATGAGTTAATTTGGATCGTATAATTGGCAATCAAGATATGTATCTCAAAAGTTAAAATTAAGAAAAAAATTATAATTGGTAACAATGGTTATCCATTATAGATGTTGGTATGGTCCATCCTTCTATTTCCTCTATTTTGGAAGGATCAATAAATATCCTATTTATAGTGATAACATGTCCCATGAATGGTCCATGCTCCAAGAAAAACTAATATTTAACATGATTTTCATCAAAATATACTTTTTTAATTGTATTTAGTATAATATTAAAATTATCCTCATGTCCCTCCTTAATTTTAGAGTAGTTAAAAATATTTTTTATAAATAATAAAACACATTTTCAAGGTAACCCCTAAATAATCTATTCATTAAGTCCATAATGATATGTGAAGAATTAGTGAGTCCAAATGGTATCATTATAAAATCATTGTGGTCCGTACATAGGGTTATCCAACTTCTTCACTATTAGAAGATAATATCTTGACCAAAGTCCCACCATCAATATGTATTGGCTACCACATAACTGATCCTACAAGATATCAATCCACAGTAGTGGATAATGTTTCATTATCATGGCTTTATTGAGCCCATGATAATCAATGAATAAGTGCATTGACTAATAATTCTTCATGAAGAAGAAGATATGTTCATACCATGGTGTAGTAGATGGTTAAATAAATCATTTTTGCAGATTTTATGGAAGTACCTCTTGAGTTATTCATAAAAAAAAGTGGTTATTATATATAGATTCTTGGATATTGGAAATTATCCAAGTATAATCACATTTGATAAATCAAGCTCAAGGCTTTGAAAAAGTCCTTAAATTATTTAGGAAAAATATCAACATATTCCCTTATAATGCGAATGTCATAAAGGATGACCTTTTACTTATTAAAAATCATTTTATCTAGATACACTTCCTCATAAGGTAATAAAATACATAATTTAGAAGATGTTACTAAAAGAGATTTATCCCACTCCTTCGACTTCTATATAATTGGAGGGTGGTTTCCAATATGAATGGTTATTTCCATATCTTGGAATGTTATATTACCACTATACAATGAAAGACAATCCATGACCATAATATCATTTAATAATGCTAAATGAAGAATCACAATGTTTTATAGGAAACTATCTCCTCAGTGTTTGATAGGGGATGATTTATATTCTTGTGATACAATAATTGAACCATTTTCTATCATCCCTAATAACTGGATTACCATGTTTTAAGGTAGGATTTTTATTGTTCAAATTATCATGTATTATATTAAAAAAATTCATATAACAATAATATAATAGTACACTCGCTATACTTAAATGAATCCAAAGGATGCCGATTAGTAATTAATTATCCAGATCCACCGCAAAAATTGTTATTTCACAATCTTTCTCTTTATATCTTGGATATATAGGTTGTTGGCATCCATTTTCATTGAAAAACCTTGATTAGTGCATTTATTCTCATAGTTTAATTTTTTTACATATTCTAGAAACATTGTACAATAAGATAAGTGTTGAATAGAGAATTCATTTCTTCCATAACATAGGTTGGTTCATCCAGTCAACATTCTCTTAATAGATGCCCTTATTTTCATTTCCTAAAGAATTTCATTATCAATTTCGTGAAATTTTTAGGATGATTCATCCTACACTTTTGTCATGTGATGTGTTGGAATTTATTTCCCCCATGATATTTCTCTATTTTACTTCTAGAATTAATATCCATTCTACACATCCTGTCTCAAGACCCCAGAGAACCTTATTATTCAGTGATATTCATCTCAACTTTTAGTGTACAATGAAAAATCTACTCATATATTACAAATTATTAAATCAAAAAAGATTTTCATAGACTCGACTTTATTCCATAAATGTTTCTTTCTGAAATTTATATTCAAGGGAAATAAAAAATCCTAAGGTATAAAATTCATGTGATATAAATTTTTTATTGTTTTTAATGACGTATTTACCATAGTTTTTTTGAAGATAAGTAATTCCATATCTATTTATAAGAATTATATTGGACGGAAAATATTTATTGAAAAATATTTTATTGAATTATTTCTACTCCATCAATTTTATATCTTCCTTGAGAATTTTATTTTTGATCAATGTCCACCGTTGATCAACATCTTCTTCGATATGATAAACATCGAACATGAAATTCTCATGATTAATACATTGAAGTATGGTGAAGATTATTTCAGTCAATTTGGACCATTTTACCATGATTAAGGAATCATATGATGTAATGTATGTTAGAGGGAATTGACCCATAATAGACTCAATTGCAACATAGAATTTCTTTTAGGGATGCAGGTCTTCCCCCTAAATCTTTTTTTTATTTAGAAACCGAGTTAATTGGGAATGTACTTGGATGAAGTTATTGATTAAAAATCCCATGGGGTTGGGAATTTATGTTGGGTAGTCATCACATTTCTCATCACATTTTCTATTTACTATGTTCATACAATTTTCATCATTTAAATAGAATTAAGGGAAATTATGGATGATAGTTTTCAAAATTATAAATATAAGGCCCCGACCTTAATCCTTACATAATAATGAATTAGATTAATAATTCACATTGAGGATCTTTTCAGGTTTAGAGTTTTATAGAATTATAACATAACTATTACATCTCAACAGATTACAAAGTATACACTTCTACTATGTTTCCATAGAATAAAAAGTCTTTAAAAGAAACATGTCTAGTTCCATGTTTTATATAGCATGACATTACCTTGATCACATCCTTGACCCTATTCCACATTAAGTCCAGTGAAAAAAATTTCAAAAAAAAACATGGGGTGAGCATATAAATCTCAGTAAGTGATACACAAAGAATGAAAACTGTTATTTTTTCAAACATCAAGTAAACCATGTATACTTTATCAAAGAAATATCTTCACCTTCATGAAGTAGTAAAAACTCTTCACTGAATACAATATCATTCCTTACCTTTTTGTAACCAAAGGATCACCTTAAAACCCATATAAAGAACACATAACATATAAAGGTAACTTGGGACATAAACATACTTATGTGGAATAACCATACGGTCGAATTCCACACATATCACTTAATGGAATATCCATACGGCCAACTTCCATACATACTTAATGGAATAGACATAAGGCCGACTTCCATACCCAATGCATTGGAGGTTATAACGTAACCACCCGTCCTGGTATTCAAGGAACCACCCGTCATATGGTTCATCACCTAACCACCCGTCAAATGTCCAAGTACCATTATAAAATCATAAGATATAAAGCAAACATAATGGAAAGAAAACATTTCCACACTTTTATCACAATATATCACTCAAATATATTGACATAAAAAATCCATTATAAAAACCCTTTTCAATACCAAAATACATAAAATAATATATGGTATTTATTTCATTTTAAAAAACATTACGGCTTGTTGAGGAAGCCAAAGACCAAATAATACTCGCAGCGGCGAAAAAGGACGTTGTCACCGCGTATGTTAAAAGAAACCTTCCTTTCTGTCGTTTAGTAAAACGCTTCATAGAAAAAGATTCCTTTTGTATGAAAGTAAAAGTCAAAGGGGTTTATACACCGTATAAAATAAAGTTGTGTATAAAATGAAATATTCCTCAATGAATGGAGATTGAGACGATGTCCCTTACCTCTGGTCCGACTTGACTCGATCGTTCTTTAACGTCTTGAATAATAAACTTGAGTTAATTTCTATTTGCATGACAACCATTTTCATGTTAATTATTCCTTTTATATCAATTATTTCCATGTTATAAACATTATGTAACCATTTAAGTTAATAATGTTTGTTTTGTCGATATTTGGTTCTTAAGTCGAAAGTGGACTTCTTACAATTACATGTTGTTCGTGTGGTCAAAGGTTATTTATATCCATAATTAAATTCCTGATTTGGATAGGATATATATCATATATATCCATCATATACATGTATTTATAATATTACATAATCATTTAGAGGTAAGAAATGAAATGCACCGTTCATGGAGACGGTAAGCCGTACGTACGCATGAACGCTACTTTCATTTCATTGTCATATTAATGGAATTAAAACTAAATAAGAGGTATTTATATTTTAATTCCAGAATTATATTCATCATTTATATGTATCATTTATCATATATATCCATTATATACATGTACTTTTAATAGTAAATTACATTTGGGGATAAGAAATGAAATGCACCGTTCATGGAGACGGTAAGCCGTACGTATGCTTAAATGCTACTTTCATTTCTATCTCATAATATAATGGAAAGAAATAATAATTATATATAGGTATATTATAATTCCATTATAAAATCATATATAATAACTTTAAATCCATCCTTTATACGTCCCACATATGGCATTAACGAATCAAATCACTTTGAGGGGGCGGTTGTCCGCACTTCCTTAAATGAAGATATCGCGTTTATCCATAATGGAAACCATAAAGGTATGCCCAAAATGAAAAATACAGAAGCCTAAGGAAACCATAAACATGTTATATATCATATATAAATATAGTTTCATCTTAATGGCCACATTTGAAGGTGTTAAAATAATGTTGAACAATCATCGTTTCGGGAGGCAGAAATTCGCCATCCACGGAAACAGTATGTTCTTTAACCATTAGATGTATGTGTGTGTAATTTTAGCTCGAATATTTCTTATAAAAACATCCTAGTATATTGAGGATACTGGATTTGTTACAAAATAAAAGAATAAAAAGTGTTTAGGGGGTTGGTGAAGCAAAATAAAACAAAAGGACTCAAAAGAAGACGTTACCTTAAAATCGGGTAACTCCCTTTGGTTTGAGCTCAAAGGCTTCCTTCGGAAGACTTCTGCCCAATGTGAGGCTTAAAGGAGTAAGATAGGGATTTGGAGAGTCAAATTGGGCAGAGTTTGTCCGAGCCAAAGGCCTTGGGAGTGTGGGTAAGGAGGTAGAGGTGGGGGCCTTTTATAAGAGGAGAGGAGGGGCACTTTTGTAATGTTACAAAATGTTACTTTATTTTCAAACGATTTTCGGATTTTAAAGGTCCCACATTGATTTATTTCGAGGATAAGGTGATGAGGGTTCGAAATCCACTCATCCAATAGGTTTTGGAAATGTGTAGGTCTTAGATTTTACATTATATTTCCATTTTATTTAAATCGTTAAATAATGAGGTCATCGCTGCAACATCATGATGTCATAAATAATTTAATTTATTTAATGTCTACAAAATTATAAAAAAAATAATATAATGTAGGAAATCTATTTATATTTCCAATTACTATTTATAGTCAAAAATATGACTTGTATAACCCCATGTAAAAATTGTTTTAGTAAAACATTTCACGTTTGTGTCATTTTTACTTTAACATTAAATAAAAGGTATTTATGTCATTTTCCAACCAAATTGGCTCCATGGGGTCCCCAAGTTAATCCATGGTTTGTATTGGTCGGCCATGACACATCCAATGAGGTTAGGACATGTGTCATGTTCATTTCATTTTATTAAAACATTATTCTTACCTTAAACTACACTAATTACCTCTAATCGCGATGAAGAACTTAAAAGTTACTATTCACCCAAAAATTATTTCAATCTCATTGAACCAAATTTTACTTCTTAATGACAACCATGTATGTCGGATTTTTGAAATTCAAAACAAAGAAGTGGTAAAATTTCATTTAAACGAAAAATCAGTTTTTATAAGTACCACTCAGTGGTTTCACTATTCATCAAAAATTGAAGTTTTTCAGAAAAATACCAAAAATTCACCCTAAGATATATTTGATATTCTGATTTCAAAAATGAAGTCTATTTTACAAAATTAAAAACATATAAGTCACATTAATTAATTTAATAATTAATTCCTGCTGGCATGACAAATAGCGTGTTTTTATTTAACAATAAGTATCAAAAGATTGACACTAGTTTAAGTCTGATTTCAAAGTGAAATTAATTCCAACGACCACTATTGGATTTAATGGTAAAAATATTTTCTAATATCACATTAAAAGAAATTCAAATGATAATATAATCATATAAATAAATTAGATTAAAAAGAGGTTTTGAATTAAAATACAACATTTTACACTATTCATTAAAAAAATGAACTTTATCGGAAAGATACCAAAAATTTACCCAAAGTAAATTTTGATGTCCCGATTATAAAGAAGAGTTATATTTGGTCCAATAGAATTTATAAGATTGATCAAAACTATATTTAATGACGGTTCTCCGTCAAAAGGTGATAAGTGAACCCTTATTGAAAATTAGGGTATAAATGCCTAAAATTGAATTCTTTCCGTATTTCAAGCCTTTATCTTTTATTGGATAAATGTAAAAACATTTAAAAACATATATAATCATATTTTAGTTATTTCTATCCATTACCGCCAATACAACGGCTACATGTTATCTACCATTTAAAATAATATTTTTATATTACTAGTGTGCAACGTAAGTTATCAAAGGAACTCATCGTTTCGTATCGGGTACGCTATCGAACATAACAACGCCTATAAAGTAAAATTAATTTTTAATTCTAAATATTAATAAATACAAAAATATTTTATTCATTATTTACCTGGGATGTTACATCCTTCCCCCCTTTTGGGAATTGCATCCTCGCAATTTTATTCATTTATCAAAATAAGTGGGGGTATTTATCCCTCATAGCATTTTCAGATTCCCACGTTGCCTCTTCAACCATATGGGTTTTCCACAAAACCAATACCTGTAGGATTACCTTATTTCGCAACATTTTCTCTCTTCGATCAAGAATCTGGACTGGTTGTTCTTCATAAGATAGGTTCTCCTCCAGCTGAACTACCTCTGGACTCAAAACAGGAGATGGATCTGGCATATACTTTCTCAGCATCGAAACATGAAAAACATTGTGTACCTGAGATAAACTCAGAGGTAATGCCACTCTGTATGCAACTGATCCAACTCTCTCCAGAATTTTATATGGCCCAATGAACCTTGGACACAGCTTTTCTTTCTTACCAAATCGCATCACACTTTTCCATGGAGAAACCTTGATAAACACATGATCACATACCTCAAAAGATAGATCCTTCCTCCGTTTATCCGCATAACTCTTCTTCTTGCTTTGAGCTGTTCTAATGTGTTTCTGAATCAACTGAACTTTTTCTGCCATCTCTTTTACCAATTCTGGTCCCATCAATTTCCTTTCACCCACCTCATCCCAAAATGCTGGAGTTTGACACCGCTTCCCATATAATGACTCAAACGGTGCTATCTGTATACTGGAATGAAAAATGTTATTATAAGAAAACTCAACCAATGAAAGATGTTAGTCCCAACTTCCCTGATAATCCATCGAACAAGCTCATAGCATATCCTCCCTGGTCTGAATTGTTTGTTCTGACTGCCCATCTGATTGAGGATGAAAAGCTGTACTAAAATTTAATTCAGTACCCAAAAACTTCTGAAGGCCTTTCCAAAAGTTAGAAGTAAACCTGGGATCACGATCAGAAACAATGGAGAGAGGAACTCCTTGTAACCTGACTATCTCTTTAAGATACAATTGGGAAAGATGATCTAGGGAAAAAGTATCTCGTATAGCAAGGAAATGAGCAGATTTAGTCAAGTGATCAACAATAACACAGATTGAATTTTTACCTCTAGATGTCTTTGGTAATCCCACGACAAAATCCATGGATATATTTTCCCATTTCCACTCTAGCCCTGGTAAAGGTTGAAGCATCTCTTTCGGTAACTGCCTCTCTGCTTTAACCTATTGACAAGTCAAACACTTCACAGTAAAATCAGCAATATCCCTTTTCATTCCATCCCACCAGTAATACTCCCGCAGATCTCTGTACATCTTAGTACTGCCTGGATGAACTGAAAACGGAGAACTATGTGCTTCACATAACAACTCTCTCTTCAACTGTGAATCACAAGGCACACACAATCTCTTCACAAATCTCAAAACACAATCACTATCAATGTTGAATTCATGCAACTTACCTTTCTGAACCAGCTCTACCTTTTTCTGCAACTCACTATCTTGCTTCTGTGCTTGCTTGATTATGTCTGATAGAGATGATCTCACTGATACCTGAAACAAAACAGAAGGACATCCTACACCAATAACTTCTATGCCAAAGTTTATCAAATAAAAAACCAAAGGATCTCGTTCCAAACGTAGCATGGTTAATGAAGCATTACTTTTTTGACTCAAAGCATCATCCACTTTATTTTCTTTTCCCGGATCGTAGTGAATTGTACAATCATAATCCTTGATTAATTCCAGCCATCTCCTCTGTCTGATGTTCAATTATTTATGAGTGAATATATACATTAAACTTTTGTGATCAGTATATATTTCATACTTTACTCCATAAAAATGATGTCTCCAAATTTTTAAATCAAAAACAACAGCAGCTAATCCCAAATCATGTGTAGGGTAATTTACCTCATGAGTTTTCAACTGACGTGAAGCATATGCAATTATCTAATCATTCTGCATAAGGAAACAACCAAGTCCTTTCAACGAATCATCACTGTATATAACAAAATCACCATTCCTGGAAGGAAGTTCCAAAACTGGAGCATTCACCAATCTTCTTTTCAACTCCTGAAAACAATCATCACATTCTTTTGTCCAGATGAACTTAACACCCTTACGAGTTAGCTTAGTCATTGGACTAGATAACCATGAAAACTTTTCAACAAACCTTCGGTAGTAACCTGCCAAACCAAGAAAACTAAGGATCTCGGTTACATTTGTGGGTCTTGGCCATTCTTCAACAACATTTGTTTTAGTAGGATCAACAGTTATGGCATATTTTGAAACAATGTGACCCAGAAAAGAAATTTTTTGTAACCAAAACTCACACTTGCTGAATTTTCCATATAGTTTATTTTCTTTTAAGGTTTGCAAGATAACCCTTAAATGACTTTCATTCTCCACTTCACTTTTAGAAAACACCAAAATATCATCGATAAAAACAACCAACATTTTTCACTTGAGTCAACTGAGCCATCACTGCAACAAACTATTTAGTTCTGATTCTGACCATCTCAGGATACTGATTTGAAAGGTCATTTCCCTCTATAAGCCTTCCTAGAAAATCTGTTTTGTTTCCACTATGAAAAACCATTATTAACAGAGAAATATATTTGGTGAAGCAACATGGTAATATTTAAATGCTATATCATTTCAATCATACCGTAAATTAACTTATAATTTAACACTTTTATAACTCCTAAAGTTGTCTAAACCGACCTCTGATACCAACTATAAGGCCCCAACCTTAAACCTTACATAATATTGAATTAAATTAATAATTCACATTGAGGATCTTTTCAGGTTTAGAGTTTTAGAGAATTAGAACATAACTATTACATATAAAAAGATTACAAAGTATACACTTCTACTAAGTTTCCATAGAATAAAAACTCTTAAAAAGAAACATGTCGAGTTCCATGTTTTATATAGCATGACATTCCCTTGATCCCATCCTTGACCCTATTCCACATTAAGTCCTGTGAAAAACAGTTCAAAAAAAACATGGGGTGAGCATAAAAAGCTTAGTATGGGATACACATAGAATGAAAACTATTAGTTTTTCAAACATCAAGTAAACCATGTATACTTTATCAAAGTAATACCATCACCTTCATGAATTAGTAAAATCTCTTCACTGAATAAAATATCATTACATACCTTTTTGTAACCAAAGGATCACCATAAAGCCTATATAAAGAACCCATAACATATAAAGGTATCTTGGGACATAAACATACTTAAGTGGAATAACCATACGGTCTACTTCTACACATATCACTTAATGGAATAGCCATACAGCTGACTTCTATACATACTTAATGGAATAGCCATAAGGCCAACTTCCTTACCCAATGCATTGGAGGTTATAACGTAACCACTCGTCCTCGTATTCACGGAACCACCCGTCATATGGTTCATCATGTAACCACCCGTAAAATGTCCATGTACCATTATAAAATCATAAGACATAAAGCAAACAGAAAGGAAATAAAACATTTCCACACTTTGATCACAATATATCACTCAAATATATTGACATAAAAAATCCATTATAAAAACCCTTTTCAATGCCAAAATACATAAAAGAGTATATGGTATTTATTTCATTTTAAAAAACATTACGACTTGTTGAGGAATCCAAAGACCAAATTATACTCGCGGTGGCGAAAAAGGCCGTTGTCACCGCGTACGTTAAAAGAAACATTCCTTTTTGTCATTTAGTAAAACGCTTCATTGAAAAAGATTCCTTTTGTATGAAAGTAAAAGTAAAAGGGGTTTATACACCGTATAAAAGAAATTTGTGTATAAAACTAAATATGCCTCAATGAATGGAGATTGAGAGGAAGTCCCTTACCTGGGGTCCGACTTGACTCGATCGTTCTTTAACATCCTGAATAATAAACTTGAGTTAAATTCTATTTTCTTAAGAACTTTTTTCAAGTTCATTATTCCTTTTATATCACTTATTTCCATGTTATAAACATTATGTAACCATTTAGGTTAATAATGTTTGTTTTGTCGATATTTGGTTCTTAAGTCAAAAGTGGACTTCTTACAATTACATGTTGTTCGTGTGGTCAAAGGTACTTTATATCCAGAATGCAATTCCTGATTTGGATATCATATATATCATATATATCCAGAATATACATGTATTTATAATATTACATAATCATTTAGTGGTAAGAAATGAAATGCACTGTTCATGGAGACGGTAAGCCGTACGTACGCATGAACGGTACTTTCATTTCTTTGTCATATTAATGGAATTAAAACTAAATGAGAGGTATTTATATTTTAATTCCAGAAGTATATTAATCATTTAGATGCATAATTAATCATATATATCCATTATATACATGTACTTTTAATAGTACATTACATTTGGTGATAAGAAATGAAATGCACCGTTCATGGAGACGGTAAGTCGTACGTACGCATGAACGCTACTTTCATTTCTATATCATACTAAAATGGAAAGAAATAATAATTATATCGAGGTATATTATAACTACAGTATTATATCATATATAATAACTTTAAATCCATCCTTTACATGTCCCACATATGGAATTAACGAATCAAATCACTTTGAGGGGGCGGTAGTCTGCACTTTCTTAAATGAAGATATCGCGTTTACCCATAATGGAAACCATAAAGGTATGCCCAAAATGAAAAATACAGAATCTTAAGGAAAACATAAACATATTACATATCATATATAAATATAGTTTCATCTTAATGGCCACCTTTGAAGGTGTTAAAATAATGTTGAACAATCATCGTTTCGGGAAGCAGAAATTTGCCATCCATGGAAACAGTATGATCTTTAACCATTAGATGTAGGTGTGTGTAAGTGAAGCTCGAATCATTCTTATAAAAACATCCTAGTATATTGAGGATACTGGAGTTGTTACAAAAGAAAAGAATAAAAAGAGTTTAGGGGGTTTGAGAAGAAAAATAAAACAAAAGGACTCAAAAGAAGACATTACCTTTAAATCGGGTAACTCCCTTTGGTTTGAGCTCAAAGGATTCCTTGGGAAGACTTCTGCCCAAAGTGAGGCACAAATGAGTAATAGAGGGATGTGGAGAGACAAATTGGGAAGAGTTTGGCCGAGCCAATGACTTTGGGAGTGTGGGTAAGGAGGTAGAGGTGGGGGCCTTTTATTAGAGGAGAGGAGGGGCACTCTTGTAAAGTTACAAAACGTTACTTTATTTTCAAAAGCGTTTCGGATTTTAAAGGTCCCACATTGATATATTTCTAGGATAAGGTGATTAGGGTTCGAAATGAACTCATCCAATAGGTTTGGACATGTGTAGGTCTTAGAATTTACATTATCTTTCCATTTTATTTAAATCGTTAAATAATGAGGTCATCGCTGCATCATCATGATGTCATAAATAATTTAATTTATTTAATGTCTAAAAAATTATAAAAAAAATACTATGATGTAGGAAATATTTTTAGCATTCATATTACTATTTATAGTAAAAAATATGACTTGTATAAACCCATGTAAAAATTGTTTTAGTAAAACATTTCATGTTTGTGTCATTTTTACTTTAACATTAAATAAAAGGTATTTATGTCATTTTCTAACCAAAGTGGCTCCATGGGGTCCCCAAGTTGACCCATGGATTGTCTTGGTCGGCAATGACACATCCAATGAGGTTAGGACATGTGTCAAGTTAATTTCATTTTATTAAAACATTATTCTTACCTTAAACTACACTAATTACCTCTAATCGCGATTGAGAACTTAAAAGTTACTATTCACCAAAAAATTATTTTAATCTCATTGAACCACATTTTACTTCTTAATTTCAACCAGGTATATCGGATTTTTGAAATAAAAAATACAGAAGTGGTAAAATTTCATATAAATGACAAATCAGTTTTTATAAGTACCACTTAGTGGTTTCACTATTCATTAAAAATTGAAGTTTTTCAGAAAAATACCAAAAATTCACCCTAATCTATATTTGATATTCCGATTTCAAAAATGAAGTCTATTTTACAAAATTCTAAACCTATAATTCACATTAATTAATTTAGTAATTAATTCCCGCTGTCATGACAAATATCGTGTTTTTATGAAACAATAAGTATCAAAAGATTGACACTAGTTTTAGTCCGATTTCAAAGTGAAATTAATTCCAATGACCACTATTGGATTTAATGGTAAAAATATTTTCTAATTTCACTTTAAAACCAATTCAAATGATAATATAATCATATAAATAAATTATATTAAAAAGAGGTTTTGAATTAAAATACAACGTTTTACATTATTCATTAAAAAAATGAACTTTATCGGAAAGATACCAAAAATTTACAGAAAGTAAATTTTGATGTCCCAATTATAAAGAAGAGTTATATTTGGTACAATATAATTTATAATATTTATCAAAACTATATTTAATGACGATTCACCATCAAAAGGTGATAAGTGAACCCTTAGTGAAAATCAGGGTATAAATGCCTAAAATTGAATTCTTTTCGTATTTTAAGCCTTTATCTTTTATTGGATAAATGTAAAAACATTTAAAAACATATATAATCATATTTTAGTTATTTCTATCAATTCCCGCCAATACAACGGCTACATGTTAACTACAATTTAAAATTATATTATTATATTACTAGTGTGCAACGTAAGTTTTCAAAGGAACTCATTGTTGTGTATCGGGTATGCTATCGAACAGAGCAACGCCTTTAAAGTAAAATTAATTTTTAATTCATAAGTATTAATAAATATGAAAATGTTTTATTCATTTTTTACCTGGGATGTTACAGTAAACACATTAAGTAGAAACTTTTTTCATTTAGGGGATGACTCATTAATTAAATATATTCGATAAACTAGGATTTTATCGGATTAAATATAATTTATCCATGAAAGATTTCCTAATAGAAATTTTGATGGGAATTTGTATTCCCTAAATAATGTTTTCTAAATATATTCTGAATTAACCAATGCATATCCCCTAGGATTGTCAATCCAGATGTGAATTGAATAGAAATTTGTTGTTCTCCAGATGATGATGGAGTCAAAGGCCATTTCACCCTTTTTAGGGTTATAAAATTAGTTTACAACTTTTATAGAGGAATAGCCTATTGTAATATCCTAAAAAAATTTATATAAAACACATACATTATTCTTTATCAAAATACAATGATGTTTCGTTATATCTATCCTTATCCCTAAATCTGAACTATGTATTCCTTTTACTAATTCCGGTATATAAGTAGATATCCCTATGATACAAACTATTATAACCCATATCATTAATAAAAATTAATTTATGATATATTATATATTTAAAATCATAATATTATTCCAAAAGATTGTGAGACCTAGTGTATTTTGGAAATTAGGTACATATAAAATTAACATGAATCATGGGTGAAAAAAAGTTATTTAAAAAATTACCAAAACATTCCCTCATATTCAATTGATCTTTTTATATGATAGAGGATAACCTGAGGACGTACCTAAGAAACAAGTGATCTGTAAATACTAGAAGGGGAATAATAAAAGAATAAAATGATTAAATTATGCAAAGGTAGTTAGTTGGCATATGATGGTGACCTGAAAGGGGTGACAGTCATATACATGATCATTAAACCATGATAGAAGATGATACCATTGAGGTGGAAAAATAATTTTGAATCAAAATCACATGAACCGTACACGGTATCCCATAATATGAAACATTACACATTACATTGAAGGGAAATACAATTACAAACCCACCCATCAAATTCATATCACGCACTTTCATCTGTGTGCCACAAAGACCATACTGTATAAGAACATTTTTCAGGACCTTTAATCCCAATAATAATTAGTTTGGGATATACAAATACAATTCCCAAATAAATGATTAAGAAATTCATATAGGTTAATTCCCATTAATATAAATGTGGATGGGTATTCACTATAGAAACAATTATCAAGGAAAATAGAAATATTTTTTCACTAGAAAGATAGTTGTAAAAAACAATTCAGTGAAGGTTTCAATGAGAGTGAAATTAGGTATATAATTATATATAAATCAATAGTAAATTAAAATTAATGTTTAAAAACATTTGAAAACATTGAAATTGGAAATAAAATTGAATAATATAAAATATGTGCATGAATTAATAGGAAGAGAGGATCCATTAATTTAAGTGGGCTCTTCTAAATTTAGGGGGGATTTTTTTTAAGATATTGGGAAAACCGTGAGAGGGATTTAGAGAGGGATAGGTTGAGTAGATTTTTGATAAATGGGTTTTGAGTGAACATGATTAGGAGGATGGGTGTGTGTTTATACAAAATGTGGGGGGATTTTATTATTAATAACTAAACAATGTTTTTCGATACTATATGATAAAAAAATATCTTTCCCATGGTTTTTCCCAAAGATTTCAACAAATTGGAGTGGTTTTCAATATTTTAATATTAAAAGGACAAAAATAAATAACAAATATTCATGGTCATATGGAACTAAGTCATGTTTAGGGAGAATATATTTAAAAACCTTAAAATATAATATAGGTTTTGGAGGATTCATTAAGGGTTTATAAAATAAATTAAATTAATTTGAAACAATTTATTTTAAAGGAGAGAAATATTTTTATTCCTATATTCACATTATAATATTTATTACATCACATGTTTACTATTATGTTGTCATAATACATGACATATATTCATACTGTATTAAATTTTTACCCAAAAAAGCAACTATATTTGAAAATTATTGAAAATAAAATTGGAAAAATTTGATGAGGTGATTAAGAAATAAAATTTAATCTATATAAATATATTTATAAATAAAAGAATTTTAACTTTTAAATAAAATTATTAATTTCATAAAAAATACCAAATATTAGGATAAGAACCACCTTATGAACCTTCTGCATTTTAATGTGATTAATCAAATTACATTGTCATTTATATATCTATAATTATTTTTAATAAGAATAATTTATTAAAATATTATTTTATAAAAATATTTAATTTATCAAAATACAATCTTAATTGATACTTTGTATTTACCAAAAATAAAATTTTGATTTTTTGCTTCAGAATATAATTTTTTATCAAAATAGTAGTTTAATCATTGATAAGGTAATAATTAAATGGGTAGATATAAGATTTTTTATTAATAAGAAAATATAACATCTAATATTTCGATAATTTAGATACAATAACCCTTATTAAATGAGAATACATGCTAAGGATATAGTGTTCTATGATGGTTCATCAATGGGGTGGTTTTGTGAACATAGTTTGGGATATGATCTCCAAAAGAATGAAGTTATATCATAAATTATTTTTCTAAAGTATCAGTACTTGAATAATAACATGAAATTGGTTAAGGTAAAATACCAGTGATTCTATATCCCTTAGAAAATCTAATATATGGGATTTTTAGTGTATGATCCTACCAGTAGAGGTTGTTGCTCTTTCCAAATGTACCACCTAGACATTATAATAACCCTTAATATATACTAATATTATCAATATGAATACAATGTATATAGTATCAATAGTTAAAATGATTAATGTTCTTTTAAATAAGATATGATACACCTCATTATTGAACTTAAATAACCAATATAGTCTATGTGTTTTCAATAACTATAATATATAAATAGAATTTTACTAAATCAAAAGAGAATTTCTTTCATAAAATTTTAGGTTGTTACACCCTTATTCGTGGTGTATCCATGTAATAAAATTGAATCATCCATCATTTGGTAAGGAATATCATGCCTTCTATAATATTCTAGTGTCTCATGATACAATTTATGGAGAATAAGAGATCTTTCAGGAAAATAAAAATTGATAGGAATCTTTCCAAGGATGGTTACATCAATTTCATGTAACAATATTCTTTTATTTTCAATCATGGAAACCCATTGAGTATTAATGATTTTACTCATGTGTATTATGTAAATATGTTTGGTTTCAATAGTGATTAAAATCATAAAATGAATCACCTATGTGCTTCATCTAATGAATAATTTTATAATTAATGATAACTTATACTTGGAAGATGCATGAATGTTAATAATTATCTTTCAGTTTCCACAGTTAATCAAAAGATGAAATATTAATTCTACATATGGATTATAAAATATTGTTGTATCCAATTATAAAATTTTAGTTTTTATAAATTAGTGACATGAGATATCATATAATAAATATTGATTTTAAAATACAATATAACCATTAAAAATAATATGCGTATGTGCATTAGGTCAAATCTCCTTTAATATCCCACTTTCACTAAATCCTTATAGATTTTTTATTAAATTTTGGACTATATTTCATCATTTAAAATAACATATATCATATATAAAAAATAATTACAAATTTCCAGAAAAAATTTATAAGTCTATAAGAAACATCAACTTTTATCATATCATATGAAACACCTTATAGATAACCATCGAAAATACATTTGGATAAAATATAAAACCCTTTTAATGTACATATATAATTAAAAGTAAATACCCATTTAGTCAATAATAAAATATTATCGAATGGGAATTTTGTAGCGTTGAAAAAAATATTAATACCTAAATTGAAAAATTTATGAAATAAGAGTCCTCTATAAACTTATCAGTGGTACTCAATCTATGAAGGGAATTGGTGAGATCCCAATAAAATATATTTATTTATATATATGTCCAAAAAATACATCATATGAAATAATTTATAGTCATAAAATATTATTTTCCACAAAATATTATTACCATTGGTCTTTGAGTATGTCAATCTTATATAGTAAATCTTATTTTCTCAATTTTATATGTATAGAATTATAAGTTAACTAATACATGACATGTAATTAAATTTTATTGATGTGAAAATCAAATTACCTTCACCTAATAGATAATAGAATCATATATTTTATAAATTTACCAGTATACACTTCCCTTGCCAATCTTAATCGAGGGACCACATTTCATTGTCTTATTACTAGAGAAAAAATTCAATGATAAATAATCTCTAACTGAATACATGAAAAAAAACATATTAATGTACTGATGATTATCTTAGAATCAGGGAAATACAAATAAAGGTATTAAATTATAAATAATATTATTATTGGTATATCAAAATCATAAAACATTGGGAAACTCCAAATATGAACAATGAAAGCCTAATATACCCATGATATATTGTTTGAGAGTCTATGTGGCCGAATTTATGGGTTACCCAACATAAAAAACCCATTTTTTTCTACCATGATAAAATTATATATCAGGATAGAGTAATCATACTCATGACAACCTTAATATTTATTTATACCCTACAATACAATATGATAACAATTTTTTATGGATAACTCAATGTTATACATTGAGAGGTTAAATCGTCATTTTAGTTTATAAGTATATGAAACCTAAATCAAAGAATGATAACGTGGAGATAGAAATTTTAATAACCCAGTTAATTTTATATTCAATAACACTTTTATTAAATAGAAAAGGTTAAATAACTACTAATCTCATCATATATCATATGATAGACTTCTATATCATCCTTATGTTTAATGCACATTTAAGGATTTATTGAACTCAATACAACTCTCTTTAATTTTAACCATATCCTTACGTTACCATCTAATAAAACACTCATTATGGAATATTATAGAGTTCTATATATGAAAAAACATTTTATAAATATTTTTTAGACTTAGTTATAATATTGATAATATTAAAATCTATAGACATAGTATTCAAGAAATTTTACAAAAAAAAACCATTGTTACGATACAAATGAATATTATATCTATTTAGAACTATTTCTATGTTCATAATGGTCTTCATTATTATAACCATTTCAATTAATGTTTTTCTTTAAAATCCTTTGCTGACTAATGTAACTCTTTACATTATTCTTTCTGTGAAACACATAAATCCTTTTAGGATAAAAAGTGATATTGACCTCAACTTTTGATTCTAATAGTCAATTATTTGATATCAGGGAACTTATAAATGTCTAAAAGATACCCCCACTATCCTCTAAGAAACAATTCATTTTTTATATCATTATATGAATCACATAATATTTTCTATTGGGAAGCAAAATTATTTCATATTGTGGGAATATTTTTAACTAGTAAACTATAATAACCATATATTTTTTAGTATTTTATATGTTTGAAGAAATATTTTTAGTGGATTATTTTATTCATAAAAAATTTCCATTTAGTTTTTCTGGATTAATTCTCAATTATTTCAAAAAATATTTTATAAAATACATTATATGAGATGAAAAACAAATTATCCTTTCATTCTTCTCAAAACATGTTATAGAATATGATAAATCCAAAACCATATGGTTTCATTCAATCATCATATATTTTTCACGAGAAATAATTATTAATAAATAGCCTAAATTATCATATAAGAAAAATATGATAACAATACACATACTTTATTAAGATCCACATGATCTTGATATATAATGTTATAATAAAACCCATGTTGCATATTCCCTTTTCTTCTAAATTTGAATTCATACTATAAGCATAATATCTTCTTATGTGATACTAGACTACTATATATTAATAATATTTGGAAAACATATAATTTGTATTCAATACCAATAAAAATGAAATAATTATTTTATATAACATCGATACCTATCATAGACATTCCATAGAGTTACCTAAACTCTTTTAGGATTTATGAAAAATTATTTACAGTGTGAATACTTTCCCATTCATGATATGTCATTTATGTTTCAATAACCATGATTGGATACAATAGGATTGATCATTTTCCCCTCAACCAAATCATTATTAATTATATTTGAAATTTTACACACTTGTACTATTGAAACAATTACAAAAAATAGTCATTACATGCATTTTTTTCATATTTCTTTAATAAATTGTTAAAATAAGGGAATGATTTCATCAACTCATTTGTAATTTCAAAAGAATCCCATAGATTTAATTTCATTTCCAAAAAAATAATTAATTTAATTTTCTAATATGCATAATTCATTGAAATATTGAATCACATTGAATATATTCTAAAAAGACTAAAGTACCATTGGTTATATTTCATATAATAACTTTGAGAACTTTTTGTGAATCATTATATTCTCTCTATATGTATCTAGATTCACCAACTGAATAACTTCAGTAGTTGGTTAATTCATAAGTTGTTAATATAACACATTTAAATTTTTATCTTAAAATGTTTCATAATTTATCAATTATTAAAAGATTATAAAATGATGCATCTCATTTTATTAATTTTTTTGTTAAAGAAAATAATGATGATGTTAATTATTAATAAAAGAACCCTTATTAAAGGGGTAATATGTGATATAATCACTTATATGGGATTTTATTAAATGTGATCCCACTAAAGGATTTTCCCATTTTCAATATCATTTATACCCATTTGTGGGTGAAGTTATATACTATAATATGTAATAAAGCCGCATTAGTGTTCATGTCTTAACCTATCTATTTTGGAAGACCATCATCTCAAACATATCATATATAAATCTGAAATATTTTATCATAAAATGTTTTTTCCAATAAATATTATGTATAAACAAGAATATATTACAATGATATCCTTACTAGGGGTTTCCCAACTATGAGTAATACAAATAAAATAATAATAATGAGGCCCATATCATACAGTTTCATCTCCTAAATTTCTTTCCATAAAAAGTTAATCAATTGGAACCAAGCATTAACATGAAACTACATGGTTAGATAGACGATGTTTGTACATGTGTTCACTTATGAAGGAATCCAACACTCGATAATTTAAAGACTATTTTATTTTACCATTGTACCTCATGTATTCCCATTTAATGTATTAATTATTCAAATGATTTAGTTTTGGAATAAATATCCCTTCCACAAAATCATCATGTTCTAAACATGTTGATGTGTGACACAAAAGACAATCATAACGTGTGTTACTAATCCAATATAACATAAAATTTTATGTATACAAATACAAATGCTTAGAATCAATAAGGAATATAAAAATCTTTTATTTAAAGGCTTAAATTATTATGGAATTAATAATAAACATAAGATTAAGTTGGGAATAAGATACCGTCAACTCACAATTTTCAAAACAAAGGATAATCCTTCATACTAATTAGCAGTATGAACATAATCCCCTCTATCCACGTATATTATACTTAATGGTGTCTTCAATTTCATCATAAGATTGACACCTAATATATATTAACTATAACTAACCACTTAGTCAAATCTTATAACCCCATCAAATCCAAATACATGTTAGAAGAAAACTAAATGAATTATCATACATTTCATGTTACTTTTTATAAACAAGTATGATAATTTTTAGAAGAAGATTAATAATTAATATTAAATAATAAATTATATAATTAGATAAAAAATTTATTCCATATCACTTAACATTGAAATAATTAAATAAATGAATAATTTATATTTGTAAATATGAAAAAAATTATTTGTGAACTATTAAAAAATAATAGAATTATAAAAACATTTTAATTAAACCATGAATTATGGACCTTCCATAATCCAATAAGTATTACCAAATTATATTTTTATATAATATGAAATCCTTATCATTATTCATTATATGTAATTTTACATAAATATAGTTCACATATTGAAATATAAATTTTTATTCAAATTATATTATGTAAAAAATCTAAACAAAACTTATATAATATTATCTAATAATTGAGGAAATTAATTATCAAAATTCTTTTTGAGAATGTTGAAATAATTTATTATATAAGACATTTAATTATAAAATTTCAAAATGAATATTATGAACAATTAATAAAAATAATTTAAATAACTATTTATTATCATTATTTTTTAATTTATAATTTTTTTTAAAAAGTTCTTTCCCTGAGAAAAATTCCACGACCAAGAAAATATATAAAAAATTTATATATGGTGTTTCCAAATGGTTATGAAAAATATATCCTTAATCAAAATTTTCATATAAATTATCTAGTTTAATCTCTTGCCCAAAAAAATAAATTTACTGAAGAATAAAAATTTATATCACCATATATATATATATATATATATTATTTACAAAAAAAATTGAATAGTTTATAGTACACTATGAAATCCTCTCATACCACTACAAGCCTCCAAGAGGACGAACATCAATTCAACTTAATATAATTACCAATATAGGATTAGTCTAGGAGAAGACATATCTTGACCCATTAGATAAATATTACAATCTAACTATATAGGATCACTTTTTCTATCTCTGATTTATAGGAAATGTCAATCCCATATTCCTAGTAGAATCATGAAAGATGACCTCCCTTGGAGTCCCCTAAAATACCACCACATCCTATAGGCCCCACATTACTATAAGAATATTTACCTTTATTTATCTTAATCCCACCTATATATGGGGGTTACAAAAAAATAAATATGAATCCATTATATTTTTTAAAAGATATTTATTACACAGAATTTCTGATAGAAATATTTCTCAAATTGAATTCCCAACAACAGTAGTGTTCATCTAGGTGGCCACCTTGGATGTAGAAAGGATGTTCCTCGTGGTATATTTCAAGTTGACATCATATTGATCATACATAATGATGTTCATGTTCTATTATAAATGATGGAAATATTTAGATATGACCATTTGAAACAAATTTAGAATGTGACTATAATAGTAATAATTAATACAATAAGAAATTATAGAATTGAAATTAACTTCACTAAGAGGATCCACATTAAATAGTTCGACCATGATTTCCATAATTTTATTGTTAAAATAAATTTAATTAAAATATTTTCATTTAAACAGTGTATATATTTTTAAGTGTTTCAAATAATGAATGTATTTAGATCAATTCTCATAAGGAATTCAACTATAGGAAGGATATGATAATACTCCCTTTAGATGGGCATCAAACTAAATGGAGTAATCTAAGGTTTTTTGAATTTATTAAACCCGAGATCCAAATATGATATTTTTCCAATATTGAAGCTTTAGTATAGTCACCAAGTTGGTGTCCTGCGCATTTTAGGCACCCCCCAAATCAGTGTACTTATATCACTATGAAGGGATAAGAATATATTTCCTCTATAAAAAATGTATGGAGATAGACAATATAAGCTCTAATTTAATCACTGATCATTATATTAGGATCCAGAATTATCCTATTAATATTTTCCCCTGATATAGATCTAAATAATTCTCCTTACATAATATAATTATAGAGTTTAAGGAAACCAACCATCAACTATGAATCCACACTACTTTTTAGGATTTTTTATACCAGGATATGTATAGGTGAGATGGAAATTCATCCTTCCAAAATCCTTTTAATTGATGTATATTTTCATTAATAATTTGTTACTATTTATACTATAAGAAATAATCCTCTAAAATTATAATTGAAGAGAGTCATTATAGAGAGACATATATTTAATTACCATTTCTCAATCATCCATTAGTTCACAACATTTATTTCATTTAACCATCACAATATTCCTCACAAATATATTTCTAATCTATATGATGATCTTGATTCATTTTTTCAGGCTCATGATCATTGTTGTGGGAAATTTATACACCATGAAGGAGTAGATAATGTTATGAATCAAAATTCCACTAAAAAGAGTTATCCTTCTAGATATGAAGATAGATTTACCTTTCCTATACCTATGATGGTATTTAATGTTGTTATAAATAACCCCAAAATGAAAAAGATTAAGAATTCCCTCAACATGGAAATTCATAGTTAGGAAATTGAGAGGTTATCCACTCTAAATATGAAGATCCTCTTAATGTATGACCTCTATAATTAATATAATTAATACTGATGAAAATTATTTATTTTCTTTATCTGATACAATGAAAAAAGATTTACTATAATTATCTAAACACTCATCAATATAATTTAAATTTCTCAAACCTACCAAATGAAAAATGATCATATTATCAACATTGAATAAGTGATCTGGATCCTCTACAGCCTCTAAGATTGAAATGTTCTTTTTCAACTCTCTTCAATCATATTAATAATTCAACTGCATAAATTTTAGTTAGAAATACTGATGAGAGTAATAGATAAGAGACAACTATGTGTAATTTTACAATACGAGGATAAATATTATTATGGAATTCCATTCACAAGAGATTAAATTATAACCGAATTGAAAAAATAAATTATTATTCCTTTTAAATGATCACTAATGATATACATATAATGGACCTCCATTATAAATTCCTAGAATATTGTTTCATAGTATGTTTTGACAATTTTTTCTGATAGTGATGCTACAATTAATGTATATTTCTTTAATAATTTTATAAATTTAAAATTAGTTACAAGAAAACATTAGGCCTTTTTACCTTGAAGAAACCCATACAGATTGCTAAAAACGACCTTGTGGGTAATAATAGATAGCTTCTTAGCCAAAATTCAACTCAATACCTTGGTTACTAAATAATCACAAATAACAGGTATGAAAGTGGTGAGAAAAATAGAATAATATTAATAAGGAAATAGTACCAAAAAATTTGGAGTTTACTCCTTTAAATAGTATTATATTTCTGAAACAATATGACTAATTACTAATAATTCACCATAAAAACATCTCATTTCTCTATGAAAAATAGGTTGGAAAAGTCATTAAATATAAGGGAATGTCTTGGATGAAGAGAAAAGGTTGTATCCTTAACCTCTAACTTGTTTGAAAACATTGTGAGATTAGATTTTCTAATTGATCCATATATAATGAAATGAAATTCCTAAATATAGATATATCAATAATGGAACCAATATTAAAAATATCCTAGTATTAGTAGACAACCTGATCCCCAATTTCTTTATTCATAGGGATAATATTTCTCATATTATTTAAATAAGTAAAGAGATTTCAATATTTTCTAACTCTATGAAGTTTATTGATAACATTAATGTTCTTATCACCCCCATTAATTTATTTGAATGTGATGTTATCCTTTATGATAGAATACCATATTTTGATTCTATCATTCAATATTTTAGTCAAATAATAATCATTATTGAATTGAGTTAGATCAAAACCCTCATCATTCATATTTTGATGATCTTATATATCTTTTTCCAAGTTCATAATGTCCACATACTTTTAATTAAATGCATTCTTCCTCAAATATCTTATTATTGATATTCTGTTTCTAATATTTAGAAAAAATGCGTACATAACATCTTTGAAATTTGAATTTTCATATATATATTTGAAAATTACCCAATAATATGGATACTCAACCCAAAAATTACTATGTATTAGAGGAAAGGGGACCCATTCAGTTTTGGTTATCGTTGTGGTAAGTATAGGGTGATGATGAAACATTATTCTCATGAAAAATACCCATTTTACTTCTTATGAATATTCTAGATAATAAAAAGTAACCAATACTCAAACCAACTTTCTATCAATGATAATGTTCACTAATTCACTATACGTATTGAATCTATCCCCTTTTGAGTGACTTCCACCAAGTTATTATATCCAATTAATTCATTTAATTCTAAATTTCCAATATAAATATTAGGTTCTCCCCTTATTTAATGGGACCCTAGAAATATTTGAATTTCACCTATATGTATAAAAACCCATGAATATTATTCTTGATATTCTTGATTTCATTTAATAAAACATTTCCCCAGTTAACTAGTAAAATACTAGATAAATTAACAAAATAAACTACTACCATAAACCAAGATCATATAGGTGATCATCTTCTAGTTTACATGGACCAAATTATAGCTTGTAAACATAATATAAAATAAAATCTCAAGAGTTTCCACTGCTATTATTCTATGTCCATCCTAAAGTATCATAATCAATGGATAATAAATTCTGTCCATTCTAAAAGTTTAAATAATCTATATTCTCTATTATACTAATGATCATGGTTGGTTTAGTTTTGATGAAATTATTTTTGGTACTAGTAGTGGCCAAATTCACTATCCCCTGACAATTCCAATATTTTATATCCATTTGATAATATGTATTCATATTTTTCCAGCCACCAAGAATAGATTATTAAAATTAGAATACAATTTTGATATTTTATTTTTTGAATGAAATTACATTAGAGGATATTCCCTTTGTAATTTATAATAGTTCTCTGTAGACTCCCCTTGTGGACATTTACGTTTTCTTCTAATTGACTAATGGTTATAGCATATAGATCCATTTTGAGGTGGAATCATTTCTAAACAATTTTCCATATTAATTAGAGCCATATTTGTTAACAAGTTCCAAAAATTCATGAAAGTATCCACAATCCGAACATTATTATTATCTTTATTAGCCTATTTATTTAGAGAATCCTAGCCTATGTTGTGAGGTACTTTTGTTGAAGGAATGTTATCACCATGTGGGGAAGCATGATCTCCCCCAAATCCAGTTGACTTTACTTCTTATGATTCATTGTCTCATCCTACAGAGTATGGTTTTGAATACATGCATTTATAGGTATGTGTTTTTGATAGAGAACCATAACATAAAATTCATGGCATGAGGAATTTTTTTGAGTAGTAGAAAACCTACTTTCTAAAGGGTGACAGTCACTATGACACTACTAGAGAAACCTCATTATAGATATTTTTAAGAGGGTGGGAGTTTAGTCTCATCATACATTTTTTAAAGAACTATTTCTTAATAATTAAATCATAAATGATAATAGATCAAGAGAGGCATGATTTCCACGATTTTGAACTACAAACAAAATTTCTCATGGGATGATAGAAAACAAAATATTCACCCTAAATATGAATTCTCTATGTTTCTATTTAGGTTATTTATGAATAAATTTAATTTACATATAGAGAAAATGAATTACATAAAAATTCCATATATTTAATTATTGTGGTTTTTTGTTTTCCATATTTGATATATTTTCTTTTATCCTAATTTTCCCTACATTGGTTAACGATATTTCATTAGGAATTTCTCGACAACTATTTGTGTCTTTTTAAGGATAAAAAAATTTCACTCCTTATAATAGGTTTAGATTAACCCGAAGCAAAGCATATTTCAAGGAATAAATTTTTCCTGCTTATATTTTTTGTGGCTACTTAGAAGGAGTCTCCCTATATAAAAGTATCATAATTCTACTCTTTTTTTACAATTTCATCCAATGTTCTTCTTAGATAATCATGGGAATACATATATATATATTCTTATTCAAAATTGGATTAATATATGGTTGACCATCCTTGAATTTTAGTATACTGTATATTTTATGAACTAATAATAATGGTTTGAGAATGATTTCCTTTTGAAAAAACTACATGCAAAGATAGTGATATATACACAATAACGTTTGTGTAGAAAAAATAATGATATGTATGATCCTGAAAATTATTCATCATTTTTTTAAATTCCCTAAAATATAGTCATCTATCAATTCTCATATGAAATAACTTTAACACATGTCCTCTATGCTATTGAGTAGAAGCGTAATTCCATGATCAAGTGTATTAATGATGGTTCAAGGCCACATATGCATTCATGTAACTATTTTTTATCAAATATTTTGGGTACCTATCACTATTACTAACTAGTGTCATATTTTATTTGGATTTAGGGATTTAGGATGCTAACTGATGGCACCATACCCGCAACACATCGTGATAATCAACCAATCACCTAGATTAATCCCCATTAAGAGGCTCCTTGAGAAAACAAATATTACTTAATGGTGAATTGTTCATGGATGTTCACACTAATGGGTAAATACCTGGATATAATAACACGATTTTGGATGAATATTGAAAAAATAAAAACTAATATGTAAATAAATATGGATCATTCATTAAATGGAAAAAATAACCAAAAATCAGGATGGTCCTTAAGGTGGATTCAATCCCTTGAGGAATCATTTGGGATGAACTGGTGATATAAATTTTTAATATGGAATATCTGTGATGTATAGAAATGGTTTTTATTTATGTCGGACTATATGTAGCTGAAATGGTCTCATAATTCATCTCCAAAATAATTTTATATTCGTACAATTAATCAGTATATAGAGTCCATATATAACTCTATTCAATTCGATGTGTGGGGATGTTTCTATTAGTCCTGGGGATATCATTATGATTATAAAAGAATAATATTTGGGGATTTTTATGGTGAATCTCCCTTTTATTCTATGGGATTATACAGAGAGGATACACTTACTTACCATGGAGTTTCTCAAAATAACACAACTTCTTTTTAGGGAGGATGTGGTCTTCCCTAATCTCAACACAAATTTTCTCAATTGGGATTTTGTATTCATCACTCTAATTTATAATGAGATGATATTAATTATTTTGGGTACCATAAAAACCAAAAATAAATTAAATAATATAGATGAATATTTTCTAATGAGGTAAGAGGGGAATTTTTAGGAATGGTTTTGTTAAGTGGTTTTGTGGGTTGATTTTATGGATTGTCTAGAATTATTTTTTCATCATTCACAATTATATTATTTCTTCTAGTGTATTTGTACTATAATGGGAATAGAATTAAGAAATTTTTAATGGGAGAATACCTGGTGTCTAAGAAATGAATTAACCAGGTGGTACTGGTTTAGGAAAAATCATTTCATCACAGTGGACTTATCATTAAGGGAAAGACCACTTTATGACTTTTTGTTACCTCATTTAGAGACCTCTGGTGTTAGAGAAATAATTTCATGGAAGTATATATGTTTATAAATGATGAGATAATCATATTGGATCTATTCTTCCCCTATTTTATATGAACAAGTGGATTCAAACTGTATTTGTTATAGGAGAACTATGAAATTAATATATAAATTCTGCATGACTGCTTTTAGAAATGAGAAGGTTGGATCAAGAAATTTGATGTTTGACTATGTGCCTTAACCATCATTCATGAACAATGAAAATAAAGGTTTTTGGATCCTATATATAATAAGATAAAAATATTATGATTGCATGAAAGAGTTTTATCATTTTCATGTGATAGGGGATTGGTTTATGAGTGGACCTTCTCCCAACTGATGTTGTGTTTGGACATGAAATTAACTACGATGAAGCATAAATTCATTCCTCCTTGAAGTTTTTAGTATGATAAAAAATATTATGATTTCATGCAGCGTTTGGATCACGTTCATGTGATAGTGGTTAGGTTTCTAAGTGGACCTTATTCAAACTTATTCTCTGTTTTCACATGAAAATAATTATGTTGAAGATTAAATTCACACATATCTAGGTTGAGAGTTGGTTGAACTCATTCCCTAAGTTGATGGTCCATTATCAGATGTGAAATAGGATCATGAGAAATAATTATACATAATAAAAACCGTAAATGACCTAATTTGGTAAAGATTATTATATATGATATGTTAATAAAGAAAGTAAGAAATTCAAATCCTACCTCCTTGAAATGTGGCATTCTTATATCACATACTATTCCTTTCTTAGTGTCATTTGTAGATTCTTGGAGGGAGTTGGATTCTTTGGGAAAGAGTATAAATACTGAAGAATTCTGTAAGATAGGCTATGTATTGGAAATTTAAATACTAGGTTTAAGATATGTACCTTATCCTGAGCTTATTTTTTCAAAGAGAAGACTAAATTGGCCATATATTATCTTTGATATATTGAAACATTTTTCCATTCTTTTAGTTGTAGAGTCTTATGTGTGGATCTGGTGGCCAAAATGATAACATCAAGAGCAGAAATAACCAATGATGAGATTCTAATAACTCCAGATGGAGAGGGGAATATCATTTCAATTTAAACATTAAATTTATTATTAATATGATTCCCGACCTTATAAAACTCTTGTTAGAAGATATAGGTGAGAAATATTCCCAAATTTCCCTACAATATATTATAGGGGGAATGTCACTTAAAGTGGGTTCCCTTCCTAAGGATAGGATAAGAATGAAGGATATCCTAAAATGGTAGAGAATACGTGGGTGGTTAATTATATTCCCAAGGGATGTTTTCCACATCCAATACCCTCATGTACTACTCCAATGGTATCATAATCAAGGAAAGATATTGGGTAGAGAATACATGATCCCCAATGATAGTAATCTAGTTAGGTCTGATAAGTGAGTGCTACATCATCTCACATATCTATCATACTATCCATATAAATGTTTAATGGTGAATTTATTTATGTAGAGGCCGGATCGAGTTCCACACATCGATTTATATTAATAATAAGAATATGTAATACTTTCACTCATCTAGAAATGGAGTCTATGGACATGGTGATTGGATAATCACAACGGGGGATGAATTCATTTGAGTACTCCACCACATCAAATTTTCCCTATAGAATCAAGTATATTTGCATACAATACTAAGGATATAGACTTTATGTAATATTTTCACCTAGATAATAGAGTCCCTTACTCAATAGAAGGAATCTCTTGGGTAATGCTATCATTGAAGATTCAAGAGAGCTAGGACTTGTTTTTCAAACCCATTTTTAAATAGAACTAATTCTATAAAATATTTCCATTAGGACTCTAGATTTAGGATCACAGAAACTATATGATAAATAATTAATTAAAATTTAAAAGGGTAATTCTCTAGGGATGGTGATAATAGTAAATAATTTGAAGGAACCACGACTCATCAATGACCTTGGTGTCTAATATTCATTCTTAGTACGTCCCTAACCCCTGATTGACCTAGAGGAGAATATAAACCCAACTGATTACTCTAATTTTGATATTTCTGTGATGATAGCATTATTGGAATTATTTAAGTGGTCCTAAATTCCAATACATTACTTTTTTATTATATTAAATAATTTTTATTTTTATGTGAATCTATCTAAGGTGATAGGTTGGTGATATATTCTAGTTCCATTGTTGAGATGAGGGGAGAACACCTCTGGAAATGGAGGTAGCATCCCAATGTCCATTAGGGTAAACACTTTTTGTATGTTGATCCATAATGTCAACCAATAGGGAATAAATATATTCAAGGATCATTTATGTTCTGGATGAGGGTAGGTATAAACATTAGTCATCATATGAGCTATTTTTTTCACCAGACAGCTAACACAGTCAATGTTACTATTTTAGCACTACTATAATGGGATGCTGAAGTTTGAGGTGTTACAGTGTCGATATCTTAGTTATAAGAGGATACAAGGACATTTGTTGTGATGGGGTCAACTCGTTCAGGATGTGTAGAAACTGGGCCCTCAAATGATGATCTAGTTCCAAATTTTGATCTTGTTCCAAAAAATACATTAGATTCATATGAGGAAGTGATATTGTTTTATCATAAAAATGAAATGATGATTGTGGAAAATTATACTAGAGATTTCCTTTGGTACCTAATAAAGAAAACATGATGGTCAGCTACATCTCTTCTAATACATGTTTTTCATTATAGGATTTATAGGGTATGCCTACTAAACAATTCCTGTATTGGTGAAGTTAATAGTTTTTCTTGGAGTGAAGAACTGTAATTTAATTTTATATTTCCACTACAGAATCAATGAAACACATTTTTAGGAAAAAATGTGGCATTTAACAAATACTCCCAAAATAAATTCATGGATTTTTCGTGGGATGATAAGGCAATGTAATGAATATCTTGAGTACAAAGTATTGTCTAAGAACATTACTTACTCCCCCCTTGAACTAAAATTCCTTCCAAATTAATTATATATTATAAAGAAGACTAAAAAATATAAAAATTATATAGTTGAAGATGATGGGGAATGAAATATTGATATTTTTGAGACATGAAAGCATTACGACATGAAATTGTGGAAAAATCCACCATATTATCTAGACTATGACAAATACAAGAATTAATATAATTAAGTAATAAATAAACATTGTGATACCATTTAACATAAATTGTAATAACATTTTCTCCATTGTAATACATATTTATAGTGGGATAGACTCTAGATTTTGTATTCTCTTCTCATTTTTTGATAATAAATTAAAAACAATTTGTTCTTAATCATTTTACATCATTAAATTATGTTCTTAATTTAGTAATAACTTCATAAAAATATAGAAACACATGTACATTAATTTCAACAGAAATGGAAAAATTTTTAATAATTAAAATATATGAATTAAGTTAATTATGGTTACCAAACACATAAAAAATAAATGTTTCCTCTTAGACATGGCTCTTGTATGTGTATAAGAATAAGTGTCATGACTTTATACTAGAGTTGATGAATTTTCATGATTTTAAATGGGGAATGGATCACATATGAGTATTTTTATAGGTTCCATCACCATACACCATAGTTGGTCAATTGGGATGATGTACTTTTTGACATGGCTCACATATGGGAATAAGAATTGGTTCTATAACTATAACCATAGAGTAATTCCATTAAAATGTAGATGATAGTATTGAATCAATGTTATTATGATCATAAAGTGGGAATTTGGAATGTGGATTCTGATATGGATTAGGGATCAATATGTAAGGATACATAAATTACATTATTTAATAAATAGAAGAACAATGATTTTATAATAATTGTTTTGTTATGAGAATATAGAAATTAAATAACATAACCAAGAATATGACACATCATGTTTGGATAGTTACTACTACAAAAATGTATAGTAGGGGGACGTACAAAGATAAGAATAATAAATTCACTAAAATAAACTTCATAATATTGATTTCCCTTATAATGACTTATCTTACTATTATTATTGTAAAAATAATGAAAAGTGTTAGGAAAATAACATGCATTTTGAAAGGATACGAAAAACCCTTTTAAAGTAGTTTAGTGAATAATTACATGAGTTTTATATTTTTTTACAGTTAAATATAGATTTTTGGATTGTAACCATTGGATAATACAACTGATGGACATTGTTACCATTAATCAATAATAAATGTTTCCATTATTATTTTTGGTTTTGATGATGTAATAAATACTCCTTTGGTATTCTGAAGGAATAATACAAACTATTATTGTCAAACCCATAAATATATTAAAATTATTTTAAAATTGTGTTTTTAATAAATTTATGTGTTTAAATTAAAGGTTATTTTCATTTATCAATTTTATAAAAAAATTATTAAATGGAAATATAAATCAACAAATTAAAAATTAATTTTTTATAAATATAAGACAGTTTACTTTGTCATTAAATCTTTCAATTTTCAATAAATAAGTATTTTTATTTAAATTTTCAAATTATAATATTTAGAAAATTTATTTTATAAAATTTAAATCCTTTTTTCACCTAAACACATTAGAATTAACTTAAGGTGGTTTATTGAGAATTTTCTTAAAATGATTATTTTTCAGTGAAAATGTGAAAATTAATATTGTATGAGTAACAAAATTTTATGACATTTTTAAGATGTGAGTATGAATAAAAAATATATGATGGTTTATATTTAATAAAATTTTCACTTAATAAGTAAAAAAATCAATTTATAATTGTTAATTTTTATTTATAAATTTATAATTTAAATTTTAGAATAAAATAATTGAGTTTTGATAATATTTTTTGGATTTGGTTCATTAAATGGGTTGGTTGGAAGGTGAATATTTTATTTAAAGTATTTGAAAATATGAATACAATTAATCACTCATTAATGATCCATAAAATTAGTTATAATTAATTTCAGCAACAAGTTGTTGTCTTATATAATAAAATTAACAATATTTTAATCCTTAAAACCATCCCTCCACGAAAATATGTTGCCACCATATCTCCCATTCCACTACACTTAAAACTCATTTAAGAAATAATTCCATGTTCTTAACCCTCTCTAAATCCCACCTATGGTTTTCTTTTTTCCTATAAGTACTTTATCTAACTCTATGTAGAAACCACATAGTGTTTGTGTTATCGTCGTCCACTTTTTCTACTGAAGTGATTCTTTTTTATAAGCCTTTTAATTAACAATTTTTACTTTCAAATGTTTATAAAATATAAATAGTAATGTTCTTATAATGTCTTTATAATTACATAATTATTTTAATTATCATTAAATCTTTTCTAGTATCCCTTTTTCAATCATATTATGGTGCCAAAATCAACCCTTAATTTTTTATTCTATACTTTCATGTCAAGAATATTTGACACTTTTTTAATACAATGGTATTCCTTTAGA
This sequence comes from Viscum album, assembly GCA_963277665.1. NCBI lineage: Eukaryota > Viridiplantae > Streptophyta > Magnoliopsida > Santalales > Viscaceae > Viscum > Viscum album. Next base: position 1,197,395,623 of record OY728122.1, read on the forward strand.
TTTTTAATTAAACTATTTAATAGTTAAATCCATTTATAAAACTGACATCCCCAACTCATTGGTTATAAATTATATGTACATATGAAACTAGATCTATGTGGCCCATATAATGATAGACATATTAAGGGTGTACTCTGATAATGATCAAATGCGTTCAGTAAAGATTGAGTATCTATACATTTCATGTTAATTTTACCTTATAACTATTCATTGTTATTCTTTATTGATACCTTTTACAAAAGAAATTTTAATATTATTTACAACACATTAGAGATGAGCTTTTGCAATATGTTTATGAATGAAGCATGTTTATGTTGTTTCAAAATTTCTATGTCATCTCTCAAGTTATTATATTCATGTATGTATGTTATAAGTCACATTATTATCTACATGTCATTATTTTATGATTTTGGTTTCCCCAATGATGTATTTTATATTATCAATCCTTTACTAGGATTTATTATCAGTTCTTTATTTGATAAATGTCCACAGGAAATGAAATGTCGTGAGATGATATAGGATCAGATAATAAGAAATAATTTCTAGGGAACATTAAATTATTTTATGATTTATTTTATAAAACATTTATTTCTTGTACTATGTACCTATTTTACAGGACATTAAACCAAAAACGTACCTTGGGAGTTATTTATGTAATATATTTTACAAGAAATAATGTTTAAAATCATGTAATAAAAAGGTTGGTCGCCATAGTTGGTACCAAAGGATACTTTAGTCATCTATTGAAATTAGGAATAGAAAAATATAATTTTAAACTATACTTAAATTTATAAATATATTAATAATTATATAATTTTTTTAAATAATAGAGATAATTTTTCTATGCATTGAAATCCCTCTCTTGATACTATATGTGGATGTGGATCAGTCATAATTTTCCATATAGGTAATAACCTTTAAAAGGGTGAACTATGTATTAACTTAATCACCGCCTAATCCATGAAAATGTGGCCTTGATGAACACTTTTTTTTGATACACCTAGAAGATATGAAATGGTTATAATAATATTTTCACTATCCAAAAAAAATGATATATAGAAATTTCCATTTTATCTCTAAAAATAAATAAAACATTAAAGAATATGATCCAAGAATCTTGATGTTCGGATTAAGATCTATATGGAATGTTTTTATCATATTTATTCTTAAAATATCCTTCCATATTATTTGTGACTATTTTTATAGAATTGATGGAAATATAATTTCACATGTGAACAATAGAAGCATTCATAAATGGTATAATAGGATTCCTAATATGATGTAACTCTGAATATAAAATCCCATGATGATGTTATCCAATGTTATGAATCATATAGAACATTTAGATTCACCTAGGACAGAACAAATGGATATTTAATCATTCATGCATGGACGACCACCATCCTTTTTGTAGACACTCTAACATTATTTTTGTACAATATTGGATTAGTATTATAAAACAACATATTTTCTATACAACAATATTATAAGAATGAAAAAGACACATTGGATATGTATTTTTTAGAGGGTGAAAATGATCAACGGTGTAAATTGATCAAAAAAAAATCACAAGGTAGAAATTGATTTTATGATGTAGAAATACATCAATAATAACATTTTCAATAATAATTGTCCTCACACTCTATGAAAAAATATGTATAGTTAATTTCATGTGATAAAATAAAAGTACGGTGAATATATTTAAAATTTTGAGATTAACTTCACAAGTCTTGTGGATCATTATTCAGTTATCATGATTTATTTTTATGTGATGATTTATTAATTAATTGGGTTGATGAGACCTCATCCATGGAAATATTTTTCAAACAAGGACATCCACAACAATGAGGAAATAGGTTCATGTTGTCTAATGGTAGAGGTGGTATTCATATATTCTCAATGGTATCTCTTATCAAATTATAAAAAGATAAAGATGGATAAAAAAGATAGTGGAATCTTAACAATGACAAGTAGGGGAATAATCTAAAACATTTTTTTGTGTGAAAAATGTTGAAAAAGACACATAGGGAAATATCATCAAGGAAGTGGAATGCGATAAAAATGTGGAAATAATAGCCACACTTCTAAAAATATATGGGGATATATAAATCCTTATCATACTAATTATGTTGAAAATATAGTGCAATCGAATCCTATGGTGAAATGATTTAAGTGTGGAGATCCTTGAAATTTTTTTAATAAGTGCCCAAATTCGAGAATAGAGGTGGAATTCTGGAATTAAAATCAAAATAAGACATGGGATCAAGGACATGTCTTTAATATCACAAATAATTAAATTAATTATACAAATGATATGGAATAAGTAACAACTTTTTTTCAATAAAGTATTTATAATACACTATTTTATTATGCCTTAAAAAATTCCTTTATTTGTTTTTATTTTACAATGAACATTTATTCAAACATGCTTTTTTAGAAATAGTGTAATCAATTAAAAATCAAAGAGGTAATATTGAATACATGATAGTACATATGGATTACCCAATTGACATTGTTGAGAGAAATATCATCCCAAATCTAGATGTGATTCTGAAGGTGCCACATGAAATAATAGTAGGGATATATTGGATCTCAAAGAATAATGTCAATATCAATTGTAGAAGAAATGATATTTTAGTTGTCCTGGGAGGAAAAAATGAATAATTTTCAATGGATATCCAAACATGATTTCTTAGAGGAACTAGATCCTATATATTATTTTTGTAGAAATTATTAGTGAATAATGGGAATAAAGGTAAATTAAATAGTCATAATTTATACTAATTATTTAGGAATATATAGATGTATTTTCCAAAAAATTTACTAGACCTACCCTATAATGAGACAGATAATTATCTATTTAACTCTTACCTATATCCCAACCTATATAAAATACCCTATACAGAACCGAATTGTCAAAGTTATATCAATTAAGAAGTAATTGCATTATTTTTTGGAGAACGGTTTTATTCATCCAAGTGTTTCTCCTTGGAGGTCATACATTCCCTTTGTAGAGAAGAATGATGGATCAATGCCTCTATGCATTTACAATAGAGAACTTAATGGGATAAATATAGATAAATAATTCCTTCTTAAAAAAATTGAATACTAGTTTGAGAAACATCATAGTGCATAATTATTTTCTAATAATGTTCTTTGATCATGGTATCCTAAACTGAGTGTGAAGAAATAATATATAACAATGAAATTTTTTAGATAAGGGTATGGAAATTATTAGTAATTGTTTATGGACTGTGGTCTATATAATATTTTCAATATATTTATGTAATTGATGAATAGAGTCTTTAGGTAGTACCTCGATAGATTTTTAGGGATCTTGATCAATGATATTATGATATACACCAAGTTTCATTAATAATATAAGGAAAATATAAGATTAAAATTAATAAATATATGAAAATATATAATTTTTTATAAATTTAATAAATTATTGTTATTTTTGAAATAAGTGAAATTCAGGGGGCAAATTGCATATTGTGATTTAATATTTTTGGATCCAACATAGATGAAGGTAGTGGTTGAGTGGCCTTGTGCAACAATTATGAATGAGATTCGAAGATTCCTTTTTTATCTAGATACTATAATTGTTTTATAAAAAAATGACTTATGAATTTATACTCTAATATCCATGTTAACTTGAAATGAGGTAATGTTTATTTGCATGAATAAATATGAAGAACGATTCCAAGAACCAAAGAAGTTGTTGCTTAGGTAAACCATGATAACATTACCCTCTATTGGAGAAGGATGTTTATCTATATATATGTATCATAGAATGGATTTGGATGTTTCCTAATGGAAAATGATTTACTGATATACAATTAATCACAATAATTGATTCCACCGAAGAATAATTATCATACACATGACATGGAGTATGTTTTTATTTTTTTGATTTAAATATTTGGAGGAAATATATTTATGGGTGGAAAATATGATATACAAAAACTCCACAAATATTTGAATTATATATTCAAAAAATAAACTGATCATGATAAAAATTATCTGGATGGATCTTCTTAAATAATGTGTTTTGTAAAATAATTATCAAACAAGAAGAGATAATAGAGTTGCAGATGAATTGAGTTGGAAAGTTCATGAATTTCTTGTAGTGATATGAACTGAAGGAGATCTATTGATAAATGATCAAGTAAAGTTGGATATGGGTATTATAAGGAATGATACATCATTAATCATACCCCAAATTATTTTCCAAATAGTATTACTAGAAAATAAAAAAAACATCAAAGAGATGAAACTTTTATAAAAGAAAATAGAGGCTATGAATGATGTTTGGTTTCCTGAAATAAAATTGATCAATGATTTCTATGATTTGGTAAAAGGATATATATACAATCTATTATAGAGGTAAAGAAGGACTAGATGAATGAAGATCATTACTCCACATTATCTATACATTTAGGAAGCAATAAAATGTATATTGACCATCATTAGTATTTTTGGTGGGATAGTTAAAAAATGGTTATTTTTAATTTTATTTCAAGATGTTTGGTGTGTCATCAATTAAATATAGAGTGAACATTTCTTAATGGGGTATTGATACCATTGCCCATGAATTCATGGAACTAGGACAACATTATTATAAACATTAACCCTATCATACCTAGGGAATTAAGGGACAAAATTCTCTCTGAATAAAAATTTATAGTCTAATAAATTCAACCCATTTCACTTATATAAAATGGAATTTCTCCTATGAGTTCCTAGATCACCTATAAATTCAATAAGTAGTGAGAATACATAGAGTACTACGTTGTATTATTTCAGACTGAGATCCAATAATTACTTCTATGTTCTGATGGAACCTTTAAAAGACTATTAATATAGAAATAAAAATTAGCACAAGCTATATTCCATAAACTTATGGGACACATAAGAGGAAAATTCAAGCATTGGGTGACATGATAAAATCTATATCACATGATTTTCATGTTAGTTGGGAACAATATCATATACCTTATTAATGTTACTATAAAAATAGTTTCAACTTGGGTATTCAATTTTCACCTTTAGTATATATCTAATGTAATAAGAGTAATACTACAACATGTGGGGATGATGATAGATAAGTGAAACTGTAGGGACTGAAAATTGGAAAGTATAATATAGAAAAGGTACATGTGATTTTGAAATACTTTAGGGATACTCCATGTCAACATAAGAGTTATAATAACAATAAAATAATTAACTCATAATTTCATTTTGGGGATCCTATATTTTTCAAGATATCACCATGGAAAAGAGCTATGGTATTTATAAATGAATAAAAACTGATTCCAAGATTCATTAATCATTTGTAAATTCTAATGTTTATTGGATTTGTTGATTATGGATTATAACTATGTAAAATTCCTTCCTAATTCCACCATGTCTCCTATGTGTCTCTATAGAGAATTTCTAGGGTTGAACCAACCTATATACATGTTATTTGTGGTGTGGAATTGGATCCTAACATGTCATATCAAGTGGGACTGATCGATATGCATGGTAGAATGTAAAATGTATTGAGAAACAAGAAAACCAAGAATAGGAATGTCCAATGGAGAAATTACAATTTTGAAGGAGACACTAGGGAACATGATGTAGTGATTATTGAGAAACATCCACATATATTTTGAGGAAAGGGTAAAATTTTTAGGGTAAAATTTATTGGGGTGTGGTGGAGAATGTAACAAACCATAAATTACATTATGTTATAAATAGATGAACTATAATTTTACGATGAATATTTTATTCAGAGAACATAGAATGAATAATGCATATAATAAGAACCTTACACATCATGTGTTGATATATACTAAAATAACAAGGAATAGTAAAAGGATATAAACATATAAGAACAATATATTAACGGAAAGAAACTCCATATGCCTGTAGTCCCCCATAATGATTTCTATTATAATAATCAATACTAAAAATAGGAATTTAATAGTGGTAAATATAGACTTTACCAGTTATTGAAAAGATTTTACTATTGGAGTGAGATTAAAAGCTAGGGTCTTTTATCAGCACTAAAAAACCCTAATAGAGGGGTATACTACAATGTGATGTAATAGCACAACGAAACACCAGTGCAATGTGATGTAACAACACACCAAAAAACAAAAAACATCAGAGAATTAGAAATATCATGAATTAATAAATAATTTAATTGAAGAGGAAAAAATCTACGATCTTTTTCACATTTTTGGATATGTGATGCATGTTTTAAACTAAAATGATACTTATATAATGAAAAAACACACATGGAGTCATGCCAGTCCCACCATGATTTTGATAGAGATGTAGATGATTCAATCATGTCTCCATTGACTTATGGATCATTTTCATAATGTGTTAAAATAATATGAATGTGTTTTCTTGGTTCTGAGTACATTTATTATATTTTTTACTATAATATCATTTCAAACAAGAAAAACACACATGGAATCATGTTCATCACATTGTATGTCAGTTTGACGTTATAAAAGTTCCAATAAATTAAAAATGGCTTATGAATCATTTTCGTAAATTATAAATACAATCTGAGTGAATTTTATCTATTTTTAGTGAGTGACACTCTTTGAACTAAAATGTTGATTTTAAACTCAGAACTGACACATTGAGTCATATCGGTCACATCATGTATCCGATTGAGGTGAGCGTAATTATTACACATCAAAATCGACATCTAGATAATTATTCTATTGTATTAAATCAATCAAAAATGTATTTTCTCTGTTTGGTATATTTGAGTTTTCCTTTTTACAACATTGATGTCAATTTCAAATAAAAATACACACTTGGATTCATATCAATCACACCATGCATCATATTGAGGTGTGACTAATTACTACACTTCCCAATTCCTACCTATCAAAAATTACTTATGAATCAATGTAATAAATTATTGATAAAATAAGATATTGTTTTATTAGTTTTGAATGGGTGATATTTTTTGAACTAAACCATCAATTTTAATCATATAATAGACACATTAAGTCATAGAGGTCACACCGTGCATCAAATTGAGGTCCACCGGATTCCTAAAAATATCAACTGACTTATGGATTTTTACTTAAAGTATCAAAATAATTATAATATGTTTTATCAGTTTTGAGTTTGTCATTTTGCATTTGTATTAAAATTAATGTCAATTTTAATTAAAAAGATGCACTTGACTTATTCTGGTTACACCGTTTGTTCGATTGAGGTGTGGATGATTCCCACACATCCCATAGTATAACAAAATATAACATCCAATGCCACCATGGTTATATTGTATTTCTATATCAATCTTAAAACATTTCATATTGAATTGATGTTCATAGCCAAAAAACCATTCTTTTTTTTAAATTCAGAAGACAAGAGACATTCAAGGAATATATTTTTTTTTCTGATAGTAACATAAAATAAATATTCATTGTTTGATGTTTGAAATATAAGGGAAATGAAAATGGAAAACTTGGTTACATTAGAAGAAATTATCATTTTATCTCTTTTGTGGTTTGTTGTAGATTGATGTAACCAAAATACAGCTTCCTAAAATATATATGATAAAAAAATAAAAAAAATAAAAATGTTAAGGAAATTAAAAGAAACATAGTAGATGAAATGAGGTAAAAAATAATTAAATAAATTCCATGAATTCACCTTTTACTAATGTTTTTATTAATTCTTTAGATATTTCCTTGTGTTCATTATTTTGGTGTGGGATCGAAGTGCAATCCCTCACAATCTTGAGAATCTTTGAACAAACCAACCCAAATCGAAAAAACAATCCTTTTTATTAGAAAATAATATTTATAAGAGTAATAATGAAAATATTTAAATTAAAAATAAATATGATATAATAAATTAATTATATGGATAATGATTTTACTGTGCAATCATTTTTTACCACAGGGATATGCAATCATTAAAGAAAGAATAATGATAAAAACACAAATATATCTCAATAAATAATCATTCTATGAGTGGTAAGGATGAATAGAAAATAAGATACTTTTTATTTATGAATTGAATCATCTGATTGAAATTAAATATATCCTATTAGGTTCATAAAATATTCATTTTTTATAATAAATAAATAAATACACATAAGATATTCATTATCAAAGGAGATTTTTTCCCATTTGTGATAATTATATGGATGGTCATTGGAGATTCTTTAGGGTGGAAGACAAAAAAAATGTTATAGAATGAATTTTTTTTATAACTAATTAATGTAAAACATGCATAGTGTTTATTAGATGTGTGATGAATGAAATTAATTGATTATTAAGATGTTTAATGAGTTGGTTATCATTTCAAAGATGGATTTTTTATAAATCATGAAATAAAAGAAAGGTTTAAATCAATAAATAAAATTTCATTGGTGATCATAATGTTTCAGTGAAAACATGATGGATTAAAACTCTAAAAAGAACCTAATTTTCCCCAAGTAGAGATTAAATCATATGAAGAGGTTGACAAGGATGTTAATTGGATCAAATCTATTTATTATGAGTATGATATAAATAAGAACATTGTGACATGAGGTGCTTGTTCCTATTTAGAACAATAAAGTCTTCTTATGGATCAAGTTTTTTCATATATTTTTCCAAATAATGTCCATTAGTTTTAAAATACATGATTTTTTAGTTACATTTTTGTCATAATCTAGTAAAACTATTAACATAAAATTTCATGGTAATATATTGTAATGAAATTTTTTTATGTCAGGTAATTAAGATGGTGACATCTACAAGGTATCATAATAGCACTAGAAGGAAATAAAAAATGGATCTACATTTATGTTAGTAAAAAATAAAAATTAATATAATTAATCATCCCAAGTGAACATAGAATGTCGATAAATTTCTATATGTAAACTAATATAGTAGGATTGAAGAGGGATTATAAAGGTTAAAAGATTTTATCCATGAAAAATAATTTTTATTTCAACAAAATAGATTCCATTAAAACATATCTTTTAAATTTACATAAATCAATGTTAATATTTTATTTTATCAAAATTTGTTAAAAATAGTGGTACAAGATTTTTTCATTAATGATTTAAAATATTATTTAACATTTGAATAATTGAAAAACATTGTTATTAAATAAGATACTTTTAAATGAAAAAAATCAGTTGTTGAAATTGATTGTTAAATCCTAATAGATTGAGAACAATAAATTCTATCAACAATGTACTCTTGTTATATAAAATGTAATAAAACAATACATTGATTACAAAAGTACCATGATGCTGAGGTATTTACTTGTAAATGACTAATTCTAATTGTTTATTTCTTGACTATATTTCAACTGTCCAAATAAAAATATCAATTACATTTTATCTAAAAATAATTTTTTATTATATAATATAGTTTAAGGATTATAGAACCATAAACAACTTTGATTTTTTATTTTTATAGAATCTAATTCATATTATTTAAATTCAAATTAATATATTTAAATAAAAACTGAAAATATTATATTTTTTCAAAATTTGTTAAATAAAAAGATAACAAATCAATCATATAAAATTTTTTTCCCATATGATTTTACAGATTTATCAAAATAATTTTGTTGTTAAATTTCATAAGTGACCCCTAAATCCATAACATTCCTCATGAAATATTTCATAGTCATCCTTAATATATAAATTAATTTTACACCATATTTCTGTTGCTATTATCCTATGAAAAAAGTTACTGAAAAACCGTTATATAGTTGTTCCCATGTGTCAGATATTTCATCATCCATTTTTTGAAACAACTTCTAGAATTACCTTTTAAATATAAGGGTATGAATCAATATTTCAGTTCCTCCTCACTCAAACGTCATAGTACCAATTTCTGAATGACAACATATAAGACCCTAATGATTTCAGATATTTCATCATCCAAGTGCTTTTAACTATAATAGTTCAAACCAATGACAACACATATTGGTATATGGATTAATTTTTCAAAATGTGATGATTAGAAAGTGGTATATGTCATGGAATATAATTATTGGGAGAATATTATACCTAAAAATAATATAACCCAATATTGGGTTTGATATATTTCAAGTCGCATAATACCAATGTTGTCATAGGGAGTCTGATATGATATCAAGGAAGGATATACAAAAATATATAAAAAACAATGAATTTTGGGTCATTTTATTATAGGATATTTCAACTGGACTTGTAAGGTCACATGAATGTGGGATAAAAAGTTTTAGTACATAACTGATGTAAATAAGAGATATTAAAAAAATTGGAATTTTTCTTCAATCAATGGTTGCGTTCAGCCCTTGAATCACTCCAGAAGTGGATTTGAGCCTTTGAATAGTTGGAGCCTTGATTATATCCTGGATTCAACAATGAAGAATGCGCGTATAAGTTTTCTTATGCTGAGAGCTTCAGATATAATGAACCAGATTGCGAATGTTAGGGTTCTTAAAATAAATCATGACACTTTTATCAGCGCTTCAAAAAATCACTGATAATGATACATTTTATCAGCGCTAAGTTAATAAGTGCTTATATATACTTATAATACTTTTTTTAAAACATTAATTTTTAAGAAATTATAATTATTATATTTAATTTTAATGAATAAAAAAACTATTTATACAACAATAATTATATACTTCATTGAATATATAATTATTTATTTATAATTATATAAATACATTTCAAAAATTAAAATTTATATCATTATATATGTTTATATAATTGTATATATGTAAGCATAATAAATATATTCATTATTTAATTAAATTTAATATAAATTTATAATTATTTATTTATAAGTATATAAATACTTTTTAAACAAATTTAATTTATTTATTTATCGTTATAAATGTATAAAAACATTAAATATACATTTATAAACATATTTATTAATAAATATATGTTTACAAATTTATTTTTTAAATAAATATTGAATATGTAATCTTATTTTCATTCATGTTAAATATGAGTAAAATGGATTATCTAAAAATGAGTACAATGTTGTGAATTTTGATAAGTTTTATTAGTACAAATCATTAAATAAATGTATGTAAATTGAAATAAATATGAATACATATTGAAAATATTAAACCATAGTAAATAATTATTTATAAAATAAATAATATAAATTTATTAAATTCTAAAAAATAATATTTGTGTTTGTGCATTTGTATATATAAATGTATTAATTATATATATGTGAAATAAATATAATATTTTTGATATACATTATAAATTGAAAAATCCAACAAAATTCAATTATGTTTATTACTCATTATAATTAGACGATATTTTTAATTCATGCTAATTTTTAATTATAAATCATTATTCACAAAATATATCACTATTTGATGTGATACATAAACCATATTTTTTATTATATAAATCATATTTATATACATTAATGTGTATATATATATATATTTAATTGAAACATTATATTAACATTATCAATAATAATCTCATTAAAAAAATGTTTAGTAATTTTCCCAATTTATTAGTTATAATGTAATTTTTATTTTATTTTAATATTGCATATATTTATATATTTAATACATAATATTTTTCAGTATTTATAATTTATATAAAATAAACAACTTATTCATATTTATCAAAAATTATTTATTTAATAATGTAAGGATTTTTTTAAAATAAACTCAATTTTATATTTTTACTAATTTAATTATTTCAATTTAATTAATCGGACTTTTATAAGTGCTAAAATATAACTAATAAATAATTCTATATGAGTGCTAAAAATCTATTGCCCCTAAAAGGTACCCTTTATTAGCGATAAAATCAATGCACGGATAAAGGGTACCTTTTTTCAGTGCTTGAAAAAGAACTAATAAAGGGTTAAATTTATCAGCGCTTTCTTTAGAGATGATAAAGATGACTTTTATTAGTATATTTTTCTAGTGTTGTTAAATACTAGCACTGTTAAACAACTTCTTTATAGTAGTTAATGACTATTAAATTACTGACAAGTGTTAAGAAAAAATAGACATTATAAAAGGATATGTAAGAACCTATATAAGTGAAGTAGTTAATGATGAAGTGAGTATGATGGTTTATTTATATTTTAATATTTTCATTCATTACTATGACTATTGGCCAATATGATTGATGGAAACATTGATAATTAATAAATAAGAAAGTTGGTCATTATTATTGTTGGTTATAAAGATGCAATAAAGTAATCATTAAGATTATGAAGGAAGACACTACAATTATATTATTGAAACAATAATTATATTTTAATTCATTTAAATGTATTTTTATAATAAATTTTAACACTATAAATAAATTTTATTTTCAATAAATAATCTTATAAAACCCTTCGTAAATGATAATATTAATTAACAATATATTAATTATTTTTTATAATGGTTAGATAATTTTTCATATCATAAAAACAATTAATTTTGAAAATATAGATATTTTTTAAAGAAAATATTATAATATTAATAGAATTGTTTTGGTAAAATTAATATATATTTCTTACCTACAATATAATAATGAACTTATGTTGTATTTTTGATATTTATATGACAGAAGTTTCTTTTGTGGAAAAAGTGAAAGTTACCATTTCTTGATTATCGGGATTTTATGAAATCATATTGATGTGATCAAGATTAAAAACATTATGAAAAATTTTAGTCACTCAAAATAATATATAATAAGAAAAAAAATATTTTAAAAATATTATTTGAATTTAATGAGTTATACATTACATTTTGGAACAAAAATTTGGGTTTTTGAGATAATTTTTTATTTTGGATTTGGTGATTTAATGTGTTGGTTGGAAGATGAATTTACAATTTTAAAGGATTTGATCATCCTTAAACACTAAATCCCTAATTATTAATCTATGATTTTTTTTATAACGTATTTACCTTATAATTAGTTTGATTATATAATAAAATAAGTAATATCATAACCATTCAAATCACCCCTCCCCAAGTATAAATAATCACCCTTTAACCCAATCTTATAAACTAAAAACCAATTTTATCATGAAGTAATTCTCCCTATACCTCTAAAAATACCAACTAAGGTGTTCCTAGACCCCTATGAAGTCTCTCTCTATCTCTATGATGCACCCTCTGAAGGTATGTTTTCTCTCCGTACACTATTTACATTCATGTGGTTCTTTGGTATATACCTTTTTAATTTTCAATTTATTTAGTTATAAAGTGTCTATAAAAACTCCCATTATTTGGGTTATGATTTACTAGTAATTATATAATTCAATTCACATTCATTTAACCCATTTCAAGATCATTTTTCATACTTTTTATTGTATTGAAATCGACCCTAGAATTTCCAAGTTATATTTTCATGTTAAGAATTCCCAACACTATTTTCATTCCAGTATAATCATTTAGTTGTATCATTTAACTATTAATTGGGAATATAAATTTATGAAACCCAAATTACATAATGATGATTTAGAAGTTATATGTACATATTATTCTTGATTAATGTGGAGCACTTAATGTTAGACATATGAAGGGTGTGCCCCGATAATGCTCTAATGCATTGGGTAAAGATGTAATATCTAGATTTTACATATTCATGAAACCATTAAATCATGTGTTGGTAATGTTTTTTGATGCCTTGGTCAAAATATTGGGTAATATGCATTAGAGAACATTTATAATGAGTTTGGGTGAAATGTAGAAGAATGAATCAAGTTTATGTAGTTTCTATTATTCCATTTTTTGCATCATGTTATTATATTGATGCACTTACATCATGCCTCATGTTCTTATGTAATATTTATTATGTTGTGCACCAGGATTGAAATATGATGTTTTTTCATTGTTTATCCCTTAGTGGGGTTTATTCATAGAAATTTTATTTGATATATTTCCCTAGTAAATATTGTGTATGAAATAATCTTGGATGAGATAATAAATAATCCTTTCATGATAAAATTAAATTTTTTAATGGTTTATTTTATGTATAATTTATATATTGTAATATGTATCTAGATTTCAAGATAATATAACTAAAAGTGGAGGACCCCAGAACACTATGAGAGGTGAGGTGTTAATCAATGCGAAAATGTTTTCTTGTAAAGTGACGAATCTTCTTCCCACATTGGTAAGAACCTATTACTACTATCTGATGGGAACATATATAAAAAAATCTCATGTAGGGAGAGAACACAAAAATTTAACTTGGTTTACCACTAATATCTAGTTTATAGAGCAGATGCCAACAATGAGTCAGTCATACCTAAATCCAATAATCTTTACTGTTTTTGGAATATAGATGTTCAAGTAGAGTCACTCTTTGCCTAGACCACTACCTTTATATGATTACTGTGATAGAACACTATATCCATCGAAACACTTCCATCGAATCATGTCATGACCAGTACCCTGTGGCCCGTATCATGACTACCCCAATACCGCCTTCCATAGGCTAGGGGTTGGCGACTAGAACCAAAGGCGTAAGTCCCTAAACTGATAAGGAATTGAATTTGTAATACTAGAAAAATAGAACATATTACGCAATTGGAAGTAAAACACTATATAAATCTGTATACAAAAGTGTGTGTTGAATGTAAGGGGTCTAGAAATACAAGCCCAACAGTAAAGTACAATAAAAGTGAAATGATAGTACAACTGAAGAAAATAAGTACAGCAACTACTGGGTCATCCTCCTCAATTACCACCTGAAGGGGGGGTATAGATGGCCTCCTCAGTACCCCAAATACGTCTGTCCGCTCCGTGTACATCTCGCTGAGTGGTCCAGCACTAAGTACTGTCCGTTTATGCTACTCTCGGTCACGATCAGCATTGTCTGTCATCTGAAACCAACAAAAAGAGGTGAGAGCATAGCCCATTCATGGGTGAGTATAAAGATACTCAGTAGGGACACTAATACCCTCATGTTCCCAAATAATCCATCAAGGATAACCACAAAGTATAGATTCAACGGATAACCCTTTCTTAGGTATATGACCATAAATATACCTAACTTATTTCATAACCCATCTCAATCATGAGGAAATCAAGAATGTCATAGACTCATCTCAAACAAGGATTTTCATTATCAAAACCATGACTGTTGGAGAACTCCTTCTGTCGCAAAGTTCTGCGAAGAAGTATAGAAGTACACCTGATTATTCGTGAAACTAGATCATCTTATTCTGTCAAGAGGCACTGCTTCTGACCATACGGAGTCTGACCCACTCAGGATCGATAGTTATTAACCCCCGAAATGATGCACACAGGATCTGACCCACACAGGATAATTATGCACTGACCCACATAGGATCTCTAAGCGCTGACCAACATAGGATCTGACCCATGCAAGATCGGTATTGGCTGACCACACAGGATTGTTGAGTGCTGACTTCCATATGATCTGTCTCCAACCTCCGCCACACTGTCAGCCACTGGATTTCTCACATCCGGTGCACTCGAGTTCTGTAGAACTTTTCCTCGAGATATAGGTCGTACGTCGACTGACACTAAAATCCACAAAGGTGTAACCCAAAGGAATTCCATGTTGTAAGGGTTCCAACGCGATAAACAGTGTGTCAATCAAACGCCCAGTCTGTGAGTTATTGGCATTTCCGTTCTAGGGGATCGGTTGATTTTTCAGTTCCAAACAACCCAACCGTACTCCAACTGTGTCCAAACCTCAAGTGGGGTTTTCCAAAAGAACCATCTCGCTCCAAGCCTTCAATTGCCATAGGAGGTTCGTCAATCGGACACCCACAGCTTGAGATTGGGGCGAAAAGGTGTAAACTGGCCAAATAGTTCTGGGTCGGGTCCGACCCAGTACGACTATCCCGGCCCGATCCAAGTTTGAACCGGGGTCCGACCAGATCCACGGGTCCGACTCTGTCAGAGGAAGCGGCCTGACCTGAGGGTGGACGGGCCGAGGGTGGCTCGACCGTGGGAAGCCCGACCGAGGGGGGCCCGGCCCTGTGCGGCCCGGCCAAGGGTGTCCCGGCTGATGGCGGCCCTGCTGAGGGTGTGCCGGTCGATGGTGGTCTGGCTCAGGGATACCTGATGGCCTACCCTAGCCGTGCCCAGGGGGGAGGCGCGCGCCCTCCTCGCACCCAAATGACTCTACCATTCAGGTGTGAACCGAACTAGCTCCTGATGGCACCGGTCCAGTACAAGCGGGACCCGACGGCGTCCCGCTCCTCTCGGCTGGCCCGAGCGGCCAGCCGCTCGCACTCTACGGCGGCCCGACTGGTCGTCTGCCACAACTCCTCCACCACAGCAGGACAGTTCCACGGTCCTACTGCCTTGTGCACGGCGCGACAATGTCACGCCTCTTCCATCGCAGCCGGCCCTGGTCATAGCCCGCTACTTTCCCTCACACAGCACGTCATCACATAACCATCACTACCGTAGCCCGGTTTGGCCATGGCCTCCCCCTCCTTCATGGGGCGCGACGGCGCTTCGCCACCTCTTGGTGACGTGCCGGCCCTTGCGCTGCCGATTTTCCTCGCAGTTGGATTTCTTTGAAGTCGGCCCGACGCGGGCTGCCTTTGCACCACCTCCTTCAACAAAATATAACAACAATGGGGGAGGGTCGGCCATGTTCCTTCAGTCTGAGACCTCCTCATTATATTGATATCAATCAGAAAAAATGTTATCAATAAACGAAGAAGAACAGAGGGTAATACTAATACATAAATCAACTCAAACCCCCTACCTCGTATGATGATGAATGTTGACGAAGTCGCAGGAAGCCGACATCATTTTGTCAACATCGGAATAGGAAGAGTTCAGAGAATATGAGTCGTAGATGACATCATCAAAATTCTTCGTGGGTGGTGGTGCTTCCTATTCTTGCCCCGATTGAAGAGGGAGATATGTCTGTCATTATTTGAAGTCGGAAGAGATGTTCTTTGTTGGAAGACTCTATTCCAATAAGGGTTCTCCAATGCTCCCCCAAAAAGAATGTTCCAACAAAAATAATAGATGAAATTTTCTATTATTTATTGGCACAACCATTCGAATTCTTGAATTTAATTAAATAGAACAACTCATCTAATTAATGGGTGGAATAGTTCAAATTCAAAACTAGGGGAGGTGAGGAGTTCCAATTAATGAAGATGTAAGGGTTGGTGTCCTGAGAACCAACTGTTTTGTACTTTGATTACATGAATGTTCACTTATTATATATTGTTCATTGTTCTGCATGACTATAATATAATAATGTTCTGGAATATTTGTTGCATTAATAAGGTCATAGCAGATGCCCGCTATGATTAGAACCTTGAAATGCTATAACAATATTCTTAAATAAAGTTCTATGGTTGGATGACATGCTATGATAGGACACATAGTATACTGACCATGTTGTGCGAGTACTCGTAAGAAGACGAGACTCTCTCTCATGGAGTTCGCACTTGGTAATCTCCAAGATGGGAGATTATGAGAACAGACCCGCCAGTAGTAATTCTGCATGTCTTGGTTTCATCGGATATTTCTATCTACGAACATGTGTAATGGTCCTTAGACTCGAAGATTTTCATTAACTCATGTCATGACTCGCGCACTTAGATTTACTGACGAAAACCGTCATGTAGACAGTTTACGGGAAGTAGGGTACGTTGGTTGCGTCACGAGTGACATGTTGTTAATGGATAATTCAAGGAAGGATTTGTCCCTTCCATTTATGGAAGTTGATATCTCAGACCTTTGATTGAAATAGAACTGTCGCATTAAATTCCATGGCCATGGTGTAAACGACGAGTTTATTTCAGGTAGTCAAAGAACAACGGATCATGTATATAGGTTTATGACACTTCCATGAAACCTGCTTGATGAGATATTGAGACAAAGGGATTAAATTACACAGTAAGCGTTCGTATGAGGTGATACATCAATGCAGCGTCAAATTCTTTCTCTTGGGTTCTTTGACCCATTGCTAGACAGTAATCTTGTCATTTAGGCAAGCCTACCTAATGGAAATGAGAAAGAGGCCTAGAGGGTCACACACTAAGTGTATCCATGTATCTCAAGTTGAATAAAATTATTCTCGTACGTGGTTTAATAATTATTCAAGAAAGCCTAAGATGTTTTAAATAATGCAGGAAAAATTAAATAAAACAAGTACACGTCGTGTATTATTAAATGTACATGTCGTGTAGTTTTATTTTGGAAAGGAAATGAATAAATTAAAACAAGATATACATGCCATTTACATTTAATGTATACTCCGTGTAGTTTTCAATGAAAAACAAGTACATTCCGTGTATTTATTATTACACACCGTGTAGTTTTTCCAGTCGGATTTTTGAGGATATAATATCATTTTTTAAAATGATATTTATTATATTCAGTATGGGAGCATGTCAAGGAATTATTTTTTCCACATGGGGTTTTAAATAAAGAGTCAATTAAGTAAATAAAACGCGTAACATATTTATTTATTGTCATAACTCTATAAACCCAAACACCCGATTATAAATATCCTCACAACCCCAACTCTTTTCTGACACACTAGAGAATTGTTGTGCGCAACATCTCTGGAGAATTCTTTCAAGGCCAAAATAACATCTTCCTCAATGAATGCTCTCAAGACCGAGATAGATCCTCTTCCATTGGATCAAGACAATCTAAGGTGGACAATGCAAGCAAAGGCTTCTCCACGCTAGCACCCGGAGAATCCTTTGGCGACGTCCAGAGATACGAAGTACACGTGTAGATCACCACTAGAGGGAGTCTACACTTGGCTTCTGTGACACAATGACGTATCACATCGACAACATGATCAAGAACATCAACGAAGAATGAACACACAAAAGGTATTTCTTTATAGTTAAATAAATTAATTATAATCAACCTGTAATGATCCTTGTTTGTGGTTCCGGGGAAAACCATCTTCTTTGTCTTTTTATGTGATTCGATCTGTGGAGATTGAAGTTTAACGTCGTATTGATCCCGGATTGATCATTTCTAATGACAAAAAGCCAAGTGGGAACATCCACCCATGCGCTTCTACTGCGCCCAAAAGCATCAAATGGTATCAGAGTGAGGATACAACGTTGATTATAGTTATTTAATTTTCGTTGATAATTTACGCATTCATATTTGATTCAATTCGAAATAAATCATTCTATAAATCTGAATTAACGAGATCTATTCTTCCTCCTTCCTTTGTCGATTCATATCATAGAAACGACCTTTTAATTTTAATTTTGATTAAAATAAAAACGAGGAGCTCATTCGGAGGAGCCGCTCTTTCTATCTGTATAACACAGGATTACACAGCGTGTAATTAAAACTACACACTGTGTACTTAGGTTCAACGAACCGGCACTGGTCAGCCAAACCATGCCGCGTGAATTGATTATGCCTATGTTTTAATCACGCCGTGTTGACCAGAATTGAATGGCGCGTGGAAACCGGAATACACAGCGTGTATGTTGGAGCAACACGCCGTGTAGTCCGTTCCGACCCAGGTGAAACCGTGTACAATGATAAGCCGTGTACCGCGTACACGAGATCACCAGGCCGGTTACCACGTAACAAGGAAGTACACGCCATGTATGATTCATCTACACGCCATGTACTCTAAAATTTCCAAAGTACAGAAAACACGCCAAAGCCCCGGCGTGTACTTTGGATAAAGGGTGAAAAGAAAAATACACACCGTATAATTATAAACTGCACGCCGTGTACTTTACAGAAATGCAATTTCACCAGGTTTCCTCCAAGGTACAAAGAACTATACAAGGAATATGGATGAGAAGAATCTCAAGGAAATTAAGAAAGGAAATTAAGATAAAGAGTTAATTAATTATAAGATCATAATTAATTGAATTCGAGCGCATATTATCTTAAATAAAAGAACGATTAAATGAATTTGAAATCTAAATATGCGTAAATGTCATTGCATACTATGGATGATCATGAGCTAGACCAATGACCCTTTGTATATGTATGGTTTCATTTAAATTTATTTAATTTAAATTTGTTGTCCTGTGAGCCTTCTTCCAATAAAATGTACGGCTTGCGTGCCCATGGTTTCATTAATGTAAACCCATGTAATGGAGGATCTCCAAAGCCATAGGAGATGGTTCAAATACTGAAGCTGAGGCGAAACCGACGCAAGAAGATACAAAGGTGGAGAGGTGGGAGCTGCAAAACACGAACCAATAGGTTCAAGGTGTTTTCCCTAGGTCAGGGTTAGCTTATCAAAACCGCTAGATAATCTAACCAATAGAAGCTCATGATCATGCCATTTTATTTTATTTCTGTCTGATTGCATGGTTTATTTATTATGTATGTGTTTTCACGATCACATAATTAATAAAATGAACAAGCATGAAAAGATGGAATAAAATAACCGGACTATGCATAAACATTATCGGAACATGGTTAATCACATAAGAAAGAATCACTTAATATTAACAAGCATGTGATAATGAAAAAATACGCATAAATAATAAAATCCCTCAAATACCATATTAGGTCTGACCAAGCCTTCCATTACTTGATTAAGGTAAAGACTCAAAAAAACTGTGTGTTTGACCAACCCTTGTTGGGACACTTACTTTTATAAAGGAATCCCTTATGAAAGGTTTCGGGTTGACTTAACCATATTACATCAAGAGAAGTATGACATGCTAGACTTGATGTAATATTGGAGGCAAGAGTTGAGGAAATCCAAGTCAGGATTTCAGGATTGGGGAGTCCACTCAACAGATCAAGGAACTGTAAGCTCACAGTTGGCAAAGACCTGCCTACCTAAATACCTTCAAATAGCTTGACCAACCCTTGTGGGGGTTATGCGAAGGGGGATATGGATGGGTTCCACTAGAATGTCAAATCCACTGGACATTCCGAGATCAATGGCGAGGGCCATTGATACTTGATAAAATAGTGGGAGACTTAATTAATTTATTATTATTTCTCATAAAAATGTAATCAAGAAAGTACTAATAAATCTGCTCTTTTAGAATTGTAGAATCAAGATGACAAACTCGTCAACCACATTTTCTCTGCGATCAATACTAGATAAAGACAATATCCTCACCAGCAGTAACTTTCAGGAATGGTTTAGGCGCCATTAGGTTATCCTACGCCATGAACAGAAGTTTTACGTGCTAGAGTCCTCACTTCCGTATTCTCCTGCCCCAGGGGTGAGTGATGAAGATTTCGTGGTCTATGATCAACATTTGAACGATGCTCTCGACGTTCAATGTTTGATGATGTCATCTATGTCTTGTGAGCTCATGAAGTCTCATGAAGACATGGATGCCTACAGCATGATCGAGCACCTCCGTGGTCTATACTAGGAGAGAGAAAGACAAGATAGGTTTGAGATCTCCAAGGCTCTATTTCAGAGAATTCTTGGAGAGGGTGCCCCATCTTGGCCTCATGTAGTAAAGCTCATTGGCTACATTGAGCGCTTGGAGGTTCTAGGGTTTAAACTCCCTGAAGAACTGGGCACCGATCTCATTCTTGCATCACTCCCCCAGAGCTTCTCGAACAGTCTTGTGAACTTCAATAGGAACAACATTTAGAAGTATTTGTCTGATCTTCTCATCCTTATTCACCAAGTGGACACTGACATGAAGCGTGAAAAGCCTTTTGTCCTCATGGTGAATAAAATGAAAGGGAAGGCGAAGAGATTTAAGCCCAAAGCTTCTTCAAAGACTTCCAAGAAAAGGAAGATCAAAGGGGAGGAAAAGGAACATGATGCTGTTTGTTTCCCATTTGGCAAGAAGGGCCATTGGAAGAAAAACTACACCCTGTCAATGAAGCAAGGGGAAGCTTCAGGTGCGTTTGTTATCAAATGAAATCTATCTGTTTCTACTAATTGGGAATTAGATACTGCTTGTGGTGCTCACAAATGTATCCAAATACAGGAACCAAGTAGATTCAAGAAGATTGATCGTGGGGAGGTAGATCTACGAGAAGCCAACGAAGACAGACTCGCTGTTGTAGCTGTCAGAGACTACCACATCACATTGCCTACCAGGATGGTCTTGGTTTTGAAAGGATGTTATTATGTGCCTTATGTTACTAAAAACATTATTTCAGTATCCAGATTAGATACTGATGGATTCATATTCAAGTTTGGAAATGAATGTTGCTACTTTTATAAAGAGAGCATTTGTTTTCATAGGGCACATTTATATAACGGCCTTTATGTGTTAGACTACACAAACCAAGTGATGGAAATCGATAACAAAGTAAATTCACATGACTCATACCACACCCAACTTCGGCATCACCGGGTAGGTCATGTCAATGAGAAACGTTTGACAAAATTACATCATGATGGGTATTTAGATTCTTTCGAACTAAAACCACTTGGTATATGTCATGCGTGTCTACAAGGAAAAATGACCAAAGCCCCATTTAGTGGGAAAGGTGAAAGAGATAAAGATCATCTAGAATTATTTCACACAGATGTGTGTGGACCATTTCCAGTTGAAGCAAGGGGTGGGTTCTCGTACTTCATAACATTTACTGATGATTTTAGTAGATATGGATATATCTACTTAATGAGGTATAAGTCAGATTCTTTTGATCAGTTCAAAGAATACAAGAATTAAGTTGAGAACCTGCTTGGTAAGAATATTAAGAAACTCCGCTCAAATAGAGGAGGAGAATATCTTAATCAGGACTTCATTGATTTCTTACGGGAGTTTGGGATTCTATCTCAACTCGGTCCTCCTTACACACCTCATTGTAATGGTGTAAGTGAAAGGAGGAACCACACCCTGTTGGACATGGTGAGATCAATGATGAGTCATGTGAGTCTTCTATTATCCTTTTGGGGATATTTATTACAAATAGTAGTGCACATACTAATCCAAGTACCAACTAAATCGAGAAATGGCATTCCATACAAATTATGGATTAAAAGCAAATCCATGTAATCGAATTTACATGTGTGGGGTAGCAAATCATTTGTTAAGGCCTCTTCAGGTAACAAACTTGCACCCCGAGGCACAAAGTGTATCATTATAGGATATCCCAAGGAAACAAGAGGATATTACCTATACAAACCCTAAGACAAAAAGGTTACAGTGGCAAGACATGCCATATTCCTTGAGAGGGAGCACATCTCCAAAAGAGATAGTGGGAGCGAGATAGACTTCGATGAAGTCGAGGCTCAAGATACACAGAAGTTGGTACCAGGATAGATTCCACAAAGCCCTGTGGAAGAACAATCTGTTCCAGAGACACAAGAACTACGTAGGAGCACGAGAGAGGTGAGAGAACCAGAACGATATGGTTTTTTTGTCACCGAGGATGGTGACTCATTATTGGTTGACAATTATTATCCTCCTACCTATAAAGAAGCAGTTGAAGGCATAGATGTTTCCAAGTGGCAAGAATCCATGAATTCTGAAATGGATTCCATGTACCAAAACCAAGTATAGATTTTGGTAGATCCTCCAGTTTATGTAAATCCTATTGGTAATAAATGGGTATTCAAGAAGAAACTGGACATGGAGGGGCAGGTCAGCACCTACAAGGCATGACTGGTTGAAAAATGTTTTAGACAGTGTCAAGGAATTGACTATGATGAAACTTTTTCACCGGTTGCAATGCTGAATTCCATCAGAATCCTATTGGCCATTGCTGCTTAACATGACTATAAAATTTGGAAAATGGATGTCCAAACAACTTTCCTTAACAGGAACCTCCAGGAAGATGTCTACATTGCACAACCTGAGGGTTTGTGACTCCAAAGGATGACAACAAGGTATGCAAGATGCAGAAATCCATTTGTGGATTAAAGCAAGCATCAAGGTCATGGAACATTCGTTTTGATGATGCTGTTACAGAATTTGGCTTTGTTAAGAATGAATGTGAGCCTTGTGTCTACAAAAAGTTTAGTGGAAGTGCAGTCGTTTTCCTAATAGTATATGTTGATGGCATATTGTTAATTGGAAACGAAGTAACTGTCTTACAGTCAGTGAAGGCATGGTTTCATAAATGCTTCTCCATGAAAGACTTGGGCGAGGAGGCATATATTCTTGGGATCAAGATCCATCGTGATAGATCCAAGAGAATGCTGGGCCTGAGTCAAAGTATACACATTGACAAGATACTAAAGAGATTCAGTATGGAATAGTCCAAGAGGGGATTGTCTCCAGTGTCACATGGCATTCATCTTTCAAAGAAAATGTGTCCTCAAACACATGAGGAATGAAATGGAATGGCAAGGATCCCTTAGGCATCTGTGATTGGGTCAGTTATGTGTGCTATGATATGTACGGGGCTAGATTTTGCTTACGCATTAAGTGTGGTAGGAAGATATCAAGCTGATCCAGGAGACCGCCACTGGATGGCAGTCAAGACTATCCTTAAGTATCTGAGGCGTACTAAGGATATGATCCTGGTTTATGGAGGAGATGAGGAACTAGTCATCAGAGGACAGGTAGATGCTAGTTTCCAGACAGATCAAGATGACATGAAGTGACAGACTGGATACATCTTCAGTTTGAATGGAGGTGCAGTGAGCTGGAAGAGCTCAAAACAAAGTGTGGTGGCAGATTCTACAGCAGAGTCCGAGTATATCACAGCTTCTTGAGGCCACTAAAGAAGCAGTATGGATGCAAAGCTTTGTCCAAGAGTTGGATGTAGTACCGAGCAGTAAAGATCCTATCACACTCTATTGTGATAATACTGCAGCGGTGGCACTTGCAAAAGAGCCAAGGTCACATCAGCAGACAAAGCACATACTTCGGAAGTATCACCTATTAAGGTATTTTTCTCAAAGAGATGAAGTTGCAGTGAGCAGTATTTCCACGAAAGACAACGTGGCAGACCCATTGACTAAAGCCTTGACTCAGCAGAAACATGATCATCATGTGAGGTCTAGCAGAATAAAAGTCGTAGGCAGCTGGATCTAGTCCAATTGGGAGTTTGTAAGCGTTTCTGTCATGAGAACCAACTGTTTTGTACTTTGATTACATTAATGTTCACTTATTATATATTGTTCATTGTTCTGCATGACTATAATAATATAATGTCCTGAAATATTTGTTGCATTAATATGGTCATAGCAGATCCCCGCTATGATGAGAACCTAGAAATTCTATAACAATATTATTAAATAAAGTTCTACGGTTGGATGACATACAATGATAGGACACATAGTATATAGACCGTCATGTGCGAGTACTCGTAAGATTATGAGACTCTCTCTCATAGAGTTCGCACTTGGTAATCTCCAAGATGGGAGATTATGAGAACAGACCTGCCAGTAGTATTTCCACATGTCTTGGTGTCATCAGATATTTCTATCTGCGAGCGTGTGTAATGGCTCTTAGACTAGATGATTATCATTAACTCATGTTAGGACTCGCGCACTTAGATTTACAGACGAAAACTGTAATGCAGATAGTTGGTGGGAAGTATGGTATATTGGGTGCGTCACGAGTGACATGTTGTTAATGGATAAGTTGAGGAAGGATTTGTACCTTCCATTTATGGAAATTGACATCTCGGCCCTTTGATTGAAATAGAACTGTCGCATTAAATTCCATGGCCATAGTGTAAACGATGAGTTTATTTCAGGTAGTCAAAGAACGAAGGATCAAGCATATAGGTTTATGAAACTTCCATGAAACCTTCTTGATGAGATATTGAGACAAAGGGATTAAATTACACAGTAAGCATTCGTATGAGGTTATATGTCAATGCGGCGTCAACTTCTTTCTCTTGGGTGCCTTGACCCGTTGCTAGACAGTAATCTTGGACTTTAGGCAAGCCTGCCTAATGCCAAGGAGAAATAGGCCTAGAGGGTCACACACTAAGTGTATGCAAGTATCTCAAGTTGAATAATGATTTTTCCCGTACGTGGTTTAATAATTATTCAAGGAAACCTATGTTGTTTTAAATGATGGAGGAAAAATTAAATAAAACAAGTACATGTCGTGTGTTATTAAATGTACACGCCGTGTAGTTTTATTTTGGAAAGGAAATGAATAAATGAAAACAAGATATACACACTATGTACATTTAATGTACACGCCCTGTAGTTTTCATTGAAAAAAAAGTACACACCATTTATTTATTATTACACGCCGTGTAGTTTTTCCAGTCGGGTTTTTGAGGATATAATATCATTTTTTTAAATGATATTTAATATAATCAGCGTGGGAGCATGTCAAGGAATTATTTATTTGACATGGGGTTTTAAATAAAGAGTCAATGAAATAAGTAAAACGCGTAACATGTTTATTTATTGTCATAACTCTATAACCCCACACACCCGATTATAGATATCCTCACAACCCCAACTCATTTCCAACACACAAGAGAATTGTTGTGCACAACATCTCTAGAGAATTATTTCAAGGACGAAAGAACCTCTTCCTCCAAGAACGCTCTCAAGACTGAGAGAGATCCTCTTCCATCAGATCAAGACAATCTATGGCGGACAACGCAAGCAAAGGATTCTCCACGGTAGCACCTGGAGAATCCTTTGGCAATGTCTAGAGATACGAATTACACTTGTGGATCACCGCTAGAGAGAGTCTACACTTGGCTTCTGCGACGCAACGATGGATCACATCGACAACGTGATCAAGAACATCAACGAAGAAAGAACACCCAAAAGGTATTTCTTTATAATTAATTAAATTAATTATAATCAAACTGTAACGATCATTGTTTGTGGTTCCGAGACAAACCATATACTTTGTCTTTTTCTGTGATTCGATCCGTGGAGACTGACGTTTAACATCGTATTGATCCCGGATTGATCATTTCTAATGACAAAAAGCCAAGTGGGCACATCCACCCATGCGCTTCCGCTGCGCCCAGAACCTTTAGAAGAGAGGTGTCCAATTAATTAATGGGGAGTTAATGGGGTAAAAATCTCTGGTGGGACCCACTAAATATTATCCTCCCAAGGAAGCCTATGTGTGGGTGGGACCCACCACCATAACCTCTCATGTGAGGTTATGGTGTGGTGGCCACCACCACTAACCTCCTATTGGATGTTTTAACCACCCAAATAAAAATAATTTTAACACTCTATTTTTATTCAAATTAATTAAAAAACCCAAAAACTAACTCCCATTATGATATATGAAAAATGAGAGAAAAAATAACCATTCGGTGATTCTCTCTCGACTTAGCCGCCTTCTTCGTCAACCCTAGGGTTTCTTCGATTCTCGACTATGCTGATTTCTCCTGGTATCATTCTGATCTTCTCTAATGGCTAGATTTGATCCTGAATGGGAGACCGCCTGTACGGTTTGCAAAATCAATGATCAAAATCAAGAGACTAATATGGTGGTTCGGCCTCAATTCATATCCTTTATCTATTCCCTTAGTGGTGTGGATCTTGGTAATGCCTCGGCAGCACACACCTCTCTCTACAAAAGCTAAATGATGGAAAATATGTTGTTTAAGATGACCTGAGGCGATGCGACAATGCTCGAAGATGTTTAGATTTTCGATAATGGGATGCATATCTAACCTCAAAGGAGACAAAACATGGTCCAATACGAAGCTCAATGTATGAATTGCACACATCTGGGGATTCTATGACTACAAACTGGTTATAATCGGCAAAGGGTACTTCCACATGCTGTTAAAATCGCATGAGGCACTGGATCATGTTTGGAGGTTAGGAAATCTGAAACTTAAGCCTAGGGTTCTTCATATCTCCGATTTGGACTTTAGCTTTAACCCGAAAACTGCTAGAAATACCATGGTTCAGATCTGGGGGCGTCTACAGGGGCTCAATTGGTATTTTTGGCAGATGAAAATCCTCAATGGAATCTCTACTTGCATAGGTACGCTGATCAAAATCGATCAACATACTTTGAACGCTGATATTGGTCCTTATGTGAGGGTTATGGTCGATGTTGATATCTCTTCTGAAGTCCCAGATGTCATTGCTTTCACTACAAATGAGTATAAAACTGAGATTCATGTTGAAATTGAATGAATTTCGCCTAACTGTGAGTACTGTAAGATCGTCGACCACTCTATTGGAAAGTTTCGGGTGGTGAAAAGAAAATTTTCTCAGACAATTTTTGATGGTTGGATGGAAGATAATCGTAAGAAGAAGAATAAAGTCTCAGAATCGATGATACCTACTGCTCAAAAAATGCACTCGGATGTTTGGGTCAAGAAATCCAATCTGTCAGGTGAGGGCTCTAGAGCTACTTAGGTAGAGTAGGTCGAAGTAGAGAAAGTCACTGAATTCGACCTTGCAATCTCGGAAGAGATTCAACAGATGATTTTGGGAACCTGTAAGCTTCCTCTGCATTCCCCATCGAAGGATGGGGTGTCTTCATTGGTTCAAGAGAATCCTGAGCCCATGGTGTATTTTTCCAAAGCTTCACATGATGTTCCAGAGGATTAAATATCAGAGGAAGCTATTCTTGCCGATGGTTTTTCCACACCCACTCCCCATGATGATTCTGTATGTGTTATCCAAGTGGTTACAAAACCAAAAACTGCCTCCCTTTTAAATGGATCTTCCACGCTCACTGCGCAGGATGCCCCTCATGGTATAAATCTCGTGGAAGTTCCAGTTTTCATCACTACTCATCCTATTAAATGCTCTGATCATAAAATTTCATCAGCATGCCTTATATTGTCTACTCAAAATGATAAGTATATCTCTTTACAGTTGACAGGGACAATAGACATTCAGGACACTCCTGTTTTGTCTTCTATTCCCCAATCTTGATCTCCAATCGAGATTGTTGATCCCTCCAGCATAAATGATAAAGTCACTAAGTCTGGCACCATAATAAATGAATGTTTTATTCCTGATGCTGCTAATATTTTTTCTAATTCCCCAATGAGAAAAAAGGTTTTAAGACTACTCCAGCCTATTCCTCCATACATAGGAGATCTAAGATAAACCAAGGCTCAAGTGGTTCTAAGAAGAAAACAAGAGCTATGGTTCCATAGATAGGTTTTAATGGATGTTATATTTTTGAATTGTCATGGTATAGCTACCTCTGACACTATTTCTATTCATAAAAGAGCTATCTTAAATCATAAAAAAAATATTTTTTTCACTTGCTAAACCAAAAGTGAATTTCTATTTGAAATTTATGCACTTTTCTTCCTCTGGATATAATTTATTAGGTTCTTGTAATAATAGAAATATGATTGAATCCCTCTTGATCTTTTTTCACTCTTCTCTGAAAGATGTTAAAGTTCAAAACTCTAATGATCAAATTCTAACTTGTGATTATCTTTTTTATAACCTCCATATGTACTCCACTTTTGTCTATACTCAGAATCTCAACCCGAATCGTCAGCCCATTTGGAATGACCTATTACTCTTAGCTAATTCTATCTCCGACCCCTGGTTAGTTTTTGGTGATTTTAATTCCATCCTTTCCCCTTGTGAAAAACATGGTCCTTAGCATTCTAAAATATCTACCATGGAGTTTAGATTCTCTATTGAAAACTGTAATCTGGTTGAATTTAACCTCATTGGTGCCAAGTTTAATTGGTATAAAAGGCATTATAATAGGATGGTTGCTAGTAAACTTGATAGGGCCCTCATGAATCTCTCAGATCTTGATTCCTGGGACACAATTTCTAGCATCAACTTACATATACTTTGCTTGGACCATCATCCTATTTTGGTTAGCTTTCACTCTAAGCATGCCAAGCAGAATATTCCCTTAAAATATAACAATTCTTGGTCAGATGACATAGTGTGTTCTATGATTATTCAAAATTTCTTGAATTCGATGAGTCCAAACTCAGATGCTTTCGCATGTTCTATAAAGCTTAAGCATCTAAAACTTAGTCTCAAGGGTTAGTGTACAGCTAAATAGAAGAAAATCGATAGGGACATATCCACTCTTGAGATGGAACTCAATCAATTACAAAATAATGTTACACATTCTAACTTGTCCTCTGATCCTCAGCATGATATCTACATTTCTATTAATCTCAATTCCTTGTTAGTTCTTAAGTATAACATCCGCAAAAAAGTTTTCAAAACTAAGTGGCTGTAGAGACCCAAATCTTGACGTACATGGACATTACATTACTTTAGCGGAATACTTAATACATAACAAAAACAGACACACAAGGACTGTAATAGTATAGTGTCTTTGTAAACATGGAACGTAATCTTCTAATCGTGGTGAAAGATCTTCAACATCTCTGATAAAGATCTTCCTCTTTTTTTTCTTACCTAAAACCTTTATTTATATCCTGGGGAAAAGAAAACATAAAAAGGGTGAGCTCAAATGCTCAGTAAGGGTAATCATGGATAAAATTAAACATACCATATACATATGAACTTAAAAACTTGAACATAATGTTTAAACATCAAAAGCTTGAGAAATGACATAAAACATGGAAGTATGTAAGGCATAGATCATAAAGAAACATTAAGAATGATAAAATAGATTGGGAATAAAACATGTAATTGTGGAAACCATTAATCACATGATATGATTTCCATAGTAGCCAAGTCATTGCTGCCAAGATCATCTTAGTGGACAAAGTCCCTTTCTAAATCGAGTTCGCTCCTCATTCTAGTCATGTATTACTGAATCAGTTTAACTTATCGTTCCTGCCATGTCTATCTCATGAGATATAAATCTTTACCCAATGAATTCGAGGGATATATAGGTCCCACCCATCTCATAATGAAATCATTCTTACTTGTGCCATAAAATAAACTTAAAACATTCATCATAACCCAATGAATAAAATGGGTTTCATAAACATCATCTCATCATCTCATTATCTATATAAAACAAATGGACATTTCATCATAAGAAAAGTGAAACCATGTAAATCATAGAGAAAAATTAAACTAGAAACATACACATATGAAATAATTTCATCTTAGATGGAAAATGGTTTTGATAAAACACTTGAAATGAATTCTTGAGGAAAATATCATTTCTTCTTCAAAATAATTCTCTTTTCACAAAATGTCATGAAATTTTAAAATAAAAGGATTTTGTTGAAAATAGTCATGAAATAATTTGGAGGAAGCTTCATGAAAATAAGGTTTTATAAAACCGTAAAAACCCATTCATGCCGTATATGTTAAAAAAACATTCTTCTCGTACTTTTGCCGGAAAAGTCAATAAATTACCTCATAACGTAAACAAAAGAAAGATTCCTTACATACCATGTAGTAAAAGTAAAAATTGGGTCAAATTTCTTTAAACATACATGAAAGCACTTTTATAAAACATGGACATGGATGATAACAAGAACCCTAGTAAATACTTACGAATAAGGAATCTCGGATAAAAATGAGATTTGCAAAATTATCCCTTACCTTAGGTCCGATATGCTTCATACATATCAGAACCTCCTGTATAATGATTTAAATAATGTTATTGACCTATTAAAGAACCATATTAATTGTTATGATATCATATATGGTTCACTTATGACTTTATATTACCCGTTATTTTGTAAATTCAATATTAAAGAGCGTTTTGGGTAAAATCGTTTCATTTGTCGTCCATGTTTTGACTTGTAATTATTAATATGATTAGTTCAATCATGAGTACATACATCCAGAATGTAAAACATGATTTATATATAATATATATTCAGAATATACATATATATAATATATCGATAAATGGAATTAAATACACCGTTCATGGAGACGGAAGGCCGTACGTACGCATGAACGTTGTTTTCGTTTCCTCATTGAATTGAATGGAATTAATTGGATGAAATACATATATATATATATAAATAAATCCAGTATCATTATTATGTCATACATTTCATGATTACTTATTATATATACCTTATAATCATTTATTAATGGTTAATCATTGAGAATGAATCTCATCGCGTCGTAGAGACGGTATTCCGTACGTACGCACGAGCGATGAGATCGTTCCCATGATCGTGTAATTTTATTGGAGTGTATGTATACTATTAAAAAATCAATATCACTTTACAATAATCATATATAGTTATTATTTACACCATTATACCCATCCAAGTAAGGTGGTGATGGAAAATAGATTACACCACGACGTGGAGACGGTATTTCGTACGTACGCACGCACGGTGATTTAATTTTCCGTAGGATGGATAGATGGTGAAATAGAGTTATTTAGTACTTATAATAACATATCAGTATATGAGTGATACTGATGTTATTACTTCATAATGAAACAACCTAAGAAGAAGAAGTGGAAGAAGAAATAAAGTTGAAAGAATCGGTAACGGAAATTACCTCTTCTTTGAAGCGCCTCTTTGAGACCTCCGCTTAGGGAACTAAAATTGGTCTTTTAAGAGTACCAGGACCTCTAGGATGTTTCTAGGGAAGTGGATAAGATAATTGGGCAGGGGTTGGCCGATCTTGAAGGGTCAAAGTGGTGTGTGGAAGAGAGGGAGTAGGTGCCCTTTTATAAGGGGGGAGAGGGGAACCTTTGGAATTCTTAAAAATATTAATTTATAATAAATCTAACACCACTTAAAAACCTCCAAAAATGACTCATATTCAATGATTAGATGATATAGGGTTGTAATCGCATCAAAAAATCAAATTTAGGCATGTTTGGATCTTATTTTAAACCTTATCATTTTGATTTATCCTTATTTAATCTATTTAAGTTTATTTGTGGTAATAAAATTATAAATTTTAAATTATAACAAATAATTACTTATTTGTTGTGAATTTTCCATAATTGTTTACTTTATAACATTATAGACCATATAAATTTAAATTTATAATTTTTAAATATTTTTGTGATTTTTAAATAATTTTATAATATGTTATTTTTATAAAATAACAATAGTGTCAATTTTGACACTATTCATTTATTTGAATTTAAATAAAATATATACAGAAGATATGTTCAAACTAAAAGATTTTATAGATTCATAAAGGGTCATATGTATCTATAAGATTAGTGGATCCCATTAAATAGTTTGTATTATATTTATTTTATTATTTTTAAAACCATTTATTTGGTTTATCTCTTAAAAAATAATTACTACAACATTTTTGTATAATTATTTAATATACTGATTTGTTGCATAAAAATTAAAAATAAAATCCTATGATTAATATAAACCTATTACCTTTTACAATTATACTTTTACTCGAATTTATCATCTTAAAATCACAATATTTAAATTTTTAAATTTATTAAATTATGATGGTGACAACTTTTGCATCATTTAAAATAAAATAATATAAGTGTCATAATCACTTTTATAAGGCTCAAAACGGTTATATATTAGGTAATTGGATTATTAAGGTGTATATATACACTAAAAATAATATTTGGTCAGGTTTTTGGGCCTTTTAATTGGTATTATTATTTCAATAAAAACTATATTACTTATTTTCCACTTAATAAATAATTTTTGTATCATTAATGTATCACCATTAATGACAATTATTTAATCACTAAAAATTCTAAATAAATTATCATGAGGTAGATAATTTTATTAGATTTCTTCAGACTATTAATTTTCGAAGTTTTATGATTTTTATCACTAAATTAAAATTATTATACATATAAGATTTAAGAGAGTGACATGTTGTCACTATCTTTGGTTTTAATAATTATTAAATTATTTTCATGGTCAAAAGTCCATAAAATGAATCTAATCCGACCCTTAGGTGATATGGGTCAACTTGTATCCATCAAATAGAAATTTTTCGTGTGTTAGGGTAATTTTATTATAATATTTTTACCCGTAATTACCCTATTTACTTTTAACCGTGGTAAAAAAAAGTAACAAGTTACTATTCACCAAAAATTATTTTCATCTCATTGAATCACATTTTACTTACTGACATCAATTGTGTCTCTCAGAATTTTGAAATTCCACTGACATAAGCGGTAAAATTACGTTTTATGAAAAATTCATTTTTCTTAACTACAACTTAGTGGTTTCACTATTCATCAAAAAATGAAAGTTTCCAGAAAAATACCAAAAATTAGGCCTAAGATATATTTGATATTATGAACTCAAAAATGATTTCTATTTTACCAAATTCAAAACATATCATTTTCATTAATTAATTTAAAAATTTATTCCCGCCGTCATAACAAATAGCGTGTTCTTTAGAGATAATAACTATCAAAAGATTGACACTTGTTTATATCTGGTTTAAATGTGAAATTACATCCAATGAACAACATTGTATTAAATTGTAAAAATATATTCTAAATATACTTTAAAACCACTCAAATTAATAATTTATCACTATTAATTATTTCGATTAAAAAAGTTTTTTTTAATTAAAATTTAGTAATTTTCACTATTCATCAGAATATGAAAGTTATCCGAAAAGAACCAAAATTCCACCCTAAGCAAATTTCGATATTCTAAATCCAAAAATGATGTCCATTTTGAAAAATAAAACATACAAAATTTCAAAAAGTGGTTATTACTATTCATAACAGCTAGTTTTAATAATATTTTAATAGCATATCATTGTTTAGTGAAACTCTGTATTGCGTACTACACACGCTATCGAGGAAGGTTGTGATTGCGTGTAATGCAAGGAAAGTCAAGGATGCGTGCTGTGAAAGCTCCTTTTGGTTTATCATATAACAGAAGACATTAATGAAATTACAAAGAATATTTTTCATAAAATCTCATGGTGTTACATTCTACCCCCCTTAAAATGAATTTCACCCTCGAAATTCATTGGGGTTATAAATGGTTTACTCCTCGAAATTTTCTTTAATAGAAACCCATATCGTCAAAAAGGAATACCAAAACCAATCTTTAAAAACAAAATTATGAAACGTAATGGTGACCCAAATATTCTAATCAATGTGTTTCCACACAGGTGAAAATATGGATATGGAAGAGAAATCTAACCATCATGTTCTAATGGAGAGTGGTAGAGAACATGGCTATGGAAATGCCAGAAATCACAAAGCCATAAATTTTTGACGATCTAAGGTACTATCTGATTCATTAGATATAAGATCACTAGGACAACATTTTTGGTTTTCAAGATCATTTCCCTAAAGTTGATGAAATTGGAATTAGAAGAAATACTTTTGTGATTTTGGTATAGTCTCACTGTTGGTCATTCTTTGGACAATTTCCACTTCATCTCTTAAAGAAATGAAGTCGAATTTTTCATTCATGATGTGTTAGCAGATCATGTGATAGAATGATGGGTCATTCCATCTGTCTCAAACAAAAGGTTAGAAAAGTTATAAAAAAATACATAAGTCCATCTATAGTGAGATTAATCATATATGGTTCCTAAAATCGACTTATACTTCATATATCATACTGCTTAATATAATAAAACTAATTTCTACTAAACAGGGACTTCCTGTAGGCCAGTGGTAGGCGATAAAGGCCAGTCGCACTTCGGTTGTGGGTTCGATTCCCACAGCCTTGTCCGATGCGATGGGCTGTCGCCCGTCCTGCAGGTTGGCCTTTTTCTAAAACTAAATTACTATAACATACAATCAATAATATCAAAAAAAAGTTCTATCCTTAAACAATACTAACTTATGTACAACATAACTCATTCCAATCTTTAAGCTTATCTAAAATACTTCGGGCCAAGCTCATAGTATAAAGAAAACGATTACTTGAAATGTCGTCAACCAATCATGACAAAAGTTAACTCTTTCCACATACCAAAATCCAAAAATTATATATACTCAAACCATGATATAACCTTCTCCTTATATCAGTCATGAGCTCATGAATACTATCAAACATTTAATTTTCTCCTTATCCCATCATTATGCGCATATGATCTACATTCCAAAAATATCTGAATAACCATTCATGGATACTGGTACCATTAATCATACACTTCCAAAACTCAAGTAAAGACAACAGTGTAACAATCCTTATATGTCTCTTTATTCCATAGTACCATGAGATTACTTATAAAACATTACACATGATAAACATGTAATAATTACACTACATTCTTAAACCATTGACCGAGCTTCAACAATCCTTTCATCTCACATATCATTTGTAGTCTCTTCATCATCATCAACATAAATACTACCCATACGACCATACTGATTCTCTTCATGAGACTTTCCCTTAGGGCATTGGTTTTCATAATGCCCGTACATTCCACATTTAAAACATTTAACCATTTTTGATGTCGTAGCCATACCATTATCCTCATCCCTGGTGTTAACTGAACCTTTTCCTTTTCACTTACGGGCTTTGTGTCCTTCTTTTCCACACCCAAAGCATCTTCCAGTTCCTTTGAAACATTCTCCTTGATGCCTCTTCCCACATGATTTACATAGGGGAAATTGAACATTCTTTCCTCTATGATCATCATGAAACTCAATCTTTCTCTTATTAGCCGAGTTAGGAAACTTACCAAATTTTACTTTATTGATCATATTATGAGATTGCTGATTCGGCATAATAATGATGTTTGGACTTCCAAATCCCATTTCATTTGGTTTCTCATGAATAATATCATTCCATTATCAATCATATCCTCCATTGTAGTGAATCATCTTGTTTCCAGCCATTTTTTAAACCCAAAAAAGAATAGTGTGAAAGGAAAAAATAATAATAAAGGGGGAGTAACTTCAATATCTAACATCATTGGTTTAATCTAATATTGTTACCATAGTTCTAGGACTATATCCTATACGTATACTTATCCTTAGGGACATCCCTAGACATACCTTAGAAATATCTCTAGAGATCTCACTAACGTTTTCACATCCTAGTTTCCAAAGGTTGACTAAACCTTTCCTCTGATACCAACTATAGAGACCAAAAGCTTGGCGTACATGGAAATTACATTAATTTAGTGGAATACTTAATACATAACAAAAACAGACACACCAGGACCGTAATAGTTTAGTGTCCTTGGAAACATGGAACATAATCTTCTAATCGTGGTGAAAGATCTTCAATATCTACGATAAAGATCTTCCCCTTTTTTTCTAACCTAAATCCTTTCTTTATATCCTGGGGAAACGAAAACATAAAAATGGTGAGCTCAAATCCTCAGTAAGGGTAAGCATGGATAAAATAAAACATACCATATACATTTGAACCAAAAAACATGAACATAATGTTTAAACATCAAGAGCTTGAGAAATGACATAAAACATGGAAGTACATAAGGAATAGATCATAAAGAAACATTAAGAATGATAAAATAGAATGGGAATAAAACATGTAATTGTGGAAACCATTAAGCACATGATATGATTTCCATAGTAGCCAAGGCATTGCTGCCAAGAACATCTTAGTGGACAATGTTCCTTTTCTGAATCGAGTTCACTCCTCGTTCCAGTCCTGTATTACGGAACCGGTTTAACATACCGTTCCAGCCATGTCAATCTCATGAGATATAAATCTTTAACCAATTCATTGGAGGGAGATATAGGTCCCACCCATCTCATCATGAAATCATTCTTACTTGTGCCACAAAATAAACATAAAACATTCATCATAACCCAAAGAATAAAATGGGTTTCATAAACATCTTCTCATCATCTCATAATCCATATAAAACAAATGGAAACTTCATCATAAGAAAAGTGAAACCATGTAAATCTTAGAGAAATTAAACTTGAAACATACAAATATGAAATAATGTCATCTTAGATGGAATATGGTTTTGATAAAACACTTGAAATGAATTCTTGAGGTAAATATCATTTCTTCTTCAAAATCATTATCTTTTCACAAAATGTCATGCAATTTTAAAATAAAAGTATTTTGTTGAAAATAGTCATGAAATCTTTTGGAGGAAGCTTCATGAAAATAATGCTTTATAAAACAGTAAAAATCAGTTCGTGCCGTATAAGTTAAAAAAACATTCTTCTCGTACTTTTGCCAGAAAAGTAAAAAAAGTACCTCCTAACGTAGACAAAAGAAAGATTCCTTACATAAAATGTAGTAAAAGTCAAAAATGGGTAAAAGTTATTTAAACATACATGAAAAAACTTTTATAAAACATGGACATGGATGATAACAATAACCCCAGTAAATACTTACGAATAAGCAATCTCAGATAAAAATGAGATTTGCAAAATTATCCCTTACCTTAGGTCCGATATGCTTCGTACGTATCCGAACCTCTTGTATAATGATTTAAATAATGTTATTGTCTTATTACAGAATCATATTAATTGTTATAATATTATATATGATTCACTTATGACTTTATATTACCCGTTATTTTGTAAATTCCATGTTGAAAAGCGTTTTGGGTAAAATCGTTTCATTTGTCGTCCGTGTTTTGACTTGTAATTATTAATATGATTACTTAGATCATGATTAATTACATCCAGAATGTAAAAAATGATTTATATATAATATATATTCAGAATATACATATATATAATATATCGATAAATGGAAAGAAATACACTGTTCATGGAGACGGTAGGTCGTACGTACGCAAGAACATTGTTTTAGTTTTCTCATTGAATTGAATGGAATTAATTGGATGATATATATATATATATACATAAATCAAGTATCATTATTATGTCATATATTTCATTATTACTTATTATATATACTTTATAATCATTTATGAATGCTTAATCATTGAGAATGAATCTCATCGCGTCGTGGAGACGGTATTCCGTACGTACGCACGAGCGATGATATCTTTCCCATGATCGTGTAATATTATTGGAGTGTATTTATACTATTACAGAATCAATATAACTTTACAATAATCATATATAGTTATTATTTACAACATTATACCCATCCAAGTAAGGTGGTGGTGGAAAATAGATTACACCACGGCGTGGAGACGGTATTCCATATGTACGCACGCGCGGTTATTTCGTTTTCCATAGGATGGATAGATGGTGAAATAGGGTTGTTGCATACTTATAATAACATATCAGTATATGAGTGATACTTATGTTATTACTTTATAATTAAACAACCTAAGAATAAGAAGTGGAGGAAGAAATAAAGGTGAAAGAATCGGTAACGGAAATTACCTCTTCTTTGAAGCGCCTCTTTGAGACCCCCTCTTAGGGAACTAAAATTGGTATTTGAAGAAGACCAAGACCTCTAGGATGTTTCTAGGGAAGTGGATAAGAGAATTGGTCAGGGGTTGGCCGAGCATGAAGGCTCAATGTGGTGTGTGGAAGAGAGGGAGAAGGTTCCCTTTTATAAGGGACAAGAGGGGCACCTTGGGAATTTTAAAAATATTAATTTATAATAAATCTAACCCCACTTAAAAACCTCCAACAATGACTCATATTAAATGATTAGATGATATAGGGTTGTAATCTCATTAACCAATCAAATTTATACATGTTTGGATCTTATTTTAAACCTTTTCATTTTGATTTATCCTTATTTAATCTATTTATGTTTATTTGTGGTAATAAAATTCCAAATTTTAAATTATAACAAATAATTACTTATTTGTTGTGAATTTTCCATAATTGTTTACTTTAAAACATTATAGACCATATAAATTTAAATTTATAATTTTTAAATATTTTTGGGATTTTTAAACAATTTTATAATATGTTCTTTTTATAAAATAACAATACTGTCAATTTTGACACTATTCATTTATTTCAATTTAAATAAAATATATACAGAAGATATGTTAGAACTAAAATATTTAATAGATTCATAAAAGTTAATATGTATTTATATGATTAGTGGATCACATTAAATAGTTCATATAATATTTATTTTATTATTTTCAAAACCATTTATTTGGTTTATCTCTTAATAAAATAATTACTACAACATTTTTGTATAATTATTTAATATACAAATTTGTTGCATAAAAATTAAAAATAAAATCCTATGATTAAGATAAATATATTACCTTTCACAATAATACTTTTACTCGAATTTATCATCTTAAAATCACAATATTTAAATTGTTATATTTATTAAATTATGAAGGTGACAACTTTGGCATCATTTAAAATAAAATAATATAAGTGTCATAATCACTTTTATAAGGCACCAAACGGTTATATATTAGTTCATTGGATGATTAAGGTGTAGATATAAACTACCAATAAGTTTTGGTCAGGTTTGTGGGCCTTTTAATGGGTATTATTATTTCAATAAAAACTACATTACTTATTTTCCACTTAATAAATAATTTCTGTATCACTAATGTATCACCATTAATGAAAATTATTTAATCACTAAAAATTCTAAATAAATTATCATAATGTAGATAATATAATTAGTTTTAAATATACTATTCATTTTCTAAGTTTTATGATGTTTATCACTAAATTAAAATTATTATACTTATAAGATTTAAGAGAGTGACATGTTGTCACTATCTTTGGTTTTAATAATAATTAAATTATTTTCATGGTCAAAAGTCCATAAAATGAATCTAATCCGACCCTTAGGTGATATGGTTCTACTTTTATCCATCCAATAGAATTTTGGCATGTGTTAGGGTAATTTTATAATATTATTTTTACCTGTAATTACCCTATTTACTTTTTATCGTGGTAAACAAAAGTAACAAGTTACTATTCACCAATTTTTTTTTCATCTCATTGAATCACATTTTTCTTACTGAAATCAACAGTGTCTCTTGGATTTTTTAAATTTCACTCACATAAGCCGTAAAATTAAGTTTTATGAAAAATTCATTTTTCTTAACTACCACTTAGTGGTTTCACTATTAATCAAGAAATGAAAGTTTCCAGAAAAATACCAAAAATTATGCCTAAGCTATATTTGATATTATGAACTCAAAAATGATGTCCATTTTACCAAATTCAAAACATATCAGTTTCATTAATTAATTTAAAAATTAATTCCCACCGTGAAAACAAATAGCGTGTTCTTAAGAGATAATAACTATCAAAAGATTGACACTTGTTTATGTCTGGTTTAAATGTGAAATTACTTCCAATGAACAAAATTTTATTAAATTGAAAAAATATATTCTAAATATACTTTAAAACCACTCAAATTAATAATTTATCACTATTAATTATTTCGATTAAAAAAGTTTTTTTTAATTAAAATTTAGTAATTTTCACTATTCATCAGAATATGAAAGTTATCTGAAAAGTTCCAAAATTTCACCCTAATCTAATTTCGATATTCCGAATCCAAAAATGATGTCCATTTAGAAAAATAAAATTTAAAAAATTTCAAAAAGTGGTTATTACTATTCATAACAACTAGTTTTAATAATATTTTAATAGCATATCGTTGTTTAGTGAAACTCAGTATTGCGTACTACAGACACTATCGAGGAAGGTCGTGATTGCGTGTAATGAATGGAAAGTCAAGGATTCATGTTGTGCAAGCTACTTTTGGTGTAGCGTTCAAAACAAGAGATTAATGAAATTAAAAAGAAATGTTTTCATAAAATCTCGGGGTGTTACAGTGGCTCTCTGATGGAGATCATAACACCAAATTCTACAGTGCTCTCCAAAGGGTTAGGAAAGTCTGTCATCCGATCTCCTTATTAAATGAAAATGACAACCTCTTGGACTCTGATTCCTCCATTGCCTCTCATGTGGTTTTTTACTTTGAGAATATCTTCAATGGGTCTCGTATTAACAAGGACCTCCTCCCCAGGATCATCCCATCCCTGGTCTAGGATGAAGACAATAAATTTCTCCTATGCCCTCCCCTTGTCCATGAAATTAAGTATACTGTCTTTAGCCTCAACCCTTACATTGCCCCAGGACTGGATGGTTTCAACAATGGTTTCTTTTAGCATCACTGGGATGTTGTTCAAAAGGATATCTGTAATCTGGTTAAGACTTTTTTATCTAATGGGTTCCTTCCTCATGATATCAACACCCAATTCCTTACTTTAATACTAAAGGTGGCCAATTCCTCTAAAATACACCTTTTTGAACCTATTTCTCTTATCAATTCCCTCTATAAAATTATTACCAAGATATTGGCCAATATGATCTCCTTATTATGTAACAAAATTATATCTTGGAACCAATTTGGATTCATCAAGGGGCGGTCTATTCAGGACTGCATCCGTCTTGATTCTGAATCCACCAATGCTCTCAATAAAAAAACCAGAGGAGGAAAAATTGCTATTAAACTTTACATTATGTATGAATTTGATACTATCGACTAGGGTTTCATTTCTAAGGTCCTTCGGGGCTTTGCAGTCATTGATGTCTTTATTAGCATGATCAAATCTCTTTTTAACTCGGCATCTATTTCCATCCTTGTTAATGGCTCTCATAAGTGATATTTCAAATGTTCAAAAGGAGTCCGACAGGGTTATCCCCTCTCTGCCATCCTTTTTTCTATCACGGAAGATTACCATAGTCGTCTCCTCACCTCTATTGTTCTTTAAAACAAAATTAATCTCATCCAAGCTACCCGAAACCTTAATGTCCTAACCCACTTACTCTATACAGATGATATTATTCTTTTCCTAAATGTTGGAAAACACAACATTAATAAATCTCAAAGCTGCCTTATCTCACTATGAATAGATCTCAGGTCAATCCATTGGTTAGAACAAATCATTTATCTTATTTGGTAAAAATTTCCCCATTTCTTTGAAAAATTACATCATTGAGAGTCTTGGTATCAAAGAAGGGTCCTTTCCTTTTACTTAACCGGGGGTTCTTATCTTTTGGGGT
This sequence comes from Viscum album, assembly GCA_963277665.1. Lineage (NCBI taxonomy): Eukaryota > Viridiplantae > Streptophyta > Magnoliopsida > Santalales > Viscaceae > Viscum > Viscum album. Next base: position 1,197,438,159 of record OY728122.1, read on the forward strand.
AGTCCTACATATTTTTATTTTAATGATCTACCTGATAAAATTATTAACCATATTTCCTCTTGTAAAGGAAAATCTCTTTCTATGGAAGGTAAAGTCTACCTGGTGAATGTAGAGACCCTAATCCTGACGTACATGGACATTACATTACTTTTGAGGAATACTTAGTACATGACACAAACACACACACAAGGACTGTAATAGTTCGGTGTCTTTGGAAACTCGGAACATAATCTTCTAATCATGGTGAAAGATATTCAACATCTCCCATAAAGATCTTCCCATTTTTTCCTTACCAAAAACCTTTCTTTATATCCTGGGGAAAAGAAATCATAAAAGGGTGAGCTCAAATATTCAGTAAGGTTAAACAAAAGAAATATCAATCACATCATATTCATAAGAATATAACATTTTGGAAATCTTAACCAGAAAAAGAGATCATAGTATCATAACATGGGATAAATCATAGTAGTGAAATGTAATCCCAATAGTCATAACATAAAACATGAAACTTTGTGGCATACACACGTAATCATAGAGAATCATTTCTTATTAGTCAAGACTCACTGCCAATACTATCTTAGTTGACAAAGTCCATTTCTGAACCGATTTCATTACTCGTTTCAGTCCTGTTTCACTGAACCGGTTTAACCTACCATTCCAGCCATATCTATCTCATGAGATATAAAATCTTTACCCAATGCATTGGAGGGAGATATAGGTCCCACCCATCTCATAATGATACCATTCTTATGTGTTCCACAAAATCATAAATCATACATCATTGCATAACCCATGTAGTAAAAATGGGAATCTTAAACATCATGACATCATAAAACAACTCATATATGATAAAGGAATTCATAAAAATAATTCCATCACAACATAATCAAATCAATGTAATAATAGGGATAGAAACAGAACCCTTTATTATCTTATATGGAAAATAATTTTGATAAATCGCTTGAACTCCATTCTTGAGGAAAATATCCTTTCTACTTCAAAAACACTTTTCCTTTCTTAACATGTCATTCAATTTTATACAAAAAGAATTTGATTAAAAATAAAAATGAAAACTTGTAAAGCAATATTCTTGGAAATAATGTTTTAAAAATCCATTCATGCCGTATAAGTTAAAAAAAATATTCTTCGTACTTTTGTCGGAAAAGACAAAAAGTACCTTGTACGAAAAACGACAAAAGATTCCTTTCATATCCATTACTAAAAACTCAACGAAGGGTAAAATTGGATTTAAAAAAAATGTAGGTGGATAGAAATAATATTACATATTGAGAAAACATGGATGTGGATAATAAAATACACCCCAGTAAATACCAAAGTATAAACAATCTCGGATAAAAATGAGATTGTGATATTTCCCTTACCTTAGGTCCGATTTGCTTCATAAGTGTCCAAAACTCTTTTTTAATGATTTAAATAATGTCAGTGACTTATTCCATAATAATACTCATTTTTATGATATCATATATGGTTCACTTATGACTTTATATTACCCGTTCATTTGTAAATTCCATGTTAAAGAGCGTTTTGGGTAAAATTGTTTCATTTGTCGTCCGTGTTTTGACTTGTAATTATTCATATGATTACTTAGATCATGATTACCTAATTCAAGAATATAAAACATGATTTATATATAATATATATTCAAAATATACACATATATAATAAATCAGTAAATGGAATGAAATACACCGTTCAGGGAGACGGTAGGCCGTACGTACTCATTAACGCTATTTTAGTTTCCTTATTGACTTGAAAGGAATTAAGTAGATGACATAAAAATATATACACATAAATCCAGTATCATTATTATGTCATATAATTCATTATTACTTATTTTATATACTTTATAATCATTCATGAATGGTTAATGTGGATAATGAATCTCATCGCGTCGTGGAGACGGTAGTCCGTACGTACGCACGAGTGATGATATCATTCTCATGATCGTGGGACTGTATTGGAGTGTATGTATACTATTTCAGAATCAATATCACTTTAATATAATAATATATAGTTATTATTTACACCATTATACCCATCCAAATAAGGTGGTGGTGGAAAATAGATTACACCACGGCGTGGAGACGGTATTCCGTACGTACGCACGCGCGGTGATTTCATTTTCCATAGGATGGATAGATGGTGAAATAGGGTTGTTTCATACTTATAATAACATATCAGTATATTAGTGATACTGATTTTATTACTTCATAATGAAACAAACGAAGAAGAAGAAGTGGAAGAAGAAATAAAGTTGAAAGAATTGGTAACATACATTACCTCTTCTTTGAAGCGCCTCTTTCAGTCCTCTTCTTAGGGAACTAATATTGGTCTTTGAAGAAGACCAAGACCTCTAGGATGTTTCTAGGGAAGTGGAGAAGAGAATTTGGCAGGGTTTGGCCGAGCATGAAGGCTCAAAGTGGTGTGAGGAAGAGGGGGAGGAGGTGCCCTTTTATAAGGGAGGAGAGGGGCTCCTTTGGAAAACTAAAAATATTATTTTATTATGAAGTCATATTCGGTTTTAAATAGCTCCAAATTGATTTATTTCGAAGCTAAGGTGGGGATGGGTCTAAATAATCTCATACAATAGAATTTATACAAGTTTAGGTTCCTATTTTAACCTTATAATTTATATTTAACTTTATGTTAGATAATTTTACTTTTACCGTGTCTTTTTGTGTACTTACACTATAAGGTTAATAAACTTACTATAACAAGACAAAAGAACCCCAGGTTGTTTATTATTAATATATATAACCTTATCTATGTCATTTTTCCAATCCTTAGATTTTTAAGAATAAAATAACAGTTAATAATATAATATTTGTTTTAAAAACTATTTTATGTCAATTTTTACAATATTTAGTAATTGATTTTTGTGAAAATCATAACAGAATGATTAATTCGAAAAAAGTTAATTAAATCAATAATACAATGTCCTATTAACATATAAAATTATTTTAATTCAAAAAAAGTCTCAAATTACATTTATTTGGGTATTTATAACATCAATTATGTCAATATTTCATTAATAGGATAATTACTGGATCATCATTGTATCATAAATAAATTAAATTCTATTAAGTATAAAAATTACAAATAAAATACCATTATGTTTGAAGTAATTTTATCTTTATAATTAATATTTATAGTCTAATTTATCTTATGTATAACCCTGTATTAAAAATTATTTAGTTATTAAACTTTGATTTTAACTATTTTAACCCTTCTTTAAATAAATTGATAATACATGTCCTAATCTAATCCAAGTGGGCCTAAATGATCATATTTTATTACTAAGGTTGTTTTTGGTCGCATTACACTTATCAAATAGAATTAGGACATGTGTTAGGGTAATAATAATATCATTTTTACCCTTAATTACCCTATTTACTTTTAACCGTGGTAAAAAAAAGTAAAAAGTTACTATTCCCCAAAAATTATTTTCATCTCATTGAACCACATTTTACTTACTAACATCAACCATGTCTCTAGGATTTTTGAAATTCCACTCACAGAAGCGGTAAAATTATGTTTTATGAAAAATTCATTTTTTTAAACTACCACTTGGTGTTTTCACTATTCATCAAAAAATGAAAGTTTCCAGAAAAATTCCAAAAATTAGGCCTAAGATATATATGATATTATGAACTCAAAAATGATGTCTATTTTACCAAATTAAAAACATATCAGTTGCATTAATTAATTTAAAAATTAATTCACGTCGTCAAAATAAATAGCGTGTTCTTAAAGGATAAAAATTATCAAAAGATTGACACTTGTTTATGTGTGGTTTAAATGTGAAATTACATCCAATCACCAACATTGTATTAAATTGGAAAAATATATTCTAAATATACTTTAAAACCACTCAAATTAATAATTTTCCACTATTAATTATTTCGATTAAAAAAGTTGTTTTTAATTAAAATTTAATAATTTTCACTATTCATCAGAATATGAAAGTTATCCGAAAAGTACCAAAATTTCACCTTAGAATAAATTCGATACTCAGAATCCAAAAATGAAGTCCATTTTGAGAGGTAAAATTTCTATAATTTTAAAAGGTGGTTATTACTATTCATAACGGCTAGTTTTAATAATATTCTAATAGCATGTCGTTGTTTAGTGAAACTCGGTATTGTGTACTACACACGCTATCGAGGAAGGTCGTGATTGCGTGTACAGCAAGGCAAGTCAAGGATGCGTGTTGTGAAAGCTCCTTTTGGTGTAGCGTACAACACAAGACATTAATGAAATTAAAATGAATATTTTTCATAAAATCTCGGGGTGTTACATTCAACCCCCCTTAAAATGAATTTCGCCCTCGAAATTCGTCGGGGTTATAAATGGTTTACTATTTGAAAGTTTCTTTCAGAAAAACCCACATCGTAAAAAGGAATACCAAAACCAATATTTAAAAACAAAAGTATGAAACGTAACGGTTACCCAAATAAACTAATCACTGGGCTTCCACATAGGTGAAAATATGGATATGGAAGAGAAATCTGACCATCATGTTCTGATGGAGAGTGGTAGAGAATGTAAAGACCCGTAAAATTCAAGGGAAATTTTTTCTTAATTTTCTTTGGAATTTTACAAGAGCGCGGTTTCAGACGGCACCTGATTTAGAGGCCCGGTGTGCCAGAAATCAATTTCCGAAGTTTGGCTCGGGTACGTTCAGTGAACGAACAAGCGGGAATTTCTATCTTTTGATCCGGTGCTCGGAATTGAAATCCGAGGACACCGATGAACTCGCAACGCCGATATTCGCTTAAGGAGACTTTTTCCGATGTTGCGTTTATTGCGGGACGAAAGTTAATTTTTGGGAGAATTATAAAAAATTGAATAAAAATGTGGAACACTTTTTATTTTACTTTTGTTGGTTAACTTCTCTCAAAGGAAGTTAGGGGTGGGACCCACACCCACTTAACCTCCCTTGAGAGGATTAAGTGTGGTGGGACCCACACGAACCTAAACCTTCCATCTTCTCTCAAAATCCCTTTAACCCCTCTTTAAATGACATGACAATTGTTATTTAATTTTGGAGTTATCTTATTTGAATTTCAAACCTTTGAAATTCAATTAGTTAAGTTTGTGAATAAAATTAGTCCTTATCTTATTTTATTTGGTTAGAATTGTTTAGCCATCTTGAGAGATTTTGAGAGCTTTTCCTTCTTCTTCAAACTTTGACGAAGAACGCTCAAGCCTTGACGAAGAACGCTCAAGCTCCGACGAAGAACGCCACTCCTCTTTTCTTCGTCTTCCGTGTCAACGAAAGGGAACGCCTCTTCCTCCTCAGACTTCCTTCATCCGCATACGAAGATTTTCCAATGACGTACCGCTTCGTCATCGGATTTGATGAACGATTACCGCGACGCCCGACCTCCGCGACGTTGTCTTCCGCGGGACGTTGAAAATCTTCGAACCTATACCCAAGGTAGGGGTTGTTGTTGTTTATTTATTTATTTATTCTTGTTCGTGGTTTGAGCATTACTAACGTGAGGATATTGAATATTTAAACATGTTTTATTGTTTAACGTGAGGGGGGCCGGACCACATGAACTCGACCGAACCCCCTCCTTTGGTTCTTGATAATTTATCATGCGGTTGAAACAAGATGGCGTGGTGCCGTCGCACCACGCGGATATTCGCACGAATCTATTGCGCGGCGCCGTCGCGCCGCGCCGTGGAAGGATCATCAAGAACGCGACGCCGTCGCACCGCGTTGAAGGGAATCAAAGGCGCGGCGGAGGGGTGCGGTGTCGTCGCACCGCGCCGGACGACGAACACTGCAGCCGGTTCCGGGCCGCAGCGGGAAGAGAAGACCGGCGGCCAGGCCACCGGCGTCGGAAGCCGGAAAAGGGGACCGGTTTACCGGTCCCGTTGAAGAAAAACCGGCCGGCCAGATGGCCGGCCGGATGGTCAAAATCCGGGGGAAATTAATTCCCCCGGCCAGTGGTCAAAAGCCCCCCCCCCCATTTAATTGGGGGGGCAGTTTCCTTGAGGGGGGCAGGCGGCCCCCCCCCGGTCCTCTTCAAAGCATGCCCCCCCACGAAGGGGGGCGGTTTTCAAAGGCGCGGCTAAAATCCGCGCCGCCTTTTGATGAAGCGTGGGCTTGCCCCCCGCGCGCTGCATCCGTGCGGTGCCAGGCCGCCGCGCCGCCGGCCGGCCGGGCCGGGTCGGACCCAGGTCGACCCGGTTCGGGCCGACCCAGGGGGGGGTCGGGCTGGTTCGGCCCGGACCCGGACCCCCCATTTTCGAGACGAATTCGGTATTTTGGCCATAACATGAGCCACGGACCTCCGATTGACGAACCGTCTGCGGCTACACGATCCTTGGATCGAGACGGTCGTTTTTGGTATATCGCACTCAATGTTTCGGAATACTTTGAATTCGGCCGGGTTGGTTCGTACACGAAACTAACCGGGCCTTCGGAGCGGAAACGCACATATCTTGAGTTACGGACGTCCGATTGATGTGCTGTCAGCTTTGTTGTGTTCCTCTTAGTGAGACAGATCTTTTGGCATACTCCGCCCGAGGTTTGGAAGTAGGTGGAGTACGGTCGGGTTGGTTTTGCCTTAAAAACCAACCGGGCACCGGGGACGAAAATGCCAATAACTCTCAGACCGGGCGTCCGATCGACACGCCGTCTGTTGCGTTGAGTTCCTGTTGACGATACAGAACTTTTAAATACATAAACTCTGGACATTGTGAAAGTTGATGTATCAGCCTCTCGGCTCGTGGAGCGGATCCTCCTGTACGAGCTTTCTGTGTGCGGGAACCCTAGTGCTAGCTGCGACTGCGACTGCGACTGTGACTGCTACTCCTACTACTGTGACTGCGACGACAACAATACAGAGATCCTGTGTGGATTCGACGACGACGACTACATCACTCAGCGATCCTACGTGGATCAGTGCTACAGGTCCTGTGTGGGCCCGATCCTATGTGGTTCTGATCCTGTGTGGGTATTTGCGCTCAGCGGTCCTGTGTGAACCAGCGCCTACAGGTCCTACGTGGGCCCGATCCTGTGTGGGTTTTTGCGGGGGTTATTTACCTATCGATCCTTCGTGGGTCCGACGACTTAGATGGATCAGAGATCATCTTTATTGTCTTTTGAAGAAGTATACCTGTGTGAGCTGAATCCTGTTGCTTTCCTGTGTGGATTGTGTTGTGCTATCCTGTGTGGATTTCGTTTTTCTTTCTTGTGTGGAATACATTTACTTTCCAGTGTGGACTGAGTTGTACTTGGGCTCGGAGGTTGGAGCGTATTTGAAATTGATGACTTAGGTATATGTATGGGCATATACCTAAGCAGTGTCGGTTGTTACTTCGTTGTTGTACCTTTCATCGTGGTTTATCCTTTGTGGATTGGAGAGACCTTCAGGGGTCTCGGGGTCCCTACTGAGTAGCTTATACTCACCCCTGCACGGGCTATGCCCGCACTACGTTGTGTTGGTTTCAGACGACGGACAGCGTTGATCTTGGCTGAGGCTTGCAGAGCAGGACGGTACCTGGAGGTGGACCACTGGGCGGGACGTGTTCGGAGAGGACGACGGGACCCGTGGAACAGTGGAGCTATCTGTACCCACCCTTTAGGTGGGATTTCCAGTGGACAGCTCGGAGTAGCGGCTTTTACTTTTCAGTTGTTGTTTTCCCTTTCGAGTTGTACTTTACTTTCATTTTGGGCTTGTATTCTGGCCCATTTACTTTTCCGCACTTTCAGTTGTACTCTGTTTTTACTTAGTGTTTACTTTCCGCTTGCTTACTCTGTGGTGTTTGTTTACTTTACAAAGGCAATGCCTTCCCTTTTTACCGCGATTTACGACTTGGTGCTAGTCGCCAGCCCCTGGCCTATGGAAGGCGGGCTTGGGGTAGTCACGGCACGGACCCCGAGGGCGGGTCGTGACAAATTGGTATCAGAGGAGTTCGGTTCTACCGTGAACTCTGATCTTTTCTATGTGAAGCAATAATGTTTAGCGTATTGAGTGTGGTTATCAGTCCAGGGAGTCCAGTGTTGGTGTGGCGGTCGACGTATCCATACACCAGGACCCTGACTTCTGATTTCCGACTTAATGCATGAAAACATTGATTGCGTGTGTGTTTCAAAGTTTTCTTTGTGATTACTTATATCAGCTCACCAGATATACTGTTCTGACCGTGGCACACCTGTTTCCTTTTCAGGATGGCCCCACGACGGCAGCCAGCTAGGGTTCCGAGAGTCGAGTGTGACGACAGCCCACCGAGCGATGAGGCCTCGGTGCAGGGCCCTTTGTCAGCAGTGGCACCGGCGGTAGCTCTACCCGTCGAGCCACCGATACTTCCAGCACCAGCAGCTGACGATGCGCATCGCCTCAGAGCACTGCATGAGTTTCAGCGCCAGCGACCACCCAGGTTTTGTGGGGAGACGGATCCCCAGGAAGCAGAGGACTGGCTGGAGGCAGTGGTACGTGTGTTTAGGCTAGTGAGGACACCAGCAGACCTCATGGTGATCCTCGCTGCGAGCCTACTACACGCAGCAACAGGACGATGGTGGATCTTGATGCTCCAGGTGCACGATGAGGCATCTCTACTTTGGACGGACATTGAGAGCCTCTTCCGCTCGGAGTTCGTCCCAGCCACCCTTCGTGCGGTGCGTATCCAGGAGCTACTTTAGCTGTGGCATGGCAGCATGATGGTCCCTCAGTACTCGGCAAGATTTACTGATCTCTCGCGCTACTCGACCGACATGGTACGTGACCCATTCTTCCGGGCCCGGACCTTCGAGCATGGTTTGAGACACGAGATCAGGGCATCACTGATCTCCCTCAGCATACCGACTCATACAGGAGTATTGGAGCAGGCCCTTCTGATCGAGAGCATTCTTGCTGAGTCTACACCAGCGCCGAGACCCACCGCAGGGCGACACGTGGCAGAGTCATCTGCAGCAGGTAGTCGACGGATGACTCAGGGGTCCAGGCAGAACAGACCTTCAGGCAGACGACCTCAGGAAACTAGCTCACCAGTGCGGGGCACACAGCACGGAGCCAGTCTTTCGAGTGGAAGACAGTGCTATGCATGCGGCGGGCAAGGCCACATGGCTCGTGACTGCCCGACCCGCCATGCAGAGGAGCAGCAGATGGTTGAGGAACCACCTAGGCAGAGGCAGAGGTTCGACCGTGGCGGTCCGCAAGGAGGAGGCGGACGAGGCAGAGGAACTGGTCGAGCAACAGGTGGTGGATGACGCTTTGAGGCTCTACCACCACCACCACCAGGAGGTCCACCCCGACCTCAGGGGAGAGCACAGCTTCAGGCAGCTGAAGCTTACGATCATGGAGCTCCAGAAGCGGGTGGACTAGTGCGGGACTAGCTCCAGGCATAGAGGCCTTTTCCCATAATCCCTCTATCTTCGTAGTTTGTGTTGCTTTGTGACCTTTTTTTTTAAGTTGAAGTAATAAAAGACACTTGCCTTGGTGACTTTTGTTTTCTTATCTTTTGTTTGTTTTTACAAAGAGGTGCCGGTTAAAAACTGTTGACTTGACCCTCACTTGTGAGATTCGTACTGGAGGAAACCCAGTGACCACACACAGATGCCGACAGTGTGACTCAACCCTTGGAGGCGAGAGTAACGGTTGGATCTCTTGGTAGCAGCGTCGAGGCTTTACGACGTCATCCATGCCATGAATTAACTAATCATGACGGGATTGACTGTTTTAGGCAAGGAACGTGGTTCATCCAGGGGATGAGACCGGATTTCACTTTTTGGCAAAGGATAAATCTTTGCAGCTAGTCTCTTTGCAGATATCCTTCGTGGATAGAGATGGAGTAGCCTTCCCCCAGTCTCTCACAGTCACCCCTCCTTTACTGCAGCGGGTCAGAGAAGCACAACGTGAGGACGCTGACTATGATACACGGCATACACAGATATCCTCGGGACATGCACCTGATGGTTTCTCTCTTGGAGCAGAGCACGACATCCTTTTCAGAGGACGTACCATGGTACCAGTCGCTTTACGAGAGGAAGTTCTGAGAGAGTTTCACACTTCTCCTTTGGCGGTACATCCTGGAGTGGCGAAAATGTACCAGGACCTCAGACGACAGCACTGGTGGCCGGGCATGAAGAAGGCAGTAGCAGAGTTCGTTTCTCGATGCCTCACCTGCCAGCAGGTGAAGGCAGAGCATCAGGTACCAGTGGGCTTGGTACAGCCCTTGGAGGTTCCGGAGTGGAAGTGGGACGGCATATCTATGGACTTTGTGACTGGACTTCCACGCACTTCCAGAGGTCACGACTCCATATGGGTGATTGTTGACCGACTCACCAAGTCGGCACACTTCTTACCCATCAGAGAGCAAGGCTCAGTGGAGAGCTTGGGACATCTCTACGTTCAGGAGATTGTGCGGCTCCACGGTGTGCCATCATCTATCGTCTCTGATCGAGATGCCCTCTTTACTTCCCGGCTTTGGAAGGGGTTACAGGAGGCGTTAGGGACGCAGCTACGTCTGAGCACAGCCTTTCACCCTCAGACGGATGGTCAGACGGAGATGACCATTCAGACTCTCGAGGACATGCTCCGCGCATGTGTCCTGGACTTGGGCCGTAGCTGGGAGGACCACCTACACTTGGTGGAGTTTGCGTACAACAACAGCTACCACTCCACCATCGGGATGACACCGTACGAAGCATTGTACGGCCGACCATGTAGATCTCCTTTGTGCTGGACAGACCCTGGGGAGTCAGCACTGGTGGGACTGGAGATGGTCCAGGCCACGACAGAGAAGGTCCAGGTCATCCAGGAGCAGATGAGGACAGCTCAGAGCCGGCAGAAGTCATACGCTGACAGGAGGCGGAGGCCACTGGAGTTCGAGGATGGCGACCACGTCTTCTTGCGGGTCTCACCTCGACGTGGTATTCAGATATTTGGACGAGGTGGCAAGTTATCTCTGCACTTAATCGGACCTTTCCAGGTCCTCATCAGGATTGGCGAGTTGGCTTATCGCCTGGCTCTGCCACCTGAGTTGCACCGGGTGCACGACGTCTTCCACATATCTCAGCTGAGGAGATACGTGCACGACCCGACGCACATCATTCACCATGGGGAGCTTGACGTTGACGATGGGGCGACCTTTACGGAGGTCCCAGTGGAGATAGAGGATCGAAAGGAGAAGGTCCTACGTGGGTGATCGATTTCTCTTGTGCGCATCAGATGGCAGCACGAGAATCTCCAGGAGAGCACATGGGAGCGGGAGGCTCAGATGCGTGCTCAGTACCCTCATTTGTTTCCCTAGTTTTTGATGTATCTTTACGGGGAAGTAAAGCCCTGAGGTGGGAGTAATGTAAAGACCCGTAAAATTCAAGGGAAATTTTTTCCTAATTTTCTTTGAAATTTTACAAGAGCGCGGTTTCAGACGACACCTGATTTAGAGGCCCGGTGTGCCCGGAATCAATTTCTGAAGTTTGGCTCGGGTACGTTCAGTGAACGAACGAGCGGGAATTTCTAACTTTTGATCCGGTGCTCGGAATTGAAATCCGAGGACACCGATGAAATCGCAACGCCGATATTCGCTTAAGGATACTTTTTCGGAAGTTGCGTTTATTGCGGGACGAAAGTTAATTTTTGGGAGAATTATAAAAAATTGAATAAAAATGTGGAACACTTTTTATTTTACTTTTGTTGGTTAACTTCTCTCAAAGGATGTTAGGGGTGGGACCCACACCCACTTAACCTCCCTTGAGAGGATTAAGTGTGGTGGGACCCACACGAACCTAAACCTTACATCTTCTCTCAAACTCCCTTTAAACCCTCTTTAAATGACATGACAATTGTTATTTAATTTTGGAGTTATCTTATTTGAATTTCAAACCTTTGAAATTCAATTTGTTAAGTTTGTGAATAAAATAAGTCCTTATCTTATTTTATTTGGTTAGAATTGTTTTGCCATCTTGAGAGCTTTTGAGAGATTTTCCTTCTTCTTCAAACTTTGACGAATAACGCTCAAGCCCTGACGAAGAACGCTCAAGCTCCGACGAAGAACGCCGCTCCTCTCTTCTTCGTCTTCCGTGTCAACGAAAGGGAACGCCGCTTCCTCCTCGGACTTCCTTCGTCGGCATACGAAGATTCGCCAACGAAGTACCTCTTCGTCATCGGATTTGATGAACGATTACCGCGACGCTCGACCTCCGCGACGTTGTCTTCCACGGGACGTTGACAAATCTTCGAACCTATACCCAAGGTAGGGGTTGTTGTTGTTTGTTTATTTATTTATTCTTGTTCGTGGTTCTAGCATGACTAACGTGAGGATATTGAATATTTAAATATGTTTTATTGTTTAACGTGAGGGGGGCCGGACCGCATGAACACGGCCGAACCCCCTCTTTTGTTCTTGATAATTTATCATGCGGTTGAAACAAGATGGTGCGGTGCCGTCGCACCACACGGATATTCACACGAATATATTGCGTGGCGCCGTCGCGCCACGCCGTGGAAGGATCATCAAGAACGCGACGCCGTCGCGCCGCGTTGAAGGGAATCAAAGGCACGGCGGAGGGGCGTGGTGTCGTCGCACCGCGCCAGACGACGAACACCACGACCGGTTCCGGGCCACAGCGGGACGAGAAGACTGGCGGCCGGGCCGCTGGTGTCAGAAGCCGGAAAAGGGGACCGGTTTACCGGTCCCGTTGAAGAAAAACCGGCCGGCCAGATGGCCGGCCGGATGGTCAAAATCCGGGGGAAATTAATTCCCCCAGCCAGGGGTCAAAAGCCCCCCCCCCATTTAATTGGGGGGCGGTTTCCTTGAGGGGGGAAGGCGGCCCCCCACGGTCCTCTTCAAACCAGGCCCCCGACGAAGGGGGGCTGTTTTCAAAGGCGCGTCTAAAAGCCGCTCCGCCTTTTTGATGAAGCGGGGGCTTGCCCCCCGCGCGCGCTGCATCCATGCGGCGCCAGGCCGCCACGCCACCGGCCGGCCGGCCGGGCCGGGTCGGACCCGGGTCGACCCGGTTCGGGCCGACCCAGGGGGGGTCGGGCCGGTACGGCCCGGACCCGGACCCCCCGTTTTCGAGACGAATTCGGACTTTTGGCCATAACTTGAGCCACGGACCTCCGATTGACGAACCGTCTGCGGTAACACGATCCTTGGATCGAGCCGGTTGTTTCGGTATATCGCACTCAAAGTTTCGGAATACTTTGAGTTCGGACATGTTGGTTCGTACACGAAACCAATCGGGCCTTCGGAGCGGAAACACTCATATCTTGAGCTACGGACGTCCGATTGACGTGTCGTCAGCTTTGTTTTGTTCCTCTTAGTGAGACGGATCATTTGGCATACTCCGCCCGAGGTTTGGAGGCAGGAGGAGTACGGTCGGGTTGGTTTTGCCTTAAAAACCAACCGAGCCCCGGGGACGAAAATGCCAATAACTCTCAGACCGGGCGTCCGATCGACGTGCCGTCTGTTGCGTTGAGTTCCTGTTGACGATACGGAACTTTTGGATACATCAACTCTGGACTTTGTGACAGTTGATGTATCAGCCTCTCGGCTCGTGGAGCGGATCCTCCTGTACGAGCTTGCTGTGTGCGGAAACCCTAGTGCTGGCTGCGACTGCGACTGCGACTGTGACTGCTACTCCTGCTACTGTGACTGCGACGACGACAGTACAGAGATCCTGTGTGGATTCGACGATGATGACTACAGCACTCAGCAATCCTACGTGGATCAGTGCTACAGGTCCTGTGTGGGCCCGATCCTGTGTGGGTCTGATCCTGTGTGGGTCTTTGCACTCAACAATCCTGTGTGAACCAGCGCCTACAGGTCCTACGTGGGCCCGATCCTGTGTGGGTCTTTTGCGGGGGTTAGTTACCTATCGATCCTTCGTGGGTCCGACGACTTAGATGGATCAGAGATCATCTTTATCGTCTTTTGAAGAAGTATACCTGTGTGAGATGAATCCTGTTGCTTTCCTGTGTGGATTGTGTTGTGCTATCCTATGTGGATTTCGTTTTTCTTTCCTGTGTGGAATATGTTTACTTTCCTGTGTGGACTGAGTTGTACTTGGGCTCGGAGGTTGGAGCGTATTTGAAATTGATGACTTAGGTATATGTATGGGCATATACCTAAGTAATGTCGGTTGTTACTTCGCGGTTGTACCTTTCTTCGTGGTTTATCCTTTATGGATTTGAGAGACCTTCAGGGGTCTCGGGGTCCCTACTGAGTAGCTTATACTCACCCCTGCACGGGCTATGCCCGCACTACGTTGTGTTGGTTGCAGACGACGGACAGCGTTGATCTTGGCTGAGGCTTGCAGAGCAGGACGGTACCTGGAGGTGGACCACTGGGCAGGACGTGTTCGGAGTGGACGACGGGACCCGTGGAAGAGTGGAGCTATCTGTACCCACCCTTCAGGTGGGATTTCCAGTGGACAGCTCAGAGTAGCGGCTTTTACTTTTCAGTTGCTGTTTTCCCTTTCGAGTTGTACTTTACTTTCAGTTTGGGCTTGTATACTGGCCATTTACTTTTCCGCACTTTCAATTGTACTCTGTTTTTACTTAGTGTTTACTTTCCGCTTGCTTACTCTGTGGTGTTTGTTTGCTTTACAAAGGCAATGCCTTCCCTTTTTACCGGGATTTACGCCTTGGTGCCAGTCGCCAGACCCTGGCCTATGGAAGGCGGGCTTGGGGTAGTCACGGCACGGACCCCGAGGGGGGGTCGTGACAGAGAACATGGCTATGGAAAAGCCAGCAATCACAAAGCCATAAATTTGTGATGATCTAAGGTACCATCTGATTCATCAGATATAAGAGCACTAGGAAAACATTTTTGGTTTTAAAGATCATTTCCCTAAAGTTGATGAAATTGGAATTAGAAGAAATACTTTCGAGATTTTGGTATAGTCTCACCGTTGGTCATTCTTTGGACAATTTCCACTTATTCTCTTAAAAAATGAAGTTGAATTTGTCATTCGTGATGTGTTAGCAGATCATGTGATAGAATGATGGGTCATTCCATCTGTCTCAAACAAAAGGTTAGAAAAGTTATCAAAAAATACATAAATCCATCTATAGAGAGATTAGTCATATATGGTTCCTAAAATGGACTTATACATCATATATCATACTGCTTAATATAATAAAACTGGTTTCTACTAAACATGGACTTCCTGTAGGCCATTGGTAGGCGATAAAGGCCAGTCGCACATCGGTTGTGGGTTCGATTCCCACAGCCTTGTCCGACGCGATGGGCTGTCGCCCATCCTGTAGGTTGTCCTTTTTCTAAAACTACATTACTATAACATCCCATAAATAATATCTAAAAAACTTATATCCTTAAACAATACTAACTTATGTCCAACATAATCCATTCCAATCTTTAGGCTTATCCAAAATAATGTTGTCTAATCTCATATTATAGTGAAAACGATTACCAAAGAGTTCATACAACTAGCATGTTAATACCATTGTTGATCCCCATATATCATGAGATATGTCTTATTGGTCACATTCCAAACATTCAAAGGCCTTAATCATGTATTCTCTTGAAAAAAAATGAATACCCATTGAACCTTATTGAAAACATGAATGCTGTTAAAATTTAACTCTTTCCACATACCAAAATCCACAAAATTCTATATACTCAAACCATGCTATCACTTAGTCCTTATATCAATCATGAGCTCATGAATACTGTCAAACATTTCATTTTTTCCTTATCCCTTCATTATGCGCATATCATATGTTTTCCAAATATATCTCAATCACCTTCCATGGTTACCGGCACCATAATCTTATTGAAAACCACAATAGACCAATACATAAATATTCCAATATTCCACGATACTATACACAACATTATTTTGGAATCCCATTACATAAACACTTAATCATTCCACCACATCGTTGTCATATTCAACATTGCCAATGGTGATCGCATGTGACTTCCCGTTTTCCTTTGCCTTAAGTGGGTTCTCATGTCGATCATCACTAACCATTGGATTAGGGAATTTATAAGCATAATTCCCCATTTCCTTGCACATGAAGCATTGAAGTGTAGTAGGTTCATTCTGTGTATACCTTCCTTTGTTTGCATCATTAGAAATCTTCTTCCCATCATTGCGGCATTCAAATGCCTGATGACCTTCCTTTCCACATTTGAAACATTTACTTGTCCCTTTAATACAATCTCCACCATGCTTCTTTCCACACTTTGAGTATAAGGAAACATTCATCTTCTTTTCACCATTATTCTGAGATTTCTCCTTGAACTCCATCTTTCATTTCTTGTCAAAACTATGAGATGGATAAGTAACACCAACTTCCATTTCTACCTTGATAGCACAATGCACAATTTCTTCATAGCTACTGATGTCTCTTATAGCTAATGCCGTTTGAAGATTTGGTTTTATGCCACTAAAGAATCAATCAACTTTATGTTCTGGTTGGATGATAAATCCAGATGCATACCTTGCAAGCCTTGTAAAATTCACTTCGTATATACCAACAGATTCATCATCCTTTTTCTTTAGTTCAAGACTCTCCTTCTCCATCTTTGTTCAAAGAATATGAGGGAAGTACTTATTGAAAAATAATTTCTTAAACTCGTCCCATTCCCTGGAATCAATTTCATCTCTTGGCCTCGTATTCTTGATAAGATTCCACCATTGATCAGCATCACCATCAAATGATACACTGCTAAGATGACTTTATCATGTTCAGAACATTGAAGAACTGAAAATATCTTTTCAGTAGTACTGATCCATTATTCAGCAACAAGTGGATTAGAAGACCCACTAAAAAAAGGTGAACGTTGCCTCGTGAAGGACTCAATAGAATATTGTTCCCTTCTCTGCTAATTTGGAAGTCCAGAATGATTCATAGCTTGTGTAAGTATAACAATAATAATTTTCACTCCATCTCCCATAAAATTTGTTTGTTCAGGAGTAAAATCTTTGCATTGTCCATTATATTGATCAACACGGTTCCTTCAGGTTCCAGCCATCGTCTAAAACCCAAAAAGAATAGTTTGAGAGGAAAAAAGCATGCTAGGGAAAACAACACAATAATGGAGGAGTACCTTCAATATCTAACATCTTAGGTTTAATTCTAATATCGTTACCATAATTATAGTACTATAAACTATACTTATACTTAACCTTAGGGACATCCCTAGACATACCTTAGAAATATATCTAGGGATCTCACTAAAGTTCTCGCATCCTAGTTTCCAATGGTTGACTAAACCTTTCCTCTGATACCAACTATAGAGACCCTTAGCCTGATGTACATGGACCTTACATTAATTTTGCGGAATACTTAGTACATAAAAAAACACACACACAAGGACCGTAATAGTTTAGTGTCTTTGGAAACTCGGAACATAATCATCTAATCCTGGTAAAAGATCTTCAACATCTTCCATAAAGAACTTCCCCATTTTTTTCTTACCTAAAAACTTTTATTATATCCTGGGGAAAAGAAAACATAAAAGGGTGAGCTCAAATGCTCAGTAAGGGTAAACAAAAGATATATCAATCACATCATATTCATAAGAACAGAACATTTTGGAAATCTTAAC
This sequence comes from Viscum album, assembly GCA_963277665.1. Taxonomy (NCBI): domain Eukaryota; kingdom Viridiplantae; phylum Streptophyta; class Magnoliopsida; order Santalales; family Viscaceae; genus Viscum; species Viscum album. Next base: position 1,197,455,721 of record OY728122.1, read on the forward strand.
ATGCAAAAGAGATCATAATATCATAACATGGGATAAATCATAGTAGTGAAATGTAATCCCGATATTCATAACATAAATCACGAATCTTTATGGCGTACACACATAATCATATAGAATCATTTCTTATTAGTCAAGACTCATTTCCAAAACTATCTTAGTGGACAAAGTCCATTTTTGAACCGAATTCATTCCACATTTCAGTCCTGTTTCACTGAACCTGTTTATCCTGCCGTTCCAGCCATGTCTATCTCATGAGATATAAAATCTTTACCCAATGCATTGGAGTGAGATATAGGTCCCACACATCTCATAATTATACCATTCTTATCTGTTCCAGAAAATCATAAATCATACATCATTGAATAACCCATGTAGTAAAAATGGGAATCTTAAACATCGTGACATCATAAAACAACTCATATAAGATAAAGGAATTCATAAAAATAATTCCATCACAACATAATCAAATCAATGTAATAATAGGGATAGAAACATAACCCTTTATTATCTTATATGGAAAATAATTTTGATAAAACGCTTGAACTCCATTCTTGAGGAAAATATCCTTTATACTTCAAAAACACTTTTCCTTTCTTAACATGTCATACAATTTTAAACTCAAATAAGTTGATTAAAAATAAACTTGAAAACATGTAAAGGAATATTCTTGGAAATAATGTTTTAAAAATCCATTCATTCCGTATAAGTTAAAAAAACATTCTTCGTACTTTTTTCGGAAAAGTCAAAAAGTACCTCGTACAAAAAAACGCCAAAGATTCCTTTCATATCCTTTACTAAAAACTCACTGAAGGGTAAAATTGGATTTAAAAAATTGTAGGTGGATGGAAATAATATTACATATTGACAAAACATGGATGTGGATGATAAAATACACCCCAGTAAATACCAAAGTATAAACAATCTTGGATAGAAATGAGATTATGATATTTCCCTTACCATAGGTCCGATTTGATTCGTAAGTGTCCGAACCTCCTATATAATGATTTAAATATTATCATTTACTTATTCCAGAATAATACTCATTGTTATGATATCATATATGGTTCACTTATGACTTTATATTACCCGTTCTTTTGTAAATTCCATGTTAAAGAGCGTTTTGGGTAAAATTGTTTCATTTTTCGTCAGTGTTTTGACTTGTAATTATTCATATGATTACTTAGATCATGATTACATAATTCCAGAATATAAAAAATGATTTATATATAATATATATTAAGAATATACATATATATAATAAATCAGTAAATGGAAAGAAATACACCGTTCATGGAGACGGTAGGCCGTACGTACGCATGAACGCTGTTTTCGTTTCCTTATTGAGTTGAATGGAATTAAGTAGATGACATACATATATATACAAATAAATCCAGAATCATTATTATTTCATATAATTCATGATTAATTACTATATATACTTTATAATCATTCATGAATGGTTAATGTGGAGAATGAATCTCATCGCGTCGTGGAGACGGTACTCCGTACGTACGCACGAGCGATGATATCATTCTCATGATCGTGGGAATGTATTGGAGTGTATGTATACTATTTCAGAATCAATATTACTTTAAACTAATCATATATAGTTATTATTTACACCATTATACCCATCCAAGTAAGGTGGTGGTGGAAAATAGATTACACCACGGCGTGGAGACGGTATTTCGTACGTACGCACGCACGGTGATTTCATTTTCCTTAGGATGGATAGATGGTGTAATAGGGTTGTTTCATACTTATAATAACATATCAGTATATGAGTGATACTGATGTTATTACTTCATAATGAAACAACCTAAGAAGAAGAAGTGGAAGAAGAAATAAAGATGAAAGAATCGGTAACGGACATTACCTCTTCTTTGAAGCGTCTCTTTCAGTCCTCTTCTTAGGAAACTAAAATTGGTCGTTGAAGAATACCAGGACCTCTAGGATGTTTCTAGGGAAGTGGAGAATAGAATTTGGCAGGGGTTGGCCGAGCATGAAGGCTCAATGTGGTGTGAGGAAGAGGGGGAGGATGTGCCCTTTTATAAGGGAAGAGAGGGGCTCCTTTTGAAAACTAAAAATATTATTTTATTATAAAGTCATATTACGTTTTAAATAGATCTCAATTGATTTATTTTGAAGCTAAGGTGGGGATGGGTCGAAATACTCTCATCCAATATAATTTAGACAAGTTTAGGTTCCTATTTTAACCTTTTCATTTACATTTATCTTTAAGTTAGATAATTTTACTTTTACCGTGTCTTTTTGTGTTCTTACACTATAAGGTTAATAAACTTACTATAACAAGCAAAACGAACCCCAAGTTATTTATTATTAATATATATAACCTTATATAAGTCATTTTTCCGATCCTTAGATTTTTAAGAATAAAATAACAATTAATAATATAATATTTGTTTTAAAAACTATTTTATGTCAATTTTGACAATATTTAGTAATTGATTTTTGTGAAAATCATAACAGAATGATTAGTTCGAACAAATTTAATTAAATCAATAATACCATGTCATATTAACATGGGAAATTATTTTAATTCATAAAAAGTCTCATATTACATTTATTTGGGTATTTATAACATCAATTATGTCAATATTTCACTAATAGGATAATTACTGCTTCATTATTGTATCATAAATAAATTCAATTATTTTAAGTCTAAAAATTACAAATAAAATACCATTATGTTGGGAATCTATTTATATTTCTAATGATTATTTATAGTCGAATTTATCTTATGTATAACTCTATATTAAAAATGATTTAGTTATTAAACTTTGATTTTAACTATTTTAACCCTTCTTTAAATAAATTGATAATAAATTTCCTAATCTAATCCATGTGGGCCTAAATGGTCATATTTTATTTCTAAGGTTGTTTTTGGTCGCATTACACTTATCCAATAGAATTAGGACATGTGTTAGGGTAATAATAATATCATTTTTACCCTTAATTACCCTATTTACTTTTAACCGTGGTAAAAAAAAAGTAAAAAGTTACTATTCACCAAAAATTATTTTCATCTCATTGAACCACATTTTACATACTAACATCAACCTTGTCTCTCGGATTTTTGAAATTCCACTCACAGAAGCGGTAAAATTATGTTTTATGAAAAATTCATTTTTTAAACTACCACATAGTGTTTTCACTATTCATCAAAAAATGAAAGTTTCCATAAAAATACCAAAAATAAGGCCTAAGATAGATTTGATATTATGAACTCAAAATTGATTTCTATTTACCAAATTCAAAACATATCGGTTTCATTAATTAATTTAAAAATTAATTCCCGTCGTCAAAACAAATAGCGTGTTTTTAAGAGATAATAACTATCCAAAGATTGACATTTGTTTATGTCTGGTTTAAATATGAAATTACATCCAATGACCAACATTGTATTAAATTGTAAAAATATATACTAAATATAATTTAAAACCACTCAAATTAATAATTTACCTCTATTAATTATTTTGATTAAAAAAGTTGTTTTTAATTAAAATTTAGTAATTTTCACTATTCATCAGAATATGAAAGTTATCCGAAAAGTACCAAAATTTCACCTTAGGCTAAATTCGATACTCCGAATCCAAAAATGAAGTCCATTTTGAGAGATAAAATTTCTAAAATTTTAAGAGGTGGTTATTACTATTTATAACAGCTAGTTTTAATAAAATTTTAATAGAATATCGTTGTTTAGTGAAACTCGGTATTGTGTACTACACACGCTATCGAGGAAGGTCACGATTGCGTGTACTTAAAGGCAAGTCATGGATGCATGTTGTGCGAGCACATTTTGGTGTAGCGTACAACACAAGACATTAATGAAATTAAAACGGATATTTTTCATAAAATCTCGGGGTGTTACATTGAAATCTTCTATTGTCTCCAAAATGGTTTACTCGCTGATGATATATAGATGGCCTACTAGTATCCTCAAGATAATCAATAACTATACCAAAAACATTGTCTAGATGGGGAGTATCCTTGATAAGAAGTTTGTCACTGTTTCCAGGTCTAAATGATGCAAACCCCTTGATAAATAATGACTTGGAATAAAAAACCTCAAGTATTTTAATGACAACCTCTAGGCCAGACTCACTTGGAATATAATAAATAACATATATGAATCTATTTATTTTATTAAAATCGTTTCCTGGATAAGCTCATGTCCCATAATTTGACATATGTGAATTCTTCCCTATGGACATCCATTAGAAACTCCTTTATCAATATCATGCACAACTCCAGATGGATGGTTAACATTGAATCAACCATGAAATTATGGCATGACAACTAGGCTGGAGTTTCCCTCAATTCTATGCTTCCTTCAAATGCCATTCCAGAATTTATTAACTGTACCATAAAGGATGTAATGACCTCCCCCACTCAGACCTCCCTAATCATATAAAACATGTAGTTTATGACTACATCTTTTCGTATGATGATGATAGTCTTATTTGGGAACCATCTCACAATTGAATCCTTGATTCCAAAAGTTATTACAATCATTTTTCTCCTCCTCTGAGTCCAATTTTTATTGGTTGAAGCCTTTTGAAAAACCTTGGATCAAACCATCCAGACATAATTTTGTCTGGCGTATTTTTCACAAGCGCTTACCTATGGAGGTTTGCCTTCAAACCTTTGGTATCTGACTTAGCTCTAGATGTCACGGATGTCATCAACATAGAGATGACGTCAATAACTTATTTTTGTATTGTGCCACAAACACTACTATTTGGAATTTTGTTACTGTCATTTTTGACTTCAGATGGTTATTTGCTGACTCTATTTTCTCTTTACTCAAATGTTCCGTGAAGCTGGATCTCTCACCTTAGATTAAAAATCTCTCTCTATCCGTAGTTTCAGAGCACATCCATATTATCTATTATTATAGAAATGATATAATCCACTATAGCGCCTCACTCAATCTTGTTGTAGGTTGGGCGATAATTCTTATTGCTATCAGGGACCCATACACCCTTCAGAAAGCCTCATGCGCTAACTCATCTTTGGAATAGAATCAACGATACCTACAGTCAACCGAAGAACTTCTTTGAGGTATTCTGGAAAACTCCGATTCCTAGTTGGATTAAAAACAAAGATGATGGTGCTTCTAAAATAAATCTATGTCTCGCGGGTTGTGGGGCCATCTTTAGGGACTGTCATGGGCATATTCATGGTTTCTTTATTGGTGACTGTGGATCTGCCTCTACCCTAGAGGCTGATAAGATAGCGGTGATTCTTGTGGTCAACTTCGTTAATCGTAAAGGTTGGAATAATATTTGGATTCAAAGTGATTCCACCACCATTATCCAAGCTATTTGGAATGATGTGGTTCACCATTCTTTGTCTCTTAAGACACGTTGGAAGAATTGTCTCATCTCACTCCAGGAGATTAGATACATTGCCACATATACCTATCGTGAAGTAAACATAGTGGCTGATGGTCTATCCAACAAGGGTTTCAACCAGGACATTACATAGAGTGAGGATTTTCCGGTTGAGCTCTTTCATTATTATGAAAAAGATTTTAATAAAATTTCCTCTTTCTGACTCTTGTAATTTTCCCTTCCTTTTATAATAATATTTTCTATCTCGGTCATTTACCAAGACATTGCCTTTAAAAAACCCCATTCTCGTTAGGACACAATTGCGGTGAAGGTCTCACTAAGCAATCACCGACACTGCGAGTTCAACGGTGCCCTCAGATTTCAGTTCCAAGCACCAGCTCAAAAGATATAAAATCTGGCTCATACATTTACTGAATGTACCTGAACAAAACATCAGAAATTGATTTCGGTCACACTGGGCCTCAAAATCATGTGTCCTCCCAAACTGCGGACTCGTAAATTTCCCATAAATATAAGAAAAAAAAATTTCCATGGAATTTCTGGGTCTTTACATTATTCCCACCTCAGCGCTTTACGTCCCCGTAAGCTACAAGTCACACTAGGGGAACAAATGGTTGTATTGAGGATGAATTTCAGTATGTCGCTCCCATGTGGTCTCTTGGAGGTTCCCATGCTTCCAAATAACGCACACCAGAGGTATCGACCGTCCATGCGGGACCCTCTCCTGTCGATCCTCAATCTCAACTGAAACCTTCCTTCAAGTCTCCCCTTCATCGATGTCTAGCTCTCCATGGTCGATGATGCGGGATGGGTCGTGCACGTATCTCCTCAGCTATGATACGTGGAAGATTTCATGTACCAGATGAAACTGAGGGGGAAGATATAGGTGGTAATCCACCTCACCTACTCTATTGAGGACCGGAAAAGGTCTGATGAATCACGGAGACAACATACCGCCTTGACCAAATCTCTATAGACCTCATTGAGGTGAGACCCATAGAAATACATGATTTCCATCCTCTAACTTCAGAGGTCTCCATCTCTTGTCATCATACAACTTCTTTCTTCTTTGTGCCGTCTTCATCCACTCCTGGATGATCTGCACCTTATCTGTGGTAACGTATACCATCTCTGGTCCCACTAGTGCTGACTCCCCTGGGACTGTCTAGCACTATGGTGATCTGCAAGGTCGACTATACAATGCCTCAAAAGGTTCCATACCGATGGTGGAGTGGTATCTGTTATTATAGGAAAACTCCAACAAAGGTAAGTGGTACTCCCAGCTGTGACCGAAGTCGAGGACACAAGCACAGAGCATGTCCTCGAGAGTCTGAAAGGTCCTCTCAGTCTGGCCATCTGTCTGAGGATGGAATGCGGTGCTCAGATGTAGTTGCATCCTGAAAGCCTCCTGTAACCCATTCCATATCCGGGAAGTAAACCGTGCGTCCTGGTCAAAGATAATAGAAGAAGGTACTCCATGAAAATGCACAATCTACTACAAATAAAGGCATCCAATGCTCTCTACTGAGCCCTACTCTCTGATCGGTAGGAAGTGGTCTGACATAGTGAGTTGGTCTATGATCACCCATATCGAGTAATGACTCCTAGATGTATGTGGAAGACCCATCAAGAAGACCATGGATATCCCATCCTAGTTCCACTCTAGGACCTCTAAAGGCTAAACCAGGCCCACTGGTACCTGGTGATCCGCCTTCAGTTGCTGAAAAGTGAGCCATCGTGAGAAAAACTATGCTACTACCTTCATCATACCTAGCCACCAGTCCTATCGTTGAAGGTCCTGGTACATCATCTCCACTTATGGATGTACTGTAAGAGGAGAAGTGTGGAACTCCCTCAACACTTCCTCCCGAAGTGATAATGGAACCATGGTAAATCTTCTAATGTGGATGAAGTTCCCCCTACCTTCATAAAATCCATCATGTGCCATCCCTATGGATATCTTATCACATCACGTCTCATAGTTAGCATCTCCACGCTGTGCCTCCCTGACTCGTTGAAGATGTGGAGGAGTGACTGTAAGAGACAGTAGAAAGGCTGCTCCATACATATCCACAAAGGATATCTGTAAGGCAGCAAGATGCTCTTTCGCCTCTCCTAACAGATGTATTCATGTCCTCCTACTAAGTAGATCTGCAACAATGTTCCCCTTCCTAGTAGTATAAACTATATAAAATTCATAGTCTTAGAGGAACTCGAGCCAATACGACTGTCTCAGGTTCAGGTCCTTAAGAGAGAAGATACACCTGAGACTCTTGTGATAGGAGTACACAGTAAAACGTTCGCCCATCATATAGGGCCGCCAAATATTCAAGGCGAAGAACACTACTGCTAATTCCAGTTCATGGGTATCATAGTTATGCTCATGATTTCTCAACTACTGAGAACCATAAGAGATCATTTCTCACTCCTGAATCAGGACACACCCATGTCAGGACCTTGATGCATCGCAGAAAACAATGTACCCTACGGACTCCTTTGGAAGCCTCAAGATGGGGGCACTAGTAAGCCTCTACCTTAGCTCTAGAATGCTCTTCTAGCATCTCTCCAAACACAGGAAGGGTTTCACCTTCTTTGTCAAGGCTGATAATTGTGCTGCTACTCTGAAGAAGTCAAGAACAAATCTCTGGTAGTATCCAGCCAAGCCTAGGAAACTTCGTACCTCCGTCACACTCCTGGGTGGCTCCCAAGAAAATACCACCTCAATATTCACTGGATCCACTGCAACTCCAGCCTCCGAGATGACATGTCCCAAGAAGTGGACCTCTCAAATCCAAAAATGGATGTTCGAGAGCTTACCATAAAGCTGATTCTCTCAGAGTGTTTCCAGTACTACCTGCAAATGGTAGGCATGATCCTCCTTAGTAGTCGAGTTGATCAAAATATCGTCGATGAAGACCATGACAAAGTGATTGAGGTAAGGCTAGAATAACCTTTTCGTGAGACAAATGAACACTGTTGGAGCATTGGTTATTCCGAAGGGCAAAATCAAGAACTCATAGTGGCCGTACCGAATCCTGAAGGCTGTCTTCTGCATATCCTCATCAGAAAATCTGAGCTGTTGATAGCCTGATCTGTGGTCTATCTTGGAGAACTATCGAGCACCCATGAGCTGATCAAAGTGGTCATAAATACTTGGAAGTGGGTACTTGTGCATCACGATCACCTGGTATAGGCGACAGTAGTCAACTCAAGTCCACAAGCTCTCATCTGCCTTCTTGGTGAACAGAATCGGGGCTGCCAAGGGAGAAACACTAGGCCGAATGAAACCCATTCCCTGCAAGTCCTCCATTTGTACCTGTAGGTCACGAAGCTTAGGGGGAGCCATACGATATGCTGGAGAAGCTATCGGTGTTGTCCTGGGGTACAGTTCAATGTATAATTCCACCTCTCAGAGAGGAGGTAGTCCTGGAACATTGTCAGGGAAAACATCCGTGTACTAATCCATAACTACAGGATAACTCAGACTCTCCATGTCAATTGCTCTGAGGGTAAGACATTCCAACTAATGAGTGCTCAGCGGAAACCTCCTCCGAGTAAGTCCGTCCTGTGCTGCAAAGGTTCCCTTTTTGCTGGTAAAGGTAAACCTGGTCCCATCCGTGTGGACACACTGCACTTTGCACCTAATATAATCAATTTGAGCATGGCCTATAGATAACCTGTCCATACCGAAGATGACTTCGTAAGGCTTCAATGCCGCTACGAGGAGACCCCAGCCGAAGCTCTTGCCTCCTAGAGTAAGCTCACTCTGCGGGAACCAGCACGTAATTGTCGAGTCAGCTCCTGTAGGAGTCTCTAGCTGTAAGGATCAAGCCAAATTCTCCGTCAGAATCTCCGAGCTCCGAATGAGGGAAGTGGATATGATATAGTTATCGACACATGTGTCTATAATAACTACATCTAAGGTTGAATAGACATAGATAATACCTAAAATCATCTTTGAAGCCCCATGGTCATAGGCCTCACCTGCCTGAATCTTAGCCCTGAGAAATGGGTCCCACAACATATCTAAAGAGTTGCGAGGGTGGTCGATGAACCTCGATAAGTACTGCGCTAATATCATGATGCCCTGCCGTAGATGAATTAGCTCCTGTATCCGCACCGCTTGAAAGGTGGCCGTTGCAAACTGTGCTCGGAACAGGCTCTTGAAGTCTATCTAGAGTAACATTGCCACATCGTGGACCTGAAGCATCAAGATCCACCTTCTTCCTGAAGATACCTAAAGGAGACTCACAACAAGGATCAAAATGAGGTCTGCTATTGTCCCTACCATCTTGAAACTATCACCACATCCTCTAGCCAATCCTCAACCGCCTGTGGGTACATCTCTCTCGAGAAACTGGTTGGCCTCTATTTTTGGAACTCGTGCAACGCGCTCAAGTGGTGTGAACTCTTTGCTACTGGGGACGGTGGCATCAGTGGACCAACAAAAAGTGGTATCGCTGGTGCCTCCGCTGGTAAAGGGCCCTACACCGAGGCATCGTCGCTCGGTGGGCTGTCCGAGCGTACGACTCTCTGGGATCTAACTGGTCATCTGTAGGGAGGCATGTTGAATGAAACAGATGTGACATGGTCAAAAGATTTATACCCAGTGATCTGACCTGGTTGAGATTATTAAGAAAACTTTTAAAGATACACACACAATCCTTGTTTTCATGAACTATGTCGGAAATCAGTAGTCAAGGTCCTAGTGTATGGATACGTCGACCGCCAAACCAACGCTGGATTCCATAAACTGAGAACCAAACTCAGTACCCTTAACACTATTTCTTCACTGAAAAGAAAGATCAGATTCCTATGTTCTGTGGTAGACCCGACTCCTCTGATACCAATTTTTCACGATCTATCACCTGGGGCCCATATTGTGACTACCCCAAGCCCGCCTTCCATAGTCTAGGGTCTGACGACTAGCACCAAAGGCATAAATCCCTAAATTGGGAAAGCATTGAATTTATAATAGTAAACTGACACAACAGAGTATGAAACTGGAAGTAAAACACTATGTAAAACTGTATAAAAAAGAGAGTGTTGAAAGTAAAGGGGTCAGAAATACAATCCCAACCGTAAAGTACATTATAACTAAAAAGCTAGTACAACTGGAGAAAAGAAGAAAAGAAGATACTGGGTCATCCTACAGAATTCCCACATGAAGTGTGGGTACATATTCCTCCTAATCACCCCATGTTCGACCGTCCTCTATGAGTACATCTCAATGAGTGGTCCAACTTTGGGTACCGTCCAGTTCTGCTACTCTCTGTCCCGATCAGCACTGTCCATCATCTACAACCAACATAACGAGGTGCGGGATTAGCCAATGTAGGGATGAGTATAACGATACTCTGTAGGGACCCCGAGACCCTCAAGGTATCGCATAATCCATCATGGATAACCACAATTTACGAAATCAACGGACTACCCATACTTAGGTATATGCCCATACATATACCTACATTATTTAGAAACCCATCTCAATAATGAGGAAAACATGAAAGTCATAGACTCAGCTCAAACAAGGATTTTCATTATCAAAATCACGGCTACTAGAGAACTCCTCCTTTCGCGAAGTTATACAAACAAGTATAGATGTACAGATGATTAGTCGCGATGCTAGATTATCTAGTTTTGTCAAGAGGCACTGCTTTTGACCATATAGAGTCTGACCAACACATGATCGATAGGTACTAACCCCCAAAATGAACCACAAAGGATATAACCCACACATGATCAGTATGCGCTGACCCACATAGGATCACCGAGCGCAGACTTTCGTATGATCTATCTCTAAGCTCCACCTCACTGTCAGCCACTGGATTCCTCACACCTAGTGCGCTCGAGTTCCGTAGAATCTGTCCTCAAGATATCGATCGTACCTTTACCGCCAATAAACTCCACAATGGAGTAACCCAATGGACCTCCATGTCATATGGTTTTCAACGTGATAGACTTTGCGTCAATCAGATTCCCTGTCTGTGAGTTATTGGAAATTTCGTTCAGGGGCCTGGTTGGTTTTTAGGTTCAAACAAACCCGACCGTACTCCAACAGTGTCCAAAACTCAAGTAGGGTGTTCCAAAAGAACCATCTCGCTCCAAGACTTCCATATTCGTAGGAGGATCATAAAAAAACACACATAGCCCATGGTAGGGGAGAAAAAGTTTAAACTGGCCAAATGGGTCCGGATCTGGTACGACCCAGTCGGACTGACCCAGCCCGATCCCGGTCTGAAGCAGGGTCTGACCCGATCCGTTGGTCCGACCCAGTCTGAGGAAGCGGCCTGGCCCAAGGGCGGCCCGACGTCCTGCCCTAGCCGTACCCAGGGGGAGGCGCATGCCCCCTGGCACCTAAATGGATCTTCCATTCGGGTGTGAGCCGAAATGACGCCTAGTGGCACCAGTCAAGCACACGTGGGACCCGAAGGTGTCACGCTCCTCCCGAATAGCCTGAGCGGCCAGTCTCTCCCACTCCACGATGGCCGGCCTGACCGACCGCCACTTCACCTCCACCGCGGCGCGACAACGCTGCGGTCCTGCTGCCCTCCGCGCGACGCGACAGCGACACACCTCTTCTGCCGCGACCTGGCCTGGCCGCAGCCCGCTGTAGTTCCTCGTGCGGCAGGTCGATGCCACACCATCACCGTTACAGCCTGACCTGGCCGCGGCCTCCCGATCCTCCGTACGGTGCGACGATGCCATGCCTCCTCTTGGCTACCTGACGAGCCTTGCGCTGCTAGTTTTCTTCATGGTTGGATTTCTTTGCGGACGTCCCGATGCCATCCACCATTGAACCGCCTCCATCATCAACAAAATAAAAAAATGTTGATGGTCGGTCATGTTCATGCGGTCCGAGCCCTCCTGATTATGGTGATATCAATCAGAAAAAAAGTTCTCAACAAACAAATAAGAACGGAGGGTAAAACTAATACATAAATCAACTCAAATCCCCCTACCTCATACGGTGATGATTGTTGATGATGTCATGGGAAGGCGGAATTGTTTCATCAACATCAGAAGATGAAGTGTTCAGAGAAGACAAGTTGAAGATGACGTCATCGGTGTTCTTTGTGGGCGGCAGTGCTTTCTCTTCCTTCCCCAGTTTAGGAGGGAGAGATGTCTATCATTCTTCGTTGTTAGAAGAGACGTTCTTCGTTGTAATTGTTTATTCCTCCAAGGGTTCTCCAAAGCTCCACTAAAAAAAATTTCAAACTTAAATAATCGATGAAGTTGTCTGTTATTTGTTGGCACAACCATTCGAATTGTTTCGTTAAATTAAATGAAACAACTCATCCAATTAATGGGTGGAATGGTTCAAATTCAAAACTAGGGGAGGTGGGGAGTTCCAATTAATGAAGATAGGTGTCCAATTAATTAATGGGGAGATAATGGGGGTAAGAATCTTAGGCGGGAGTCACTAAATAATATCCTCCCAAGGGAGGTTATGTGTGGGTGGGACCCACCACCATATCCTTTCATGGGTGGTTATGGTGTGGTGTCCCCCACCACTAACCTCCTATTAGTGGTTTTAACCACCCCAAATAAAAATAATTTTAACAATTTATTTTTATTCCATTTAATTAAAAACCCCAAATACTAACTCCCATTCTCGTTTGGACGCTATTGCGGTGAAGGTCTCACAATGCAATCACAGACACTACGAGTTCAACGGTGCCCTCAGATTTCAGTTCTGAGAACCAGTTCAAAAGATATAAAATACAGATCATACGTTTACTAAATGTACCCAAAAAAAACTTCAGTAATTGATTCGAGGCACACCAGGCCTCGAAATCAAGCGCTGTCAGAAACTGCGGAATCATAAAAATCAAATGAATTTAATAAAAAAAATTCCATGTAATTTCCTAGTCTTTACAAATCCCCCCAGATAACGGCCTTAGTGGAAGTCATAATCAATTTATCAGCATGATGTATAATTCTGTAGATTGGAATTAAAGTCTTTGTCCCTAGCTAGAATGAGACTCTACATTCACCGTAGATTTGAGTTGATGCACTCTAAAATCATTGTTCAATTAAACCTGATGTTTATAACTATTGTTTTTGGAGCTCCTTCATGAAGCTGACAACCTTCATGAATCTCAGAACCCACATGAAGAAAATAGGATTCACATTACAAACTACCTTTATGAAGAACAATAATTCATTGAGGAATTACCCATCCTCATGAAGCACCCATTACTTTGAATCATTGGCCTGTTTCAGGTCATAACTTGTCCTTTCATGATTCTCAATCCCACATAGAAAATTGGATTTGAAAAGCTCCCTGGAATTCATGAAAACAATGTAATTTTTACTATTTTAAAATTATTTTTATGTAAAATATAATGGGGGAAGTCTCAAATTTATAGTCTTATCCATTTGAGATGCTCCAATACCTTTACCCAATTTTTCGGATTGTTGAAAAAAACATCTCTGCCATGATACTCCATTTTTGAAGCTCTAGTGATATTTTTCGTAGTAACAAAGATAACCATCAACTCATCACACTTTCATAATTCTCCACTTCTATAATTAATAATGAACATATTCATCCTATAAAATACTCTCTAAACTCACCATTGGGAATAATTATCTTCCTAAAACCCATGAATTTACCATATTTATGAAGAGAAAATTCTATAAAACAACCTTCTATGATTCTAGCCTCTTACTTCATATTCCGATAACCAAACACTTGACAAACACTGGGAAATGTTCCCACCTTCAAAATTTTTTCTTGCATGTAATAAAAGACCACTTGTCTTGAAAACCCCATGATCAACCTTGCATGGATTGAAAAAAATACACAAACCAAACTCAATTTCCAACAAAGAACATACTTGGTTCAATAAAAAAGTCCCATTATTGATTTTATGTAATATTTTTTTGGAGAATAATTTTTAAAATATTGTATTAAATTGGAAGACCAACATACATAACCCTAGACCACTGTGTTAATAATTTTTTGGATCTTTTAAAATAATATAGACGGGGTGAGAGATTATAAGAGCGCTCCAAATTATTACTTGGAAAATGGACCTAGGTACCATAGTTTTGTTTACTAAGAATACATAATGGACATTACAATATATAAATATATATGTTTTCTTTAAATTTTTAATATATATATTTTTAGGGATATCAGTAGGTATGTAAATAGTGTTTTCTTAGATCAACCTTTAGAGGTTTTTAAATCTATTATGTTTTGTCCCTTTTCCATTTAAATGTTACATTTTTAAATGATATAGAAAGATTCACTCTTAGGGAGTAGAAACATAATATTTCCCCAAAATTATTTTTCTATGTTTAAAATATGTTGTCCCTTTCCATAGTTTGTTTTCGTACATTATATAAAAAACAACAAGACTTGTGTTTTTAGATGAAATTTTTTACTAAATAAAAATGATTGAATTTTCATGATGGTCGTAAAGGAGAAAACACAATATGAATAGGGGATCAAATATCATGAATGTAGATGATCTCAAAGTTCTGTGATAATATTTTTCTATTCAAGGGATTTAAACGAGGTTGTTAAAGTTTTAGGTAAATGAAAATGACCAATGGAAAATTATGGTGGACAATTCAATGAGATGAATGAGATATAACTAATGGTATTTGGAAAATCCCACTGTTACTAATACAAGACACTTCATAAGCAGGGAAAAATAGTTTTCTGCCATGAATCTTATATTAAGAGTTGATTTGATTTAGGGTTTACTGAATTTTTCAATATAATTTGATGGTTTTCACGAAAAATTGAGTGTATCTAACCTAATAATAATAATCAATGTTTCCATCGCTATCAATGATTATAGAATTAAACTATTTAAGAGTGTTATAGTGATTTATTATGTTATCTCATGAGGAATTTTTTTTGGAGATTTTTATAATGAACTATATGGAAGTTACATCCAATTATTTGTAAATCAATAAAAAAGGATACCGATATTTTAGAATGGATGTATTTTAAAAGGGTCAGAAGAACTGTCCACATTTTATGGGAAATGAATATGAATATGTAATAAGGAGACAAATTTTGTAATATAGTGACTCATAAATGTGGGAATTATTTTTATGTTCAAGAGGTGTAGAACATTATGTCATATAGTTTTTAATCATTTAATGATTGACAATAAAATATTTAACTGTGAGGTGTCAAATATATACTTTGAAGGTGATCATGGCACACAAGTATGTGACTTTAGGGTTAAAAAATCCATTGAATAGTTTAAATATGGGTTATATAATCATAACTCTTGAAATTTGAATCAGGGGTGAAGAGATCAGACACATATGTCATGAATTAATATTGACCACATTAGAATAATGGGTTCCTAGAAAAATGATTATTAGAATATAAATATTTGAGGACCCTATCCTTTGGATTCACATTACACTATTATAAAACCATATCTATGGTTCATATATAGGTCCCTGTTGAGGGAACATATGTTTAGTCAAATAGAAGTGTCCTTTGGAGTCTAGTATACTCATCCTAAATAGTTGTGTAAGGTTTATGAGGTTTGAAACTCTTATTAAATGAAGTAGGATTTTAAATTAATGGAAAATTAAAGAAGGGTTATAGAAACCTAAATTTTATTCCAGAATTTATGGAATAGACACTAATGTTTAATTGATATGGTATGTTATTTCTCTAATTTTTTCTTAAACCATTGGGTATAGCATGCATGGCTTGACATTTTCAATGGGTACAATTTACGTGGAGATATATTTTCCCATGTTCTACCTGCACCCTAATTTTTCATTAATCCCTGAAAATGGAAAAAATATTCTTTTGATACATTAGTTTTTCTGATGCTTCCAATTACAAGTTTTCAACCTAGAAACTTTTACATCTCGTACATATTCAATTTATTGTCTTACAGTATTGACCAATAAGGCAATTTGATTAAAGTCGTACAAAAATTAACAAAAATCATTGAGACTAGGTTCATACATCATTAAATAATAACCATTGTGTTTTGGGACACAAATCATTGACATAAAGTTAAGATTATTTATGAAAAACTGATATTGAAAGGATTTTATTGAATTGATATACATTTTATAGTATATTGTCTCAAATAGGGATTGATATATTTATGTTCATAATTCGTATACTAAAATTTGATATAGTATTTTTATATTGGGAAAAATAACAGCCGGTGTGAAAAATTTCCCAATTATAGAATATATTATCCCAGAAGGGAGTGCCCATAGTTTTAATGACATAGTGATTGGACCATATAGGTGGAGTTGATAACCCAACTCGGTACCAAAGGAAGATAATGTTCCAAAATTTTTTGAATAGAGAATGATGATTTTATAAATCCAAAATCATGGTTATTAGACCAAAAATAATGTGGTGTAATAGTTATATAATAGATATCAAAAAATGACATTCAGATTATGGTTGTAATTATATTATTGTGTATAGATATGAGTGGACCCTCACCTTAAGTCACATATGCCTCTTGGTTATCTACCCTATTAGTGGAACATATAAAAAACCCAAATCAGGGGAATGTAAAAAAAATAAAATATATACTTCCTTATAGTTTAATATTCTAGTTAAAAATTGATATTTAAGGATGACTTCTATTCTAGAAACTCAAATTATGAATTTTTTATGTATGAAAATTGAATGTTCAAGAAGGGTGATAGTGGCATTGTAGACATGAAATTTCCTTGAAATTCTTGTTACAAATACCTTGAAAGGGGTGGTTATGTATGATGACTCAAGGCTAGGTCAAAAATATTTTATTCCTACATCATTACATACCAGTAGGTAATCATAATTAATTAGTAAACCTTATGCTATAACATTTATAAAGGGGTATTTTATATTCGTTATTGTTTAGAGAAAAACCCTATGATAGAGACCCTTACATGGATATTTCCCTCATTTTTTTTATTTTAGGAAATGTTTAGTAGGAATCTATAATAATTATAAATTTTTATAGGGTGGACCATTTTTCATATAGTTTAGTATTAATTGATAAATACTTATATGGTTTTATGGGTGTGACTACGATAAGAGATCAATACATCACTATATATTCAAAAATATAAATTAGGAATCAATAAACATAGAGTTATTATATATTACCACTATTAAGTGGATAAATCTCTTGCATGGTGGAGAACATTACTTTATTATGTAGGTTCAAAGATGAATAACTACATGATAAAGGATTCTATATGGATTTAGATCACACATAGGTGAATGGGTATTTTTTTATAATTGTTATGAAGGATAAATCAAAATAGGAGAAATTAATATAAATATATATTATATATTGGGAATAAAAATTATATCAATATAAATAATTTTATTTTGAGGCTTCATCGGCACAATCTATACTCTTATGCATATAAAAAACATATGGAAGAAATTTCAGTGTAGTTCCAATTGAGAAAATAAATAATACTAGATAGGCCCAACACTAAGGTGAAAGAAATAATTTTTGGATGGAATTAAGGGATGGGCCCATAATTGGAATCTAATCGTCCCTATATATCATTAAGTCATATGAACCAAGAAACAAATAACACTAGAAGAAAAAATTCTCACATACATCTATCGTATATGCAGGGAAAGAGGAGTTTTTTTGTTTGGTATTTTCATCTATGCCTAGGATATGATATCTAGGTGTCACTATGTATCATATGAAATCATGAAACAATAAACATATAGTTTTTAAGTATACCACATAGTAATATCAAGCTCTTTCATTGGTGATGGAGAATTTATGTTCCCAAATATGGAAAATTTGTGCATTGGGAGTCCTTGAATAGATATAGATCATATATAAATGAACTAAGACATATTGAGGGGGACACATTAATTAGTTTATGATCTTACATTGGGGACCATATGGTATAAAATCTTTTCACAAGAAGTATGGTATTCAGGATAATCATAGTAGTTAACCACAACATCTAAGCTCATGTGATTCATGCCCAGTGTAAGAAACATTAGTGGTGAAAGATTACATGTACCATACAAGATCACTTTTAGGTCCCTTAGAATGGGAATGGACTAGTAATATATTGTCTTTTTATGGTATGAAATGATTTCTTTATAAATGCGGATGTTTCTTTGTCTCCTTAAAAAGTCTTTAGAGGTGTTTTTGAGGGTGCACCATATGAGCATAGATAGGGGAAACATTTTCGTTGTCCTATGTGAACATAGGATAAGGTTTTATAGGTAGGCACATAGTCGGCTAAATATTTTTACAACCCATATATTTTACATATGAAATTTAATTTTTCAGTTTATTAATGATTCACATAGTTACAACAAGGTTTTCAAAACTATAAGGCCAGACCATGCTATAAAATTAATTAAGATAGAAAATCATATTCTTAGACCAAAATATTTTCCCAAACCTATATTATTTCTCTTTAGTGTAGGGATCTTAAGCCATATGGATCCTCTTTATAATTTTAGTATTTTATTTCCTCTTACAACTTATTCCCTCGAATTATAGGATCTTGGTTCCTATGAGTCATAGGTATGATTTCGGTTTCTTCATTTGCATCAATATCTGCATGTTTTCTCTTAGGGGAAACCCTTGTGTGGGGATTCCATGACCAAATATAGTGGGAATGGTATGTTTCAATAGGGGTGTTGTGATTTATCATTAAAAAAGTGTTTATTTAACATGGATATGAAAATACATAATGTGATTTTATATAATTGACATAGTTTAAGGTAGGTGGATTCACACTTACTATACTCGGAATAAAACATAATGGATTGTAATTTAAAAATAAAATATTTATAATCCTTGATGAAATATAGTTATGTTTCCCATTATTTTTTATTTGAAACCATGTGTTTTTGGAATCAACCAAAACAATGTTGGATAAAATACCTAGTTGATAATTTTATAATGAAATTGATGAATTTAGAATTTTATGAACATGGCATGGGTGTGTATTGAGGAATGCATATTTAAGGGTCCATGTAGATACAAACTTGGTTTCCATGATTTTTAGGGTGCACTAGGGGGTTTCATGGTTTGTTGAACATTTATGATGTAATTTATAGAGCCTTTTTGAGTTAAGAACTGGATAAAAATGTAGAATATAGAGGGAATAAAATTATTTTATAACACCAAGTGATGGGTTGGGTCTAGGTATATAGGTAAGTCCCAAGAGAATGAGTTGTTAAGGGGGACTTTCATGATAGGAGATAAATGCATGGGTCTTTACATTACATTTGGGTGTATATTGAATGGGTATTCACATTCATCAGATTTTTCTATGAACAATTTTTTATAAAATTTATTTAAATTGAAAAATGGGTTCTGGAGTAACATATTTCTATTGTATTCTTTTCATTATATGTTTTGTTTGAATGTTTTTGGTGCAGTGGAAGAATCTGGGAAGTCAAATAACATTATTGGGGTTTTCCTATTCAATGTATCATTCAAAATGAGGCGCAACTCAATGTGCTGTTGAATTTCTTTGACGAACCATCATCGATCCGGCTGTCACCCTCTGGGATGCTCTACCATCTCGGCTGGCAACAACTCCTTCCTCAGCTGGGGTCTACCTCAGGGCAGTGCCCTCTTCATGGGGGAGGGGGTTACCATGTGTGGAGGTTTTGAAAAGGCCGCACATGGGAATTCCATTTTAAAAGAGAAAAAAAGTATCATTCAAATATTTTTATAAGACATAAATTTCATGAACAATTTTTTTCCCATCAAACATTAAACTAGAGAAACCTAGAACCCTAAGGGTATTTTTCATGTCAATTTAATAAAGATTTATAATAGATCTAAAGACAAAATGACCATCCTAAGGATATTTCTTCCAAGATGATGTTGATCATCAGATAAATCCTTATCAGACTACATTCTATGTGTTCGGGTTATAAAAGTGTATAATTTCTTTACTGGTGACCCACATGTTCTCCTTCGATCTCTAAATGACACTGATAGATTTTTCGGTGCTAGTACGGTTATCCAATCATCTTTTTTTTCTTCCAGATAACATCAAGATCATTAATTCAGGAAGGATTTCTCCCCATTCTTGAAACAATGATAGAAAGGGGAATTCAGTAAAGAAGATGGATTTTTATAATGATAATAATTTATTGATAAACCCAACACAGTAGATATTAGTATCTATTTATAGTGCTTGAGTTTAAGTTAAAATTTTATATAATTATAAACTAGATCTTAAATAATACTATAAACGATTCATGACCCCATTACATAATAATACAAATAATAATTTTATTTTATAGAATACACTAACTCATGTGAAGATAAATATTTCCTTACCAGATTAAAAATTGATATTCATCACTAGACAAGATCTTTGTCTACTCAAACTTTTTTATATTTATTTAAAACCAAAATAAATATTTTATTCCTAAATCATTATATTATCCACAAACTAGTGAGTAAATATTTACTAAATATTATACAAATATTTTAGATTTATGAAACATGAAGAAAATTATTCTTCAAAAATGAGAATAATATTTATCCAATTAATTAAATTTAAAGAGTGTTTAATCATGATCAACAGAAACACTATGTGTGTGACCTAGTACTATTCATTCTCAATGGAATTTGGGGATCTTGCCAAAATTTCATGACTAATATCTAGAAATTGGTCATGGAACCCATGATAAATGATGTAATGTCAAGAAATCAATAACAACAAACAATCACATTGTGTTTAAGATAATCCATTTGTTAAAATATATAATCAATAAGGTTGCTAATATATATTATAAACCTGAATGTGTGTTACATTTATCTTTGACGATATGAAATAAAAAAATTATTCCTCCATTGAACATGGAATTTAAGGCGATGGTTCTATTTTTATCAAAGGGAAAAGATATGACCTTCCATAAATATGTAAGTGAAAAATCCTTCCATAACATATCCATTATTAACATGTCATTCGTGATTCATCCATTCTATCAAACATAACCATGAACTGTATCATCACGGTTTATGAAATACATATAAATGGGTGAGTCATAACTTGAATTAATAATAATCTCAACATCCAAGGACAATTATATAGGATCACTGATTAGAATTTCTAATGACACATAAAAATGAACAATACCGACAGATGAGTCAATTATAAAAATACACCATCTAGTTGATTACCAAGGGAAAGCTTCATGAGAATAAGTATTATATTTTTATGAGTACTATTACCTAATATTAATAATCCATGGTTTCCCATAATAAAATTTCATCTTAGTTTAGAATGGTATTTAATAATATCTTCAGGATATTTCAAGGTTCTCATTATAGTAGGGAACTACTCTGACCTTATCAATGTAACAAATACTGTACGATATCATTAAATTAAATTCATACAGAATAATAGAAAATATGTAATAAGGATTATGATTAATATTCAAATATATGAACATATATTAAATGTATTATGTATAAATTTTGTTTAAGATCACAAACTCCAACAAACACCCAAATGGAGTTGATCTAAATTCCCTTGGCTTTTAGTCATTAATCCTCACATGATGATAATGTTTTTTTGAGATAATTTTTTAATCAAGGGGTCAACCAAATTATCTTACGTGGATATTATTCCTATTATAACATCCCATATTTTTGAAAAATTCCATTATAGATGATTCTTATAATATATGTGTGTCTTATGTTGATGTGACCATTGATCCTTTGCAAGATCCACTAATGCAGTATTATCACAATAGAGTTTTTCAAAATCATTACATCTAGTTACCAAATCAATATCAAAGAAGAAGTTTCATATAAAAATATAGTTTTATCTACAAAATTGATATAATATACATTTAATAAGCTATAGAATCTAAAAGCATAACTCTCATTGAGATTATCCAGAATACAACTCCTCCATTGAGAGTAATGATGTATCTTATATTTGATTTGAATTTGTATTTATCTTTTTGGAAAATACAATATGTATATCATTTGATGAATAGTTAATCATATTGTGTATAGATTAAGAACATATACTTAGTATTCCTTAGTTGCTAAAGGATAGTATTCCCTTCTTTATATTGGAGGCCAAATTAGTTTGTTGGATAACGTCTTACTGCACATAAGGAATATGTGACATCTAGCATGGTTCATTACATATCATACATGACTGACCCAATCATAGATGTGTATTTAATCCCATCATTCCTCTATATTTCCTCAAGAGAATTATGAAATATTGTCCTAGAAATTTTAATACCATGTGATTTAAAAAACAATCCCATCTTGGATTTTTTAATACAGAATCTATTTAGTATAATGTAAATTTATATACCATTACTTAGTTTGATTAGTATTTTGGATCTATTAAATGGTATCATGATCCCAAGAATATATGATTAATCACCTATTTTTTTAGAGAAAATTATTTATTAAAATAGACATTAATATATTATTATTCTAATATTTCAGTTCCAATTAATAATATGTCATCAATATATACTATTAAGAAAATAAACACAATCTCGTAAAACCATATATAGACACAAGGAACACATTCATTATTTAGGAAGAAAAATTCTATTATGGACCATTAAACAAAGTGTTCCATATCCTGGTGTCTTACATTAATACATAAATTGATGTTTCAAATTTGCATACATTTTTGGCATCCTGTGGAGTTAAAAACCCATCATGGTGTTCCATATATACTTCTTCCTAAAAGTTCCCTTTAATAAAGGCAATTTTGAAATAAATTTTCCAATTCTCATTTTCTAGAAGGGATACAAAGGCAGGTACAATGTTGGGGGATTTCAACCTTGAAAATCATGAAAAGGATTCATCATAGTCAATGAATTGATGCTGTTTAGACCCTTTTTTTACATCCATGGGAGGATTGACCAAAATACAGACTTAGTTTTGGAATATGGAATCCACTTCCAGATTCATCAGTTCTTGCCACTTGGAATTTTTTTTAATATTTATTCATCCTTGTATAATACATTATCATTATTTTTAAATAAAAATTATTCACCATCCTTCGATACTGGAAAATCATATTGTTTGGATTCTATAATATCTCATGTACTCCTATGAAATATTCATGTCTCTAGAGCATCTTCATCAATGTGGATTTTTGAAAGATGTTGTTATTCCAACTCTTATATATGTTAATCCTATACAACATTGTATAATATATAAATCCCACTCCCCCTTTTAGAGATATTATACTTCTCAAATAATTTGGGATGTTTTTAAATCGTAACATTTTTATTTGAAGTATTTTATATATTTTATCCCCATGTTTCCTTGGGATATCATATAAAGATACTATTTTTTCCTAAGGTTTGATGTTGGTCAAATAAAGAAGCCTTAAAAATCATCACATTACCCCACACATAAGTACGTGAAAACAATTTTCATTACACTCAAAAATTGGTATAGAATAACATATATCACTTTGGTTGGACTCAATTCTTTATATATGATGCTTTTGGTTAAACATATTAGGAAAATTATAAATAAATAATTTCATGAATATTTATTGATCTCATCTTGTCCTACATAGTTATCATCATCCTTTATCTTACAAAATTCCAATATGGTGAATAAAGTGTGAGTGGAGATAAAATCCCAAACTCTTTTAAATAATCAATGATGTCTTGATTAAGATATTATCCAGTACATTTTAAGAAGAGTCTCTTAATCTTCATAACAAGATGATTTTGAAAATCATTATTATATTCTATTAATATTTAAATTAATCTTACTTACACTTAATTAAATTGAAATATTTATAAATAAATAAATCATCAGTATAAATTATGATCTTTATGTACCCAACCGTTACTTTGACTAGAAATGGTCGACACACATATGTATGAACAAATTTAAAAGATATTTGGAAATTTCACCTTTTCCACTAAATGGGGAATTGGTCAATTTTCCATGTAAACATGTATGACATACACTAATTGGATTCACTTCAAAGGAATATAAATATCTATCTTGGTGTAATTTATTTAAAAAAATTACATTTATTTGACCTAGTTGGTGATTCCAATGTTTGGTGTGGTATTTTTCAAGTTATGTAGTTTCATAGTTGACTTACATTAAATGTGTGGTGTAATCTGACACATAATGACAATTATTCAAATGTGTATAAGAAAAAAATTCAATACCTGTATAAGAATAAACATTTAATCTTGAAAATGAAAATAAATCTTATGTATCAATTATTGATATAGAAATTACAATATTGGTAATATATAGGATAGGGAAAAATATTTTTCAACCAGGATCATTCCAATAGAAAATTAAGGTGGTAGTCTACAATGGCCATAGAAACAAGTTTTCCTCTAATAGCTTCTAATTGATCAACCCCCTCATACAATATTCATGAATCTACATTCCACCAACAAAAGAATTTTTATTTTAATAAATGATAAAGAATGAAGTGCCTAAAAAGATTCAATTAAGGTGGTATGAAATAATGAAGCCCAAGGGAATCAACCCGAACAATATTGGTACCCTCAAGGGTAATGGAACCCAGTTTAAAATGAATTGGATCTGATCATCCTAGGATGCTCTAGAAGTGAGAAAGTCATCCACAACATTACCCTCTTGTAAAGTATGAAGGAAAAACATGTGGTTGTTTATAAGATGCTTGAACCTTATTATTGAGTATTCAATGGACCAAGGAATAGGTCCCAAGCCTCACAATACATTGAAATTTTTTAGCAAATCCATATCATTATCCCTGAAAGGAATATTCCTCTGATTACATATATGCAGTCCCATGAGGATAATAAGGGCTTTAACACTAATTGGGTCACCATTCTCAATGAAATGTGACAAAGCTACCACAACTAAGACTTTGGTATCTCTAATCACTTCATGACCCCACATAGATCCAAAATTGGATGATTTGTATTTGTTTAACCTGTTCCTAAATAGAGGTGTCTTACACTTGATCAATTTTTCCTAAATAGCAAGGCCATTATGGAGAGAGGAATATGAAGGATAGAGGTCCATGACGGATGGTCCATCCACCAAGACTTTTCATAACCTTCATAAGTCGAGGAATTGTTTCTGATTTTGTAATGGATTCTTATGATAGTCCTAAATGAGGTTTGTTGGTATATTTAATTTATGGATGACCAGATAACCTAACAACGAGTATTGAGAAAATTAACCTGACGCTTCCAGGAGATTATTTACCAGAGTCTATTTATTCTTATAGTGGTCCTTATTATCGCATCCAAAATAGATTGTATCCCTCCCCCTTTCCCATCCGTTGATATTTTTATTCAAGGTAGGGTTTTGTGAAGATGTTTCCCACTTATATATATTTTCATGGAATTTTATTTTAGTCACCAGAAGGATTGAATTAATTTAACTCTTCGTATCTTTATTATCTTTTCAAATCAAAGTTAGTATATCTTGGATTGATATCTCAATGTTGTTCATATAAAAATTAACTAATAGTTAGATAATATATGAGAGAGTTTTGAAATAATGATATTGATGCATTGTTATTCAGGGAAATTAAACCATAGAACCTCTTTTAACTTACTGATGAAAATAATTTTGACTACATGAGGACCATATAGTGTACCAACTTCAAGATTAATCTTAATGAGTTGTCTAGGATATCTGTAATTGATTTTTTTCCTTCACTAACCTAGTAAATTCTATTGTGATTTGTTGGAAATATCTATGAAACCATATATTTTTGATACTTCAAAATCTCAGTTTAAATTAATTAAATCATTAAATATTGGTTGTTGAATATGATTCTCAAGAGATTATCATATAAAATGAACTCATCCCCACTAACATCAATTATAGGAAAATCTTGTAGTGAGGATTTTAGCACATAAAATTTCCATTGATGATGAATAACAACCCAAAAACATATAAACCATTCCAAGAAGTTACAATAAATATGTAAATTGTGTTTATCTTATATTTATTGAATGAAAAATGTAGATTTCAAAATTTACATTATTTTACAACTATTAATGGGTGGATTATTGGTACTTCAATTGATAAATTTTTTTGAGACATAATGAAATTAAATTTTTATGCCTCCCACTATTTATATAGTCTAAATGACTATCACCATCAAACTATGAATGTGTAGTCACTTAAGAAATTTTATTTTCAGGGATCCATGATTATATTTAATATTCAATTAACTCCAAATTTGTTTTTTATAGGTATAAGTCGTTATCCAAATTTATATTTGGTTTAGTCAACCCATTATTTTAGTTAAAACATCCCCGTAATTAAAATAATTTCCCCTACATTGGAAAAACCAAACCATTAACTATGGGGTCATCTTAATTTAGATTATGGAAGGAATAATGAAGTAATATTAACTTGATGAATTTTTTTAATGTGTAACAGTTTCATGTTTTATCATTTACATGTCTTGTTAATAATATGTGGATTATATAGAAGTTATTAACAATTTTTATTAGATTTAATTTATTTCTATATTTTCATATTATCCCATATATTTATGTGATTGTGGTCATGAATCCATAGAATTAATTATCCATATGGAAGAACAAAATAAATAAATAAATGACCTGAGCAAGATATTTTCTAAAAATTGATTTATTTATAGAATAAAAAATAAACTTATGGCCTAGGGGAAGCATCATTCTTCTAATCTTGTCTTGAGATGTAGCATTCCACATATCATCCTGTATATCACATAGGTTGGTTATGTATTGTTTCCTTATAAAACCTTCTACATGTTCCTAGTAATTATCCTTTTATTAGATGTATTTATAACTCACACATAGGCAAGGGGAAATAAAGGATTGGTAAAGTGGAATTACATAAATAACCTTGGTAAAGAAGGTCCTACATAAAAAAGGATGGAGGGATGACTCAAACGATGTCATATTTTTTTAATAATTAATAATTGAAAAACCAATTAATAAACTAAATAAAAAAATCATTCATAAGTCTTGGTTAAGCTCTTTAATAGTCATACATATGCAACAAATACGAAAAATTAAAATAGTCAACATTAATTTTTTATTACTAAGATAAAGACATTTTCATTGATTAATTTATTGAGTGACTTATTAATCTACTTAATCTTAATGAAAATCCAAATTCTATAGGTGAAAACTCCTTAGTAATAAATTTATGTAAAATAAATGGCATAAAAAATAATTAAAGTTAATTATAATAAATTAATTGATTATTTATAATTATTTAGAAACATTATGAAATTCTAAAACATATTCCTTCAGAATAATTTTAATTAAGATTTAATACTAAATTAATTATTTAATTTCATTTAATTTATTCATTTCTTTGGAGTATATATTACATATATTTAGGAGTCATAAGTCATATTCCTCAATTTTTATGTATTTCTTGGTGTCTGTAAAACGCATCAATGGACTCAATACATTTTTCAAGCATGGGACCAAAAAAGGTGTATGCCAACAACACAACATGTTTTCCAAAAGTCCCATGTCTAAATAACTCACAAAATGACAGAACCTGTATTTTTTGACATGAGAATTAATAAAATATACAATATTTATTCCATCTGAATGTCATATGTCACATTGACGATCAAGGAAACTGGTATGAGGCTGGTTAAAATTATATATTTTACCACATGTTTTTCATGAATTTCACTAACAATAAATTTAGACTACATGAAATTCATGTCAGTTACATGTCATGTACATTGAAAATCCATGTTCATGGTAATAATAGTATAAATCTATTGTGTAATAAATTCACCACATGTAGTTACATCATGGAACACCATGTATCTGATGACACATCTAGGTGAATTTCAGTTCGGTATACATCGTGTACTACAACTACACCCCATGTTACCCATTTTGACCAGTCTGAACCCTTAGAAGATCCTGATTGAATCTTCGATTATTATTTATATATTCTTATTCCATTAAGAAAATATAATTCTTAAATGAAGTAATGATAATATTCAAATTATTATAATTAAACATCATATTAATGGAGAGATATTCTGGAAATGACGTATATAACAGCTATTGCACATAAAGATCATAAATAAAATTAAAAATTAAAAATTTTAAAAGACACCCATTTAATAACACTTGAGTTTATTAGTGAAGAAAAATTTCCTAGGTGGAATGTATTAATACTGATTTTTTCCTATTTTATGGATCATTTCTAATCCTTTACATGACATAAGCATCTGGGATAGTGAAATTTTTCTATCGAATGTTAACATTAAGAATCCTAGAATCTAGAGAGTATCTTGATATGAAAAAATTGATTAATTTATATTAGATATAATGATATAATAACAATTAAGAGGTCCTTCCTTAAAAGAATATGTTTATAATCTGAAATTTGTTTTTCATATTATATTCATTGCGTATGGAGGATTGAAGTGTACGATACCTCTAGCAGTGATCCAAACATTGTCATTGGATATATAATCCACACTGGTTGATTTATAGTTTAATAAATTATAGATTATTTATATTTTATTATTTGTACTTATATATTGAAAATCCTTCAAACTTAAAGGAATTGTTCTCCTTTCTAAACTGATGAGAGAAGGAAGAATTCTAGAGGGAAGTACGTTGTTCCCAATTTTTCTCAATTCTCATTTAAGCCTAAATAATAGAAATAACAATCTATTTAAAGAGATGGGGTTTAAGATAAAAAATTATTTAATTTTATAATAAGGGATAAATAATATAATAAACCATTAATAACCCCATACTATAATATTATAAATAATATTATTATTTTATGGCATGCACTAACTCACACAATTTTCAATATTATTTTTGCATCTGGAAAATTAATACTTACCGAAAAACATTATCTTAGTCCATTGGAACTCCTAGTAAATATTTAAATATATGAGTATATATATATATATATTCTAAAATATTTTATCCATATACTAGTGAAGAAATATTTATTATCTTTTCTATAAATATTTACAATTGATAAAATATGAATTGAATATTTATTGGTCTTGAGAACAATATTTATTTACATAATTATATTTAAATACATTTTAATCATGATAAATGAGAAACTTTGTGTGTGACCCTCTAGGATTATTTTTCTTTGGAATTATGAAGTCTTTCCTAATGTACACGATTATTTTCTAGTAACACGACAAGGATCCAAGTAGAAAGAACATATTATCACATAATCAACAAAAACTAATAAGGGTTAACAATAAAATATAATCTATTTTCCAAAATTTCTTATCAAGAAGATTAAAACTATTTTTCATCAATGAATATGATTGATATTTCTTTCCTTAATTATTTTAAATATAGAGATCATTACAACATGGATATACAATTTAAAGAAAAAGTTCCACTTTAATCAATGGTTCGTGACAACATCTTCCCCAAAGAAGAAATTGAAAATACCTTTTTTGACATATCCATTAATAACATATCATTCATGATTCACCCAACATATCCAACTTCCCCTTGAATTTTATCATAATGGTATGAAAAATACATCAATGTTCATGATTAGTAACATACATAAATAATAATCATAATACTTAAGTGTTATTATGCATACACGTATATAGGAGTACCCAATGACATAGGAACATGTTGAATTCTTACCGGAGGGTCTATTATCAGAATCCCACATCTTAGAGATTACTATGTGCATAATACATGAGAAGAAGCCTTGTCTATATATGAGTAGTCAAACATAAAATTGAAAATTTAATGTGACCCATATCTGTATGATATATAATTGTAGAAATATATTTAAGAATATCATAATGTCATTTAATGGTTTTAATCACAATAGTGAACTTATATAAACAAATAAATTTGACGGGTTCTGTAGGAAAATTTTGAATTTATATCATGGAAAAAAATAAATAATACGTAATAATTAGTTTTATTAATAATTAAATCAATAAATTTAAAAGTAATTCCAATTAAAAATAGTGTTTTCTTGAACACCAACTGAAATGATATATTGATTCTCTCATTTTTTGAAGAAAAATTTGAGGTAACATGATCTCATTCTAAGGTAATTTGTGAGAATATTTTAATGTATTTTCTAATGGGATTGTACGATCACACCCTACATATGAACCATCATGCGTATGAAGTATTTATTAGATAATATATATATAAAGAGAGATTTATCTTTCTTTTCCAAGGGAGTTTTTGGATGCTATGTTCTGTTGTGATAGTTCTAGGAGGTTAGTTGTCTCTGCCGTGTATAACATGGGGGTAGTTCAATGTTAGAAACATTGTTATTTTATTTTGGGTATTAATTCTTTCAGTATACTTGGAATGAATTACTTTCTATTGGTAACTCTAATTGTTCATTAAAGTTTTTCATATTGAATTTTTTTTTAATTTTGTATCATACATAATTTATTGTGTCCTTATTAAGGTATATTTATATGTTGATTGATTTACGTAAAATTACACCCCATGATTTGTAAATTAACTTACATTTATCATTAGCCTTTTTTTCTATGGGAAAATTACCTATAGATAGTGGAATTTTATTCCTTCCCATACAAATTGGTCAGGTTGACATGTTACAAATGTTATTGGTTTGTTATGGTTTGTTATTTGGGATAATAGGTGTGAAGATATGATTAATTAGAACATAATATTTTGCAGAAAAAGGCCCAAAAGACTAGTTTATGAAAAAATTCCATTCATCAGCGTTGTTTGGAAAACAATGTGTTTTTAAGTAATTATTGGCATTTTATAATATAATCATCCTTGGTTAGCTGATAGGATTTTTTTATAATTCATTAGTAGGAGGGATTCTCAATAGAATTACATTATTTAAGGGATATTTGTCAGTTTATTCTTTGAATGATTGAAACATTATAACCTTGGTGAAACATATGAGAGATTGTGCATATGGATGAGACATATAATTTCTAAAAAATGATTTTATGAAAATTGTATAAAATATTTGAATTTATGTTTTGTGTTTGTTCTAGATAGCTTTGATTTGTTTTTTATCCATATATGTGTTGTATTGTGTAAAGGATTAATAATTTAGATTTAAACTAGAACTTAATATTTAAGAGTCCCTAATTATTATAATTTAATTAAATTTATTTTGAAACCATACTAATTTAAAATAATCGAGATAATTATTGAATTTATTTTTAATATCATAATTTCATTTTAAGTTGCATGATTTGTTTATTTTTTTAGTCATGTTTATACTATAGGAAACACTTAAAACTGATTGAGGCTTCTTATTAGAGTGAAAATATATATTTTTATTGTATATTGTTTATTGATTTAGGTTTAATTAATTAAAAGTTGGTGCACATTGAATCTTATTAGACATAAAAAATGCGATATTTTTAAGTTGTTATTTCTTTGGTTAATTTTCCATTATGTTAATGAAATAGAGTATCATTGTTATTCCTTGTTATTTTTATAACTATTTAATCATGTATATTATAATGAACAACTGAAAAAGTATAACAATTATATGTTCAATAAAATAATATATTTATATATATTTTTTAGAGATTGGTGATTATTAAATGATTGGTTATGTAATCATTCTAAAAATATAACTATTTGTTTTAATAGATAATGCAGATTTGTTAATATTTGTGAAATATGTAATTAGAGATGAATATTTAGTATAATAAGTAACATAATTTTTAATGTTATGATATAATGATTGGTATAGATTTGTGCAATTCTTATGTTTTTTATAAACTACTTAATATGTAGTACATTGTTTGGGAAGAACTAGAATTTTAAAATGGATTAATTTTAGATCGATTAAATTCATCATTAATTAGGCATAATAGACTGTTAAATGAATATTTTTAAAAATATAATAAATCATGTAACCTAATTAAATTAAGTAAGGTATCATATTAATTCTCACATAATCTTGTTAATTTTGGAAATAATTTCAAGGGTTATAATTTTTGGGAACATGAAGTAACTGTTCATTTCCATAAACATGAGGATTGATCATGAGTTATTAATAAATTTTGTAATTTCTTCATTAATATGAAATGAAATTTTTTAATTTCTCAAGTATTGTTTTTTGTAGTTACATAAAACTATGTACACTTTTTATGCAACCATATTAGATGTGCAATATTTTTAATGGACAGAGGGTTGTTAAATTATAGATAGCTATAATAGGATTAGGTTTTATAAATTATTTCTATATTTAAATCATTTTTTAAAACTAGTATTTATTTTTTGAGAATTGATATAAATACCTTTATTTAAAAACCCTAATCATTATGGACACTAAGGGGGATAATTTCCAAAAGGATACCATTTATGGTTTGAAATTTATAAAAGTATAGTTTTAGAATACCTTGTTTTTATAAAATTTAATTTCTTATCACCCCAAACTTATATGATATTTAATAAAAATTATCTATTAATTATTTTAATGTGAATGAATTTTTTAAATTATTTAATAAGTTCCTTTAATGGGATGTTGAAATAAATATTTTACAAAAATCTTGTTACTATTTTCATAATTTCTTAAAATTTTCTATGGTTTATAGAAAATGTAGTAATCTATTGAATTGGATGATGGAAACATTGATATTATGCTAGAATGGGTAGTAATGAGTTACAATGATTGAGAAATATGTGGCTAGATATTATGTAGGAAGATAATGGTACTGTTTGTGGTATTTGGGCTACCTATTCTTGTTTTCTTATTATGCTGATTATATTTTCATACTGTTACACATGATGTGCTCACATACCGACTGTGTTCTTATTGAGATTGTTATTGTTGAAAGATATTATCCACTGCATATAGTCAATTCTTTTTTATTTTTGATCCATGAAATATGTAGATGAGAAATAGTATTTTCATTGGGAGATGATACCTTATGGAATGAGAATAATGAAATCATGTGGGTAGTGGGATATAATTAGACCGAGATTTGACACAGTGTTCAACTACCATTGACATAACATTGATTTGGTGGAATTCATTGTCTTATAAGTTTCATTATAATAGTATGATGAATAAAGTGTTTCATAGAACCCAATTTCTCATATATTATTATTCCTAGAATATCTCTCCCCAATCATTTGAAAGTTTTTTTCATTCATTCTTCACACTTAACATTGTAATAATACTGCATTAGTAGAGGTGATTTGAAACAGAGTGTTTTCTTTTATTTTTCCTACTGATCAATAGATCTAAATTTCATAGTGTGTGGGGGGTGGGGTGTAATTTAGAGATAATGTCAATATAGATTTTCAAAAAATATAAATGTAAGAATCTCTCGGGTAGATTATGTTAGTCATGGGGTTTATAAGGATGGGAAAACTCCATTTCAGTTATTTAGGTTGGGTTAAGTACACAGTATTGTCTATAACTATAAAAACGATTGGGTTATTTTCATAGATATCGCAAGGAATCTAACCATATGTTATTATTCTTCACATTGTACTTGTCAGTTCATGTTTTCTCAAGACTGGCCTAACAAATGAATTCTCTAACTAGGTTGATCATTTCATGACCAATTGGGTAATGATTGTCTTATCCGACAAGTATCTATGTGTTGGAGTTTAATGATGTTAGATTATGAATGATTCATCAGGAAAATCATTAATTTTATCTTAGATCATAGAGTCCAAGATAATTTCAAGGTTTTTGTAAGGTAAATATCATTCAGGACCATGGTGACTAGATCGAAAATATTTCAGTGGTTGAGTTTTCATACTCTTATAATTAGACAATCCTTAATGGCAGGGAGCTTCCAATGGGTTGATAATGGATGAAATTAATTTCTTCTATATGATTCTCCAATTCAACATCTTCCTTATGTTGAGGAAGTCCAAATAGGATTACATATTGAATATTTCGTATGGTATGTATGGAAATAATAATTGAAAGTGAACCAGTGGGAATCTAATGACTGTTAACTATACATTCATGAAGTGGGAGTGGATTCTACTAGAAATTGGTACTTTATGGTCTAATATACATAGAAACAATGATGTTATCATGGTGGTACCAGGATAACTATAGGGTTAAATTTTTTTCATTTCGGGTTAGCGTATGGTATCTTGGAAGATATAGTACTGGGGTCTACATGAGAAGTATTAAACATTAATCATGTGTTAATTATCATCATATTTGTTTGAGTCAACAGTTTCCTTTTTTGGGTTAGTTCTTAATGCATTTTCCATTGGTAGATATGTTATCTATGAGTGCCAATGACCCTGTACCCATGTGGTAAAGGCTCCTGCTTGGCATAAAAAAGACCCAGGATCAAATATGAGCAGGGACTTATTTCCGGGTACTATAGCATCACTGTAGCAGGTCACTGTAGCAGTTACTATAGCAACCGTGGAACTGTAGCAACGGTAGAACTGTAGCGATGGAGGCATAATAGCAGGAACTATAGCGGTGGCGGTACTATAGCAGGTAATGTAACAACATGGGTATTGTAGCAGTACTATTCACCAAAGGGCTCTTTGGGCCAAAAAAATGGGCTTTCATGCCTTGTATTCAGACCACATGATCTTGGGCCTTCGGGCTATGTAATGGGTACTGCTCTACCCAGTTTGAAAGAGGTCTTTTCTTTAAATAATACATGAAGGCTTCAGCCCCAAACTTTTAAAAAATAGGTTATCTATGAGTACCAGATACCACCTTATATCATAGTTCCAATCAATATTAAATTTAGTATAGAATTAGTGTGTGATGAACATTGGTAGTTGAATGAAGACTAGGTTTCTATACAAAGACCATATACATGTAATGTTTTATCTAATAATGATATTTATGTTGTAGTTGGTGTCAGGGAACCAACAATTAATAATATTTTTTTAAGTATATTCAATGAATTTAATGATAATTAAAAATTCTATTATATAATGTTTATTGTTCTATATGAGTTTAATATAATAATGTCCAATAGTATCCATCACATTGATCTCTTCCATTTCATTTACAATGAATGGGGAGACCAATCTATGGTGTGAAATACTATCAATTATCTCATCCTTTTCTGTAATTACCAGGGTTGTGGATTAATTAGACATATCATCTACTTTTTCTTTCATAAAACATTGGATGATTGATAATTTTCTCTCAAATTGGAATTATTCCATCAATGAAAATATTAAATTAAGTAGTGATATCAATTAAACTTTCTTAAAGGAATATTCTATAACAATATTCTTCATCGCCAACTCTGATCAACCCTTGTTTTTGAGTTATGAATCTAGTATCTATATATATAATTCCAATACTATAATGGTCTATTTATATTATCCTTGGCTGTTTTTACCCTTACACAAATAATATAGGAAAGGTAATACTACATTTATTGGGGATATGAGGATCATTACAAGGAAAACTCTATTGGGTTTCATATTTTCCATCCTTATACACATTGGTATTCTCAGAAAACCCTAGGAATATTTCTCCCATATTTGGGCTTTTTTAGAAATGGATAAAACATCCTCATTGGGAATTTCTATATCAACTAGCATTCATTTTCAGATGGTATGACTTGTTAGAATGTGTTTCAATGCATTAGTGTTGACAACATTTATGGTATGAAATGGATATCAAACTACTATAGGATGACCGCATAATATTCAAGAAATCTAGTTCACAATAGAAGACTATGGATGTATATGTTATGTTAAATATGAGAGACCAATTGGATCACATGATGCCCCATATAGTGTCTCAATTTTTGAATCACTAAATTCAGTGTAAGGTAATTCTTTTCAATGTTAGAAAATATGGTCTCAATCTCCATCATTGTTCTCCAAATATAGAAATTACCATTTTCATTTAATTCATTATTATTATAAATATAAAATCCTAAAAAAATGTTCCTAGATTTCCATATACCAGATATGTTGTTTTTCATCAAATAGATCCATCAATACTGGTGGGTTTTAGAGGCATTTATTTAGATTAACAAAATATTCTTAACTATGTTAATTCAAAAAATTTGTAACTATATTTGTATATAATTCATTTTGGGGAAGAACATTCATAACAAGTTAAAAATAATGTGAATTATATAGGTGAGTCACCCACGAATCCCTCTAAAATCATTGTGATTCCAAGGCATACACATACTAAGGGTCACCTCAGTCTTCTCCGGGCCCACCTCAATGTCACCTTCGAAACAAATCTATAATTTTTTCATTTAACCAAAAAATACAATTTATAGACCTTTATCTATAGGAGGATATAATATAATTTTTTGAAAACAACCTCATGGTTAGTAAAATGATCATAATTTTTTTTGGATTTAACCACTCTATGGTTGACATAACATTGTTATATTTTTCATATAAAGAGATCTATGATGAGATGAATGAAATATTGATATATGGAACCATAATTCTTCCTGAAAAATGTAATTCATCAATAGAAATTCAATACATGGGATATCTTAGAAGTGGTGGCATCCTCATCTTCGGGATCCATTTGTATCTAATTATGACTGGAATATCCATCCATAATGGGTATGGTCTTGAAATTGGATGTTCCATCGATCCAAAAGATCCTTGATCATTCTAGGAAATATTTTTTTGGGAATGGTTTATTAAGATCCATGAATTCAATTTAAACATGGATTTAAACAATGTTTTGATAGTGATATTTTAATCAATACATTTTAAGTGTTAAACCAAATTTTTGAAAATGGATTTGATGAGACTTTTAAATTTTAATTCTACCATGATAGCATGAGTCAAACTTATTCTCTTTAATTCATTCTAATAACTATGGAGATATTCATATATGATAAAATAATAGGTGGATATATAATTTATTGGTCTAATAATTTTTTTATTTATTTTCATGTGAATACATCTCAATTTTGTTTTAGGAAGTATATATATGTCTCTTCTTATTCAAAATACAAGGAAGAATTAATTAATGAAGGCCACGTGTATACCTCCACACCATGATTTACATGTCTGTGATCATTAAAGGTTGTTGATATTAATTTTTTTAATTATAGTGTGGTATTATTAATATTCTCATCCTCTTCACACATTACCTTAAAGTATTTGTAAATATGAATAAAATAGTCATTTTTAACCCATAAGAAAATTTGGGGGGTTATATATTTTTTGGGTTTAATGGGGAGGAATCTCTAGACACCCAGGGTTCCATTAAATAGACATTATCATTAGGGAACTTTCTATATGAAGTATTTCTTATCCAATATTATAATGGAAAAAATATGCGCTGATATTTCGAGATCTAGGATATTACAAAGGGACATTTTTTTTATTATTTCTAGTGACATGGTGATTTTTTTTATTTTAGACGGTGATAGAAAGATCTTTTTAAATCATGAAGATAATGTGGCATAACATTCATTAGGGGACTTTTAATTTTTTGGGATAAATCCGTTTTTTTATTATTGGGTAGGTATATATTGATAATATCATTAAGAAAAAGAAAAACATATCCAATCATCAGTTCTTATTTATTCCCCTTGTATTCATATCCACATGGTTGAAGTTAATTACCTACCTTTTATTGGGCTGGAGATAAGTATGGAAGACCTTATTATATAGTTTTTTTAATAAGACTGATATGCATTACCATTGTGGAATTTTAAAACTATACTATTTATATGAAGTATTCCAAATTAAAAAAATTATTTCATCGATAGATTACATTACACAAAATAATGAGTTTATTTTTGTCCCAAAGAACTATTAAAATGTTTTGCTTATATTATATATTAGTTGTTAAATTGTAGGGTATAAATAGGAATAAATAATTGAAGAGATTTAAATAACTATTAATCTTTTCTAACACATTAATTAATAAATTTTATATATGTACTCATTTTTAGTAATGTAATTTAATTTTTCCAAAATATATTTTATTTAAAAATGGTTTTCTTAGTGAGAAAAATATTTAATTAATATATCAAAATCTTATGAAATATTTATGAAAATATGTAATTTATTTTTGAAATTAAGAATTCATAATTTTCTTAGGATGATTTCTTTATAAATTTCAAAAAAGATTTGTTTTTTATGAATAGTTAAAGATATGAATATATATTCAAAGAATTATTTTATTTTAATGTAATTTCTATGACAACCCTGCTTTTATTACAAAAATAAACATGATTTATTACATAAAACTTCACTTGATACAACAAATAAGATCAAGAAGTTTAGTGTATTTTGGGAATAGGATCATTAGATAAAAACATAAAACATGAAATACAACAACTTTTTTGAAAACTTCCTTTACATGACCACTACATTCCCTCGTACTTTGCATTGCATGGGATAACCTGAGGACATGCATAAGAAAAGGGTGAGCTATAAAGCCTAGTAAAGGAGTACACATGGAATAACATGAGGAGTACAATACATGTCAGATAATAGGCATATCAATAGATCATAAGATAAACATGAACATAAAGGCATGATAAAGCATGATAATCATAACATGGAAGTG
This sequence comes from Viscum album, assembly GCA_963277665.1. Taxonomy (NCBI): domain Eukaryota; kingdom Viridiplantae; phylum Streptophyta; class Magnoliopsida; order Santalales; family Viscaceae; genus Viscum; species Viscum album. The sequence goes on from OY728122.1 coordinate 1,197,494,551, forward strand.
TGGCAACAACACTTAACATAAAATTAGCATTAGCCATGGACCATTGAACATAGAGCATGAGTAAATCCTCATTGAACATGAATCACAAGTAAACCCTCATTGCACTTGAATTAGCATGAGTCAACACTCAATTAACACGATGTATCATGATACAATACTTTACCCAATGAATTGGAGCGCTATAAGGGCGCACCCTTCTTAAACATTTCATTACATGCGTAAGTGTGCCACATAGATCATAAAAAATGGAATCATAAAACATAATAATTTATTCCACGATAAAGGAATTTGGAATTCATACATGAAAGTTTGTAATAAATATGTAAATGTGCGTAAAGGTGAATACCCTTGATGGATAAATGGGCATGGAATCCACTACACAATGGCATTGGCTTAAAAAATCGGGGTGATATCGGCAGCGTAACAGCGTGAAATAAGAATTCATAAAAATTGTTGATGAGAGAGAAAGGGGATACTCATAATAATTACATTTAATGGAAATTAAGGAGGTCATATAGATACATTTCCCAACAATTGTAATGGAATTTAGATTCATGATACAAAATTATTGCTTGAATGTAAAAGAAGAGAGAGAAGTTCCTTTCGGAATTTCAGCATAGTAACGGGTGTACATGGGAGGAAATTAATGAGAGATAAAGGGGAATCCCATCATTAAAACAATAATAGGGATGTATGGTGGAGGTTTGAAACCATACCCCAACATTCATAATTGAAATTAAATGGGCAATTCAACTTAAAGAAAATAGACAAAAATGAGAAAGGAAGGAAAAACCCTTACTTGGAAGTGTGCTCCCAAAGGCTAGAGAGAGGATTGTGAGAGGATTTTTGGGAGCTTGGGGCACCATGGGAGGATTCTAGAGAGAGTTGGGCAGAGGTTGGATGAACTAAAAAGGCTTTGAGTGAGGAGTAAGTGGGAGGTTGGGTGGGTTTATATAGGAATGGTGAAGAAATTCTTTATTATTTAGGTTTGGGACCCCTTATATTAAATTAATCCAAACCACAAACCATCCCATGGTTTTTCCCATTGTTTTTGGAAAAGTTAAGAAGAAAAAAATATTTTATATGGCCAAAGTCCTATCATCTTAAAATATTAGGGTTGCTTATGTGGAGGTGAGTCACACTCCCATGGAAATTAATTTAAAAACGCTAGGGGTTGAATAAGTCTTGAGGGCTCCATTAATGCTTTTAAAAGTAAGTAAAAAAACCCAAAATCACATTATTTTAATGGAAAAACATATATTGGCAGAACATTAATATTATAGTATTTTATTACATCACTATTGGGTCATTATGATGTCATAAAACACATTATATATTTAAACTGTATTTAAATTTTACCCAAAAATTTGACTGTCTCAGAAAATTATGAAAAATTCACCGTTGGAATATTTGGACGTTCTAATTCCGAAAATAATATTTATTTTATCAAAATAATTTTCTAAATATGTTAATTTTCACTTTTAAAACAAAAACTGACATATATCTAAAATTCACAGGTTTTGACAGAAAAGGATTTCAATCCTTAATAAAAATTATAATTGCATTCATAAAATTATAAGATCATTTATGTTTAATAAAAATTAATTTAATTATAAGAATAATATTTTATTAAAATATTATTTAATTAAAAAATCCCTTAATTTAATAAAATAGACTTCAAAATTAAATAATAACTAAAAACACTATTTGTACATTAAAAACTATTTACAATGTATCAAAAAAAGACAAGAAGGTATATTCACTATTATACACAAAAATAATATACATAGTACTAGATATTTGTTACATAACCCCTTAAAACAGCCGCATAATACCTAAGGGTAAGGTGTGCGATGGTGACAGACTCTTGGGGTGGCATAGATAACATCGCTCGAGTTGGAATTTCTATCAACTTCCACTTCTCCGGTAGATGTTCTCATTCGAGCCTAACATGGTGAAGCTCAGCATGGTCTTGGTCAAGAGCAAAGACCAAGGATGCAACCCCTTTTCCGAGATCTGAAAAATGGGCTTCTTATGGGGAAATTCTACTGGAAGAGGCCATCACTTCTTTTGTCTGAGTAAATTGGATTTGTTAAAGCCCTATATTTATACTAATCATGTGATCATTGTTCAACAGCTATATTAGCAACAGTCAAAATTCATAACATAAAACCAAAGAAGTTGACATTTTATATAACTTTAAAGTGACATTTAATTGGATCAAGAGAGATTTACATTAATGAAACTGTGGGTCATTACAATATTCCCCCTTAAGAAATTTCTCCCTTGAAATTTTCCTTTTTCCACACTAAAATAGATGTGGGTAACTTAGCTTCATCATTTACTCTGATTCCCAAGTAGCTTCTTCAAACTTGTGGTTTCTCTACAACACCTTGACGTGGTGAACTATCTTATTTCATAGAACCTTTTCTCTATGATCTAATATATTCACTGGTTGCTCGTCATAAGAAAGATCATCTTCCAATTGTACCACCTCAGAAGAGAGTACAAGTGAAGGGTCCGGTATGTACTTCCTTAAGAGGGATACATGAAAGACATCATTTAATTTTTCCATAGTAGGTGGAAGTGCTAGTCGATAGTCCACATCCCCGACACGATCAAAAATATCGAAGGGGCCGATGTACCTTGGACTTAAATTCCCTTTCTTTACAAACCTCATGACCTTCTTCCAAGGAGATATTCAAAGAAAAACCATGTCTCCAACTTTAAACTCAAGGTCTCGTCGACGGTTATCTGCATAACTCTTCTGTCGACTCTGGGCTTCCTTGATATGTTGCTAAATGGTTTTCACATTCTCAACCATTTACATGACCATTTCTGGTCCAACAATCTTACGTTCACTGACCTCATCCCATCATGCCGGTGTTCTTCACCTTTTCCCATATAGTGCTTCATATGGTTCCATTTGGATGCTTGAGTGGAAACTGTTGCTATAAGAGAACTCAACTAGAGGATGATGTTTATCCCATCCTCCTTTGAATTCCATTGAGCACGCTCTCAACATGTCCTCAAGGGTTTGGATAGTCTGCTCCGATTGGCCATCAGGTTGAGGATGATTGGTCGTACTGATGTTCAGTTCAGTATTCAGATCATATTGAAGACTCTTCCAAAACATAGAGGTGATCCTTGGATCTTGGTCAGACACAATAGATAGTGGTACTACATGCAACCTTACCGCTTCCCTGATATATATTTGTGCCAGTTGATCCAAAGATAAATCCTCCCGAATTGCAATGAAGTGTGCATTCTTTGTGAGACGATCCACAACAACCCAGATTGCATTGTTGACTTTGGATGTCCTTGGAAGTCCGGTGACAAAGTCCATGGTGATGTTCTCCCATTTCCATTCTGGAATGGGCAATGGTTGCATCATCCCCTTAGACTTCTGCCTCTCTGCCTTCACTTGCAGACACACTAGGCACTTTGATGTATATTTAGCGATCTCCTTCTTCATAATATCCCACCAAAAGTTTTCTCAGAGATATCGATACATATTTGTGCTATCTAGGTGAATAGAGAAATTTGAACTATGTGCATCATCCAAAAGTTCCTTATTCAGCTCCAGACATGATGGAACACATAGTCTTTTCCCAAACCGCACAATTCCTTCTTCATTAAGATTAAACTCCAAGGATTTCCCTTTTTTGATAGCTTCCACTTTTTCCTGAATTCCCACATCATCCTTTTGATCATCCTTTATCCTTTCCAAAAGAGACGGTTGAGGAATCATTTGTGAAAGGATTGATGATGTTCCCTTCTCAATGATTCCCATGTCCATCTTCATAAAGTCTAAAAAGATTGGATCCTTCTCAATTCTCATCATTGATAGAATCGTTGGGTCCTTTCTACATAGGGCATCTGCCACCTTGTTCGCTTTCCCAGCGTGGTAATGTATTGAAAAGTCATAATCCTTGATGTGCTCTATCCATCTTCTCTGGCGCATATTAATCTCTTTCTGTGTGAATATATATTTAAGACTCTTGTGGTCAGTATATATCTCACATTTCTATCCATACAAATAATGCCACCAAATTTTCAAGGCAATGATCACCACCGCCAACTCCAGATCATGTATTGGATAGTTTCTCTCATGGATTTTCATCTGCCTTGAGGAATAGGATATAACTTTATCAATCTGCATCATCACACAGCCTAAGCCCTTCATTGAAGCATCACTAAAAACAACAAAAAGTTCACCACTTGTGGGTAAAGTGAGCACAGGCACAGTGATAAGCCTCCTTTTCAACTCCTTTAATCTTTCTTCGCATTCATCACTCCAAGAAAACTTTACTCCCTTTCAAGATAGCTTGGTATGTGGGTTGGAAAAACGTGAGAAATTTCTCAGAAATAGTCGATAATATCCAGCTAACCCCAAGAAGATACGGATATCCGTTACTATTGTTGGCCTCGGCCATCCCTCAATTGCATATGTTTTGGAGGGGTCCACAGATATTCCAATTCTTGTGATGATATGGCCCAAGAATGAGACCTCCTTCAACCAGAACTCACACTTGCTATACTTTTCATAGAGCTTCTCCTTGCGCAAAGTCTCTAGTACAGTTTTTAAATGCTCCTCATGATCCTCCTTGGTTTTTGGAGTATATTAGAATATAGTCTATAAAGACTAACACAAATTTGTCAAGGTAATATATAAAGATCTATTCATCAAGTCCATGAATATTGTTGGAGCATTGGTGAGACCGAAAGGCATTACTATAAATTCATAGTTCCCGTATTGTGTGTGAAAAGTAGTCTTGGGGATATCTTCCTTCTTCACCCATACTTGATAGTATCCTGACCGAAAATCTACCTTGGAGAAGTATTGTGCACCACATAGCTGATTGAACAGGTCATCAATTCGTGGGAAAGGATACATGTTCTTTATCGAGATTTTTTTAAGTTCACAATAATCGATGCAAAGCTGCATCGACCCATCCTTCTTCTTGATGAAGAGAGCTGGTGCGCCCCATGGTGAAGCACTTGGGCGTATAAACCCTTTATCCAGATTATCCTGTAGTTGTTTCTTCAGCTCTTTAAGCTCAACAATAGTCGTTCTATATGGAATCTTGGATATTGGTAGTGCCCCAGGTATATGTTCAATTGATAACTCAACATCTCTTCTAGGAGGAAGACCAGGCAGTTCCTCGGTAAACACTTCAGCGAATTCCCTCACAGTAGGCATTTCTTCAAGGATGGTTTCTTCCTTGGACTCAACCATTTGAGCCAGATATGCATGCTCATAAGGAAGTAATATACATGCTTGAGATGATGGAGCTAAAGGAGATTCATCTTCCTCCTTACACTTGTTATGAATCAGGGGTCGATTCTCCATATGGTGTGTGATTTCCCTCTCCCGACATCTTATGTTGACTCTATATAAGGAAAGCCATTCCATGCCAAGAATTGCATCAAATTCCACCAAAGGGAGTATGATAAGGTTCACCGAGAAATTAAATCTTGAGACTATAACAGGGGAGGACTTATATTCATGGAATGCAACGATTTCCCCATTTTCCGTACTCACCGACATCTTCACTTCCATGATTTGTGGTGGTGCTGGGATTGTTTTACTAAACTTTCGAGATATAAAAGAATGCGTTGAACCTAAATCAAAAAGCACATTTTCTATTCTTGAATGAATAACTAGCGTACCTGTCACCACTTCATTGTCGGGGTTCACTTTAGCAGAAGTGATGACAGAAGCTATTCCTTGCTGCCTTGGAGATTGTTGGTTGTCTCCGAAAACCCTTGGATTAGGGAACTGATTTGAAAAATGTCCCGGTTCTTTTCATTTGTAGCATTGAACAACATGTTGAGGTTCGAACGGAGCATTCCTATCCTCTTTCGCAGCCGTGGGTCTTTCTTTCTGATAGTTAACAGCTATGTTCCCTTCTCTTCCACACCTGAAGCATTTCCTCGTCCCCTTAAGGCAATTTCTAGGGTGCCTCTTCCCGCACTTTTGGAAAGTGGGGTGCTGGATCTTCTTAGCACCATTGGATTTATCCATCAGACCGCCAGCATTGAATTCCACCTTACACTTCTTGTCCCCATGATACCCCTGTGATTCCCCGATCTACATTTCGACCATTAGGGCACATCAGAAAATTTCCTCATAGCTATCGAAGTCACGGATTGATAATGCTTTCCGCAAGCTAGGCTTCAGCCCACCAAAGAAGCGATCAAATTTGAATTCAGGAGTAACGACAAAGCCGGAAGCATATCCTACAAGCCTTGTGATGTTTTGCTCGGATGATCCAACAGATTCTTCATCTTTTTTCTTGAGGGAAAGGAAGTCCCTTTCCATCTTAAGCCGTAGGGTGTGCGGAAAATATTTATCGAAAAAAATCTTCCGTAAATCCCTCCATTCCAATGCCTCGATATCCTCCTCAGGCTTCATATTTTTGATCAACGTCCACCATTGATCAGCTTCACCCTCCATACTATAAGCTTCCAGGAGAACCTTCTTTTGTTCATAACATTGGAGGATGGGGAATATCGTTTCAATGGAGTTAATCCATTGTTCAGCGATCGTGGGATCAGATGATCCACTAAAAGTAGGAGGCCTTTGTCTCATGAAGCTCTCAATAGTGACCTGTACTTTCTTAGGGGGGTTGAACGTTCCTCTTGACCCATGTTTCTATTCAAAACATTGGTTAGCTGAGAGAGAATCTTGACAAATTTCACGATTCCCACTCCCATTGGATTGGGCATCTCATTAGTACAATCATCACACTAATCCTCACAACGGTTGTTAGCTCGATTCCTCTTATTACTGGCCATTGGCAGGAATAAAAGGAACGTTAGGGGTAACACATAAAGTGTAATCCAAAGAAAAATGTTGATGACTTATAAATAAACTTTTATTTCCTTAACTCATGAGTCTATAGGCTTCAATCTAGGCTTCTCATGATCTACTTTATAACATATATTCTTAGGGGAATTTTTTTAATTCCCTTAATAAGGGTTCATACTAAGATTTTGAATTTATCAAAATATATCCACTTGGAGTGTCGTAACCATGAGTGCAGCAAGGCCCTTTGTCGTACACCAGTTCTCATTCGAGTCTAGCTCAAAGCGGTGTTTTCGGGTTTTACCCCTAGGATACATCTGTGCCAGAGCCGCCTCTACCTGCTCGTATCCAGACAGGGATGTATTTGTTTGATAGACCACTTACTCAGTACATACCAAAACTTAGGGATATTTTTATTATACTTATTCTTGTCTCTAAGGATTCACTAGGATTTTCTAATCCTAATCCCAATAATAACTAAACCAATCCTCTGATACTAATTTTGACAACCCTGCTTTTATTAACAACTTAAACATGATTTATTACAGAAAACTTCACTTAATACAACAAAAAATATTGAGAGGTTTAGTATAATTGGGGATTAGGATCATTACATAAAAACTTAAAACATGAAATACAACATCTTTATTGAAAACATCCATTACATGACCACTACATTCCCTCGTACTCAGCATTGCATGGGATAACCTGAGGACATGCATAAGAAAAGGGTGAGCTATAAAGCCCAATAAAGGAGTACACATGGATTAACATGAGGAGTACAATAAATGTTAGACAATAGTCATATCAATAATTCATAAGAGAAACATGAATATAATGGCATGATAAATCATGATAATCATAACATGGAAATGTGGCAACAACACTTAACATGGAATTAGCATGAGCCATGACCCATTGCACATAGAGCATGAGTTAATCCTCATTGCACATGAAGCATGAGTAAAAACTCGTTTCACTTGAATTATCATGAGTCAACACTCATTGCACATGATGTTTCATGATACTATATGTTACCCAATGCATTGGAGAGCTATAAGGGCGCACACTTCTTAAACATTTCATTACATGCATAAGTGTGCCACATGGATCATAAAACATAATCATTTATTCCACAATAATGGAATGTGGAATTCAAACATGAAACTTTGTAATCAATAAGTAAATGTGCATAAAGTTGAATACCCTTCATGGAGAAAATGGCATGGTATCCACTACACAATGGCATTGGCTTAGAAAATCGGTGCGATTTCGGCAGCGTAACGTCGTGACATAAGAATTTAAAAAAGTGGTTGACGAGAGAGAAAGGGGTTACTCATAATATTTACATGTAATGGACAGTAAGGAGGTCATATAGATACATTTCCCAACAATTTTAATGGAATTTAGATTCATGATACAAAATTATTTCTTGAATGCAAAAGAAGAGAGAGAAGTTCCTTTCAGAATTTCGGCATAGTAACGGGTGTACATTGGAAGAATTTAATGAGAGAGAAAGGGGTATCCCATCATTCAAAAAATAAGGGGGCAGTATGGGGGAGGTGAAAAACCATACCCCAACATTCATAATTGAAATTAAAAGGGGAATACAACTTAAAGAAAATTGAAAAAAATGGGAAAGAATGAAAAAACCCTTACTTGGAAGTGTGCTTCCAAAGGCTAGAGAGAGGCTTTTGAGAGAATTCGTGGGAGCTTGGGGAACCTTGGGAGGATTATAGAGAGAGTTGGGCAGAGGTTGGACGAACTACAAAGGATTTTAGTGAGGAGGAAGTGGGAGCTTGGGAGGGTTTATATAGGAAAGGTGAAGGAATTCTTTATTATTTAGGTTTGGGACCCCTTATATTAAATTAATCCAAACCACAAAACATCCCATGGTTTTTCCAATGGATTTTGGAAAAGGGAAGAGGAAAAGAATATTTTATAAGGCCAAAGTCCGAACTTATTAAAATATTAGGGTTGCTTATGTGGAAGTGAGTCACACTCCAATGGAAATTAATTTAAAAAGGCAAGGTGTTGAATAAGTCTTGAGGGGTCCATTAATGCTTTTAAAAGTAAGTAAAAAAACCCAAAATCACATTATATTAGTGTTAAAAAATATATTGGCTGAACATAAAGATTATAGTATTTTATTACATTACTATTGGGTCATTATGATGTATAAAACACATTATATATTTAAACGGTATTTCATTTTTACCCAAAAATTTGACTGTCTCAGAAAATTATAAAAAATTCACCGTTGGATAATTTCGACGTCATGATTCTAGAAATAACATTTATTTTATCTAAATAATTTTCTAAATATGTTAATTTTCACTTTTAAAATAAAAACCGACATTTATCGAAAATTCAAAAGTTTTGACAGAAATGGCTTTCAAACCTTAATAAAAAATTTAATTAGATTCATAAAATTATAAGATGAATTATATTTAATAAAAATTAATTTAATAATAATAATAATATTTAATTAAAATATTATTTAATTAAAAAATCACTTAATTTAATAAAATGGAATTCTTAATTAAATAATAACTAAAAACACTATTTGTACTTTAAAAACTATTTACAATGTATCAAAAAAATACAAGAAGGTAAATTCATTATAATACACAAAAATAATATACATAGTACTAGAAATTTGTTACATAACCCCTTAAAATAGCCGTATAAGAACTAAGGGTAAGGTGTGCGATGGTGACAGACTCTTGGGGTGGCTTGGATAACATCGCTCGAGTGTTAATTCCTATCAACTTCCACTTATCTCATAGATAGTCTCGTTCGAGCTTAACATGGTGAAGCTCATATTAGGCTTGGTCAAGAGCGAAGCCCAAGGATACCACCGCCTTTCCGAGCTCTGATATATGGGCTTCATATGGGGAAATTCTACTGGATGAGGCCATCACTTCTTTTGTGTGAGAAAATTGGATTTGTTAAATCCCTATATTTATACTAATCATGTGATCATTGTTCAATGGCTATATTAGCAACGGTAAAAATTCTTAACATAAAACCAAAAAAGTTGAAATTTAATATAAACATAAAGAGACTTTTAATTATATTATGAGGGATTTCCATTAATGAAACTTTGGGTCGTTACAATTTCAATGTAAAATAATTTTTTGGACTAGTTTAAAATTGAATTATTTAAATTTTATTTAAATTATTATTTTATAAATGGATTTTATAGTGGAATTTTCCATAACATCATTTTCTATTAAAAATGGATTGTTTCCAGGAAAGAATATTTCGTTGCATTTTAATGGTTTAATATTAAATTAATTTTTCATCATTTTTATTTTAAATTTTTAAAAATAGATTCAATATTTTGTATATGGAGGTCCAAATTTAGTAAATAGTATCACTTTACTTATGGTCCATATAAATAGAAAAATTGTTATTTTTTATTACTACAGTAGAGTGTAATTATGGTAATTAATGTTTAAAATAAAATGATAAGAACTCTAAAATGACCCTCACGCATTCATAAATTTTATTGCATTATTAAATTTGATCAATAATATTAAAAAAATAATTATAAGTTATTTTTTGGAAATTTGAATGAGATTATGACACCTAAAATAGTTTATTTTTCAGAAAATTCAAACTTGTCAGACTCTTGATTTTTCAAAATACAATATTATTTATATGGGATTATCCTATGCATATTTTCATCAATGAAAACTATTTTGTTATATAAAACAATTTACTTCTTCATTATAATTTTTTATAGTTTTTTAGGAATAAGTAAATGCCTTAAATGCTTTCACAAGGCTGATGCAATAATTCTTTAATTAATTTTAAAATAAAATAAATTATAATAAAAATATTAAAAGTATTATAAATTGAGAAAATTAAGGTTATCCAGTAATTTTATAGATTTAATTGTCATTTTATACATTTATTAAAATAACTTGTTTAATATATATGGATTATTTTGATTTTATTAATCTCAATGTAATTAATAGTTCAAAAAATCTCCATTCATGATATTTTAAAATAAATAATAATATACTAAGTTATATAGAATTCATAAGGATATTTTATTTAGAATATTAATAATTATATAGGTTATTATATCATTCATGGTTCATTTAGGGTCATTTGATCCTTTTAGAGTAATTATATTGACCCTCAAAGAGTAAAAAACCTCATTGTCACGATCAGTTTTAAAAGGGTTAAGGATGGGATAAAACTAATCTTTAATGGAAGAAATAGTAAAAAATTATCTATTTTTTATGAGTATATTTTTTCCCATACACATAATATATTCTAACTAAATGAGTATGGATCATGGTGTAATTTAATTTCAATTTATAATAATTTAATCTTCAATGAAATCCCAAAAGTTAACCTCAAATAAATTAAAAAAGTTTCCCAACTCACTTACTCAATTAAACCACATTTGGAAATATAAATTGAATTATTATGAAAAATCATATTCTAAAATTCAATATCTCCATTTTATATGTTTTTTACTTCCAAAAACATGAACCCTCGAAACCTTTTGAAGAGATCTAAAAGAGTTGTTTTGAAGAAGAGTAATCGTGCTAACCAATCAATTTATTTTTCTAATCATTTATACCAAATATAAATATTTTTAAATTATCATAAAATAATGAATTTTGTATCCTATAAATTATTTAATTTTTTCTAAACACTATTATACAACCTCCTTCACATAAAACAGTAAGGGACAATATGAATCGGGCATACATACCACTTACCGTCACCACATAATGATAAAATTAATTCTTTATCACCATATTTTTAGAAGGTAATTATGATTTATTTAATGTTTCTCTGTGATTTTAATTAAATCAATTACTCTTATATAATTATAATATCATTGTTACCTTATTTGAGTCCAATCCATTGGAAAATGATAACACTATTTGTGCATACATGTGGACTACCACGTCCACTATGCGATGAGATTAACTTTTCATTTATATTTCGGTTGGATGGTAATAAAAATTAATTTTAGAAATATATATAGGATATTTGATATTATAAAGATTAATTAAATGTTATTTATTATTTATCTTTCCTTCATTCCTACAATGAAAAAAATGAAAACAACAATGATGCCAATGTATGACCAATCGTCTCCATGAATGGTGTGATACATTTTTCGATCTATAAATTTTATGGATGAATAAAAAGATATATATAATAAATATATTTGATTTTCATACAATGATTAAGATTATAATAATTATGTAACCATGATCAATGTATAATTACTAGACTTCTGAATCAAAAATTTCATGGAAAACGAAGCAATTATCAACTACAATAGTGATTTTAATAAAAAATTATTAATTAATGGGTGTTAATATGTAAAAAATAAATCATAAATAGTGTGATAGTTACTATTATGGTTATGTGATTTATATATTATAAATAAATATTTTATTTATAAGGGTATTCAATGATCCTGATGAATGGTAAAATTTGAGGTAAGGGGTCTTCTTTTGAATTTTGTTTCATTGAGGAATATTAAATGTTATGCTCTTATTTATTATAAAAAGGTGTATATAAAAATCACATACATATTAAATCCAGAATATCCTTTTTTTCACATTATTAATGTTTAATTTAATTTTATTCTTTCTTGGGGATTATGATTCAATTGTTCCTAAAGTGCAAAGGATTTATTTCACATGCTCATCAATTTTCACGATTTAATATGTTAATGTCTCCATTGGGGAATATTTCTCTTCCATGTATATATTTTTTAATAATTTGTTTAATTTTTTTTTATAATTTTAATAAATTTTTCAAAATCACTTTAACCATTGTTTTATGTTTCAAAAAATGGTCTGAAGGGAATATGTTTTTCATTTTTTTAAAAGAGGAATGTTTTGACTTTTTTGAGAAAATTTAGAAGGAAGATTTTTTAGCTTATTCAACATGATTATATTTTCCTACCACCATAAAAAAACAATTTTTTGAACCTTATTTTAAAATTTTAACGATATTTTTCAATGAAAATGTTTTCATATATAATGTATTATCTTTTTAAAAAATATAAGTTATTTCAATTAGGGAAGTAATTATTCAACGTGATATTTCTAAATAATTTTTCCATCTAAGATGAAATCCTTTTTTACATAAGATTTAATGTATATAAGATACAATTGTTCAACCCATAGTATTTTTTAAATTGGTTTTCTATTATGAAAAGATGAAATTTTTATGAAACCCATATCATTGGCCTGGATTATGCTCTGATGAAATTTTTATGGAACCGATTTATTTCATGTGTTCTGATAAAATGAATTATTTATGATCTTATAGAACAAATATTTATGATTTTCATTATTTGATGGGAGGTATCGATATCACCCATTATTTAATTGGTTAAATTATTATATATAATTATTTAATAGTGGGAAACAAGTTGATGTGATGAATCCATTATTGGAAACAAGTTTATGTGGTTGATATTTTATGGGAAATAAGTCAATGTTCTTGATCCCTTATAGAAAATATTCAATGTTCTCGGTCATTCATGGGAAAAAAGTTGACTAATATGATCCAATAGGGGAAAATGTGTTTATTTTTGATCCAATGGTCTTGGTCAATATATTTTACATATGAAATGGTTTCTACACTAATAATGATGTCGTAAACATTTATGACATGAACATATGGTTCATGACTGAGTTATGATGATTTCTCATTATTATGATTTATGCCATTTTAAATTTTAATGTTTAATTAGAAAAATTATGTATTTGATCTTCTTCAGATTGGGTATAAGCATTTTATGTTATATATAAGATATAAATCCATTATTCCTATCTTATTATTCCATATTATCACCAATTGATATCACCCATGTTTACCCTTACCAAGGATATGAGATCACCATTTTCTTAGGATTTATTTCCCTAGGTTACAATGAATATATTTGGTAGGGTATTCATATTAAGAGTACTATGACGGTATATATTTATGTGAGATGTTTATTGTCAATTATAATATATTAATATCTTATATCTAATCTTTAAAGACTATAAACCATTTATATTTTGGCATGGATCATATTATTATGCATTGAATAATTAAAATAATAGATTTAATATTAGTGAGTAATAATATTCATATACTATAAGAATTATTTATCTCTTCCTATGAAAACTACTATGTACGAACCTTTACTAGACCACCAAATTAAGCAATGTGATCAAATTATTTTTCCACTAATTTGGGTTATATATGAATTGATGACTCCCCAAATCTATAGTGATTTAATAAATTATATTGATAATAAATATTTGATCATACCTAGTTCATAAATGTGTTTATAGGGTGCATTTATAGACCATTTCATTTAGTTATTTGGATTATGTAACCTTTTTTCAAGCTATTAACCACCATCAAGTTGAATCCAGCATCCATATAATGAGATTAAAGTGAATTAAAAGGGAATCGATCAACATAAATCAATCTATACTATCTATTCATTAATTCCTTGATACACTGGTGGTATGATTAAGGAACTACAATATGTAAACACAACCATGGTCTTATTAAAATATAATTAAAATCCATGTTTTGATAAAAAACAATAAACCAAGAATCAATCATAAGGGATCCAAATGGGGTTTCTACATTGATCTGTCCCATATGATTTCTCTCTCTGTGATACCCTTGTATATTCACAATAGTGGGAGACAAATTAACTTCACATCAATGCAATCATTATAGTGTTTTTACTAAAACGATATAGATTCTATTGCTATTTACAATGTCTAATTGATGAATTTTATTATTTTTAAATTATCTATACATGGTAAAATAGATGATATTTGTCCATATGGTAGTCTCCTTATATTTCTTTATGAATTAATTGACCATATTAAATTTGGAGGGTTCAATATCTATATGATGTAAAATAGAATTAGTGATTCCAGATTTAATCTCTTTAGGGATTTATAGAGCCTTACAATAATCTTTGGAAATCTCTTTTGAAAAATTAGGGGAATCCCAAATATGATATTTTACTAGAATTATGGAAATATTTTAAAATATATCATAATTATGGAATATATTCTTACACTTATTTTCATGAGGGAAATCCTTTGTTTGAGGTTTAGAATTTTAGACTATATGTGTTGATGGCTTCATTCCTTGATCATTGCTAGAGGGTATCCTTTTCTTCAATGGATTAGTCTAAAATTAAAGTTCCATATTTTGAAATTATTCTATATGATTTTTATTTAACAAATTGTATTCTAGAAATATTGGTCATAAATAATCCTTAAATGGTTTAGTGATAAACTGATGCAGCTACTGATCCTTCCCAAGTTCCTATATTTGGGTCACTAAAAAAATTTATTGTCATCATGCATATGAACTAAATATCAGTATCTATGTAGAACATGACATCCTTATCCCCATTAAACATAGTGGAACCATCATCCTTCTCCTTAATTATGGATGTTTAACTCAATTTTGATTGGATCTTCTTCATTATATAACGATTTTTTAGGTGAATTACATTGAAAAATTTGTATTGGGACACGAAATTTGAAGATGATTCTATTTAATGGAATATATCCCATTTAGCCATTATGTGGGATGATTCCCCTTCATCCAAATAATAATGTTACAAAATTTTGAAAATTTTGAACTTGATTACTAATCATCCTAGGTTCCTCCGCATGCATATTATTTTTGTTAAACAAGTCATGCAATTTCATAAATAATCATCTCATATAAGACTTTAGTGCCAAAGGGGATTCTTTAACCGCCATTTATGGAATTTCGGACACACCTAGTTTATGAATCTATATACTATATATTACATGACATTGATTTTATATCATTATGATCATTGAATCACCAGAAATATTTTTCCACTTTATTGGGAATTTATAATATTATCATTTCCCTTCTAGTAATATGTTAGAAATATAAGTCACATGTTTATTAGATAAAAAAAATATTTTTCTAAGAACCGACAATATTTTTAAGGATTTATTTGAAGACAGATCATTATTTGATTGTGTGTATCAATATTAATTTTAGGACAAATAAATAGTGTAAAAACAATGGAAACTCTATTGATGTTATTTTGATATGATAGCTTTAGTAGGTTATTATGCAAGGCTATAATGAAATACACAAGAACATGATAGTTTATGATTGAACTAAATTCATTATTTAAATGAACATAGTGGGATCCAAAACTATTTTCCCCTTCCTGAAATGGACATTAATGTTATTTTTTTTTTAAAAAAGGAGCTATAATATAAACTATTTTGGTTTTGGGTGCCATAGTTGGAGTAAGATCTGGCCTAATCATAACTATCATTACTTATAACTTTCCAAACCCCCTAACATGATCTAAATGAATTTTCGAAGATGTAGATTCTATAAACTAATTTTATGTTTCTATACTTTTTTCTTCCAGGGAAAACTTATGGAATCTATTATGGAATTTGAGTTGGATCAATGGAATTTGAATATCATTAAAGAGATTATATTTACAGATCTCTAGTGGATCATCCAATATGGTTTGTATGCTTATGGGATTTTCTATATCTTTAAATCTATATATGATTTCTAATAATTTCTAATTTTTACAATTTATATAATTTTAGAGATTAATGAAAATCTTATTTCTTATCATATATATGAATTGTTAGAGAACCTTCTGATAATGATCCTCCTTATATATGATGGACCATGATGGTAACCAACTATACCAGATAAAAATTGGTTCAACTAGAGCCTGTATAAAAAATTTGGTATTTGATACCCCTCTTTATTTAAGTGTTCCAATCATGGAGAGGCATTGAGATGATAATATTTATAAGACATTTCTCCCGGTATCCAGTGTAATAGAATATAATGAACACCATATTCCAAAAGATGGGTGGTGGTGGAATTGAATCCACCCACATAGGATACAACTCCCTCTATGGTTTTAGTAGTGGTCATCATCCTTATATTACATATATTAATGACTAGAGGGATTCCTTAGGGTCAATAAGATATGGAATGATAGTCTGATGGATAGAAAATTGATTGAAGGAAATGGGAAAATAATTATATAGTTACTATTCCCATGTCTTTACTGATAACAAATATGGATCAAAGATGGGTATATCACTTTATAAGGCTTCAGAAACTTCCCCATTGATGGGAAATCATAGTATTCAACATCCATGAGGTCGAGTAAAATTAGGTTTTTAATGAAAATGGTAGTCAAATGACCAAATAATTTCCTATTTGAATGGTATGTTTCTCCATGATGAGGGAGATATGCTAAAAGAGATGTAGTAGTCTCAATTTAGTGTTTATATACAGTGTAAAAATTACCATAATTTATTCAATGTTTCTTCATATTAAATCTTCATCTTTACATAATACTAAATAAATATATCTTTTAAAATAAGTGGTTTATCTTTTTTGGGTTATGGGTGAGGTAAAGTGACACTCTTCCAATTTTATTTTTTTGAGGCTCGCTGAGGAGGTGGTAATTGATAATTTAGGGGACCCATACATTTTAACCTATATTTGGATCCAAATATGAAATTATTCATGAATAATTTCATTTTGTACCAATATTCAAACAAAAAATTATTCATCAAACTATAATGCAATAAAATAAATTTGTAATTCATTTGTAGGGTTAGTGATATTTATTATCACTGGTACATAGTACACTATAAGAAATATATCCTCATAAAAAGGTTAGAGAGTTTAGTAATTTCATAATGTTTGTGTTAAGAAGAGTTTAATAATTTTTTAGTCTCTTTATTTTTCAGGTAGGACTATTTAGTGTTTCATCCCCTATGAGGCTTTTCTTTCTTCTTCTAATTCCCATTTGGAACCAATTTATGGAGGGAGATCCAAAGGGAGTGTCCATAATCCCTTTTTGAGCACATATCTAATGAGAATGATGGGTCACAAAACATGATACATTTTATAGGCCTTTAACGAATCATTTTAAACTGGATAGAGAAGACATGCATTCATGGAGGAGAAGGAGAATATGGCCTCACCATGCGAATTTGGATTGTCCTAGGTGTTGGGTCATGATTATAATGAAGGAGTCAAAGACACAAGAAGGTGGAGGGTTATATTTTTCATTAAATAAATTTAAACAATTCATAAATGCTCTTTCGATTAGTGTCAAAACATTCCTTTTCTCTCAATGACAAGGGAGATGATGAAATAAATAATACAAATTAACATAATGTTGTATAGTAGTTTAGGAAAAAAATGATCCATTAGTCTACTCCACCAACACTCAACACATCCTACTTGGTGATTTTCACTAAGTCCACTTTTCCTAAGACCATTAATCCACAAATGGGTACAGGTAGTTGTCACCTTTACAACAAGACTTCATTAATCCTTCTGGTTCTTTTACATGAAATATAAAACCCAAGCGTAGTGAAGGATGATAACACATAACCATGATTTAGTCTATGTATCCAAAACTCCCTAAAATAAATAGAGATTTATTTTATTGAGAAAGAAGATTAAACATAATAGTTGCAGTATCAACTGGTATATGCGTTGAGATCTTCAATAATCCATAATAGAATATAAATAATCAATAACATCTAAAATATATTTAAATAGTGATAAAGAAAACACTAGACAAATGTTAAATCATTCATTTACCCAAATAGAATATTTTATAAAATAGTTAATCTATATTGTAGTAGAATACATAACAATGAAGTGTAGTAGTAATGACAATAGCAGCAACAACAGTAGTTGGAAGATTGATCAAAACATGCATGTCTCCAATGTGTATCCCTTTGAGGAATAAAATAATTTTGTATATTAATATCACATTCTATATATTTTCCCCTCATTATTGAAATTAATAGAATATTTATATTTATACTATATGTCGAACAACAGGTCCAAAAATCTAAATAAATGTCACATAACAAATCATGAATATTTAAATTCAAAAACATTCAAAAGAGGTCATAATTTCCCATAATAAGAGTAAAAATTTTCTCTAAGAATTATGATCCTTTAAATTACTTTTATACATTATTTCAATAGTTGTTAATGACCCCCCAAGACTGTTTCATAGATCATATATAATATCTCTGATTTAAAACTCCTTCATTGAATATTCAAACATAAGGTTCCTTCATGTAAAAAAACTACAAATGTAGGGTTGAATACAAAATTATGGTTGATGTAACATATGTTTACATCCTAAAATGTAGGGTTTCCTCTGAATTTAGGGTTACTGAACCTTAAATTCTGGACAAATTATGCTAAATGATCCATATACACGGTTCAAAATGTGGGGTTGATTTCTTATGATATGGTTTCCAACATAGGGTATGATATGTGTTTCCAAAATATGTTAATACAAGTTTCAAATACTATATCATATATTACTCATAGGTCAATGAAGTGAATATAATTTGATAATAAATATTTCCTCGAAAATTAGTTTCCACAAATTCAGTAAAAATAAAATTCAATATTAACATAAATGTTTGTTTGTGAGCATCATAACCAAAAATAAATTAATGAAATTGTTTAATAAAAACATTCTCAACAATCTCCGCTTTTTATTTCAAAAAAACCATGTTAAAATCTATTTTTTAAATATGATATAAAAATAATTTTCATTCCCTTATGAGAGATAATGAAATATTAATAAACTTAACTTTTCCCCTATAATCCAATTATATAATACTTGTTTTTTAGTTAAAAACATTTTATCAAGAATAAAAACATATCTCCAATAATATGATAAACACATAAAAAATTACTCCAAATATACCTTTACCCCCAAAATATAATGTTTTAAAAACTATAACCTATCCCCCCCAATTTATTAGAAACTATAGGAAAATAATGTTGAAATAAATTTTTCTATGTAAAATTCAATAATAAAACATTATAAGACTTATCCCCCTCTCTGTGACATAAAAAATAATAAGAGTAAAGAGTACTTAAAATGTCATTCGCCTAAAATCATGTTAAAAACAATGATTTTAAATAAATAAGAATAATAAATTTATTATTCTCTTAAAACTCCCACAGAATCATGGAATATAGAATATTTAATGAATTATAAAACATAGAAATTTTTTTACAGTAATTAAATCATTGTTTCATAAATTCAAACTATTTATGATATTTGAGATAATTTAAATATTAAATACATTTTCATTTTAGATGAATTGAAAAATAAATTATAATTAAATAACACATAATTTCACAGAGAAATT